>BPTQ01000008.1:229617659-230242301 GCA_019973895.1 Chrysanthemum seticuspe | reverse complement strand
AGTTCCCACCAATGGGGGATCCGTCTAGGCTAATCCTAGGGATCTGACTCTCAGCAGCTAGGAAAGGATAGAAGTGATGTTTGAAAGGTCTAAAGCCTATACCTTTTTGAATGTTTCAGTTCTCCTAAGTGTCTTTAAATGGAAGGGTACTTAAATGTTCAAGGGCAATGAGTGATGTAGCTAATGATTGCCTTATATGAAAGAAATTGGAACTTTCGTGAGTACCAATGAATGAACAAAGATGACGCTAAAATCTTGAGAGTGTCAAATGGAGCTAGATGATCCTAGTGATCAGATAGTGACTTAGGATAATGTCTTGGAGAAGATCCTAAAGGTTTTAAGGTGGAAGAACTAGAATTAGATCCATTTCGACCAATTTTGAGGTAAGGGTGATTATGATCAATTTTGCCATAATCGAAAGATTTCTAGGTCTAGATGTGAGGGATCATGTGAGAAATAATGAGTGATCTAGAGAGCGGAAGAGTAATGAGTTTAGGTGAAACAATAGATCGAAAAGCACTTTGAGTGTGATCCTTAATGAGCTATGAGTGAGTGTGAAGCTTACTAAGCTTGAGAAGGACTTAAGAGATCCTAAGGTATTAAGTTCAGCTAGTGTGAAGTAGTCTAGGAAAATGGTTTGAGGTGTAAAGGATTGAAATTCCACTTCTATTCGCCCAGATCCCACGAATCCTTCACTTGAGGGATCCGGATAGTTACAAACTAGGGATCTGGCATCTGGGACAGTTTTACTTAACAGTGAGCATTTGTTCTAAGTATCGAACTTAGAAACTAATGATCTCTACAGTAAGTATACATGTATACAAGTAAAACATACTAAGAGCATGTAGAAATAGCACATAAGCAATTAAATGAGACCTAGCTCACAAGTAACACATAGGTTTATCAAACTTAACAACCGTTATTCAAGAAGCTCAAAATAGATTTACGATCTAGATTAGTAAATCATTTGTATTAACAATGGCGTGCAGAGTAGATGATGGTGTTCAAGACAATAGGGTTGTTTTGGCCAACGGAAGCAATGAACTATGTATAGTCATTACGGATGGTGATTAGAATACAATGAACTTCGTCCATGAAGTCATGTAGCTCTTCTCGATCAAAGCAAGATAATCGCTTGATGAGGCAAGTGGTTGTGATTAACTAAAAGAAAATTTTATTTTACAATTTGTTTGATTAGTAATCCTAAGACAATGCAAAGTATTTCCATTGTAAACATACTTTAGGAAAACATAGGAGTATAAATTTCCCAAGTGAGAGAATGAATATGTGACTGTTACTAGCGGTGCTCAATTACGGCTAAACACGACCATTTTTACGGGTGATTCCACATACCCAACTTCTATCAAGGAAGCAATTCAACCGTTAGGTCAAATTGAGTTTCTAGTGCAATAAGTTCTTCAGTATTCATTCTCAAGTTAGGAAAATTTATATTCCTACAATGGCCTATCGAAGAGTAACAATGATGATACTTTGCTTCGTTTAATATTATACTTGAGACAACTAAGGTGACAAAGGCGTCATGTTAAAAATAAGTTTAAAAGTTGTCCATATGGTAAACAATAAAAAATGGTTGGATGAGCTAGTTCAACATATGTTGTTGGAAAGCTTTGAGTTTGGACTTTCGGATATGAACAATTATATTTGCGTTGCAAAATAATTTACTTGAGTATATCGGATGAAATAATCAAGTTGTCAATCCTACTATGAAGCTTGGAGAGCGATCATGAAAAGGAAAATGGGAGAGTACATCATCAACACAAGTGTAGGTTATGATCCGATGTACATTCTTGTTGTTCTTAGAAAATGATACAAGAACAAAGGAAATCATATAAGCACATATGACAAACTCAATCAAAAATCCATTTAGTGTGTTATATGTTTTAAACATTTTTCAACCTATATGACTTATCTAAATATCTAAACTAACATTTTCGACACAACTAGATGTTATCCCAAACACTCCTTCAAATAGCACATTGATTAGTAGAATATTACTAAATCGACAAACAAGAGAATGAATAGCAAGGTAAGGAAACCACATATGCTATTCAATCAAACAAGCACAAAAGCTATTTGAGATAAGCCAATAATCAAGTAATGCAAAGAAGACAATTTATCATTTAGCATAGCATACGAAAGTTCTTTTCATCGCTTTGTGTTAAATATAAACATGTATACCAAGCTTGATTAGTTTCTTTTATATTTATAAATATGATCAAAACCTTAATTTCAATAGAGGACACATTGTTATTCAAAAGCGAAAACATCCGTCTCCAATTAGATCAAAAGTTTGTGCAAAAGTTATGACCGAAAAATGACTTTCTATTATAAATCAATGATTCTGTAAATTATTGTTTTGAGTCAGTTTATGAAATCATTTTTTAAATGAAAGTAGACTCAAATACCTTTAAAACGATAGGTAGCACGACTTCTAACGACTTACGGTTAAAAGGTTATGAATTTTTGAAATTCAGAGAAAAACTGTCTTCTGTACCACGGATCCCACGGATCCCTTGCTTGAGGGATCCGTCCAGTGTAACCTGAGGGATCCGCGGATCTGACACAGAATTACAAAAATGTACGTTTTGACCCGACAAAAAGGTTTAGTCTTTGTAGACTTTTTAGTGAAGTTATATTACCCATTTTTACCTTTATTCAAGCTTGATTAACAAGATATCTAACAACAAAACTTAAAAGAAAAAAAAATCACTAAAACACTTTTCATATTATGCTTATTATAAGATAGAAGCATATATCACCATTTTATCCACAAGCAATTTAGCACGTTTTTGAAAAAAAATGTAACTAAGAAAACATACCTTTGCTATATCCCTTTTTTATGGTTTTAGAAACCATAGACGCGAAATACTTCATGATCTTCTAAGATACCCCAATCCTTTGCTATATTCCTTTTTTATGGTTTTAGAAACCATAGACGCGAAATACTTCATGATCTTCTAAGAAACCCAAATCCTAGTATGAAGACTTCTCAAAGGAAAATGTTAGAATGATCTATCACTATCCAACATATGATGATTTCTAAAAACATGACTTTTTGTTTTAAGAAATTCCCTTCTTTGTAGTTTTCAAACATACACGGATTGTATCAAGTTTTCAAAGTATAATATACAAAAAACAAAACTTGGTAACGAAGCTCTGATACCGATTATGGAAAACTAGAAGGGGGGGGGGGTTGAATAGTTTTACCAATTTAAAACTTCCTTTTAAATATTTAGATCGACTTATGTCAATCTATTTGGTTGTTTATGTTGGACGTTGATAGATAGATATATAAACGTGTATTGAAAGATAAAGAGTAAGAAGCACATCACCACGACACAAGTATTTTTAGTGGTTCGGGTACAAGGACACCTTCCTTGCCCTACTCCACTCCCCGAGTCACCTACTCGAGAGTTCGTAAACACTACACCAACTCCTTATGGCGGAGAAGCCTTCACAACGTCACTTAACCTTTTTCCGGTACAAAGCTAAATACCGAGTTCCTTCACACCAAGGCGAACCACACCTAACACAACGTCGCCTACCCTTTATACGGTGCTAGGCTAACCACCGAGTTCTTTCACCCCAAGGAGAACTAATCCTATCACAACGTCGCCTACCCTTTATTAGATGCTAGGCTAAGCACCTAGTTCCATTACTATGGAGGAACTACTACCCTTCACAACACAACACCTAATATCAAGGAGATTCACTCCTTGTTACAACACCATCAAGGATATCACCATCCTTGGAAATAAACAAATACTTATATGTATAACGATGCACCTCATCGATTATACGACCTAAGCATTCTTCCCAAATGCTACTTGATTTGATTCTTCGGCATCCTTCACTAATGCCTTTGACACAACGCTTGGCACCCTTCACTAATGCCTTCGTCTTGACACCTTTAGCATTCTTCACTAATGCTTTGACACGGACGATAAGCACCTTTCACTAATGCTTTCATCTTGAAACTTTCGGCATTCTTCACTAATGCCTTCAACCCAACATCTATGCAGAAAGAAAGAACTATCAACAAGAGAACCTTAGTTGTCTTGATGATGACGAAGCATGGCAACTCATGGACTTGAGCTTGCTCGTCTTCAAGAAGTGGTGATCTTGCCTTTAAGAGGAACCTAGAAGATCACACAAAAACAAAAGACAAACTACATAGATCACTTGGATAGGGTTATAATACTTGGGGAAGTATGTGTGTAAAGTGGTGAGTAGAAAGAAAGAAATGGCTCTCTATTTATAGAGAAAATTCTCTACTGTTCCTCGGATCCCACGGATCCCTCCCACAAGGGATCCGGCTAGCACAAAGCCAGGGATCCGTGGAACGCTCCTCTTTGCCCATGGGTATTTTTGGTTATGGGTCATGGGTTGATCCATGGGTCTTTAGCTAGATACAATGTATCTCTTGAGTGCTCACCAAGGGTTCAATGTATATAGACATTCTCTTGAGTGCTCACCAAGGGTTCAATGTATCTAGACATTGGGTATGGGTCAATACCATGGGTTATGGATATTATCCATATATGATATAAACATGATGTCATGCAATGGGTTATGTGTCAAGCTCCGTGGGTCATGGGCTTTGGGTTGTACCCAACTACATTCAATGTATTTGCCCAATGGGTTATGATACTTAAGTTTCTACCCATTTATATTACCCAATATACTACATACTAGTTATGTGTATATTTTACCCAAATATGTAAACACTAGTTGTTGTACATATGTAATATTAAATCATAAAATCACTTATACTTGTTTTAGTGTTTTATGTGAAAATGTGAATATGTTAGAAACTATTAGTTCAAACCATTTACGTATTTTATTTGTTTCGTTAAAATGATTTTACGTTTGTTATCGACAAAACATTAGAAGATCGTAAAATATAAATAAACGTTTTTACGGCTTATTTGTATTAACATATCAGATACACACAGAAAGACTTAGGCGTAAAATTACTTAAACCCTAAACCCTTAATCTACGTGTAAGGGATATAGCTACACAAATCAAACAAGAATGGTTCTGGAGTGTCCTAGATGTTATATGAGTGCAATGGAACAAGATTTAATACATTTCCACCACAGAATCAGAAGATTTATGGGAGATGAACCCTAAACTTGAATTCATACAGTTTAGATGTTTCTTGGCTAATTTAAAGGTTCAAAAACATGCATATAAACTTATTCTAACACTTTCTTGACTACCTAATAACATATCACAGAATAGAAAAGCCCTAGATGAGCGCAAGAACCCCAGAATTCAAATTAATGAAATATAAGATTCAGGATGGTTTTGGACGATTGAAACAAGTTTAATAGACACTAAGAAAGGTTTTAACACAACTCATTTCAATCCAAACACTTTTATGCATAAAAACCCAATTCGTTCGAGTGAACAATTTTCCAAAATCAGTTTAAAGAGTTTTAACCGTTGGATTTGAAAGATTTTTGAAATCCTTGTATAGAATCTTGATCAAAAAAATTTAGAACTTACAGATTATGAACAGCTTGAACGGATTTAGAAGATTTGATTTGGGCCGTTTGATCTTGGTGGTTTAGGAGTAAATGATTTTGTTAAAATTAATTTGCCAAGTTGACACATTCAGTCCCTCAACCTTAAAGAGGTTCCAACCAAGATCCTTTAACTTCCGTTTAGGTTAGACAAAACACATGTAAGGCAAGAAACTTAACGATACTCCCCCTCGACTTTTCAAATAATGAACTTTGAAGACATTTGAGTCCGAGGAGAGTATTTGACAAGAAACGTATCCACCATTTTGGAAGAAACAACATATTTTTGAAAACATGGAAGTACAAGGTTTTATGAAACTGAAAAATATTTACTTTCTCCCCCTCAACACTTGTTCGGGAAAAATAGCAAAAGATTTGATAGAACAAAGTATTGACTGAAGATTTGTACTTGCGATGTTTGAAAGAATTTAGATAGAAGAATCTTTTTGAGATTTTCTGATTTTATAATTTTGTATTTTGTTTTTGAAAAATATTTACAAAAGAGGTTTTGGTGTTTGACTGGTTTTAAGAATGTTTTAAGAGTTCATCCAGTTCCTCTTGAGTCAAACACCGCATACCAATCCGGTGGACCAACTCATTAAACCTAGCAGGAGCTAAGGCTTTGGTGAGGAGATCTGCCAATTGGTATTCAGTACCCACAAAGTATAATTCAACTGTACCCTGTTCCACATGCTCCTTGATGAAATGATATCGAAGATCGATGTGCTTTGATTTCAAGTGTTGAACAGTGTTGCACGAGATCGCAATAGCACTCCGATTGTCGCAGTACATCGGGATTCTGTCAAATACGTAACCATAATCTTTGAGTTGTGTTCTCATCCAAATGACTTGAGCACAACACGCCGACATGGCTACATATTCTGCTTCGGTTGAGGAAAGCGATGTACAATCCTGCTTCTTCGATTGCCATGACACCAGTTTATCACCAAGAAATTGTAATGCTCCTGAAGTACTTTTCCGTGAATCTAGGCATCCTGCGTGATCAGCGTCTGAAAAAGCTATTAGTTCAAAACCAGAATCCTTCGGATACCAGATCCCCAATTTAATGGTTCCCTTGATGTATCGTAGGATTCTTTTAGCCTCGGAAAGGTGGGTTTCAGTTGGTCTCGACTGATAACGGGAGCAAATATATACGGCAAAAACAATATAAGGCCTGCTAGCTGTTAGATACATGAGAGTCCCAATGATACTACGGTATTTTGTAGGGTCCACCAATTTCCCATGTAAATCAGCGTCTAGCTTCTTGGTATGAGCCATTGGTGTGGCATAAGTGTCATAGTTTTGCATTCCAAATTTGTTTAACAGTTCAAGGGCATATTTGGACTGACTCAAGAAAATACCACGGGGTGATTGATGAACTTGCAGTCCTAGAAAGAACGTAAGTTCACCCATCATGGACATTTCAAAATGTTTCTTCATTAGTTTTGCAAAAGCGATTGAGTACTTTTTATGTGTTGACCCAAAAATGATGTCATCCACGTAAATTTGAACAATTAAGATATGTGCCCCGTGATATTGTATGAAAAGAGTTGGGTCAACCGAACCTTTGGTGAAATTATTGGCAATGAGAAAGGATGATAACTTATCGTACCACGCCCGAGGAGCTTGTTTAAGTCCGTACAGAGCTTTGTTCAGTTTGTAGACATGGTTCGGGAACTTGGGATCAACGAATCCTTCTGGCTGGCTTACATAAACCGTTTCTTTCAGTTGACCATTCAGAAAAGCAGTTTTGACGTCCATCTGAAAGACCGTTATATTCATATGAGCCGTGAACGTGAGAAAGATCCGAACAGCCTCAAGACGAGCAATCGGAGCGAATGATTCTTCAAAGTCAATACCCTCTTCCTGTCTATAACCCTTAGCCACCAGACGTGACTTGTTTCTGATTACGTTCCCTTCAGCATCCAGTTTGTTCCAAATCCATTTGAGACCAATGACGTAGACCCCTGTTGGTCTTTCAACCAGTTCCCATACTTCAAGACGTTTGAATTAGTTGAGTTCTTCTTGCATGGATTCAATCCAGTTGTCCTTTGTCATTGCGTCTTTAATGTTTTTAGGCTCAGATTGGCAGACAGTGAGTGCATAAATGCAATGTTCACCATCTGTGTGAAGACGTTGTCTCGTTACGACTGGTTGATGCGAGTTACCAATAATATTCTCAAGAGGATGGTCTTTTGTCCAACAATGTGTAGAGGGTTGATGTTGATATACATTGTGCAGATTTGGAGGATTCAAATGGTTTGTAGATGATTCCGCAACATCAGGTGCAGCAGTTTCATTGGCAAACGGGTTAAAGAACGCATTTGGATCAAAATCTGCAGGTGGGGGTACTTCGTTGTTCAGATCATCATCAGCTGGTTCAGCGTCGTTGGAAGCAGTTTGTTCAACTGTTGTGGTAGAGTCAAGTGGTGGTGCTTCTTCAACAGTAGTTGTTGTAGCAGGTGTATCAGGTATAGGAATATGATCAGGTTGAGCAGCGGAAACATCGGATACACCTGGAGCACGTTCATCAATGTCATCACTAAACAGCGGAGCAAATAGCTTTTCCATTTGTTGACGAGTAAGCTGGGGGCTTGGTTCAGCTGATGATGGGGTTTGAGGGAAGTTTAAACGGTTGTGACCGGGTTCCAAGCTGTTATGCTCAGAAGCCATAATGAAGAAGTTTCAGAATCAGCTTCCCCCCAAGCTGACAACTGTCTTTAGCAGATTTAAAACTTTGATGAAGTCTAAATTTCCTCTAACTTTTGAAGGTTTCAGTATGCAGCGGAATTTGTAGATGAGCAGTAAACTACACAAAGAAAATCTGGCTTATTGCGGAAGATCCGTTCGAGGGTAACATGCCAGAAATCAACAAGATCTTCTCACGTATGTAGACACATCACACCAAACAAACCATGAAAGACGAAATGAGACGACTTTCCCCTGAATGTTATGGTCTTTCGGAATACTAATCACCTGTGAATATGCAATAAATCGATACCAAGACCGTGTGTGAGGCATCATAACATCATATTTCGGTAACTTCACACAAGATCACCCATGAAATTGAGACGATAACACCAAAGTGAGACGTTTGAGCCACAGGTCGTCTTATTTCTTCCTCCTAATTGAAGAAATTCAAAAAGGCATTGGGTTTTTGCAAAGAAGCATGTAGAAGAACAAGGAAGAAATGACCACCTACACACTCTCTCCCCCTCGATGTTTTCAATGATTCAGAATCATACACCACGTATGTTGATGATGAATTGAACACAGCGAAACCATGTATAAGGAGACAGCGAAACCATGTATGTTCAATGAATCGAACAAGTGTAAAGTACCATAAATATCTCATGAGAATCAACTGCTGAAAAAAAAACTGCTTTGTTTAATCATATTGTTGATCATCAGCTGTGTCATTGTTGTTGGAAACAGTTTGATCTTCTGTTATCGAAGATTCGATTGGAGGTGCAGTTACATCAACGGTTGTTGTTGTAGATTCAGGTGTATCAGAAATTAGAGTATTATTAGGTTGTGCAGCGGAAACATTCGATACATCTGAAGCACGACTTTTGACAGAATCTTTAACCAGAGGAGCAAGCAATGTTCCCAATTTTTGACGATTAAGTATAAAGATGGTGCAGCTGATAGATCATTAAGTTTTAGACGGTGAGAAACGGGTCCTACGCTGTATTGCAGTAGAAGCCATTGCTGTTGTACCTGCATAGAAAAAATAGGAGGGGGACAAGAAAGAAGAAACATGGATCCCCAAGTGTAACTGGGTTCCAGATGTTAGAGGCATAAAGATGTAGTGTTAATTATCTTCTTGACACCTGAACATGCTATTTTGATAAGTTCCTTTCCTACCTCAGGGATGAATGTTGTGGGTTTCACACTTGTGTAGATGCAACTACTTAGTATCTTGCCTGTAGGAATCCACGTAAGACCAACAGTGTTGAAAACTCTACCCGTTGGAATCCATCTAAGGTTAGATCTAGGGGATGTTGAAACTTCTTTTGGGAAGAGTCTGTGATGAGTATGCAAATACTCATCATTTTTGTACCTTTTAGACTGCCAAAAACATCCAAAAACACCCGTCAAAGCATCAAAATGATAAAAATATCACAAATAAGTGTTTTATGTGTTTCAAATGCAAAAATACCAAAAGCAGGTGAAAAACGTATCAAGTTTGCATAATTGGCAGTTTTAGTCCCCCAAGTTTCAAAAGTTGTCAAAACTAGTCCCTGGTAAATCAAAATAAAGCAAAATATCATTTAAGGTCCATGGGATTCAAAAGTTGTCAAAACAAACCCTTCAAAGTTTAAAAATTACAAAATGACAACTTTAGTCCCTAAAGTTTAAAAATTGTCAAAAATAGTCCTTGGTAAATTTAAAAAAGTGAAAATAATCAAAAGTAAACCTTGTACTATTCATAAATGGCATAATTGGTCCTTGTGTTAACCTTGGAAAAGTTACAATGTCAGCCCCTCAAGTTTTGCCAAATTACAAAAATGGTCCTTGTGTATTAAAACCAAACCGGACCCTTTTTATTATTAACACAAACCCAAACCCAAACTGCTGGCCCAGTCATAAGCCCAAACCAATCCCCTTGAACCTTGAACCTTGACCCCTGACCCTTGAGCCAGTCCAAAACCTTTTTGACCCTGCCAATATACCCCATTTGAACCCCCACCGTATTATTAATACCGGTCAAAAAGTCAAATCCCGCTCTCACTGTTCATCTCTTTCACACAAAGCCCGCCAAACCAGAAACCACTCTCCACCTTGCCTGGTTTTTCACCACCACCTTTCCACCTCATCACACCAGCTGTTTACCCACTCCCTTCCACCTCCACAAACACCCAAAGTGCATTAATTGCTTAAAACCTGCTCAAATGACTTTTGGCGCCAAAAATGCCAAATGCACGGTTTGGATGAATTTGAAGGATCCAATGGTTGAAATGAAGTGGGAAACATTCAGAGATGTCGACAGAGTCTAAAAGATCAATATAAAGAAAGAGATGAAGCAATGTGGAATGTATCTAGTGTAATTTTTAATTTTCTTAGTCGTTTTAATTAATTTAAGCTTTCCAGTTTATGTCTTAGCTTTCAAGTACTGTATTTATCAATCTCAGTGTATTGTAAACCTTTTTAAATAAGCAATTGCAAGTTTCAGTTTCATTTTCAGTTTATGCAAATTTTCAAGCTTAAATTCTCATATTAGCTTAATGTTGTTATTAGTTGTTATTATGGACTGAATAAGCTCATATAAGCTCCTAGATAGCTTAATATAGCTATTAGAAACCTTAAAACTTTGTTTAGTATCAAAAAGCAAAAAATACCAAAAATACAAAAAAATTAGTTATAAATAAAAAAAATCAATGGAGAAGATGATCACAGCTGGAGCAGGGTAAATTTTGGATTGCCTTGGGTTTAGATGCTTCTTGGGAAGCTATAGGTTGTGTTCTCAGTTCTTGGTTCTCAGTTTTCATTTGGATTTCATTTTGTAAGCTTTTTGTTCCATTTTAGCATTTACTGTTTAAGTTATTTAATTGCTTAAAACCTTATGTTTTTATGTTTCAGTGGTATTGTTAAGTGATAATATAGATTAAAATAGGTTGCTTGTTCTTTGATATTGGTTAGTGCTTAAAATTTCATTTTCACAGTTGAAATTGCATATGGTTCATATCTGTGTTTCATGCTTGAATTGCTGATCTTTTATGCTTATATGGACTGATATAATCATAAAATAAAGTTTAGAATCAGTGTTGAGGTTCAAATCATTCATTTGTTTTGAAAATCACAAAATCAGTTGGTTAAAGGGATGTTTGGTATTGATGTTTAATCTGTGTTCTAGGGTGTTTGAGTGGTTGTTCTTGTTTGATGTATCACCCAATATGATCTATTAACTCAGAGAAACACTAAAAACCTGTCTTTGTTTACAAGAAAGTCAAAATTGATCTTTAATCTCATTTCAGCTTAACTGTTAAGATTGTAGCTTGCATAATCAATCAAATAGGTGTATACATAGTCCATATAGCTTATTCTAGTCTTAAAATAGCTTATTATTCCATTTTCAGTCAATTAGAAGTGATCAAAGTTCATAATAGTCAAACTTTAGTGTTTATCATAAAAAGTCAAATTGGTTCAAAACAGTTTTACATGAAACTTTGTAGATTTTTCATGTCTTCATATTTGGTCAAAAGCTTTTGATATTTTGGGTTTAACAAGTTAAGCTGGTCTGTTTTCTAAATCTGATTTTTGTGAAATTTTTCTAAAGCTCTTTAAGCTTCAAATCAGCTTATTTCCCCTGTGCCAGAGTAGTTAGTGTTATCTGCTTGATTTCACAAGCTCACACAGAGCTTATTAGTGGGACCCAGGCATTGAAACTTAGCTTTTTGGAAAGCCCATCTAGCTGTCTCAAAGTTCCAAAGCTTATTTTTCCTTTTCTAGCTTATTTAATAGGACTGCTACTAGCTTTTTGTTTGTCCCATTTCTTGTGTACACTAAATTCTCAGTGTAATACAAGCTTTTTCTCAAGCCTTTCATAAGCTCATTTCTGGTTCCCACAGTGAGCTTGGACTTTTTGGAAAGCCCACCAACCCATCTTGCTACCTCAGTCCTTATTTTGAGCTTTTCAGCTTATTTTATAAGCTTAAATTGCTTGTATAAATGACTGTAGGCCTGTTTGGTTGAGAGGTTTAGTGAAAGTGCTTATTAGCTTATTAAAGCTTATCAGTGTGTTTCTTTGTGCCTTTTAGCTTAATTTAAGTACTTTTAGCTTATTTACATCTTATTTTACTTTTGGTTCCAACTGTGAAGCTTATTTCAAGCTTGTTTGAGCTTAAAAATCAAAATAAGCCAAAAGCTTAAACTGTTAAGCTCTTAAGCTTTTGTTTTGCTTATTTTCAAGTTCCAAAATTTTTTGTCTTCATTAAAGTTGCTTATTTTCAGTAGTTAAATAGTTTTGTAAAAGAAAAATCACAAAAACATCAATTTTAAAAATAGTGATAGCATTTATTTAATATAAATTAGCTTTTTAATTTTCTTTTCAGCTTATTATTAAGCACTTATCTGTTTTTATATTTTTCTTAAGTTTTTGTCATATTAAAGTATTTATTAGGAATTTCCTCAGATTTTTCCTTTGTCATCTAGTATTTTTAATAATTAATAATAGTTTTAATAATTAATATTAAAGTATTAAATAGTAAAAATAATTTTTATTAAGTAAAACCATTTTTATATTTTTCCTAGCTTTGTTAACTTAATTAGAACTTATAAAAATTAATCCTATAATTTTCCCTTCTTATTTTCTAATTTTAATCCTTTAATTAGTTTAATTAGATTTAAATTAATAATTAAGTTTTTAATTTATAAAACCTTTGCTAAAAGACAAAAATATTTGTTTTTAATTTTTATAAATCTTTTAAGTTGTTCTAGATTTTTAGAAAATAAATTTGTAATTTTCTTAGTTAATTTTGTATTATAAATCCTTTTTAGATTAATTAAACTAAATTTTAAATAAGTTTAAAATAGTTTTGATTAATTAATTAATATTAAATTAATATAATATTAGTAAAATATTTTCTTTTTAGATTTTAATTTTCTTTAAGTTTAAAAAGTTTTAAAATTTTCATTTTATACCCTTTAGTTTTAAACTTGTCATTTTAAGTCCCTGTAGTTTTTAAATTTACATTTTTATACACGTTTGTTTAATCTGATTGTTGTGCTTTATAGTTCTGTATCCAAATACAATTCCAAACAATCAGTAGTGTAATTTTCAACCAAAATCCTTACAGATCATTATCCTTAGTGATCATTCTACGTCTGAACGTTTTCAAACACAATTCAACCTCCGTGGGACTTAACGACCTGGGAATCCACTAAATTCCAAGGGAAATTGTATTGAGTCCATAATAGTTGACTTTTGTTGACTAAAACCTTTGGTCAATATTTCTTGACTGTTTTGGAAGCGATCAGTCTGCGTCCTATATTGATCCACCTATTAGGTTTCTGAAATTTTACGTTTAGATCAACGGGTTTATTACTAACAATTTGTTGAGTAAACTTAGGTTTTGGTTTGCTACTACAAGCAGTGTTATGCAACACACTAGAAGGCATCACACTAGGTCGTGAACCTAAGATTCCATTCTTTTGGAGTAGTGCCCTTTTCCTAGCCTTTTCTAGATCATAGTTCTTGTGCAAGTCCTTTGTATCATATGAATTTTGAATTTTGAATTTTGATGCTCGGTTTAGACATTGTTTTTGAACTAATCCTAGACTGGCCAGAAGTAGCCACTTGTACAGGTATAACAGAAACAGGTATAACAGAAACATGTTTAATAGAAACAGAAGCATTATTCTTAGGCTCGGAATGTGGAGTGACTGGTTTTGACAAATGATTATTCTCAACAACTTGGGAGGGAAACCGTGGTTTTGAAGATTTTGAACGTTCAGATTTAAATGCAGTTGGCTGTCTAACTACTGATTGATTTCTGATTGGTTAAAGAGACGATTTCCCCAAGATTGTTGGTTTTGTAAACTTAGTATCCACACTCTTGCCAGTTAATCTTCTCAGTTTGTTTAGTAAAGCAACATGTGCAAGCCCCTTTGCTTGAATTTGAGCTTTTAAATGCTCATTTTCTTTTACTAATGTATCCACACGATTACTTTGTTCATTTGAATACTGACCATTGTGTTCTGAAGAAAAAGATTTGTTTTGTAATTTAAGTTCAAGAGAGATGTAATGTGCCTCTAGTTTTGAAAAATCTTTATGAAACTGAGCAATGGTCTTTTTGAGAAGAATGATTTCAGATTCAAGAGTTTGATTTGACATTTCAGTTGAATTGTTAACAAGTAAGGGCTCAGACATGAGATAGTTGTCTGGACATTGTGCAACACACTGGTCAACCTCTCCTTCATTTCTGAATTCAGGTTGATCAGTATGTTGTGTCGCATTTGTAGTCAGAATATGATCAACAGTAGATAGTACCTCAACCATTTGTTCTTTGTCAAAGTTCGGCTCTGTGTCATAGATGGGTAAGATATCTTCCTCAACCATTTGTTCTTCGTCAAAGTTGGGCTTGGTGTCATAGTTAAGTATGATATCTTCTCCAGATCTGCTGTTGTCATCCTGCTTTTCCAATGCTACAGCCTCATTGTCCGCATTACCGATAGATGCAGTAATCACAACATTCTCAACATCCATTTGAGCATTCCTTTCATGTACATCAACTCTTTCACCTTGCACGACTGCGGGGTTTCGGGAATTTGATGATGTCTGACGCTTGGAATTGTTAATCATTGGGAATTTGAATGGTTTCCATCTTACGTACAATTCCACAGATGCCTTTTCAGCATCAGAATCCATTGATTTAAAAACTTTCTCTCCCCTGCAGAAGAATCAAAGAGAAAAGGTGCGAAGTCGATATAGCACACAGAAGGCCGATATAGTAAATTTCAATTTCCCTCCAAAAATAATTTTGAAAAAATTTTGACTCTCAAAATTTGAAATTCACTATAAAATTCAATTCTAAGGTTGTAAGAAAAATTTGAGTTATGATAATTTTGATGCTAAATTTGACCCGAAAAATTCGAATTTAGGCCCAAAAATTTGAATTTTTGACCAAAATTTTCACAGTTAAACCAAAATGTGAATCTCGCGTAAAAATTGAACGTTTAGTCTCCCCTAAAAATTAATTTTTTTTTGATGGATCTTTGTAGTCGAATGAAACTTGTTGTTTGTTGAAGAAGTGCTTAGGCGTAGAAAACCAGCTTATGCGTAGACAAGTAGCTTACGTGTAGAAAGAGCTTACGCGTAGAAAGAGCTTATGCGTAGAAAGAGATTACGCGTAGAAAGAGCTTACGCGTAAAAGCACCACCTTACGCGTAACAATGAGACTTACGCGTAAGAATAGCTTACGAGTAAGAATTGAGAAACACTAAAATTAGGCGTAAACTGAAAGTTAGACGTAGAAAACTTATGCGTAGGATTAGCTTATGCGTAAGACAAGGCTTAGGCGTAAGAAAAATCTTAGGCGTAAAGAGTTCTACGCGTAAGTTTAAGCTTATGCGTAAAATTAGGGTTTTGCCCAAAAATCCTTTACACTATCACAGTGTAAACGATATCTAAAGTCGAAGTGTTTTCAGGCTTATCCAAGCAAGAAAACACTGAGTAAACCAAGAAAACTTAAGATCAAACCACGGATTTCTTATGAGTAAGTTTAGGGTTTCGCTTACGAGTAGAAAGTACAAAAAACTGATTTTATGCCCAAAAGCGTTTAGAAACTTGATTTTTATGATGAAATAGCTTCAATATCACCAAAATAACAAGAAAGTTTAAAACTTGATGATCCAAAACTCTTTTTCACCTTACGAGTAGAAAGAAGTACACGAATGAAATCAAGCTAAAAAACGATTCTACACACGTAAAGTTTCAAACTTTTTGCCAAAAACTTAAATTTTAACACCAAATAACCTTTAAAGTGCAAGAATCTTGAATTTTAAAGTGTAAAAATGAAAGCTTTTTGCGTTTGAAAGATTGAAAACGTGAAACCTTACGCGTACAAAAACAACCTTCAAATGATACCACTGTTAGGTTCCCATTTTAGTAACACAAGCATCAATATGTAAGAAAGAAAGATAAGATGATCGGTTGAACAATACAAGACACTATGCGTATGAATGTGAGAATAGTTATGCGTAGTAAATGAAATGAATTGAACAACCAACCCTCAAGTGAGGGTTTACAAGCATTATTTATAGGAAGGAACTAGGGCAACATGCAAGTTCCCTTCCTTTCCTTTATGGGCTTGGGCCAAGGCTCATGGGCTTTCTACATAAGCCTTGACATGATTACTAACTTAAAAGCCATATTAAGCTAACTATTACATATTAATTACTAACACTTGAAATCTAGTTTAGGAGTGATTCCAACACCATGTCTCTCTGCTGATTCCTAGCACCATTGTTTCCCTGGTTTTCCACAACCTCACGCTTCACAGGGTTTAAGCCATTACCTCCTACACCTCGGTTAGCAAATCCTCCTACATTACCGGGATTTCCTCTCATACACGGCTCTCGGCACTCATTCTTAAAGTGTCCCTTCTTTCCACATCCAAAACAGGTGACAGTGGCCTTCCTGTCCGCTCCTTGTGCAGTTCGAGCTACAGCAAGTGGTCGGGACCTACAGTCTTTGGCCAAATGTCCTACCTTAGAGCACTTCCTACACACATTCGGGCACAGTCCATGGTGGTGTCGGTTACAACGAACACACACAGGCTTACTACCTTCATAATCTTTCCTACCTCCATTTCCTATGGCGAACACTTTGGCTATCTCTTGCCGTTTGTTGCCATTCCCTTTTACAACTTCATTCCTCTTCCGCTCGTCACTCCTATCATTCCTACTCTTGTCTCCTATTTCTAGTACATAGGAGTCCATCAAACGCTGAGCCACAGCAATTGCCTCATGCAAATTAGCTGGCTTGGCAGCGATGACATCATTTCGAGTAGCCAAAGGCAATCCATCAGTATACCTCTCAATCTTAAGTTCTTCGGTGCGAACCATTTCAGGGCAAAGCAATGATAACTCTTGGAAACGACGAGTATAAGTCGCCATGTCAGTACCCTTAACCTTATGGTTCCAGAACTCACTCTCTAACTTCTTAACTTCATTCCTAGGACAGTAAGTCTTAATCAGGAGAGTCTTAAACTGAGTCCAAGTCATACTATAAGCTACATCAATTCCTTCTGATCTGTGATAGTTGTTCCACCAGGTTAACGCCTCGTCCTTCAAGGTAAATGTTGCATACTTAACCTTACAATCCTCATCACAATTACTAACGGCAAACACAGATTCAGTTTTCTCCAACCACCTAGTCAGGTAAACTACTCCCTCAGTTCCTCCAAACTCAATGGGACCACAGAATCAGAACTCTTTATAGGTACAACCTCGAGTTCGATTCAGCATTGAGGTTCCACTAGAAGTATTAGAGAGGTTAGTCTCAGCTAGCAGTTCAGCGACGCGCTGCGACACTAGCTGGTCAATGTGGGCTGGGTTCACAAGTGGATGGTTTTGTGGAACAGGACCATTCTCAGCACGGTCGTTCACATTCGGGTTCTCTACAGCTGGGTTATCAATGTTCGGGTTCTCAACAGTTGGTGTGGTCGGGGCCGGACGACGACCTCGACGAACCGGGGCAACAACAGCAGCAGGAGCTGCTCGATTGTTCCTAAGCGGGTTTCTTCTTGTTTCCATCACTCTGAAGGCAAGAAGAACAGCTTCATAAGTTCACAATTCACGTTCTAAAAATAGAGTTGGGTTCCAAGGGTCACCCAATAACGCCTGAATACATAATCAAGGCCAACAAGGATAACGTTATACCAAAGCGAAACAATCAAATACCGAATCATAACTAAGGATGCACGTTCCAATAACCATAACTCATAGGTTTCAAAAGTGGAAATACATGGAAGGATACGAAGAAATCCAAAAACGATCCTAACAACGATACTAGTAAGACAACTAGGATAATCCTACATCTCGAACCAAGTACTACTTAGTTTCAGGATGGTACAAAACGATGAATCTAATACTATCTAGCCACGATTACGAGCACTCCTAAATGATCTCCAAACATCATCCATCACTCTCCATAGTGACAAAATCCCCAAACGCTGAGAGTCGCAATCCTTCCTAAGATTCACGACCTCCTTCTCCAAACCGTCGACCTTGCACTGGAGCGCCTGGTCGGCCTCCAAGGCTGTCAGGCACTCTGTATGCCGGTCCCCAACCTGCTCATAGAGTCCCGACAGACCTTCTCTCAAGGCCATCGACTTCTTCTCTACCTTAGTCAAATCTATCCTCAAATCCTCTACACCAGTCCTCGTCACTCCATCTAATCGATCTGACAACCTACTGAGACTAATATTCTGGGATATAATCCTCCTCCAGATCTGACCCGTCTCACCATACTCCTCGGGCTCTGAAGAAATCTCCGATGGTATTTCAGATCCTAACGGGCTACCTATCTCAGGTGAATGTGGAGGTGAATCAAACCAAAAGGTTGTCCAGGGGACTCAGGCTCAGGCAAAGGAGAACCTGGTCCCAGAGAATGTTCAGGACTCTGCAATGGAGGAGTACCCCCTTCTGGGATATCCTCATCATCCTCCTCCTGAGGATCCTCATCCTCATCAACATACTGCTCCTCAATCTCATGCTCCTCCTCAACCTCATGCTTCTCCTTGCCCTCATCCATAGGGGGAGAGTCCATGAGTCGGAGTCTCTTTGCAGGTAAATCCTGAGGTGGTACACTAGGAGATCTAGGCCTCCTAAGACATGGTGATGCTGGTGGTGATGACAGAAGAGAGTGGGCTGCTAAACGGATAGGTGATGATGGTGGTCTCACGGACATGTGGGCAGTGCTATAAGCAAGCCTAGGAGTCTGTGCTCGCGCTAAAACCTTATGTAAAGTGAGCTGCCTAGATGAGCTAGGACGATCTGATGATGATGAACTAGTGTGACGGGAAATCTCATAAGGATCACCCTGCGCAACCGTCATGAGAGTCAATGCTGGCGAACTAGCAACAGCAAGGACCTCCTCAGACACATCAAAAGCTAGTGAAGGCATAGTCTGTGACAATGGCATAGGGTAGGTATAAGTGTTCGAAACAACTAGTTTTAAATAAGCGCATCAACTTAACCAAAACATATATCACATAATGAAAGCTTTAAAAGTAGAGGTACCGCATTACTCAAAACTTGCCTTTAATAAAACACATAAGTTCAGTTTCATCACATAATCCCATATCAAATCAATCGAGTTCAAAATTTCCAAAATCATAATATATCGTTTACTCAAATCCAATACCGTAGTATCTCAATAATCACATCTCATTTTCCAAAATCAACAACCCTATCTCATTTTCCCAAAATCAATAATCATATCTCCAAATCATAACGTTTCCATAATCAGTTCACAATATCCCTTAACAGATCATCTCATAATTCAAATAGCAGTTCATACCATAATCAAATAAGAAGCTTCGGCTTGGCAAGCGGGCGTGCGTCGGTCGAGGATCAATTTTTCTTAAAAGTGGTTATAGTTTAGGGTTTATAAAATACCTAATTCTCTATAACCTTGAGCTCTGTTACCAATCTGTAACACCCCCAAATCTCGGTACAGCGGAAGACTTAATCAAGTTTTCGGGGCGTTACTATTGGATTGGTATCGCACACAAGTATAGTAAAAGATAATCATTTAACCATTCAAAACCAATCCCAAATTTAAATATTCAAAACATTTAATCCAAAAGTATAAATATTAGGCCCAAAACATAGTTTAATAAAATAGGTCCCCAAAGTTTATCAGAGTCAGAAATGATCCTTGAACCCCGCCTTCTTGCCAAGCTTCCACCGATCACGTATCCCAAACATCTCTCAAATACCTGAGAAATCATGCTAAAAGGCCAGCTTACGCTGGTGAGTTCATAGGTTTAAGTTCAACAAAATCATAGTGGACCTGTAAGAGTTGATTTGCTATGCAAGACCTAGATAGATAAATAGCGTTTGCACACACTGATCCTACCTGGATCTCCAATCATATCATATCCCGCATCCAGGGATTACTCGGGCCCCGCGACTCTAGTCCAGCACTGTCGTGGAAAAATCTAGAACAATTGCCAACCTCGGACTAGGTCGATGTAGAAGTCTATTCTTAGCTAGGCACGGTTAAACCTAGACTAAGGCAACAACTACCGCACATCTATCTAAACAGTCAAGCATATAAGCAAATCCAAATAGTTTCAACGGTCCAAAAACAGTAGCATGATTCTCACCCCAAGATAGTTAAAAATGTAGATAAAAGTGGGGCTATGAAACTCACCTCAAGCAATCAACGTACGAATAAACACTAGCAGAAGATAACAGAAATCACGACACAACAACTATCGACTCGGCACAACCTATTAATGTAGACCAAATATTAATATATAATTCCCATAATCAACGTTGTCTACCCCAATGTATTCCATTTCGTTATTTCCAAAAGTGTCTCGTTTCACCATTTAATCCTAGTGTTTGGTATTCCTCATGTGGGTGTATCGACTCAATATGATGCTATGAATGCACTCAAACAACCAATATATAACTCAATGCGACACAATGAGGCCTCTAAACGATAAGCTCCATAGTCCAATAAGTTTCGGAATAAATAGTAGACCTTATCGAATTCGTCAACTCGATAAACTCGTTTATTTACTCGTGTCGCTTATTATCCCATAAATCAATCGTATCCTAAAGAGTCATAAAGATAATTCACCCATTAATAAGGTTACCCAACGTACCTAGCGAGCTCTTATTAGATTCGTCAACCTAATAAGTCCGCTACCCACGTAGATCAACACTATTAATGCTAGGTTATCCGTAACCCATGCACACAACGTAAGTAAATAAATACTTAACTAATATTAAATGTCCACAATTGACATTTATCGATAAACGTGTACTCGAAACATTAATTACTTATTCATTACAAAACATTTCCAATTTAGTCGTTAGTTTCCGTTTAAAAATAGTAAATAACAAGATGAGTCTTGTTATCGATATTTTTGGTACAAAAGCCCATTTATTATTTACATTTCATAGTTCTATTAGCATTTTCATGTATAAATATATATTTCGTCAAATTCCATTATTAGTTTCATAACGTTATCCGTTTTGAGTCCACGAGCACTAGTCATGACTTCTCGGCTTTTAATCAATCAATAGTCCAAATTATACTAAAGTCCATGTTACGGCTTTGTCGGAGTCAACTATTGACTAAAAAGTCAAAGTAACGCCGACGTAGCTCAAAGTCAACAATATATATATCAAGTCCAATTTAAATGTCATAATATCGCAATTCAATCCCAAACCAACTCAAAACAATCTCGCCAACCAATCAATCAACCAAAAATACCCGAAACCAATGTTATGACCCTAATGGTCATGACACGGTCACGGTTAAGACCACGTGAACCAAACAAGCTCTAGAAGCTTTTCGGCTCCACGCGTCTCATCCAAACCTCAACTACATCAACCAACAAGCTACCAAATCGACCCGACCCGGACCCGTGGCCTAAGTGGGTCACGTACGCAAGCCAAGGGCCATGTACGTGCCCTATGTGGCTCGTACAACATGCTAACCCAATCAAACATCACCCAAATCCATTCCACAACATCCAAATCCAATCATTCAAGCTCCAATCACTAACCAAACACAAAACCCATCATCTATTCTAACCAAAAAGATGAAACTAGACCTAAAATGCATAAACCCAATAAATTGATACACCACACATTTACCAAACACTAATTACTTGTTTATTTAGACATTAATTAGACTTAATTGCATGTTTCACCCAAAAGCCCCAAATTTGGACATTAGTTCGAAACCCTAATAGCCCATACGTGGCTTTTTATTGCCCAAACAAGCTCTAATCTTGTTCCATTTACCTTATTCAAGCACTGATCGCTTCCAAAACAGTCAAGAAATATTGACCAAAGGTTTTAGTCAACAAAAGTCAACTATTACGGACTCAATACAATTTCCCTTGGAATTTAGTGGATTCCCAGGTCGTTAAGTCCCACGGAGGTTGAATGGTGTTTGAAAACGTTCAGACGTAGAATGATCACTAAGGATAATGATCTGTAAGGATTTTGGTTGAAAATTACACTACTGATTGTTTGGAATTGTATTTGGATACAGAACTATAAAGCACAACAATCAGATTAAACAAACGTGTATAAAAATGTAAATTTAAAAACTACAGGGACTTAAAATGACAAGTTTAAAACTAAAGGGTATAAAATGAAAATTTTAAAACTTTTTAAACTTAAAGAAAATTAAAATCTAAAAAGAAAATATTTTACTAATATTATATTAATTTAATATTAATTAATTAATCAAAACTATTTTAAACTTATTTAAAATTTAGTTTAATTAATCTAAAAAGGATTTATAATACAAAATTAACTAAGAAAATTACAAATTTATTTTCTAAAAATCTAGAACAACTTAAAAGATTTATAAAAATTAAAAACAAATATTTTTGTCTTTTAGCAAAGGTTTTATAAATTAAAAACTTAATTATTAATTTAAATCTAATTAAACTAATTAAAGGATTAAAATTAGAAAATAAGAAGGGAAAATTATAGGATTAATTTTTATAAGTTCTAATTAAGTTAACAAAGCTAGGAAAAATATAAAAATGGTTTTACTTAATAAAAATTATTTTTACTATTTAATACTTTAATATTAATTATTAAAACTATTATTAATTATTAAAAATACTAGATGACAAAGGAAAAATCTGAAGAAATTCCTAAAAATACTTTAATATGATAGAAACTTAAAAAAAATATAAAAACAGATAAGTGCTTAATAATAAGCTGAAAAGAAAATTAAAAAGCTAATTTATATTAAATAAATGCTATCACTATTTTTAAAATTGATGTTTTTGTGATTTTTCTTTTACAAAACTATTTAACTACTGAAAATAAGCAACTTTAATGAAGACAAAAAATTTTGGAACTTGAAAATAAGCAAAACAAAAGCTTAAGAGCTTAACAGTTTAAGCTTTTGGCTTATTTTGATTTTTAAGCTCAAACAAGCTTGAAATAAGCTTCACAGTTGGAACCAAAAGTAAAATAAGATGTAAATAAGCTAAAAGTACTTAAATTAAGCTAAAAGGCACAAAGAAACACACTGATAAGCTTTAATAAGCTAATAAGCACTTTCACTAAACCTCTCAACCAAACAGGCATGCAGTCATTTATACAAGCAATTTAAGCTAATGAAATAAGCTGAAAAGCTCAAAATAAGGACTGAGGTAGCAAGATGGGTTGGTGGGCTTTCCAAAAAGTCCAAGATCACCCTGTGGGAACCACAAATGAGCTTATGAAAGGCTTGAGAAAAAGCTTGTATTACACTGAGAATTCAGTGTACACAAGAAATGGGACAAACAAAAAGCTAGTAGCAGTCCTATTAAATAAGCTAGAAAAGGAAAAATAAGCTTTGGAACTTTGAGACAGCTAGATGGGCTTTCCAAAAAGCTAAGTTTCAATGCCTGGGTCCCACTAATAAGCTCTGTGTGAGCTTGTGAAATCAAGCAGATAACACTAACTACTCTGGCACAGGGGAAATAAGCTGTTTTGAAAAGCTGATTTGAAGCTTAAAGAGCTTTAGAAAAATTTCACAAAAATCAGATTTAGAAAACAGACCAGCTTAACTTGTTAAACCCAAAATATCAAAAGCTTTTGACCAAATATGAAGACATGAAAAATCTACAAAGTTTCATGTAAAACTGTTTTGAACCAATTTGACTTTTTATGATAAACACTAAAGTTTGACTATTATGAACTTTGATCACTTCTAATTGACTGAAAATGGAATAATAAGCTATTTTAAGACTAGAATAAGCTATATGGACTATGTATACACCTATTTGATTGATTATGCAAGCTACAATCTTAACAGTTAAGCTGAAATGAGATTAAAGATCAATTTTGACTTTCTTGTAAACAAAGACAGGTTTTTAGTGTTTCTCTGAGTTAATAGATCATATTGGGTGATACATCAAACAAGAACAACCACTCAAACACCCTAGAACACAGATTAAACATCAATACCAAACATCCCTTTAACCAACTGATTTTGTGATTCTCAAAACAAATGAATGATTTGAACCTCAACACTGATTCTAAACTTTATTTTATGATTATATCAGTCCATATAAGCATAAAAGATCAGCAATTCAAGCATGAAACACAGATATGAACCATATGCAATTTCAACTGTGAAAATGAAATTTTAAGCACTAACCAATATCAAAGAACAAGCAACCTATTTTAATCTATATTATCACTTAACAATACCACTGAAACATAAAAACATAAGGTTTTAAGCAATTAAATAACTTAAACAGTAAATGCTAAAATGGAACAAAAAGCTTACAAAATGAAATCCAAATGAAAACTGAGAACCAAGAACTGAGAACACAACCTATAGCTTCCCAAGAAGCATCTAAACCCAAGGCAATCCAAAATTTACCCTGCTCCAGCTGTGATCATCTTCTCCATTGATTTTTTTTATTTATAACTAATTTTTTTGTATTTTTGGTATTTTTTGCTTTTTGATACTAAACAAAGTTTTAAGGTTTCTAATAGCTATATTAAGCTATCTAGGAGCTTATATGAGCTTATTCAGTCCATAATAACAACTAATAACAACATTAAGCTAATATGAGAATTTAAGCTTGAAAATTTGCATAAACTGAAAATGAAACTGAAACTTGCAATTGCTTATTTAAAAAGGTTTACAATACACTGAGATTGATAAATACAGTACTTGAAAGCTAAGACATAAACTGGAAAGCTTAAATTAATTAAAACGACTAAGAAAATTAAAAATTACACTAGATACATTCCACATTGCTTCATCTCTTTCTTTATATTGATCTTTTAGACTCTGTCGACATCTCTGAATGTTTCCCACTTCATTTCAACCATTGGATCCTTCAAATTCATCCAAACCGTGCATTTGGCATTTTTGGCGCCAAAAGTCATTTGAGCAGGTTTTAAGCAATTAATGCACTTTGGGTGTTTGTGGAGGTGGAAGGGAGTGGGTAAACAGCTGGTGTGATGAGGTGGAAAGGTGGTGGTGAAAAACCAGGAAAGGTGGAGAGTGGTTTCTGGTTTGGCGGGCTTTGTGTGAAAGAGATGAACAGTGAGAGCGGGATTTGACTTTTTGACCGGTATTAATAATAGGGTGGGGGTTCAAATGGGGTATATTGGCAGGGTCAAAAAGGTTTTGGACTGGCTCAAGGGTCAGGGGTCAAGGTTCAAGGTTCAAGGGGATTGGGTTGGGCCTATGACTGGGCCAGCAGTTTGGGTTTGGGTTTGTGTTAATAACAAAAAGGGTCCAGTTTGGTTTTAATACACAAGGACCATTTTTGTAATTTGGCAAAACTTGAGGGGCTGACATTGTAACTTTTCCAAGGTTAACACAAGGACCAATTATGCCATTTATGAATAGTACAAGGTTTACTTTTGATTATTTTCACTTTTTTAAATTTACTAAGGACTATTTTTGACAATTTTTAAACTTTAGGGACTAAAGTTGTCATTTTGTAATTTTTAAACTTTGAAGGGTTTGTTTTGACAACTTTTGAATCCCATGGACCTTAAATGATATTTTGCTTTATTTTGATTTACCAGGGACTAGTTTTGACAACTTTTGAAACTTGGGGGACTAAAACTGCCAATTATGCAAACTTGATACGTTTTTCACCTGCTTTTGGTATTTTTGCATTTGAAACACATAAAACACTTATTTGTGATATTTTTATCATTTTGATGCTTTGACGGGTGTTTTTGGATGTTTTTGGCAGTCTAAAAGGTACAAAAATGATGAGTATTTGCATACTCATCACAGACTCTTCCCAAAAGAAGTTTCAACATCCCCTAGATCTAACCTTAGATGGATTCCAACGGGTAGAGTTTTCAACACTGTTGGTCTTACGTGGATTCCTACAGGCAAGATACTAAGTAGTTGCATCTACACAAGTGTGAAACCCACAACATTCATCCCTGAGGTAGGAAAGGAACTTATCAAAATAGCATGTTCAGGTGTCAAGAAGATAATTAACACTACATCTTTATGCCTCTAACATCTGGAACCCAGTTACACTTGGGGATCCATGTTTCTTCTTTCTTGTCCCCCTCCTATTTTTTCTATGCAGGTACAACAGCAATGGCTTCTACTGCAATACAGCGTAGGACCCGTTTCTCACCGTCTAAAACTTAATGATCTATCAGCTGCACCATCTTTATACTTAATCGTCAAAAATTGGGAACATTGCTTGCTCCTCTGGTTAAAGATTCTGTCAAAAGTCGTGCTTCAGATGTATCGAATGTTTCCGCTGCACAACCTAATAATACTCTAATTTCTGATACACCTGAATCTACAACAACAACCGTTGATGTAACTGCACCTCCAATCGAATCTTCGATAACAGAAGATCAAACTGTTTCCAACAACAATGACACAGCTGATGATCAACAATATGATTAAACAAAGCAGTTTTTTTTTCAGCAGTTGATTCTCATGAGATATTTATGGTACTTTACACTTGTTCGATTCATTGAACATACATGGTTTCGCTGTCTCCTTATACATGGTTTCGCTGTGTTCAATTCATCATCAACATACGTGGTGTATGATTCTGAATCATTGAAAACATCGAGGGGGAGAGAGTGTGTAGGTGGTCATTTCTTCCTTGTTCTTCTACATGCTTCTTTGCAAAAACCCAATGCCTTTTTGAATTTCTTCAATTAGGAGGAAGAAATAAGACGACCTGTGGCTCAAACGTCTCACTTTGGTGTTATCGTCTCAATTTCATGGGTGATCTTGTGTGAAGTTACCGAAATATGATGTTATGATGCCTCACACACGGTCTTGGTATCGATTTATTGCATATTCACAGGTGATTAGTATTCCGAAAGACCATAACATTCAGGGGAAAGTCGTCTCATTTCGTCTTTCATGGTTTGTTTGGTGTGATGTGTCTACATACGTGAGAAGATCTTGTTGATTTCTGGCATGTTACCCTCGAACGGATCTTCCGCAATAAGCCAGATTTTCTTTGTGTAGTTTACTGCTCATCTACAAATTCCGCTGCATACTGAAACCTTCAAAAGTTAGAGGAAATTTAGACTTCATCAAAGTTTTAAATCTGCTAAAGACAGTTGTCAGCTTGGGGGGAAGCTGATTCTGAAACTTCTTCATTATGGCTTCTGAGCATAACAGCTTGGAACCCGGTCACAACCGTTTAAACTTCCCTCAAACCCCATCATCAGCTGAACCAAGCCCCCAGCTTACTCGTCAACAAATGGAAAAGCTATTTGCTCCGCTGTTTAGTGATGACATTGATGAACGTGCTCCAGGTGTATCCGATGTTTCCGCTGCTCAACCTGATCATATTCCTATACCTGATACACCTGCTACAACAACTACTGTTGAAGAAGCACCACCACTTGACTCTACCACAACAGTTGAACAAACTGCTTCCAACGACGCTGAACCAGCTGATGATGATCTGAACAACGAAGTACCCCCACCTGCAGATTTTGATCCAAATGCGTTCTTTAACCCGTTTGCCAATGAAACTGCTGCACCTGATGTTGCGGAATCATCTACAAACCATTTGAATCCTCCAAATCTGCACAATGTATATCAACATCAACCCTCTACACATTGTTGGACAAAAGACCATCCTCTTGAGAATATTATTGGTAACTCGCATCAACCAGTCGTAACGAGACAACGTCTTCACACAGATGGTGAACATTGCATTTATGCACTCACTGTCTGCCAATCTGAGCCTAAAAACATTAAAGACGCAATGACAAAGGACAACTGGATTGAATCCATGCAAGAAGAACTCAACTAATTCAAACGTCTTGAAGTATGGGAACTGGTTGAAAGACCAACAGGGGTCTACGTCATTGGTCTCAAATGGATTTGGAACAAACTGGATGCTGAAGGGAACGTAATCAGAAACAAGTCACGTCTGGTGGCTAAGGGTTATAGACAGGAAGAGGGTATTGACTTTGAAGAATCATTCGCTCCGATTGCTCGTCTTGAGGCTGTTCGGATCTTTCTCACGTTCACGGCTCATATGAATATAACGGTCTTTCAGATGGACGTCAAAACTGCTTTTCTGAATGGTCAACTGAAAGAAACGGTTTATGTAAGCCAGCCAGAAGGATTCGTTGATCCCAAGTTCCCGAACCATGTCTACAAACTGAACAAAGCTCTGTACGGACTTAAACAAGCTCCTCGGGCGTGGTACGATAAGTTATCATCCTTTCTCATTGCCAATAATTTCACCAAAGGTTCGGTTGACCCAACTCTTTTCATACAATATCACGGGGCACATATCTTAATTGTTCAAATTTACGTGGATGACATCATTTTTGGGTCAACACATAAAAAGTACTCAATCGCTTTTGCAAAACTAATGAAGAAACATTTTGAAATGTCCATGATGGGTGAACTTACGTTCTTTCTAGGACTGCAAGTTCATCAATCACCCCGTGGTATTTTCTTGAGTCAGTCCAAATATGCCCTTGAACTGTTAAACAAATTTGGAATGCAAAACTATGACACTTATGCCACACCAATGGCTCATACCAAGAAGCTAGACGCTGATTTACATGGGAAATTGGTGGACCCTACAAAATACCGTAGTATCATTGGGACTCTCATGTATCTAACAGCTAGCAGGCCTTATATTGTTTTTGCCGTATATATTTGCTCCCGTTATCAGTCGAGACCAACTGAAACCCACCTTTCCGAGGCTAAAAGAATCCTACGATACATCAAGGGAACCATTAAATTGGGGATCTGGTATCCGAAGGATTCTGGTTTTGAACTAATAGCTTTTTCAGACGCTGATCACGCAGGATGCCTAGATTCACGGAAAAGTACTTCAGGAGCATTACAATTTCTTGGTGATAAACTGGTGTCATGGCAATCGAAGAAGCAGGATTGTACATCGCTTTCCTCAACCGAAGCAGAATATGTAGCCATGTCGGCGTGTTGTGCTCAAGTCATTTGGATGAGAACACAACTCAAAGATTATGGTTACGTATTTGACAGAATCCCGATGTACTGCGACAATCGGAGTGCTATTGCGATCTCGTGCAACACTGTTCAACACTTGAAATCAAAGCACATCGATCTTCGATATCATTTCATCAAGGAGCATGTGGAACAGGGTACAGTTGAATTATACTTTGTGGGTACTGAATACCAATTGGCAGATCTCCTCACCAAAGCCTTAGCTCCTGCTAGGTTTAATGAGTTGGTCCACCGGATTGGTATGCGGTGTTTGACTCAAGAGGAACTGGATGAACTCTTAAAACATTCTTAAAACCAGTCAAACACCAAAACCTCTTTTGTAAATATTTTTCAAAAACAAAATACAAAATTATAAAATCAGAAAATCTCAAAAAGATTCTTCTATCTAAATTCTTTCAAACATCGCAAGTACAAATCTTCAGTCAATACTTTGTTCTATCAAATCTTTTGCTATTTTTCCCGAACAAGTGTTGAGGGGGAGAAAGTAAATATTTTTCAGTTTCATAAAACCTTGTACTTCCATGTTTTCAAAAATATGTTGTTTCTTCCAAAATGGTGGATACGTTTCTTGTCAAATACTCTCCTCGGACTCAAATGTCTTCAAAGTTCATTATTTGAAAAGTCGAGGGGGAGTATCGTTAAGTTTCTTGCCTTACATGTGTTTTGTCTAACCTAAACGGAAGTTAAAGGATCTTGGTTGGAACCTCTTTAAGGTTGAGGGACTGAATGTGTCAACTTGGCAAATTAATTTTAACAAAATCATTTACTCCTAAACCACCAAGATCAAACGGCCCAAATCAAATCTTCTAAATCCGTTCAAGCTGTTCATAATCTGTAAGTTCTAAATTTTTTTGATCAAGATTCTATACAAGGATTTCAAAAATCTTTCAAATCCAACGGTTAAAACTCTTTAAACTGATTTTGGAAAATTGTTCACTCGAACGAATTGGGTTTTTATGCATAAAAGTGTTTGGATTGAAATGAGTTGTGTTAAAACCTTTCTTAGTGTCTATTAAACTTGTTTCAATCGTCCAAAACCATCCTGAATCTTATATTTCATTAATTTGAATTCTGGGGTTCTTGCGCTCATCTAGGGCTTTTCTATTCTGTGATATGTTATTAGGTAGTCAAGAAAGTGTTAGAATAAGTTTATATGCATGTTTTTGAACCTTTAAATTAGCCAAGAAACATCTAAACTGTATGAATTCAAGTTTAGGGTTCATCTCCCATAAATCTTCTGATTCTGTGGTGGAAATGTATTAAATCTTGTTCCATTGCACTCATATAACATCTAGGACACTCCAGAACCATTCTTGTTTGATTTGTGTAGCTATATCCCTTACACGTAGATTAAGGGTTTAGGGTTTAAGTAATTTTACGCCTAAGTCTTTCTGTGTGTATCTGATATGTTAATACAAATAAGCCGTAAAAACGTTTATTTATATTTTACGATCTTCTAATGTTTTGTCGATAACAAACGTAAAATCATTTTAACGAAACAAATAAAATACGTAAATGGTTTGAACTAATAGTTTCTAACATATTCACATTTTCACATAAAACACTAAAACAAGTATAAGTGATTTTATGATTTAATATTACATATGTACAACAACTAGTGTTTACATATTTGGGTAAAATATACACATAACTAGTATGTAGTATATTGGGTAATATAAATGGGTAGAAACTTAAGTATCATAACCCATTGGGCAAATACATTGAATGTAGTTGGGTACAACCCAAAGCCCATGACCCACGGAGCTTGACACATAACCCATTGCATGACATCATGTTTATATCATATATGGATAATATCCATAACCCATGGTATTGACCCATACCCAATGTCTAGATACATTGAACCCTTGGTGAGCACTCAAGAGAATGTCTATATACATTGAACCCTTGGTGAGCACTCAAGAGATACATTGTATCTAGCTAAAGACCCATGGATCAACCCATGACCCATAACCAAAAATACCCATGGGCAAAGAGGAGCGTTCCACGGATCCCTGGCTTTGTGCTAGCCGGATCCCTTGTGGGAGGGATCCGTGGGATCCGAGGAACAGTAGAGAATTTTCTCTATAAATAGAGAGCCATTTCTTTCTTTCTACTCACCACTTTACACACATACTTCCCCAAGTATTATAACCCTATCCAAGTGATCTATGTAGTTTGTCTTTTGTTTTTGTGTGATCTTCTAGGTTCCTCTTAAAGGCAAGATCACCACTTCTTGAAGACGAGCAAGCTCAAGTCCATGAGTTGCCATGCTTCGTCATCATCAAGACAACTAAGGTTCTCTTGTTGATAGTTCTTTCTTTCTGCATAGATGTTGGGTTGAAGGCATTAGTGAAGAATGCCGAAAGTTTCAAGATGAAAGCATTAGTGAAAGGTGCTTATCGTCCGTGTCAAAGCATTAGTGAAGAATGCTAAAGGTGTCAAGACGAAGGCATTAGTGAAGGGTGCCAAGCGTTGTGTCAAAGGCATTAGTGAAGGATGCCGAAGAATCAAATCAAGTAGCATTTGGGAAGAATGCTTAGGTCGTATAATCGATGAGGTGCATCGTTATACATATAAGTATTTGTTTATTTCCAAGGATGGTGATATCCTTGATGGTGTTGTAACAAGGAGTGAATCTCCTTGATATTAGGTGTTGTGTTGTGAAGGGTAGTAGTTCCTCCATAGTAATGGAACTAGGTGCTTAGCCTAGCATCTAATAAAGGGTAGGCGACGTTGTGATAGGATTAGTTCTCCTTGGGGTGAAAGAACTCGGTGGTTAGCCTAGCACCGTATAAAGGGTAGGCGACGTTGTGTTAGGTGTGGTTCGCCTTGGTGTGAAGGAACTCGGTATTTAGCTTTGTACCGGAAAAAGGTTAAGTGACGTTGTGAAGGCTTCTCCGCCATAAGGAGTTGGTGTAGTGTTTACGAACTCTCGAGTAGGTGACTCGGGGAGTGGAGTAGGGCAAGGAAGGTGTCCTTGTACCCGAACCACTAAAAATACTTGTGTCGTGGTGATGTGCTTCTTACTCTTTATCTTTCAATACACGTTTATATATCTATCTATCAACGTCCAACATAAACAACCAAATAGATTGACATAAGTCGATCTAAATATTTAAAAGGAAGTTTTAAATTGGTAAAACTATTCAACCCCCCCCCCCTTCTAGTTTTCCATAATCGGTATCAGAGCTTCGTTACCAAGTTTTGTTTTTTGTATATTATACTTTGAAAACTTGATACAATCCGTGTATGTTTGAAAACTACAAAGAAGGGAATTTCTTAAAACAAAAAGTCATGTTTTTAGAAATCATCATATGTTGGATAGTGATAGATCATTCTAACATTTTCCTTTGAGAAGTCTTCATACTAGGATTTGGGTTTCTTAGAAGATCATGAAGTATTTCGCGTCTATGGTTTCTAAAACCATAAAAAAGGAATATAGCAAAGGATTGGGGTATCTTAGAAGATCATGAAGTATTTCGCGTCTATGGTTTCTAAAACCATAAAAAAGGGATATAGCAAAGGTATGTTTTCTTAGTTACATTTTTTTTCAAAAACGTGCTAAATTGCTTGTGGATAAAATGGTGATATATGCTTCTATCTTATAATAAGCATAATATGAAAAGTGTTTTAGTGATTTTTTTTTCTTTTAAGTTTTGTTGTTAGATATCTTGTTAATCAAGCTTGAATAAAGGTAAAAATGGGTAATATAACTTCACTAAAAAGTCTACAAAGACTAAACCTTTTTGTCGGGTCAAAACGTACATTTTTGTAATTCTGTGTCAGATCCGCGGATCCCTCAGGTTACACTGGACGGATCCCTCAAGCAAGGGATCCGTGGGATCCGTGGTACAGAAGACAGTTTTTCTCTGAATTTCAAAAATTCATAACCTTTTAACCGTAAGTCGTTAGAAGTCGTGCTACCTATCGTTTTAAAGGTATTTGAGTCTACTTTCATTTAAAAAATGATTTCATAAACTGACTCAAAACAATAATTTACAGAATCATTGATTTATAATAGAAAGTCATTTTTCGGTCATAACTTTTGCACAAACTTTTGATCTAATTGGAGACGGATGTTTTCGCTTTTGAATAACAATGTGTCCTCTATTGAAATTAAGGTTTTGATCATATTTATAAATATAAAAGAAACTAATCAAGCTTGGTATACATGTTTATATTTAACACAAAGCGATGAAAAGAACTTTCGTATGCTATGCTAAATGATAAATTGTCTTCTTTGCATTACTTGATTATTGGCTTATCTCAAATAGCTTTTGTGCTTGTTTGATTGAATAGCATATGTGGTTTCCTTACCTTGCTATTCATTCTCTTGTTTGTCGATTTAGTAATATTCTACTAATCAATGTGCTATTTGAAGGAGTGTTTGGGATAACATCTAGTTGTGTCGAAAATGTTAGTTTAGATATTTAGATAAGTCATATAGGTTGAAAAATGTTTAAAACATATAACACACTAAATGGATTTTTGATTGAGTTTGTCATATGTGCTTATATGATTTCCTTTGTTCTTGTATCATTTTCTAAGAACAACAAGAATGTACATCGGATCATAACCTACACTTGTGTTGATGATGTACTCTCCCATTTTCCTTTTCATGATCGCTCTCCAAGCTTCATAGTAGGATTGACAACTTGATTATTTCATCCGATATACTCAAGTAAATTATTTTGCAACGCAAATATAATTGTTCATATCCGAAAGTCCAAACTCAAAGCTTTCCAACAACATATGTTGAACTAGCTCATCCAACCATTTTTTATTGTTTACCATATGGACAACTTTTAAACTTATTTTTAACATGACGCCTTTGTCACCTTAGTTGTCTCAAGTATAATATTAAACGAAGCAAAGTATCATCATTGTTACTCTTCGATAGGCCATTGTAGGAATATAAATTTTCCTAACTTGAGAATGAATACTGAAGAACTTATTGCACTAGAAACTCAATTTGACCTAACGGTTGAATTGCTTCCTTGATAGAAGTTGGGTATGTGGAATCACCCGTAAAAATGGTCGTGTTTAGCCGTAATTGAGCACCGCTAGTAACAGTCACATATTCATTCTCTCACTTGGGAAATTTATACTCCTATGTTTTCCTAAAGTATGTTTACAATGGAAATACTTTGCATTGTCTTAGGATTACTAATCAAACAAATTGTAAAATAAAATTTTCTTTTAGTTAATCACAACCACTTGCCTCATCAAGCGATTATCTTGCTTTGATCGAGAAGAGCTACATGACTTCATGGACGAAGTTCATTGTATTCTAATCACCATCCGTAATGACTATACATAGTTCATTGCTTCCGTTGGCCAAAACAACCCTATTGTCTTGAACACCATCATCTACTCTGCACGCCATTGTTAATACAAATGATTTACTAATCTAGATCGTAAATCTATTTTGAGCTTCTTGAATAACGGTTGTTAAGTTTGATAAACCTATGTGTTACTTGTGAGCTAGGTCTCATTTAATTGCTTATGTGCTATTTCTACATGCTCTTAGTATGTTTTACTTGTATACATGTATACTTACTGTAGAGATCATTAGTTTCTAAGTTCGATACTTAGAACAAATGCTCACTGTTAAGTAAAACTGTCCCAGATGCCAGATCCCTAGTTTGTAACTATCCGGATCCCTCAAGTGAAGGATTCGTGGGATCTGGGCGAATAGAAGTGGAATTTCAATCCTTTACACCTCAAACCATTTTCCTAGACTACTTCACACTAGCTGAACTTAATACCTTAGGATCTCTTAAGTCCTTCTCAAGCTTAGTAAGCTTCACACTCACTCATAGCTCATTAAGGATCACACTCAAAGTGCTTTTCGATCTATTGTTTCACCTAAACTCATTACTCTTCCGCTCTCTAGATCACTCATTATTTCTCACATGATCCCTCACATCTAGACCTAGAAATCTTTCGATTATGGCAAAATTGATCATAATCATCCTTACCTTAAAATTGGTCGAAATGGATCAAATTCTAGTTCTTCCACCTTAAAACCTTTAGGATCTTCTCCAAGACATTATCCTAAGTCACTATCTGATCACTAGGATCATCTAGCTCCATTTGACACTCAAGATTTTAGTGTCATCTTTGTTCATTCATTGGTACTCACGAAAGTTCCAATTTTTTTCATATAAGGCAATCATTAGCTACATCACTCATTGCCCTTGAACATTTAAGTACCCTTCCATTTAAAGACACTTAGGAGAACTAAAACATTCAAAAAGGTATAGACTTTAGACCTTTCAAACATCACTTCTATCCTTTCCTAGCTGCTGAGAGCCGGATCCATAGGATTAGCCTAGACGGATCCCCCATTGGTGGGAACCGTAGGATCCGGGTGACAGATTTATGTCAACTCTTGCTCGAACAATCATTTCAAGCTCATCTTGCTAACTTGAACACTCCACCTCATCCTAATTAAATCTCTGAAGTTGACTCTTGTGCATGCTAATCATCACATTCCAAAGGATATTAGAGACTTAAGTCTTGAATGCACTTGCTAAATCCTTCCCTTTATAAGTCATCTTGCTAGAATCCTTTAGTCATCAAACACAACATAATTCTCAGCATTTAGAAACCTTTTGCTTAGTCATTTCATCATGAGGAAAGCTTCTAGTGCTAACTCATCCAACCAAGAACCACCCAAGAAACTTGCTCGTGTTGTACACGAAATTTCCTCAACCAAATCATCTCCGGTTAAACCCACAAATGGTAGGACTTCCCATCCACCGAATCATCATCCGTAAGAGATAATAGTGCTAGAATCTCACCTCAACAAACCCAATCAACAATTACCAAGAGAACCACAATAATTAGCATTAAACCTCTTAAGTTAGAAAAGGGATCATCGAGCTCTAAACCAAACGTACCTAGTTCTAGCAAAACGTCTAAACCTTCATTCCTAGAGCATGGACTACACTCCTTTACCGAGCCTCTCTCTATTCATTAGAGCATTCACCACCGAGAACTTTCCATTCACCAACCTTCTCGTTAAAATAGGAACCACCTACATCACCAACTAGTCCATCGTTGGAAACAAGGAACCACCAAGGACTTGATCATATGGAGGAATTTCCATTACCACCACTCTCATTCCTAGTAGAACCCATCCTAAATTACTCAATGTACCTCCACCATCATTTGTAGAACCTCCTCAAAACATCCTGTTCCTAATCAAGACAATAATTGATCTAATTGTCTAATCACCCAAGGACTTGTTCAAGAAGTACGAAATGAGTTGCATTTCATGTTTAATCATCTTCTTGAAAGATTGGACCAAATCAACAAGTCTACTCATCCTTAGACTCAAGCATATTGTTGCTTCTTAAGCTTTGGTCACTTATTAGTATTAGTAGAATATGGCTAAATCATTCTCTTAGTTTTTAGAGATTTGTTGATCATCTCTTATGTTTTATTGAATGATAGTTTACTTGCCATATTGCATTGAGTATATGTTTGTTGGTTGAATACATATCTCATTTTGATGTTAACATTACTTGTTACATCACCATTGCTGAATTGAATCATCAGCTATACGGATACCTCAAAATTGCCTAGACGGATCCCTACTAGGAGGGAACCGTGGGATCCGTGAGACAGAAAACTATTTTTCTACTAACTAGGATCACATATGCAGGAAATTGTGCATTATACTTGTTTTCTAACCTTTGTTTTGTAGTTATTCAATCTACACTTAAAGCCTTTGACACCCTAAAGCTAGGGGAGCTTTGTGTCAAAATAATACATTGCAAATTACTTGCAATATTAGGATTACATTTCTTGACATCCCTTTGCAAAATTGCAATCATCAGGGGGAGCACATTCGTCACTTAGACGAAATCTTTTGCAAACTTAGTTGCAAACAAACTAGATTAGTATTACTTTCTTGACGCCCTTACCTAGGGATGGACTCGTCAAGGGGGAGTAAAGACGAGATCCTTTCCCGTTACTTGCTCTCTACCTCTTTTTATTTCTTTCACATGGTTTTCTTAAAAACAATGTGTTGCTTTCTTTCAAGGCTCTTTTCGTTTCGACAAAAAGGGGGAGAAGAAAGTAAAAACTACAAATTCAAACTTTTACGAATTTTAGTTTTTTCTTAAAATAATTTTATGTTTTGTCATCAACAAAAAGGGGGAGATTGTTAATACAAATAAGCCATAAAAACGTTTATTTATATTTTACGATCTTCTAATGTTTTGTCGATAACAAACGTAAAATCATTTTAACGAAACAAATAAAATACGTAAATGGTTTGAACTAATAGTTTCTAACATATTCACATTTTCACATAAAACACTAAAACAAGTATAAGTGATTTTATGATTTAATATTACATATGTACAACAACTAGTGTTTACATATTTGGGTAAAATATACACATAACTAGTATGTAGTATATTGGGTAATATAAATGGGTAGAAACTTAAGTATCATAACCCATTGGGCAAATACATTGAATGTAGTTGGGTACAACCCAAAGCCCATGACCCATGGAGCTTGACCCATAACCCATTGCATGACATCATGCTTATATCATATATGGATAATATCCATAACCCATGGTATTGACCCATACCCAATGTCTAGATACATTGAACCCTTGGTGAGCACTCAAGAGAATGTCTATATACATTGAACCCTTGGTGAGCACTCAAGAGATACATTGTATCTAGCTAAAGACCCATGGATCAACCCATGACCCATAACCAAAAATACCCATGGGCAAAGAGGAGCGTTCCACGGATCCCTGGCTTTGTGCTAGCCGGATCCCTTGTGGGAGGGATCCGTGAGATCCAGGGAACAGTAGAGAATTTTCTCTATAAATAGAGAGCCATTTCTTTATTTCTACTCACCACTTTACACACATACATCCCCAAGTATTATAACCCTCTAACCTCAGATCCAAGTGATCTATGTAGTTTGTCTTTTGTTTTTGTGTGATCTTCTAGGTTCCTCTTAAAGGCAAGATCACCACTTCTTGAAGATGAGCAAGCTCAAGTCCATGAGTTGCCATGCTTCGTCATCATCAAGACAACTAAGGTTCTCTTGTTGATAGTTCTTTCTTTCTGCATAGATGTTGGGTTGAAGGCATTAGTGAAGAATGCCGAAAGTTTCAAGATGAAAGCATTAGTGAAAGGTGCTTATCGTCCGTGTCAAAGCATTAGTGAAGAATGCTAAAGGTGTCAAGACGAAGGCATTAGTGAAGGGTGCCAAGCGTTGTGTCAAAGGCATTAGTGAAGGATGCCGAAGAATCAAATCAAGTAGCATTTGGGAAGAATGCTTAGGTCGTATAATCGATGAGGTGCATCGTTATACATATAAGTATTTGTTTATTTCCAAGGATGGTGATATCCTTGATGGTGTTGTAACAAGGAGTGAATCTCCTTGATATTAGGTGTTGTGTTGTGAAGGGTAGTAGTTCCTCCATAGTAATGGAACTAGGTGCTTAGCCTAGCACCTAATAAAGGTAGGCGACGTTGTGATAGGATTAGTTATCCTTGGTGTGAAAGAACTCGGTGGTTAGCCTAGCACCGTATAAAGGGTAGGCGACGTTGTGTTTGGTGTGGTTCGCCTTGGTGTGAAGGAACTCGGTATTTAGCTTTGTACCGGAAAAAGGTTAAGTGACGTTGTGAAGGCTTCTCCGCCATAAGGAGTTGGTGTAGTGTTTACGAACTCTCGAGTAGGTGACTCGGGGAGTGGAGTAGGGCAAGGAAGGTGTCCTTGTAGCCGAACCACTAAAAATACTTGTGTCGTGGTGATGTGCTTCTTACTCTTTATCTTTCATTACACGTTTATATATCTATCTATCAACGTCCAACATAAACAACAAATAGATTGACATAAGTCGATCTAAATATTTAAAAGGAAGTTTTAAATTGGTAAAACTATTCAACCCCCCCCCTTCTAGTTTTCCACATGACATGTTCTTATGCTTGTTTTATGATCTAAAAGATGTTTGGAATTAACTGCAATCAAGTTTTCATGTTTATAGTTAACAGGTTAATTATTCGTAATGTCAGAATCTTCAGGTGTTCAAACCGTTACGCTTAAAGAATACTTTTATGCGTAAAGGTAACGCCTAAGAGAAATCTTACGCGTAACTCTTATGCATAAGAGGTCTACAGTGGATTACGCGTATCTTGGAAAGATATTCGTAAACAAGGCTTGCTACGCATAAGCTTTACTCTTACGAGTAAACTTTACGCGTAACATCTTGCTTATTCCTACGCGTAAGCCTAAAGCCTTTGAACTTGTCTTACGCGTAAGAAACTCATACGCATAAGCTTGGTCTTATGCTTTAGCTTACTCCTACGCATAAGCTCCTTTCTTACGCATAAGGATCCTTGTTACTCATAACCCACTGTTCACTACATTTAGGCCTATTACGCATATGTTTCTTGTTAAATGTTACGCATAAGTCACAAATACCTGATGTTTCGTATAAGCTTACAAAAGTTAATATGTTGTGTGTTAAGTGAAAAATTGGACTTTGAAATTTCAAAATTAACATGTTCACGTAACTTATCACATCAACTTCAATCAATTGGAATAATGTGACTTAGGACTTGTAACTAACATAAACATGTTACATTCAAACAAGGAATTAGATAATAAATCAGACTAAAACAAACACATTGTATTTCCATATGCCTGTCTTTTTGTCTAATGTATTTCAGATCACAAAATGGCTGCAAATCAAGCAATCGTCATTGCCCCAGCAGAGCTCTTGATGGTAAACACATTCCCAGCTGGATACGACAAAACAATTGGCAAGAACAATCTCCGTGTCATCTTCAACAACTTCATATGCTCATAATCATCTTGCAGAATTGCTGTGGACATCCTTCTGCAACATCCATTCAAATTCATGCTCACAAAGTCATCCTGATGATGAGTATGATTCAATGGAAGAGGAAATAAAATTTCATAAGACATTAAAGCAGAAAAGGATGGAATACCATGCTTCAACCTTTCCGGTTAATCAACCCGGTGGGGCAGGAGGGTCAAGTAGTAGTCCTCCACTTATAGAAGATCTATTGCAAACATCTCTTACCCCATCCGATCCGGTTAATCAACCCGGTAAGGATCAGGGTGTCACTGTCACCACAACTATTGAAATGAAGCAACCACAACAACAACTAAAACATCCGCAAGAAGAAAATCATGGTGAAGATGTGGAAATATATGACGAAGGAGATTACGATCATGATAAGGATGAAAGAGTCACTGATGATGATAATTTGATGGCTTAAGAGGAAATGATGCGAAAAGAGGCTAAAGAAGCTACTTGAGCTGAAGAGGAAAAGTTAAAGAAGGAATCAGACAACTACTTAGTTGACAATCCAACACACATACCTCAACAGTCTTCTGAATCACCTTTTGACACTTCCACCTAACCCAAATCATCATCTCAATCATCACCTCCATCAACAAAAGAAACAAATAAGGCAACAACAAAATCTGTTAAGAAGGCAACTCCATCTAATGATTCGACAAATGGTTAAGCAGGTTTTCACCACTACACAAGCTACACATCCACCAACCTCTGATCAACCAAGGGTTTCAGAAACCACACCACCAATGGAGAAAACCAGTAATCACTTTACATACACTGGTGGTGAGGATCATGACATGCCTGAGCCCCAACCTGAACCTCAACCGAAATTTAAATCAAGTACATTACTGCACTCCCTGTTTTCATACACATCTAATCTAAGAGTGTGTTGAAGATCTCTAACTCAGGGTCGAATCTTACCAAAAACAACTCAATCTCATCACCCCACTCCTACACTTTAACGGAATCAATCAAGAACCTCAGTACAAAATCATTTATAAACCAAAGTTTGGGTTTGTCTATCAAAGTGAAAATCATCATAATTGCTTCATAGCTTTTGATGAAATTCACAAGTTCTATGACGCCACCCTGAAGATGGTTTGAGATGGATTGGTTTATCGTTTGAAGGTCATTAAGTTGGGTATAATTCAGACGGAGAGTTGGAATTCAAAGGATCGCAAGGATGTTCTTCGGTTTATCTCTAGGATTGATGAAAGGTTGATTCATCGGGATCAAATGCGACGGTTGGAAAGCTATTTGGGAGGAAGACCAAGCTTCCCGATTCAGACATACCAACGTCCTCAGAAAGTAGCTGGTCGTGTGTAATCATTGGGTACTCTCTTAACTCTCTTGATTGTGATTTTGTTTGTGTGATATTTTCACAATGGCTTGTGCACACATAACAGTGTACAACCCGTTCTTGTAATGAAAGGACCCTGTGGTACGCTTCAGTGCCACAATCCTTATAAAAGGAGCGAAAGCTTCTTACTTTTGAGTAAAACTTATCAAAAGTTTCATTTTTCAAAGTTTTGCTCAAAAGAACAAGTACTTCCCCTTACGTTTTCAAAACCTCAAAAGTTAGTATTACTTGTTGAGGGGGAGTATTTGCTAAAATCTTTGTTTAACAAAATGTTCTTCGTGGAAATCTTCCCACAAAACTCGAAATGGTCATATTTAATATCAAAACGTTATCAAAAATAACATTTATATGCCATTTTTTAGGGGGAGAAAATTAATGTGATAAGAAATATGTTGATTTGCTATTGAATCTTCATGTGATAAGACTTAACCCATGAATTGACGAGCTCTGAAATGTCATAAATCGAAAAGATTTGTCTTCCTAGACTTATCCGAGTAGATTGTACCTATTCGAGAAACTCTTGATAGACATGAACTTTGACGGATTTGACAACCTTTCAAGGTTTGTCCACACCTTCAAGGTAGTTACTAGAGTTATGTGACACACGGTAAATTTTCACTAAAATTTAACTGATGATTAGTAATTTATTATTACTAAGCCTAAGTCATTAAGCATACACAAGCTTTGCCTGATCATTTGAGTAGTTAACTCGCATACAGTAGGTAACTGCATCACTTTTGCATTCACATCATTTTATGAATATTTTATTTTGTCTTATGATTTAAATTATAAGACGAGAGGGTATCTCGTTTTCCCCAGTGACTGACACTGCACGCGTACCGACACTATGATAAGGACTCGCTAAAACAATTAACCAATGTCAGCGACTTGGAATATTACAAGGATAAAATATTTCAGACACGTAACAATAAAATACCACGGATAAAAAGTTGTCAAACAATGATACCTTGGTCACAATATGACTTCGCGGGACACAAAATACTTAAACACATTATCACTTAAACAATGACTTTATAAGACTCAAGTGCAAACATACATAACTATAATGTAAATGCATACATTTTATACAATAATTATCCCACATACAAGTACTTACACAAAATAAATCATAAGTATACATTACACATACCTTACTTACATTTACTTACATTACCTTATATTAACTCATTTATGTATAAAAGAAAAATATACACTAAAAAGGGGACTTGAAAAATAGGTGTACATGTCCTCCCTTCCATACACGACAAAACTCACATGTAAATAATATATCTCTTGTTTTTCTTTATCTCAACCAAACGACAAAATAGGTACAAAATCAGAGAAGAGATATCTTCATCTCTTTCATCCAGAAAACCTGCTTCTCCATCTTCACACGCCTCATAGGCGAATCTCTCCCAAACATAGTAAACCGACACCCCTCATCTTAATATTCCTCATCTTCCATACCATATTCATGTAAGAATCTCTTCCCCAACTCTATCTTGATGCGCCGCTACCTCCAAAGAAATCCAAGAAGATCAAGATAAATCACAAACAAATCTTTACACCAATCCAAGAAATCCTTTGGTTTTGGAAGTAAACCATTTTCGGCTTCAAACAAAGAGGCAAGATGTAAAGACTTGGTCAAAGACTTCCTTTTTATTTTCTTTTTATGTAACTCGAGAGGCTAAGGGCTCACACAAAGCAAATCTCAATCCACCACAAAAAGAAAAGTGTTCTTAAGGGTATTGTGAAACTATTGGGTTTGTTGCTCGGATTCGGATTGGAGGTTTGGTTTGTGTGAAGCTCTCGAGTTAGCCTTCATCTATGTCATTTTTGCCTCCCTAACATAAGGTTCATCTTTGATTCTTTTTCCTTGTAAATTGTGGTGCTATAATCGTGGTTAATGAAATGTAAATGGTGAAATCTTGTTTTGATTTTCGATGTCTAAATAAAGTGTTTGGCGTTACCTAAATATCACTTTGGTATGATATATAGTTTTGGTCACTTGAGTTTTTTGAGTTATTCATTGTTTTGGTTGGGATTAGTTTTCTGTCGAGGGTATTGGTAAACAAGCAAACTAGGCACTAAGATTTAGAAAAGTCCGAGTCTCACTTGGTATAAGATCTTAGACTGGTTGGTAACCAGTTTATTGTCGAACCCGAAATGGAAAAGAAATGGCATGCTAGATATTCTCCTAAACCTTTGTCAAACTTTTGGTCGAAACGGGTCAATAACAACTTAAGAAATCTTACACCACCATGTTTAGATGCATACTTAGGTTGGTGTAGTCAAGTATGATTTTCACGTTAGCCGAAGCTAGAGTGATTCCGGGATAGAATGTGCTAGTCGAATCCCTTTTGAAACAAATTCCTTCATAGTCTTTTCCTTTTGTTATCGGCTAAGAAAGAGCATAAACATAGTTATTCTCATTAAGTTCATACTAGTCCTCGAAATAGAAACGTTTTGAAAGTGTAAGTGAGTCGACAACCTCGCTATGGTAGTACCATGGTGTTGGGGTCAAATGCTTCCTAGTCAAGAGGTCTCGGCTTCACAAATTAGAGCATGAATGGTCGAGTGTATCTCGAGCCAAGTTACTCATTTGTAAAGTCTTGAACTAGTCCTGGCTTATCTCACTCTCGCCTTAAAAATAGGTAAATGGCGTGAGGGAAAATGGGTGTTTACTACCCGCTGTTGACATAAGACCACAAGAGTGGCCTTGGGTGTTGATCATGTGCTCATCTTACTTGTATTGCAACCCTATAACTCATGCTAGGAAACCCACATGGCTATCGAGAGCTTGCAAATCGAAACAACTTCACTCATCATGTGATGTTGAAAGGTATCGCAAGCCAAAAGGTTTGTGAGTCTACCTTGCGTGTATAAAACTATATCACCAAGGTACTCTTGTGTCAAGAATGGATGTATGCATTAGTGTCTAGTAATGGCAATTTGAGCCTTCTGAGAACCTGTACATTTCATTTCTGTACCTTATTGGGCCGCAGCCCAGTTAGCACTCCAAGAAAGCCTCCTAAACATCATTCGGGCTGAGCCCATCTCCTTTGTGCAATTTCGATAAGCCCAGATCTAGTGCCTTCAAAACTGGGCCACAGCCCACTCGTATGACATATATACTCGAATGACAATCTGATGAAACAAGAAGCAAAACTAGAAACATAATACGGAAAATCAAATATAAGACTAAACTCATTTCTGAATATTCAACATCTTCTACCTAGGTAGGTACACAAACGTATCAACAAGTATACAAGCATACCAGTTCTAATACAATTGAACAAGTGTAAAGGTTGTAATATAAGAAACGAGTGCTCGAGTCACGATCCACATAATAGAAATCTACGGCAACATTTTGACATCAATAAGTGCAAATAGACATAGCTATGTCACAAAAATTAGTTGTCGAAAATGATAAATGTAGAGGAAAACTTTTGATAAATAAATAGAGACCACTATATTATTTTATAGTTTACTAAATTTTGGAATACTTCAATTTTAACTCAAATATTTTCTAAATACAATTAGAAAATAAAATGTAATTTTGACAAAACCATTTGTGTCAACTTAAACAAGTATATACACCTTTATATACTTACTAGTGGAACATTGTGATTAATTGTTTTGAATCAAACTTTGGATTTTAAAACTATATTAATGTCAACATGAAAAGTATATATACTTCGTATACTTACTAGTAAAAATCATTTTTACAAATAAAAGTTTAGTTTTATTTCAATTATAAAAACAGTTGAATTAATTAAGTAAGTGATACTTAAAACGATGAACTAAAACATTGCCCTCCTTATCTAGGTCGCGTGTCGGTGCCGTTTCACAACAATCACTAATCCCACATTTCGGATTTGCACGTTTGCTAAGGTGAGTTTCATAGCCCCACTTTTACTTGATAAATTGTTTTATACATTTTGGGGTGAGAAATATGCAAAACATTTTAAGGATCAAAACTATTACATGATTACTATTACGTGGTTTAGCCTAAGCCCTTATGTCCCTAGAGAATGCCCTTTTTCATGAACCGTCAATTCCCTATTGGGAAACGCGAATGTTATAAATAGATCTATTGAGGGTGACTCCTCCGTTCGGTTGGCCATGCTTAGGCCAAGGCGAAACGTATACCATGTCGGAATCAAGTGTTGAGGGACAAAACACTTGCTATGGGCCCCTATATTGTATGACATCTTTTAGCATACAGAAACTGTCGTAGTATCGGTTGCATGAACTTAGAGCTAACGTAATAGACATTCATACATATATCATTATATTCGTTGTAATGATTATATGCCTTTGCTTATGATCCAAGCTTACTATTTTAACTTAAACCTATGAACTCACCAGCTTTTAGCTGACCCTTTTAGCATATTTTCTCAGGTGTTTAAGATTTGTTCATGGAGGCAAGGCAAGAAGCGGGTGTATGGTCGTAGTAGTATTAAAGAAGTGTTTTTACACAAAAATGATGTTTTTACTTTGGGACCACTAAATCTAATGGGATGTACCCATTTATTTAACTTATGTTGTAAGACAGCGTTTTAAAACTATTTTATGAAATCAAACGGAGTATGTATTCCGTTCTTTATTACTTGTGTTATGATTCACCAATTCCGTAACGCTCCCGAATAACACGTATGCCTCCGCTAAACAAATTTGGGGGTGTTACAGATTGGCATCAGAACCTAAGTTATAGAGAACTAGGTACATATAAACCCTAAACTATAACTACTTTTCACCAAAAACATCATACTACGACCGCTGATTGCCGCTTGCCTTACTTGCCATTTTACTTAAAAATTATTTAGTAGGATTATATGTTTTATTTCCAATTTACTTATGCACTATTTCATATCCATCATGAGCATATTTTTCCACATACTTACACATATGCACCGTCTTGTCACAGACTATGCCTTCGCCAGCCTTTCCTCACGATGTTCAGGAGGACATCCTACTAGCACACTCACCGACCATCCGCCAGCTTGCACACTTAGCCACTGATCCATACGTACAGGCCACACTAGCAGTCCTGCCAGCTATTGCACCCACTCCACCTATACCTACCCTCACCACCACTCCATCAGCTCTGTTGACGCGCAGGCAAAAACCCCGTATGATTGTGAGAGTACCTGGATATCGAGAGCGTTATTCATATGTGCCTGCACTAGCTTCTCGGATGACCCGCGCTGCCTACATGGGTCCTTCTACTACTTCAGAGTCACTGACACCATCACCCACTGAGTCACTACCTCATCAGAGACTCAGGAGATCTACTGATTCTTACTCTGAGGAAGATCCGGAAGAAGATCCGGAAGAGGATCCTGAGGAAGAACTACCAGAGCCTATATCGACTGAGAGTGTCCCTGGCTATGTTAGCATAGCAGCAGATGTGAGTACACAGGGTCTGGAGATTGTCCAGAGTATACAGGAGCTAGGACAGAGCTCCAGGATGGCTCAGAGATTGAGCGATGACATGGATATTGATGCACCATTTGGGTTAGGGCAGAGAGCCGCTTTTCTCCACAGTCAGGAGGAGAGTAGTGAGATTGATTGGAGAGATATTGATTGCTTGATCAGTTCAGTACCACTTATCACTAGTCCGAGCTATAGTCCGTCATCACCATCGTTTGTACCATCTGCAGCAGACATGGAGCGCCTTGAGCGCACCACTAGACAGCTTGAGACCATTGAGGAAGCTGCACCAGTTGAGGCACAGACCGAGCCAGACCTGTCAGGATCTCCAGATGGTGATCCGACCCTCATTGAGAGGATATTTATCCAGTTAGACTCTCAGGAGACTCTGCTAGGAGTCCATTCTGATCAGCTAGAGAGGATCGATCCAACACGCTTGCAAGCTTGCGAGCAGCGTGTTGAGGGTTTAGACCGAGTTACTGATGTGTTGTTTGAGAGCATGGGGCTCGAGAGACACGAGAGGATGCGACTGGGTTTTAGGGTTGAGACTCAGGTTGAGGACGTCAGAGATTTGGACAGCAGAGTACGAGCCTTGGGTAGAGGTCAGGCTCAGATACACGGACGACTAGAGGAGCTAGAGAGCGTCCAGTGGATTGCGAGAGATACTGTCAGAGAAGGATGGCAGAGGACTACTGGGTTAGAGTCTATGTTAGCATCGCAGATGAGACGTATCACGAGTTTGGAGGATACACAGCGAGAGCTGATTGCTACCATAGAGCGATTACGTACCGAGCGTGGACATCCTTAGATTCCATTGCATGATGTATTACACTAAACTGAACTATAACAGTTAGTGTTAGTTATTATCCTCGCATTTCAGTTGTATTTCCATTGTATTTCCTTTGTATTCCGTTGTATTTCGGTTGTACTCCAGCTAGTATCTCATCATGTACCGTAGGAACCTTGTAACCGAAATTCTATCTATGACAAACTTATTTCCCTACCCAATTGTCTTTACTTTTATAGATTGCACATATGATCTATCTACGATGACCACACTATTACGTGGCACTTACCTTGTCTAAAAGGTCATATATCTTATCACCCTTCTTACTGCAGAAATGCCGCCAAAACGAAGATCAAAACGTACCAACCCTGGTGGAGCCTCCAATGCTCCAATTCCAGCGAGAGTCACTCGCAACCAAGCTGCAAACACTGCTATTCCAAACAGAGTCACACACGATCAGACTGCCGAAGCCACTACTCCTGCTAGGGCTACTCCAATCCAACCTATCATGAATCAAGCCATGATCGACCAACTAGTCAATGAGCGGGTAAACGCCGCTTTAGCTGCAGCAAATCACTCGTCTACTAATGCTGGAACTTCAAGACCACCCACTCACAACCGCACTTGTACTTATCAAGACTTTCGTAAAACCATGACTGGAAGCTTTGGTGGAACCGAAGGAGCTGTCGGTCTGACTAGGTGGATCGAAAAGCTCAAGACTGTGTTCCGAATCTGCAATTGTGAAGAAGAGTCTAAGGTTAAGTATGCATCATTCACTTTCACGGATGCTGCTTTGACCTGGTGGAACAATTTTCTGAAATCCGCTAGTATCGATGTTGCCTATGCCATGCCATGGGAGAACTTCAAGGAAATGGTACTTCGAAAGTACTGTCCTCGTAATGAGATCAAGAAGCTCGAACATGAGTTTTGGAACCTCAAGGTTCAAGGCACCAATATGGCTGCTTATAATCAGCGATTTCAAGAGCTAGCCTTATTGTGTCCTGAAATGGTTCCCACTGAGACCCGATTGTTGGAGAGATACATCGGAGGATTGCCCCAACCTATCAAGGGCAATGTAACCACTTCTAAGGCTGTTGATCTTCATGAAACCATCGAAGTAGCCAACAAACTCATGGACCAAGTGATTGAGGATTCCATGGACAAATTGGTTGACAATAAGAGGAAATGGGACGACCATTCTCAGGGTTACAACAACTATGAATACCGTGGCAACAACAATAGGAACAACCGCAACAATCAAAACAAGAGGCAAAATGTTGCTAGAGCTTATGCAGTGAATGTCGGAGAAAGAAAACCGTACTCAGGGACTGCACCATTGTGTAATCGATGCACACTGCATCACAAGGGGCAGTGTACCGTCAAGTGCCGTAATTGTCAGAAAATCGGACACTTAACCAGGAACTGCAGGTCCAAATCATTGGTGACGGTTCAAACAGCTCCAGCTCATGACCCAAAAGCTAATATAACTTGCTTTGGTTGTGGTGAAAAAGGGCATTATAAGAATGAATGCCGAAAGACCAGAAACCAAGGCCGTGAAGGAAATCAAGGAAACCGAGGAAACCCAGGAAGCCATGGGAATGGCAGGATTCAGGGAAATGTTGGACAAACGAGTAATCAGGGAAATGGAGAAGGAGCTCGCGGGAGAGTCTATGCTGTAACCAAAGTGGAAGCTCAGGAAGACCCGAATGTTGTGACGGGTACGTTCCTTATAAATAACCGTTATGCATCCATATTGTTTGATACGGGAGCCGATAGGAGTTTTGTTTCTAATACATTTAGTCCACTACTCAATATTGCCCCAACCGCATTAGGAAATGCATACAACGTGGAACTAGCTAACGGTAACATAGAAAGGGTAGATACCATCATAAGAGGTTGCACCCTTAACCTGTTAAACCACCCATTCAATATCGATTTGATACCAGTAGCATTGGGTAGTTTCGATGTTATTGTCGGAATGGATTGGTTAGCAAAATATCATGCTGCAATCATTTGTGACGAGAAACTCGTTCGAATACCCTATGGAGATGAAGTCCTAACAATAGAAGGGGACAGAAGTGACAGAAGAAACGCTTCAAGACTGCACGTCATTTCCTGTACCAAGGTGTTAAGGTGTATCGAGGAAGGATGTCATATCTTCCTAGCACAAGTCACCGGAAAGGACGAAAAAGAAGGGAAAGAAAAACGTCTGGAGGACGTGCCGATAGTAAAAGAATTTCCTGAAGTCTTTCCCGAAGACTTGCCAGGACTTCCGCCGACCCGACAGGTTGAATTTCAGATCGATTTAGTGCCTGGTGCCGCACCAGTGGCAAGAGCACCTTATCGATTAGCTCCAACGGAACTTCAGGAGTTATCAAACCAGTTGTCGGAACTTGCGGAAAAAGGATTCATTAGACCAAGCTCATCACCCTGGGGAGCACCAGTCCTGTTCGTCAAGAAGAAAGACGGAACCTTCAGGATGTGCATCGACTATCGTGAGTTGAATAAACTAACCATTAAGAACCGTTACCCACTTCCGAGAATCGATGACTTATTCGATCAACTGCAAGGTTCAAGTGTTTATTCAAAAATTGACTTAAGGTCTGGATACCATCAACTAAGAGTTCGGGAAGAAGATATTCCCAAAACCGCCTTCAGAACTCGTTATGGGCATTACGAATTCCAAGTCATGCCTTTTGGGTTAACCAACGCGCCAGCTGTGTTCATGGACCTCATGAACCGAGTGTGTAAACCCTACTTGGATAAATTTGTGATCGTATTCATTGACGATATCCTAATTTATTCCAAGAGTGTGAAAGAACACGAAGAGCACCTTAGATTGATCTTGGAATTGTTGAAGAAAGAGGAACTGTATGCGAAGTTCTCAAAGTGCGAGTTTTGGATACCCACTGTGCAATTCTTAGGTCATGTAATCGACAGTCAGGGCATACATGTAGATCCCGCTAAGATCGAGTCAATAAAGGATTGGGCGACACCCACAACTCCTACTGAAATACGCCAATTCTTAGGACTTGCTGGATACTACAGAAGATTTATTGAAGGTTTCTCAAAGATTGCCAAATCTTTAACCAAGCTAACCCAGAAAAACGCCAAGTTTGACTGGGGAGAAAAGGAAGAAGAAGCTTTTCAACTCCTTAAAGAAAAGTTGTGTAGTGCACCTGTTCTGGCCTTACCTGAAGGTAGTGAAGACTTCGTTGTTTATTGCGACGCTTCACATAAGGGGCTCGGAGCAGTGTTAATGCAAAGAGAGAAGGTGATAGCATACGCCTCTCGCCAATTGAAGACTCATGAGAAGAACTACACGACACACGATTTGGAGTTAGGATCAGTTGTGTTCGCACTCAGAATTTGGAGACACTACTTGTATGGCACAAAGTGTGTCGTATACACCGATCACAAAAGTCTACAACACATTTTGGATCAGAAAGAACTGAACATGAGACAGCGCCGATGGTTGGAATTACTCAGCGATTATGACTACGAGATTCGTTACCATCCGGGTAAAGCGAATGTAGTAGCTGATGCTCTCAGTAGGAAAGAGCGACCAAAACCTCTTAGAGTCAGATCCTTGGGTATGACAATTAGTTCACCTCTCCCGACCAAGATTCTTGAGGCTCAATTAGAAGCACTCAAAGAGGAAAATCGTCCGAATGAGAACCTTTACGGAATGCCAGAAAGTGAAAATGGATTCGTGAAAAGGTCGGATGGAACCTTGTGTTTCAAAGAGCGAAGTTGGATACCACTCTACGGAGGAATTCGCGACATTATTATGCATGAATCCCACAAGTCTAAATACTCCATCCACCCAGGATCCGACAAAATGTACCTTGATTTGAAGAAATTGTACTGGTGGCCTAACATGAAAGCCGACATTGCAACATATGTCAGCCGGTGTTTAACTTGTTCAAAGGTTAAAGCTGAACATCAGAGACCCTTAGGCCTACTAGTACAACCCGAAATCCCCGAGTGGAAATGGGAACGTATAACAATGGACTTTATCACTAAGTTACCTAAAACCTCTAAAGGCTACGACACTATTTGGGTAATAGTTGACCGTCTCACCAAGTCAGCACATTTCCTACCGATGAAAGAGAGTGATGGGATGGAAAAACTTGCACAACTATACCTGAAGGAAATCATCGCACGCCATGGTGTACCAATTTCCATCATTTCAGACAGAGATAGCCGTTTCACCTCAAACTTCTGGAAATCACTTCAAGATGCTTTAGGGTCTAACCTCGACATGAGCACCGCTTACCATCCTCAGACTGATGGACAAAGCGAGAGAACAATCCAAACACTAGAGGATATGCTAAGAGCATGTGTGATAGACTTTGGAAATGGCTGGGATAAACACTTGCCATTAGCAGAGTTTTCTTACAATAACAGCTATCACACAAGTATCAAAGCCGCACCATATGAAGCACTCTATGGTCGGAAATGTAGATCACCTGTGTGCTGGGCCGAAGTTGGAGAAAGTCAACTTACTGGTCCGGAGTTAATCCAAGAAACTACCGAGAAGATTGTACAAATCAAAAGCCGACTACAAGCAGCTCGTGACCGTCAAAAGAGCTACGCGGATAAAAGGAGGAAACCACTTGAGTTCCAAGTGGGAGATAAAGTTATGCTCAAAGTTGCGCCATGGAAGGGCGTAATTCGTTTCGGAAAACGTGGAAAGTTAAATCCTCGTTATATTGGACCTTTCAAAATTCTTGCTAGGATCGGACCGGTAGCATACCGCCTTGAATTACCACAAGAACTCAGCTCTGTGCACAACGTGTTTCACGTGTGCAACTTAAAGAAATGTCTTTTCGACGAAACTCTTGCTATTCCTTTGGAAGAAATCCAAGTCGACGAAAGATTGAATTTTGTCGAGGAACCCATTGAAATCATGGATAGAGAAATCAAACGGCTTAAGCAAAGCCGCATCCCGATCGTCAAAGTCCGTTGGAACTCTCAAAGAGGTCCAGAATACACGTGGGAGCGTGAAGACCAATTCAAGCGCAAATACCCACACCTTTTCCCTACTTCACCAAGTAATCCTAACTGAAAACCGAGGACGGTTTTCTCTTCCAAGACGGGGAGGATGTGACACACGGTAAATTTTCACTAAAATTTAACTGATGATTAGTAATTTATTATTACTAAGCCTAAGTCATTAAGCATACACAAGCTTTGCCTGATCATTTGAGTAGTTAACTCGCATACAGTAGGTAACTGCATCACTTTTGCATTCACATCATTTTATGAATATTTTATTTTGTCTTATGATTTAAATTATAAGACGAGAGGGTATCTCGTTTTCCCCAGTGACTGACACTGCACGCGTACCGACACTATGATAAGGACTCGCTAAAACAATTAACCAATGTCAGCGACTTGGAATATTACAAGGATAAAATATTTCAGACACGTAACAATAAAATACCACGGATAAAAAGTTGTCAAACAATGATACCTTGGTCACAATATGACTTTGCGGGACACAAAATACTTAAACACATTATCACTTAAACAATGACTTTATAAGACTCAAGTGCAAACATACATAACTATAATGTAAATGCATACATTTTATACAATAATTATCCCACATACAAGTACTTACACAAAATAAATCATAAGTATACATTACACATACCTTACTTACATTACCTTATATTAACTCATTTATGTATAAAAGAAAAATATACACTAAAAAGGGGACTTGAAAAATAGGTGTACATGTCCTCCCTTCCATACACGACAAAACTCACATGTAAATAATATATCTCTTGTTTTTCTTTATCTCAACCAAACGACAAAATAGGTACAAAATCAGAGAAGAGATATCTTCATCTCTTTCATCCAGAAAACCTGCTTCTCCATCTTCACACGCCTCATAGGCGAATCTCTCCCAAACATAGTAAACTGACACCCCTCATCTTAATATTCCTCATCTTCCATACCATATTCATGTAAGAATCTCTTCCCCAACTCTATCTTGATGCGCCGCTACCTCCAAAGAAATCCAAGAAGATCAAGATAAATCACAAACAAATCTTTACACCAATCCAAGAAATCCTTTGGTTTTGGAAGTAAACCATTTTCGGCTTCAAACAAAGAGGCAAGATGTAAAGACTTGGTCAAAGACTTCCTTTTTATTTTCTTTTTATGTAACTCGAGAGGCTAAGGGCTCACACAAAGCAAATCTCAATCCACCACAAAAAGAAAAGTGTTCTTAAGGGTATTGAAGTCAATCCAACCAAACTTTATGCCACACCTGCTGAAGAGCTAACTCTCCAATTCTTAATCAATATCGGTTATGATGAGGCTACAGGAGTAATCACCAAGCACTCTCACGTAGAGCTTAAGAGTATTCCTCAACCATGGAGAACACTCTACATGATCATCACCAAGTCTGTTTCTGGTCGTGACAGCGGCTATGAGCATCCTAAGCTCATAGAATTGCAAATATTTTGGGCATTGGTCAACATGAAACACATCGCTATTGAAGCTCTGATTTGGGATGACATGATGTCATTTCTCAACAAACTTGGCTCAAAGATTCCCTACATCAGATATACTAAACTGTTGATACAAAGAGCACTTGGACTTCATCCTGATATTCCCAAGAGGCTCAATGACCCTGACAATCACGACATGTTGACGGAACCTATTCTATCTGTCAGAATCAAGGAAACGTCCACAAAGAAACAAGGTGCTGTATTGCCAGATTTCCTTCTAACTGAAGATGTCAGAAAGCTAGAATCGTACCAAAGGTATCTGGAAGCAGTCAGACAAGGCAAAGTTGGTCATCTTGACGAAAAATCTTCTGGAACACCTATAAGGAGAACCAGAAGAGGAAGTGCAGGAAGCATAACAAGTACTGTGAGTCAAAGGAAGGTTACTAAAAGGAAAGCTCCTTCTATAAGGATTGTTCCGGTAAAGGAAGCCGAACCTATTCCCACACTTGAACCTCAAAGACAACTTAGGGATGAGAGCTCTGAAGATACTGAGACAGATGAAGAGGTTCATTACTCTGCAACTGCAACCGAAACACCTGCCTCAGTGACAAAACCTCCAAGTCCTCCAGCTGTCCAAGAAAAAGGGAAGACTCCAGCTATTGTACCTTATGATGAGAGCTCTGAAGAAGATGAAGAAGAGCAATTGGATAAATCATACAGGAAAAAGTTTCACAACGTCCGACACATTCAAAAGGCCGCTGAATTTGCTAAAGATCAAATGGGTGGCCCCGGAGGATCAAGTGGTGCTGCCCACTCCTCTCCAGATCCTGATGCGGTTAATCAACCCGATAAGGGATCTGGTGCCACCACTCTTCTGCAACAACAACCGCCTGTTGAAGACACAATTGTGTATGATTTTGAGAAACAGGAAACTGAGAAAGAAAAGTCTAAGGATGACGAGGATGATTATACAAAGTTTCTTCTAGACAGTCCAACACACTCAAAGGAGAAAACCTCTGAAACTCCTAAGGACATGAAGTCTCCTCATGTCTCCTCATCATCGGATTCTTCGTCTCACTCATCACAACCACCATCAACAAAGTCAACCAGATCATCATCCAAATCCGTGAAGAAACCACCTAAATCTTGGATTTCTCAAACACATGCAAGAATTGTGAAAGCTGTCAAACAAGTTAGAAAGAAGGACATGCTCCACAGAAAACTTAATTGGTATGCTGAACAAATGCAGTACTTACATGATGAGAATGACAAGATGAGGAAAGATAGGAAAGCTATTCAGGAATTCATGAGAAGGCACCGTCAGGAGGAACTGAATGAAATGATTGAAGGTTACACTCAAAAGTATCTTCAGGATATCGTTCCTAAAGTCCAAAAGGAACTGGAGAAGTCAGCTAGAGATCAAACCCACAAGTTTCTTCTCGACACTGTCCCCAGTGTGACAAAAGAAGTATTTTCCAGACAACTCACCCCTAACATCGTAGCATTGGTTAAACATACAATGGCAAAAGAAGTTGATCTCTCTGAATCTGAGTTAATTGCTAAACTTGTGATGCAAATGTCAAAGAGATCTGGAACGTTTACTTCAGATGAAGCTAAATTTTTCGAAATTCTACTTGACTATCAACTCAGATCATCATGCAAGGAGTCAGCCGTTCAATCCAAACGACCAAGAGATGACGATGATAAGGATAAGGACTCTGCACCTAAACGTCAGAAGCAGTCTGGTAAATCTACTTCTATGCCGCCTCCTTCTCCTCGGACTTCTTCTCAACATAAGTCTCCATCACCTCGGTCTTCTACTGATAAACCTCGGGACGATTCCGAGTTACCACCCCTGACTCATAAAACAGGTGACTACTTTGAGTACACGGGTGGTGACGATGAAGAGGTCCTTGAGCCCCGACAACAACCCACCTCACCTAAACAAGTGCAGAAACCAAAATCATCATCAAAACCTTCAAAACAGAAGAAGAAAACGACTCTGAATGACGTCGTATCATGGCTTGATGACGATAAAACTGCAGAATTTGATTGGTTTGCTACTCTTGTTAACGACACTCCCTACCCTGAAGAAGGTCAAGAATTGGTAGACGGTCGTACCTTGGAGCATGCAAAAATCTTGCAAGAAAGATTCCGTGTGAAGAAGATGACGAAATCCGAGTTGAAGCGCATCAAGAATGACGCATTCCTTCTTTTGAAAAACAGCTCGGAAAGTGCAATCGAGGTTGAATATCACCTTGAAAACATTGCTCGAGCCATGTCTAACAACATGGATTGGCTCAACCCAGAAGCAAACATCGACTTCACTAAACGGAACAACCCTCCATATTACACTGACTGGACCAAACCTCTACCAACAATCGGCCAACCAGATGAACCAAGGATTCCCTTCAGATATTTCTTCAACAAAGACCTGGAATTTCTTCTCCATGGTGGCGATGGTTCACGAAAATACGCTACATCATTGACTCTTCCATTCCCAGCGGCTATTTACTCAAACTGCATAGCTATCGAGGAACGTGCAAATCACTTGTTTTCTGACAACGTACAAGCATACGACCAAGATGCATTGTATGGGATTCATCATTGGCCTGAACGCCGAAGAATCTACTACAGAAGCTGCCTGGTTCAGAAGTCTCAACATGAAGTGTATTGCTCAAAGGACATCGTGGCCATCAAACACATTGATCTCAAGTCTAAGTGGGACTACACATTCTTGAAGAATATCATAGTCAAACGACAAAATGAACAGGACTATGAATTCTCAGAGGCTGACTTTGAGAACTTGTCCCTCAACGACATCGAAGACTTGTACCTTGCCAAAGTACAGGGTCGTATGAGACAATTCTCGACTGAAGTTCAACGTGAATTTATCAAGTCAGGTCTCATCTTCATTAGACGCATTGTGATCAAAGAACGTGTTGAAGATATCCAGATGGCTGTTGAATCATATCAGAAACGTGTAAACTTCGCTCCACCACAGCTTGATCTTCCTGACATCAACCAGCTCAAACAACTTACGCTCATCAGCAAACCTTTCGGCATTGTTTACCGCAGTGAACTTCGCAGAAACTGCTTAATGGCGTGTAGTGAGCTCCATAAATTCGGGGATCATACCTTGAAGATGGTTAGGGATGGATTGGCCTACAGATTGAAGGATATACGCCTGAAAGTTGGGAATCCTAAGCGCTGGAACTCTCAGGAAAGGAGGGATGTGAGAAGGATCATCACCATGATTGATGAACGGTTGTTCAGAAGGGATCAGTTCAGACGCTTGGAGAGCTATGTTGGTGGTCGACCCAGGAGAAACATCACCGGCTTTCAACGCCCTGTGCGCACTCCTGGGAACATCACTGCACTTCCTGGTACCCCTTGAATTGTCTCCTTCATAAAATTTTGGATGCATGATTTTATATGTGTATGGCTTGTGCACACATAACAGTGTACAACCCGTAATGGTCAAGAAAGGACCCTGTGGTACGCCTCAGTGCCACAATCCTTATAAAAGGAGCGAAAGCTTCTTATTTTTGAGTAAAACCTATCAAACCTTTCATTTTTCAAGGTTTTGCTCAAAAAGACAAGTACTTCCCCATATGATTTCAAAACCTCAACCGTTTATATCACTAGTTGAGGGGGAGTATTTGATGAAAACTTTGTTCACAAATTGTTCACAGTGGTCACTCTTCCCGCAACACTCAAAATGGTCATATTTATTCTCAAAATGTTTCAAAAATAACATCTTATATGCCATTTTTGAGGGGGAGAAAATTATGTGATAAGAAATATGTTGTACAAAATGCAAATGAATCTGTGTACCTCAGACTTAACCTACGAATTGACGGTACTAAACTGTTAGTAACTCGAAAAGACTTGTCCTGGAGGGGTAATAATTTCAAGCTAGTTCGCTAGTGATGTAAACGTGTCTCGCAAAGGACTTGTCCAAGTAGAAAGTACCATTCGAGAAACTCTTGATAGACATGAACTCTGACGGGTATGACAACCTTTCGAGGTTTGTCTACACCTTCAAGATAGTTATTAGAGCTAGTTGTCACCTAAAAGCTGACAATGTATCTCTTTAACTATTCAACGTAACCGTGTCTCGCGGGAGATTGTCTATCTTCAGTGAATCAATTCAAAAAGTGCGCGCTCTTTCCTCACTGTGCATTTAACCATTAAAACTATTAAGCACATGTGGAGGGGGAGTATTTATGCAAAAACTTATCTCTCACTGTGGTTCAAACATGTCTTTCATTTACAAACCCTTTGAGAGATACTTTTCACATACAGTGGTTCAAATGGCAAACATAGGTTAGTCATGGAGTTATAAGGTGACTAAGGTTAGGAATAACCGTCCTATGATCCGCCAGAGCCGGAGGGATCTACCCAAGGACACTACCATTAGTTAGTGTTAGAAGTCCTTAGGAATGATTATAAAAAGGAGAAAATGAGAATCGGAGAAAGAAGGAGTTGAAGAATCAAAAAGAAATGTAAAGTAAAGGGTGAAAAGAAATAGCCCTCCAGATTATTCAACTTAGGGCAGACACCGGGTTCAATTCATATGCTACTGGTTGTCACTTAGTGACACCGGTATTGAAGATTAAAAGTCGTCATGGACCCAGTGACGCATGCACTAAACCTTCTTAGCCACTCAAGTTTCTCTCAACAGAAACCTGTTTCATTCTCACAGGGAACCCTACATTATATATTGGCTTTCTCTTAGAGATCGCTGGTATTGAAGAAGGAGACCCTCTCCCTAGTCTCCGCTCAGGAAAACCAAAACGCACTGTTGAGTCTAGAGCCACGAGATTCATCAAAAGATCTCTTAGGAACACTTGACATTTAATCACTTGTTGATCAACAAATAAGATCTTCAGTGATTCAGTGGTTCATATCGAGTCCTTCACAGATCTTAGCAATCTGTCGAGAACATTTATGAGAGGTTCACATCTGTGATCCTCAGTGATTGAATGGAAACTCCTGCCAGGGTCAACATCAAACAGCCCTGACAGCAGGTCACTTCGGTAACTCCCCGTGGATTACGCGGAGTGTGTCTCAAACGGTCTACAGTCGTGAGGTGATGCTTCGGTGTACCTCAGCGACTCATCTGAACTGTAGATGTACTTCGGTACATCGCGTTATCTCACTTGTGGGACTCCAGTTCAGGAACGGCCTTTGTAAGAATTAGAGTTGTGTTTTCACACTATGCTGTTAACACTCTCGAAGTTCAAACTTGTAAGTGCCGGAAACCGCTTATTACTAACCGTTTGAAATGTTTTCTTCTTATGGAAGCACTGGAGCGGGATGATCGTGCTGATTCTTCTCATGTTCACACCAACATCATCACTAATGGAAGTTCTATTCAAAAGCAACACAACCGTCAGAATGATTCTTCGTCAAACCAAAGAATCTACAATGATAAAGATTTAAAGAACTTCATCAGTATTGAATTCCAACGTCATAGAGCGTGTGAGCATGTTGAAGAATGACGTGGAGACACTGGAGCAGCGAAGCAGACCTGAGGCAGACTGATTCAGACAACAACATACTATCACTTTCACCACAAAGAACAATGATCAAAGAACAAAGTCAAAGATGACGTCAAAGCATAACTGCTCAAAGATAACGATCTCTCTACACTGGGGAGATTGTTCGAATCAGGGCAATTCCTCTCACAAGAAAGAAGAATGTCAGAAAACGTCACAGCTACTATTACATCAACGCCTTCACCGTTTACATTCATATATACTTGAGGGGGAGATTGTTGGAATCACTCCTAAACAGTATTTCAAGTATTTATATCTCATGTGTAATAGGTAGCTTTATTATGGCCTTTATGTTTGTTTAAGGTCCAGCTTATGTAGAAGGCCCATAAGCTGAGGCCCAAGCCCACATAAGAAAGGATGGGAACTAGGAGTGTTGCCCTAGGTTCCCTCCTATAAATAATCTTGTAAACCCTCATTTGAGGGTTGGTTGTTCAAGTTATTCTTTCACTCATACATTACGCCTAACCGTTTCATACTATTGTGTGTGTGTGTGTGCTTGTTTACTTGTTCAATCGCCTTATCTCTTCTCTTATAAGCTTGTGTTGTAAAACTAGTGACCTAACAGTATCTTAAGGAGATAGTATCGCGTCATGGAGTACCGATATCTATCATTTCCGATAGGGATAGTCGTTTTACATCCCACTTTTGGAAGTCGTTACAGACAGCATTAGGAACGAATTTGGATATGATTACTGCTTACCATCCACAGACCGATGGTCAAAGCGAGAGAACCATTCAGACTTTAGAAGACATGCTTAGAGCCTGCGTTATTGATTTCGGCAAAGGCTGGGAGAGACACCTCCCTTTGGCTGAATTCTCTTACAACAATAGTTATCACTCTAGCATTAAGGCCGCTCCATTTGAGGCACTGTATGGCCAAAAATGTCGTTCTCATGTTTGTTGGGCTGAAGTTGGCGAGAGTCAACTTACAGGTCCCGAACTTGTCCTAGAAACCACTGAGAAGATAGTTCAGATTCGTAACCGGTTGCAAACCGCTCGTGATAGACAAAAGAGTTATGCCGATAAGAGACGTAAACCATTAGAATTTCAGGTTGGAGATCGTGTTATGTTGAAAGTTTCTCCTTGGAAAGGAGTGATTCGTTTTGGAAAGCGTGGAAAACTCAATCCCCGATATATTGGCCCCTTTCCAATCCTGGAAAGAATCGGACCGGTAGCATACCGCCTGGAGCTACCATCGGAACTGAGTAGTGTACACAATGTCTTTCATGTTAGTAATCTTAAGAAATGTCTTTCGGAGGAAAACATAGTGGTGCCCTTAAGAGATATTCGTATCGATGAGAAATTGAATTTTGTTGAGGAACCGATTGAGATTATGGACCGTGAGATTAAAAGGCTGAAGAATAGCCGTATTCCGATTATTAAGGTTCGTTGGAACTCCCGGCATGGACCGGAGTTCACTTGGGAACGTGAGGACGTTTTCCGTAGGAAGTATCCTAAACTTTTTATGACATCAAGCAACTCGGAGTGAAACCCGGGACGGATTTCTTCTGAGGCTGGGAGGCTGTGACAACTGGCAATTTAGGGAGTCTATTTTAAGTAACCGCATTACGTTAAACTAAACCGAGCTTTTGCCTTTATCACTATTTTTATAAACCATGACTTGATTTTATATCGTCTATTGGTTTTTACGGTTTATTTCACTATTGAATGAGTTATCGAATGAGTTTTAACTCTATTTGGTAGGCACTATTCGATTCGGCACTAGAAAAGCCTAAAACGAGAAATATTGTAACTTTTAGACCGTAACTCAAAAATTGACAAATAAATAGTCAAAACTTGTGGGAAAACATAAATAACGATGTTAGAAAGTCGAATGAACGTCGTGGGACACTCGGGGGACAATTTATGAGCTTGGGAATGGGTAAACGGGACGTTTTACAAAAAATGGCAACCACAACCCCTCTCTTTTGCTTAGGCCGGCGCCCCCTCCCCTCCATCTCGTTTATTATATGGTCCCTCCCTCAAAATATATAAACTCCACTTCCCCTCATTTCACCTCTTCACTTTCTCTCACTAAAAACACACACACACACCCACTTTCTCTCTCTAATCTCTCTCTCTCTTCAAAAATAAAAACCCTAACCACCACCACCACCCTTGGCCGCCACCTTGTCCGGCCACCTCCGGCCAAATTCTGGCAAGTGGTATCTCACCTCCACCACTATCTTGTAGATCTTTTCATCCTCTTTCTATCCATATAAAATACTCCCACAAAAGCCTTCAATAACACCTTCAAATTTAAAGATTAAGATTCGTACTTTTAGGGTTTTCATCTAATATTGCAATTGGTGCTTGAATAAGGTAAATGGAACAAGATTAGAGCTTGTTTGGGCAATAAAAAGCCACGTATGGGCTATTAGGGTTTCGACCTAATGTCCAAATTTGGGGCTTTTGGGTGAAACATGGAATTAAGTCTAATTAATGTCTAAATAAACAAGTAATTAGTGTTTGGTAAATGTGTGGTGTATCAATTTGTTGGGTTTATGCATTTTAGGTCTAGTTTCATCTTTTTGGTTAGAATAGATGATGGGTTTTGTGTTTGGTTAGTGATTGGAGCTTGAATGATTGGATTTGGATGTTGTGGAATGGATTTTGGTGATGTTTGATTTGGTTAGCATGTTGTACAAGCCACATAGGGCACGTACGTGGCCCTTGGCTTGCGTACGTGACCCACTTGGGCCACGGGTCCGGGTCGGGTCGATTTGGTAGCTTGTTGGTTGATGTAGTTGAGGTTTGGATGAGACGCGTGGAGCCGAAAAACTTCTAGAGCTTGTTTGGTTCACGTTGTCTTAACCGTGACCGTGTCATGACCATTAGGGTCATAACATTGGTTTCGGGTATTTTTGGTTGATTGATTGGTTGGCGAGATTGTTTTGAGTTGGTTTGGGATTGAAATGCGATATTATGACATTTAAATTGGACTTGGTATATATATTGTTGACTTTGAGCTACGTCGGCGTTACTTTGACTTTTTAGTCAATAGTTGACTCCGACAAAGCCGTAACATGGACTTTAGTATAATTTGGATTATTGATTGATTAAAAGCCGAGAAGTCATGACTCGTGCTCGTGGACTCGAAACGGATAACGTTATGAAACTAATAATGGAATTTGACGAAGTATATATTTATACATGAAAATGCTAATAGAACTATGAAATGTAAATAATAAATGGGCTTTTGTACCAAAAATATCGATAACAAGACTCATCTTGTTATTTACTATTTTTAAACGGAAACTAACGACTAAATTGGAAATGTTTTGTAATGAATAAGTAATTAATGTTTCGAGTACACGTTTGTCGATAAATGTCAATTGTGGACATTTAATATTAGTTAAGTATTTATTTACTTACGTTGTGTGCATGTGGGTAGCGGACTTATTAGGTTGACGAATCTAATAAGAGTCCGCTAGGTACGTTGGGTAACCTTATTAATGGGTGAATTATCCTTATGACTCTTTAGGATACGATTGATTTATGGGATAATAAGCGACACGAGTAAATAAATGAGTTTATCGAGTTGACGAATTCGATAAGATCTACTATTTATTCCGAAACTTATTGGACTATGGAGCTTATCGTTTAGAGGCCTCATTGTGTCGCATTGAGTTATATATTGGTTGTTTGAGTGCATTCATAGCATCATATTGAGTCGATACACCCACATGAGGAATACCAAACACTAGGATTAAATGGTGAAACGAGACATTTTTGGAAATAACGAAATGGAATACATTGGGGTAGACAACGTTGATTATGGGAATTATATATTAAGATTTGGTCTACATTAATAGGTTGTGCCAATTCGATAGTTGTTGTGCCGTGATTTCTGTTATCTTCTGCTAGTGTTTATTCGTACGTTGATTGCTTGAGGTGAGTTTCATAGCCCCACTTTTATCTACGTTTTTAACTATCTTGGGGTGAGAATCATGCTACTGTTTTTGGACCGTTAAAACTATTTGGATTTGCTTATATGCTTGACTATTTAGATAGATGTGCGGTAGTTGTTGCCTTAGTCTAGGTTTAACCGTGCCTAGCTAAGAATAGACTTCTACATCGACCTAGTCCGAGGTTTGCAATTGTTCTAGATTTTGCCACGACAGTGCTGGACAAGAGTCGCGGGGCCCGAGTAATCCCTGGATGCGGGATATGATATGATTAGAGATCCAGGTAGGATCAGTGTGTGGAAACGGTATTTATCTATCTAGGTCTTGCATAGCAAATCAACTCTTACAGGTCCACTATGATTTTGTTGAACTTAAACCTATGAACTCACCAGCGTAAGCTGACCTTTTAGCATGATTTCTCAGGTATTTGAGAGATGTTTGGGATACGTGATCGGTGGAAGCTTGGCAAGAAGGCGGGGTTCAAGGATCATTTCTGACTCTGATAAACTTTGGGCACCTATTTTATTAAACTATGTTTTGGGCCTAATATTTATACTTTTGGATTAAATGTTTTGAATATTTAAATTTGGGATTGGTTTTGAATGATTAAATGATTATCTTTTACTATACTTGTGTGCGATACCAATCCAATAGTAACGCCCTGAAAACTTGATTAAGTCTTCCGCTGTACCGAGATTTGGGGGTGTTACAACCAACATCCTCTTCTTCCTCTTCATCATCAATATCAATGTCCGGATTATATCCAACTTCAACTTTATCGTCTTCATCATCATTTTCATCCTCTTCTACTATAGTATCAGCTTCAGATATAAAATGGCTTTCATGGTGTGGAGTGAAACATCGTTGATTTTGGGTGTTGTAATTTTGGTATTGAGTGTCATACGGTGGGATGTAGCCATTGGCAACAGTTTGAGGATGATGTTGATTTTCAGAATATTGAATATTTTGAGTATATTGTATATTATGAAAATTTTGATGTTGCTGAAGATTTTGTGAAAGCTGAAAATCTTGAGAAGGTTGAATGTTTTGAGAATATGGAAAATTATTACAAGGTTGATAATTGGTTTGAGATGGAAATGTTTGGGAAGGTTGGCCAGTTTGACTATGATAAGGATCTAAATGTGGTGTTTGATAAAACTGATTGACATACAATATCATTTGATCTTTATTTGTAGATAAAATAAAATTTATGAAATACCTCAACTCTTCATCATCGTTGATATCGTAAACTTGGTCAACAGAAGGAAGACGGTATGATAAACGTATAACCCCGCTAGTATCTAGAGCAAATTTATTCCCGACGTATTGCCTAAAACTACTATAAGTGATTTTTTTTTTATAAAAGAACGTTAGAGTGACGATCACCATTAAAAATGCACAATCTAAATTTTCCTTTTGTTAAACTCGTATCCATTTCGATATTAGAAGTGAGATGTATCAAAAAGATGTGAATAATGTATGAAAAACTTGAAATTTGAGCACGTCTTAAATAATTTTAATGATGTCTAAATTTTGAATCTGAAGTGGACATGTCTGGTGTATTAAATTTGCCAGCACACAAACCAGTAAATAAAAATTCAATGCATAAAAAATAGTGAATATTCATTATAGAGAAGATGTCGTAAAAGAGATAGCCCATAACATTTTTATGAAATCTGTATGTTTTACATTAAATACTCAAAGACTCTCTAAACTTTAAGACGTGTTCAAATTTAAGACATCGTTCTGCAAAATTTAAGACATGTAAAAAATAGAGACATGTCAAAAATAGTAATTCTGATGTCTTGGAAAAATCCGGCATGACACTTTTATCAAATTTCATGTATCAAATTCATTGCTATTTTCAGTGACTATCTTATCTTGAATTTTAAGACATCATTCAATTCAATTGGTAGGTAAAAAATTTATGATATAAAACATGTTAAAAATAGTGAGTATTGATGGCTTGGAATATCCTAACATGACATTTTTTTTATCAAATTTGGTGTATCATATTGAATTTGCTATTTTCATTGACTATCTTATCTTGAATTTTAAGACATCATTCAATTGGTAGGTATCACATTTAATATATAAAGCATGTTAAAAATAGTGAATATTGATGGCTTGGAATATCCAGACATGACATTTTTATCGAATTTGGCGTATCAAATTTATTGCTAAAATATAGATTCATTTGCCCATTTCATCGCCTATTTTTACATTGAATATTAAGACATCATTCAATTCAATTGGTAGGTAGCAAATTTAAGATATAAAACATGTTAAAAATAGAGGATATTGATGGCTTGGAATATCCTGACATGATATTTTTTTTTATCAAATTTGGTGTATCATATTCATTGCTAAGATGTAGATTCATTTGCTCATAAATGTAGTCTACTCAAATATTTCATTTGCTTGTTCTTATAGAGCAATGTAAAATATGTTGTAACTTGTTCTAATAGAGGACGTAAAATGTGTTTCCTTGAAAAACAAGATTGATTTTCAACTAGAAATCATGCACTTGGATAAATATTAAACATGTCCGAAAATACATAAAAATTACATAAATATCGTTTGGTAAAACAAATAGAAAAAACTACTAAAGCACCAAAGAAAGAAATTAGAGTAACTTCTTCATCAAGAAGAGAAGGGCAACAAAGAAATTGGAGTAACTTCGTCATCCACTAGAGAAGGATCAAAATAAGCTACAATATCATATAACTCCTCCACCATGCTTTCTCGAGCTCTACGTCCAAGTTCAATGGTATCAGCAACTAGGTTAATTGTAGAACCACGTAAAAGAGTCTTCATAAACACCAACATTAGTGGTCCACAATCTCCAAAACACCCAGACTGCCGAGGCACATTTTCAGGATGATGGAAAGTAATCTTATAGCCAGTATCATCAAAACCATTAGCCTAAAACCATCCTATTGCGCGCAAGAGCTAAGGAAACCTTACACCAGTCATTTCTTTAAAATGTGTAAAGCACACATTACTAGAAATCTTCAGCTTCTCTAAGCTATCATAAAAAGAAAACCTTCCAGAAGGGATGTTTAATACCGAGAGATACCAATGACCATAGGTAGAATCATGAATAGGCATGTATATCTAAAGTAAAAAAAATTATAACTAGTTAGTATACAAAGGTATATAAAACAAAAAGATGTAATATTTCAAATATATCATGAAAAAGGTGAATAAAATAGCATATAATATTAGTGACGTTATTCATATTAGTGACGTTATTATTATTATTGATTGATTAAAAAAATAAAATAATATGGAAGCTAAAAATAATAAAATAAAATAATATGGAAGCTATAATTTCAAAAGTTTTTATCTCAACAAAGAAACATTTAAAAAATAACATATAATATGGAAGTTAAAAATAGACATACCATATCAACAGAAGATGAAACATTTTGAAAAACAGAATATTGCACGGATGGTGACTGATACGGGTCACACAAAGTGGTGGATGCCTCATGATTGACATGTAGAGAGGGTGACTGAAAAATATTAAACGTAACCAAATTAACATATATGAAGATGATACATGCTAAAAAACACAAAAAAACAATATATAGTCTTACCATATCCTCGCGTGGGGCAAGTGAGCTAAATACACGTAATTGTTCCGAGGGGGTCTGAGCGAAATTCAACCATCCGGCATGCTCAAAATCAAAACTCCCCGCATCTTGATACGCATCGAACCTAAAACCAGAATCCTTCCCAACATCAAAAACTTCTTCACCTCGAACCTCTGTATCGATCTGATCATCTACATCGACCTTATAATCTGTCTTTGTGGGAGCCTTTGTATTCTGCTTAAGTATAGACTCAAGATCCTTCACACGTTGCACCCATGCAGGAAATTGCTAAATTGTAAATTGAATAAGTATACATTAGTCAATAGTGCCTAAAAACGAAACATAGGTAAACTAAGTTTATTAATAAAATTACCTGGCACGGCTCGATGATTTTCTTCACCTCCATAATCTCGTCAAAAACTTTTTGTAAACTAATACCATCACGATTTGAAGAAGGTGGACCCGGTGGTCTGTTTGTAGTAGATGGAGCTTGTGGCCTATTTTTTGCAGCTCGCAATGGTGGTCTGTTTGTAGTAGATGGAGCTTGTGGCCCATTTGTTGCAGCTTGAAATCGTGTTGGCTTCCATCTATGTAGCCTCTTTTTAAACGACATTTGTGGTAAAACATCATTGGGCTTTGCATTAGCAAAAAATTGTGTACTAGCTATCCAAAATGAAGCTTGGAGCTCTAGAGCTGTCTCACGGATAGATAGTTCCTGTTGTTGGAACTATGTGCAACAAAAAAGTTACAATTATGATTATAAGTTTTAATAAAAGAGTATAATAACGAAAAAATATATACCAAAAATATTTGAGTTTTAATGTGTTATAACTTACATCATTGTCGTTATGGCCAAAAAATTAATCCCAATGCTCTCTAAGAAACTTGACTCTAAGAGCATCGAGTACCCTGTGCCAACGTTTGTGTTTTCCGGCAAGACGCCACCGGACAACGCGAGCTCCACACCATGGCTTGTGTTTTCGTGTCCTGAGCCGTCTCGACCAGCTCAAATGCTCCCGGAAAACGTGACGTGACGGCGCAAGCAAGATACCGAGGCTCGCATTTTCCCTTTTTCTTTAGGTGTTATCCCCTTTTTTTCCATCTTGTATGAATTTATTTGTTGTGGTTGTGTATGGATTTAATGAAGAATGATGAAAGAAAATGGATGAATTTATTTTGCTGCGTATAAGATGAGATGAAGAGAAGAGAACAGTGATAACATTGATGGTGATGATAGTAGATGATAAGTGATAGGTGTAAATAAGAGTAGATTAAATTAGGTAGGTAGATAGATGATAGGGTATATATTTTTATTAATAAAGTTATGTTGAATGGTAGGTGATAGTTATGTAGTGTATAAATAAAGTTTGGTGGGTAATAAATTAGTTTGTATGTGGAATGTTGAACGGTCGAAAATAATAAAAACCCCTTATCAGCTTTTTTTTTACCCATTTTTTTTTCTCATTTTTACCTTTTAAAGTTCTTAGAAATACCCTATAACTCAATCAATTTTTACACACACTTTCATCTTCACTTCTATCTCTATACTTCTCAATCTTTTCTTATTTAGCTTATAAAAATGAATCCCAATCAATGGGTCAACAATATGCTCAACGATCCGCAAAATCAAATACCGTCTCTTCAAATGCCAAATTCGTCAGCTTCCTCTAACCCAAACACACCATCATCTACAAATTCCATCACCTCAAACACCCACCAACTTCCTTCATTCCCAAACCAATTCATCACTTTTAATAACCCATTCGCCAACTTTACACCCGACCCGAATTTCGTCCTATGGCACAATTGCAACTTCAAGAAAAACTATCCCAAACCCAAATTTCCCAACAACAAACACTATACCAAGCCTTATTTACACAACCCCAATTTTCCCAACAACAATCTGAATCCGAACAAACCGAATTTACCCAACAATCCCCACCACCTCAACAATCCGACGAGGGCCCATCAGATCCAAAATCGAAGCGAGGCCGTTGCAAGACCCAAGCCAAGAAACCCCGAGAAATGAAAACAGAACGTTCGATTTGGACCCAAGACGAGGAGTTAATTTTGGTAGAATGTTACATACAAATATCCGAGGATCCGATTGTCGGGGACAACCAACAAAATGACACGTTTTGGTACAAAGTTCTTGACGAATACAATGAGCAAGCCAAGCGTAAAGGTTTGAAAGAGCGTAACAAGAACATGTTGACGGGAAAGTGGACTCCGATGAACCGAGAAGTTGGGAAGTTTAACTCGGTTTTCGAACAAACCGCGAGGCTTAGTGGCGAAAATGATGAAGATTTGATGACCCGGGTTTACATTTTGTATAAAGACAATGACGTGAGAGATTTTGCTGACAAAACCGCTTGGATTTTTTTGAGAGACAAACACAAATGGAGAAATCCCAATTCGACACAAGCAAGAAGAAACCGAGGACGGCCAGCCGAAGAACCCGAGTTATTTGGAGTGCCGCGTCCACTCGGCAAAGGACGAAAGTCTAAAAGTCAGCGATCTACAAACTCATCTACCACTTCCGGTTCACAACAAGATTTGTTTCAAGAGTGATGGAAAAACAATTAGCTTTAGACCGTGAGGCGAAGTTGGCACGAATGGATCGTGAGACAAAAGCAAGAGTTGACCTTTTCAACGCTCAAAAACGAAATGAGGACTTCAATTGAAATGGACACAAGCAGGATGAATCCGGCAGACGCGGATAGAATCGAGGCCCTTAAAGACCAAATCCGCCTCGAACATTTTGGACCAAACTAGTTTAGTTTATGCACTTTCATTGAAATGTGTTGTTTTTATTTTATGTCTTTTTTTATTTATTTAATGTACTTTTATTTAATGTTTTTTTTATTAATGAAAATCTTATTTTATTAAATGAAAACAGTAAAATTGTCAGGTATATGCAAACATTGAATAAGTGTGTCTTGGTTGTTGTTGATGAGTAATAAGTGTGTGTAAATGCAAACATTGAAACTGTAAGGAATGCAAAAACAATGAAATTTAAAAGAGTTCAAGAAAGTGCAAGAAAATATATCGACCGAGCTTTTGGAGTCCTACAAGGTCGTTGGGGAATTATACAACAACCTGCATGCACGTGCTTTCGAAATCAACACGCTATGAAGAATTATGTATTGTTGTATCATACTACATAACATGATATTGAAAGATCAAGAGTTCGCAGTTTGTGAATTTAACGAATTGTACGTTTCTCCACAACCGAATATTACACGTACTTGGATAGAACGATGCGAGACACATCGAAGGAAAAACAAAGAACTTCGGGATAGGAGAGTGCATGACGAACTTCGACACGATATGGTGGAGCATTTATGGAGCCTGAATCACTAAATTGTACTTTTTTAATATATAGTTATTTTTAATGTATTTTTTATTTTTATTTTATTTTATTTTAGTTTTTTTTACTTTTTTTAATGTATTTCTTTAATTAATTAAAATTTAATTTTAATTAAATGTGTTAGTTTATTTAAATAAATGAAATATATATGTAGGGTCCAAGGGTGCATGATGGCACCAGAAACTCGTGTTATAGGAGGGAGGGGGTTTTGGGTGTTATGGTGAATTCTGATGTTATGAAAAAAATTGCTGATGTGGCAGCACTTTTTTCCACGGCACCAGCGGGACAACACCACGATACCTAATGCTCTAACACGCCAGGAGACGCCCCTAGGTACAATATTTTGCTCCTTTATCCAAAACCGATTATTTTCGCACATTACCTCTTGAATCCATGTCTAAAAAAAATATTAAGTTTGTAAGGCTAATAATTATTAAACATATATTAAAAAAAACAAACAAAAAGGAAAAAAAAAAACAATTAAAAACATATCTTAAAACCCCAAATAAAACCATACAAAGTATACTTAATCAGCTTCTCTTCATCAGTTTTTTCATCCCCGTTTCCTTCATCCATCTCTTCATCCCCCTGATCCTCCCTAAGTACCTTCTTTTTAGGGTTTCTTAACTTATTAACTTTACTATCATTAATCTTAAGATGTTTAGGAATATGTATCCAAGTTTCATTTCTCAAACTGTAATACGTTGGAACCCAACAATATGATCCCCATGGGAAATCATCAAATGCATCGAGATCCTCAACCAACGCAAACAAAAAGGTTTGAACCTCATGTTTAGGTTCCCGACCACACAATATAAACTCAACAAAAATGACTAAACACAACCTAAGAGAATCCTGCTCCTCTAACTTTAAAAAATCAGAACCGTCAAATAATGTCTTAAGATCCAAAAGTGTTACTACATTTTGGCATTGAGGGAATATACGTTGTACTAATGGAGTAGGCGCGTTTTCAAAGTCTTTAAGATTATGGGCACCAAACTTTAAATCGGTCATTAACTTCTTCTTGTCTAAGAAGCATACCGTGAACTAAATTAGGTTCCTGATCAAGATACGGTACATCTAACCAATCACTAAACAATGATTCCTAAACATACGTACAACTATATCTCTACCATGCATGATTCTAAAAATTTTCAACAACCTAAAACGACTACGAATGATGACTTCTGCTGCATAAGTCTACAAAACAAAAAAAGCAAACAACAAAAATGTCAATGATTTGAGTTTCCAATTCTATCACTAATTATGTGCTTATACTTGTTTTAATAACTAACCACTAAAATAGAACAAAATAACCATTAATTACGAATTGATTGTTGACTTTTGTATATTTCTTAAGAACTGAAAAAAATAATAAAGTAACTATTCCTGTAATTTACTCTTAGATAGACAAAGTATTTAACGCCATATATTTTAACTCTTCAAAGAAAATTGGGGCTTAACATTTACCTCGGATTCTAGCAGCCCATATGTGAAATGTCTTAATGGCATTGTTAAAAATGTGGCTAACTGATTTTTTGTGTCAACCAAAAGAGAGAACCCCAGTAATTACCAATGGAAAGGCATCACTAATTACGAATTGATTGTTGACTTTTGTATATAAAAACTTACCGGACATGCATCCATTGTGAATAAAATACTTACAACTAACACAAAGTGCCAACCAAAAAGAGAGAACCCCACAAAAAAGAGGATAACGCACGCCCAAGGTATGTGGGTCGGCCAAAAAACATACAAACGAATATCAAGGACTTGTTATTATTGGAGTATGCGAGTGATCAGCCAAAAAACACACAAAGGTCAAACGCCTAAGGTATGCTTTTTATAAAAATATTGAGTTGGGTGTGGTTTAAATGAATAAATGAGTGAGTAGTGGAGGTTGGAGGAAGATGGGGAATTGAATGAGGGAGTGAATGGCTGTGGTTGTTTTTGTTATTTGGGAGAGTTTGACTTGGGTAGTTTTTGTCATTTAATTGTGGTGTAATGGTAGTTTTTGTTATTTGGGGGTGTTGGACTATACGAGTTTGAGTTTAACTGAGGGCTAGGCGAGATGTCTAGGCGAATGAGGTGGGCTAGGCGAGGAGTTAAGGCGAGGGTTTGGGCGAGGAGCTAGGCGAGGGGATTTGTTTTGGGCGAGGGTCTAGGCGAGGGCTAGGGCGAGGAGCTACGGCGAGGGTCATTTTAATTGTGGGGTTTGTTTGGTTTTGATTTGAATTGGCATATATAGCAACCAACACATCTCAAAGGATATTGTCTTCTAAATGTGTCTTGTAGATGCGTTTTTGTAGGTGAGTTTTGTTATAAAATCGAGCTAACAAAGTGTCTAAATGTGTCTTCTCAGAATTTTGTGTAGCTAGAAAGTAGACGAACTAAATGAAATCAAAGGTTTATTATGTTGCCTGCTTCTCGCATACTTCTCAAAGGATACTAGTCTTGGGTTTTGGTTTGCGTTTAGCTTTTTGGTATATGCTATGATTGTGACATGTTTATAAAAGTGTTCAAACTTTGGGTATGTGAGGCAATGGAAAACGAGTCTCATAAAACATGCTTTCTGGTATATGCTATGATTGTGACATGTTTATAAAAGTGGTATGTGGGGCAAAGGAAAACGAAAATGACTTGTTTTGGTCATTTTGGTAAAGTATAGGAAAAAAGTTCACTTTGGTAATATCACTGTGTATATGGTTCATTTTGGTAATTTGCTTTTTGCTTTATGCCTTTATATGTTCTATAGTGTAAAAAGGTAATAAAAATATGGATATGGATAGATTATATATAAAAATATGATGTTCAAGTTGATCTTAGTTATGCCGTTAAGTTCCCTATATATGTGCCCATTACTTACGATGTGGTTTTATATTTATCATGACATCCTTAATTAATTGATGGTATATATATATGTTTACCAAATATTGCTAGCTTATGGTATAGAAGATTTGTTCTTTGTTTAATGTTATACTATAGGCTGATGTAATATTATATTAAACTATTTAGAAGCCATTAAAGAGCTTATATCATTTTGATCGAATAAATGTGATAATGTATTAAGTTATTTTATTATCTGTTTTTTATATAAAAAGGTGCAATTGAAGCACGTGTGGTCATAAAGTATAAGTTTATGAGCCAAGATTGTTGTATTAATTGGCATGACCGGTTGGACCATCGCGAGTCAATAATGATGCGAATTATATAAAAGAACCATGGGTTTAAAGGACTAACATGTAAATTCAAACGAGATATAAACGACATAAAAACGGATAACAACACAAAAACAAATAAAAATGGACAAAAACGGGATAAAAATGGATAAAACGGATAAAAACGGATAAAACATATAAAAGCGGATAAAATCAGGCAAAAACGGGTTAAAAACGGACAAAAATGTATAAATTCAAACAAAAGGACTAGTGATGCAAATACTGTTAGTTTAAAGGACTAACGTGTAAATTTATTCTATCTCGTTAAGTGATAACGGGGAGAAATAATTTGTGCCGTTAGTCTTATTTTAACTTAAGAGTGTATGATGGGTTAACTTTTATAAGTGTGAAACGGGTAATAATCTTTTTAATATGCAATTCCAAACAGGAGCCCAGCCCCATTATAATAAATAAAAGACTAAAATACACCGTTGGTCCCTAAACTTGTAGCGGAGGATCGCGATGGGACGAAACCGGGCATAATCATCGCCACGGGTCCAAACAGTAGCCATTAAATGCCAGATTGGTCCCTTTGACCAATTCTCTGTTAGTCAAAGTCTGTTAAGGTTAGGGTGTGCCTTGCACATGAGGGTAAACTCGTCATTTCATTGTTTTGGTCTATTTTATTTCATCTTCATCTTCCTCATGGGCTAAACCCAGATTCCAGCGACCTTAAACCCAGAATCCGGTGAGGAATACATGTGCACAAGGATTAAAAATGAGGAAGATGAAGATGGGTTCTTGAACCAAGCGATGCTTACCTAAACAAAGTCATGTACAGAGGAACAACTAGGCACTGATGCTTACCTAAACAAAAATGTCGCATGCCTGATCATAATTCATAAAAGGTGATTCTATCTTACATAGTAAAGGCATCTCATTGGTGTCAAAAGGAACAACTAGGCACTGATGCTTACCTAAACAAAAACTCAAGGCCATGTCTCCATATTCCTTACCTCATCTTTTTTCCATGTTTATATGTCTTCCCTTCAGGTTTATTTTCTGTACTAAATGTAATACAGTAATAACTACTAAAGTTTCCATAAGAACTACTAGTAATACAGTAGTGGTCTAAGAGAAGTAGTACAATGTGGTCTGAGCTGGGTTGTGCACATATAAAATCTGAGTTTGGAACTTTAGGAACACTCTGTTCAACTCGTATATAAGCTCAAAATTTAAGCAACCATCATGACGGAGAGCCGATCAGCTCATGTATCTCTATAAGCTAGTGTCATAAAGATATTAATCTACTTCTGCATTGGATTTACACTTTAGAGCATTATATCATTTTCTATAATAGATATAAATGTAGCTCTAATTTAGCTCTGCAATGAGATAAAATGCATCCCCAATATCTTATTATTGGGGTTTCCCAATGTTGTATGTATCATTATATGTAGTTACATAATAATAATAATAACATATGTTTGTATGTTTGTGCATACATGTCTTGTAAAAACCAACACCTTCCTTGTAACTAAAATAAGCATAATGTGAGACCGAGTTACTTTATCAATAAAATAATTGTGAGACCCAGTTGAATTGTTTCACTTACATGGTCTCAAATTATCAATTTACAGGTCAAAACATCCGAAAACATGTATGCTGAAGAATTGAGACGAAGACTAGAAATTGATGAAACCCTAGAAAAAATCAATGAAGAACATAACATTATGAAGAAGCAGCTAGATGAAATTACTGAGGAACTCCGCATGGCACTTGAACAGAAATCATTTCTCGAAAGTCAAAGTGCAGACCTTTAAACATGGAAGGACTAGAGTGTACAGAGGAAGGACTAGAGTGTAATTGGTAAGTCGAAGTGCAGACCTTTAATCATTTCTCGACCGTTATGTTCCTCTGTACATGACTTTGTTTAGGTAAGCATCTCTTGGTTCAAGAACCCATCTTCATCTTCCTCATTTTTAATCCTTGTGCACATGTATTCCTCGCCGGATTCTGGGTTTAAGGTCGCCAGAATCTGGGTTTAGCCCATGAGGAAGATGAAGATGAAATAAAATAGACCAAAACAATGAAATGACGAGTTTACCCTCATGTGCAAGGCACACCATAACTTTAACAGACTTTGACTAACAGAGAATTGGTCAAAGGGACCAATCTGGCATTTAATGGCTACTGTTTGGACCCGTGGCGATGATTATGCCCGGTTTCGTCCCATCGCGATCCTCCGCTACAAGTTTAAGTAAAGTATTTTAGTCTAAATAAAATTTAGAAAGAAAGAAAGAAAGAAAATTGATATAAAGGGCGTGATTGTCCGTCCCCTCCCTCAATCGGTGCTCTCTCTCTTTATTTTATTCATTCATTCATTCATTGATTTCAAACAAAGAAAGAAGAAACCGAATTGTGTAAGTTTTCGATATTCATTCTTTTTGCTTCGTTTTATTTACCACAAGATCATCAATTAATTTAGGTTTCTAGTTTTTTTTTTTTTTTTTTTTTTTTTTTTTTTTTTTTTTTAACATCCCAGTCACATAGACGATACACGTGATTTCTACCTACCTTTTAGATATACTGTTGCCCTCAACTTTGTGTGTGTAGATGATGATGATTCTTCTCATTAGAGGGAGTAGATTTTTAGAATTTGTTTAAACTTATTGTTTTGGTATGTTTAAATATAAAAAGACTACTCTATGGATGCTTTTTATTTATTAAATAATAAGCTTTTTGAATCATTCTTTCTGTATTAGACACACCTCGACTTAGTACCTAGGCAAGGTGCTTCGCCTCAAAGTCGCGTTTGGCCCTAAATACTTTGCTTATGTGGACAAGTTTGTTGATAGACAAAACTATATCTCGAACTTCGATGTGTATATGTCTTACTCGTTATCCGAGATGGTTGATTCAGTTAGGTTTCTTATAAATTATATTTAGAATAATGACCTGTTTTAGGCCGCGTGATATCAAATGTAAGTTGGACGAGTAAAAAATCTTACACTCATAAGGTCAAATATTCATTTCTTGGTCAGAATTTTGACCTAGTTCTATTCTTATCAATTGTCATTTATTGCGAGGCTATAGTTGGGACACTAGCCTTAGGTCTTTCTTTCATTCCCATTACGGATACTAGATCAGTTGACGTTCACCTGCAAATTATGCAAGATACACTCATAGTAGGAGGTCGAGATAGGGTAGTGCATGTTGTTTGAAGGAAATGGTTGAAACCTTATATTCAAGTGCTGGAAGGGTGGATCCGACGACATTGAATGGGGCAGTGTTACTAATGGGTGATAGGAAGAGTGCATTTAGGGAATGATGGAAGGGCTGGGGCCTGGTTACTCCTGCATATAAGCGACAAAGAAGAACTTGTATCTTTTTTGATTGAAAAGTAACACACTAGAAGTTAGATTTTTTTGTTTGTTTAATCATAGTAACTAAGCTGGATGGAAATAATTGATGTTCCTTTGCAAGAAAACCGATGCTTCTTTCTTAAATGCCAAATGCCACATTTCGCCAGCTGGTCAAACAAAAGCTGAGATCGATGTTTAGTATTTTCTTTTACATTGCATTATCATGTCATTAGACTACAAATTTAGATTCACAAGCATTCGACACGATTACTGCACTTAGGAGACGTCTTAAGTTGTCTGTGCAGATTGATAGTCTGTCAATTAGTTGCTGCTTATTATCAACATTTGATCCTTGATGAATGACTTAGACTTCATTCAAATCTACCTTGAAAACATTGATTCAGCAGCTTCGGTGTTTATGTGCTTTTTAATGAAAATTTGATCATGGTCATATGGTATCAAAGTTGTAAATGGAACACATAAGTATAATTGAGGCAGTAAGTTGCTAAAGATGTCATATAGATGGTGGATATCAGTTAGGTTGGAGAGTCTGTCAAATATAAAGATGAACGACTTTGGGATGTGCTGTTAGAGCTGTCAGCAATCCATTTATGTGGCTACCTTGTTTAACTGAATATCGACTTTAATCCACATTTCTTCCATGTCTGGCTTCATTCAATTTGTGTAAGCTTATCAAGGATATCACTTATCCTTTAGGTTCATTCTAATCATTCGGTCCAGATATACTTAATTTTAACTCCTTTTCATGTATAAATCAAATAGCTGTGTTAAACAAGAGCTATTTCGTGGAAAAAGTAGTTCAAGTGTCCTGAGTCCACAGTCCACGACTATTCACCCAAGAGGATGTTGGGGTTACTTACTTTCTTATATATTTATCATTAAGTGGATAAGCTGTTTGACTTATCTTCTTATTTAGGGGGGTAAAATGTACAGTTTCGGATAAGTAGGTTGGGACCTACTTGTTTCAAACACTAAGAAAAACACTAAATTAGCAATTCCAAACAATTTCCTGAAATACTTGCTTTTATGCTGCTTATCTAGTTCTGGGCTTATATCCACATGCATAAGCAGGAAGAGGGAGCAATTGCAACCATTTTTGGACTAGAAGACATGTAAACATGTAACAATACATTTGAAATTATTATTTGGCATATGCTTGGTTGATCATCTAAAATATATCTACTGATATTGATAGATATCAAAATTTTTACTATGCCCTTGTTAATAAACAAAACTAGCCACTATTCTTAAATATGTAACAATCTGTACTTGGGTGTCTCGTGGATACCTATCTACAAGATGAAACCACCATTGCTATATTATTTAACATTGCATTATCATGTCATTAGACTGCAAATTTAGATTCACAAGCATACCGCATGATTACTTTATTTAGGAGATGTGTCTTAAGCTGTCTGTTCAGATTGATAGTCTGTCAATTAGCTGGTGCTTATTATCAAGATTTTGATTTTCAATGAATGACTTAGGGTGTGTTTGTTTTATTAAGATGTTTGACTATCACATCTTACTAGTAAGAGGTGGCTACCAAGTCTAAATCTAAATGAAATAATGTTGTTTGTTTTTTTATGACTGTCTGAATGGTTTTAATTGTCCGTTTTTTAAGTATATATTAACAATAAAATTATGCTAAATAAGTAGCTTGAATGTATCTTTAAAGATGAATATTTGGAAAAAAAATATATTCAATTTTGAAATTCATAAACACACGGTTTCGATTCACACTTGTCAATGAACTTGTTACGACTAACAATCTTTCTCGGTTTCTAATCCAACGAACCTCAAAAATTCAGCGAAACACTATTTAACAAGTTTGGCCCAATGTTTAACTAAAATACTACACAAACATATGTTTATCCCAAAAAGAAGTTACTATATCTTTGTTACACCAACCTTGGACCAACTATTTAACCTAAATATAAATAACCACCCTATTTGATGCCCTATTCTCACACTAAACACGCCTCTCAGTTTATCTCTTCCAGTCACCACCAAACCATTCTTACCTTATTTTCTCCTTTCACAAATGAAATACAAGCCAAAAGCACCCTCTTATTTATTTTCTAAACCGAAGCTAAAACCATATACGTTGAATCTTATGTAGTTTTGTTTCTCGGCTTCAAGATCTTTATAAAGGTCTCGGGTAAGGCTTTTGTATCTCGGGCGAAGGTTTTTGTGGGTTTAAAGGGTATGGAGGGTCTGAAGAGTTTGGAGGATGTGGGAGGTGGGTTAAGGGTTTGGAGTGTTTGGTAAGAGGCAGTAAGACCTAGTAAGACCTGATCCCCGTATCTTACTCGGTAAGATGTATAAGGTCTGCCTGCGTCTGACTCACAAAAAAAAAAAAAAAAAAACCACATTATCTGACCGCGTCTGACTGGTCAGACGTCAGATGCGGTTCAGACCTTTTTTGCAAAAACAAACACAGCATTAGACTCCATTCGAATCTACCTTGAAAACATTGATTCAGCAGCTTTGGTGTTAATGCCTTCCTAGGAACATAATTCAAATTTTTGAGAAGATTGCTCATGACTCATGTTTATGTGCTGTTTAATGAAAATGTTATCACGATCATATGGTATTTTAGTTCTAAATGAAACACTCAAGTATAATAGAGGCACTCAGTTGTTAAAGATGTATTATAGATAGTGGATATCAGTTAGGGTTGAATAGTCTGTCAAATATATAGATTAATGACTTTGGGATGTGCCTTTAAGAGCTATCAGCAATCCATTATATTTCTACCGTGTTTAAATGGATCTGACTCTAATCTGCAACTTTTTTCCATGTCTGGCTTCACTGTCTAACTATTTGTGTAAGCTTATGAAGGATATCACTTACCCTTTAGGTTCATTCTTAATATCCAGCTCAACTTTATACTAAAGTTCAACTCTTCTTTTCATGTATATTAAATACCTGTGTTAAACAACAGGTACCATGAGGAAAAGTTAATTGAAATGTCCACAGTCCACCCACTATTCACCTAAGAGGATGTTTGCGGTTAATCATTTTTTTTTCTGCTTATCTGCTCAGTTTAAAGTGTTTGGACAATCCAAACTGCTTGTGCGTATTTGCTTATTTTAGGAATAAATTATGCAGTTCTCGATAAGTAGGTTGAGACCTACTTATTTCAAACTGCTTATTTGAGATGTAATTAGAGTTTACCCTCATATCTGACCTTAGAACCTTAGAAAGGGACATGCAGCCCTCTATCATAGTCAAAGGAAAATGTGAAATAAGAAAATCCAAACACTGTTTCCTGAAATAGTTACTTTTATGCTGCTTATCTAGGCTTATAAGCCAGGCATAAGCTGAAAAAGTGAGCAATTCCAACCACTTTTAAGACTAGAATACATGTAAATACGTGATCAGAATATGTAATCTGAAACTTGACTTGATATTTAAATTTTTATTTACTTATTCAATAAGGGCGCACAGGTAGTTTCATAATACATACATGACCAAAGTTAAATACATATCTTTTTAATATGTTAGATTAGTGTGTGAATACTTGGAAGTTAATTCTATCATTCCTTATTAGAGCTATCACCTTTTTGCGTGTGTAGTGTGTACAGACCAATGTTTTTTAGAAGCTTGTTCCTTCCTGACATAAGGTGATTCTTGCATTGCCAAATTACTTTGCACACAACAGGGGTTTTCTGTGCGTTTTAGCATCTGTTGTATTATATACCTTGTGGTGTGGGTAGTAAATATAATGGTATAGATAGAAATCACCCCCATATGTAGTTTGATCACCATCTAGACTGGATCATCTGTTTGGGTGATGACAATAGATTCTTTGCATAATCGACGGGAACCATTGCAGGCTAAGATATCCCTCCCCGACCTAAATGAAGCCAGAGAGTATAGATGAAAAAATGGCTCGGTAAACGGGGTGAGGCCGGGTTGGGTTGACCACACTTTTTCTTTTTGTCCAGTTTATTTGAATTTTTTACAGATAGTTAGGTAGATATTAAATATGACTAAAAAGTGATATAATTAAGGTAACAATCTACTTATTATGTGAATAAATCTTTAATGAAGGTTGATTACTTGATTGTACGTACTGAAGGTTTAGTGTACTCTGAGCTTATGTTGCAGAATAGTTGTAGTTATTCTAAGTTATATGACAGCAAGAAATATGCATTCACGGCTGTTTTCCTTTCATGCTTTTTCAGAAGTGATTTAAGAAATAAGAGAATGAAGACAGGAACATCTTTGAATCCGTATGCTACTGCATACATTCCTCTCTCTAGAAGAGGGGCAGGCGATGAAAGCAAAGGTTATGAGTCGAAAGTGGTAGGTACAACAGCTGTTTGGGTGGGACAAAATCAGTATTCACAGAACTATGATGGTCTTGCTTTGCCTCAGAATCGTGATAATGTCCAGCATAAGAATAAGAGTGAATCTGTGTTCGGTTCATCATCACAAAGTGCAGAGATAGCTGGAAAAGATGTCGATTATGACATGAATTTGGCATATCTTCAGATGAGTTTCCCTGGTATTTCTGACGAGTCCCTTTCAGGTGTCTATGCAGCAAACGGAGGTGATATGGAAGCTACTCTTGAGATGCTCGATCAACTTGAGGTATAATATAGTAAAGTGAACCCAATTTCATTGTATACATTAAAGGCACAGCAAAATGGGTGGGTCGGGCGGGTTAGGTAATTGGTTTAAACGGGGGTAATTTTGGGTATGGGTCGAAAGGTCGAGTCGGGTTTGCTGACCTTATTTTTTTAATTAAATAAGTTAACTGTTTATATCAATACTTATTGTGCTAAGTATGTTTGCAAAAGTTGTGTTATTTCAACAATAATTTTATTATTTGAATAAAAGGTTTTTGAGGTTTTATGCTTTAAGTATACGCTTTCGACGACATTTGAGGTTTTCATAAAAAGCCTGTACATCCTGTAGCCCAACATGGGTTGAGGAAAATGGCTCATACAAAAATTATTCTGGTAATGAATGCCCATATCTGTCGGTGTATACTTGCTACCTGTTCAGTCTTACATTTAGTCATGTCCTGTAAACCTGAATGGTCATCTTGACTTGGTTGGAGGTGGAAAATTGGTGTTTTGTCAGGTTAGGAAAAAGGTCAGTGGGTTTATAGGGTCAGGTTGGGCCATCCAAAGTGTTTGATGAATTAAATAATGCGTTCAGTATAATTTCAATAACTATCTGATTAATCATAGTAAAAGGATTTACTAGTATTTATACATTTTAAATACAGTTTTGGTGGATGTTACGTATATGAGCTCATAAGCTACACAATTGTCCATATTGTAATTGCTTCTTGTTTATTATCATTCATCTTTGGCTTTGGTCATTCTGACTTACAAAATCGTTCTATCTCTGGATTTGCAGCTATATAGTGGAGACAGTTTAGAGAATCTTCCAGACTCTTTGGACATTGGTGATGTATCTGAAGCAGGATCGTCTAGTGTTCAGAAGCTGAAGGTGTCTGGTGAAGGTGACAAAATGCCTGGTTCATCACATACCCCCAAGTAAACACCTGCTAGGGAGGGAGGTATATGTGGTTTTTGGAAGCATATCATGGTTCTTCGATTGGTATACTTACAGTTCTCTGTTTTGGGTGTATAGAGTGGAGTTTTGCTCGGTGGATAGATTCTGTTATCATATACATGGGAATGTATCGTGTATGTTTGTCATGAAAGTCACTGTTTGAAACCGGTATACTTGATGCTTGCATGCAGAATTACCTAGTTTGCATATATCTAGGTTTGTGAATGGTTTGGGATTTTTGATCTATCTCGTCATGGATGACTTGACACAATTGTTATCTTATATGAGCTGATAAAAATAACTGCTAAAAGATGAATTGGTAAAACTGACTGATTGCTGCCCAAAGTACGTTGATGGCAAGTGCCACGTAGAGACTAGAGACTAGGGGTGAAAACGAGACGAGCCGAGCCCGAGCCTGCCAGAGCTCGAGCTCGGCTCGTTTATATATAAAAGGCTCGAGCTCGAGCTCGTTTCGAGCCTCACATTTTGAGCTCGAGCTTGGCTCGTGAGTTTTTTCACAAGCTCGAGCTCGGCTCGTTAACACAAAGCTCGGCTCCTTAACACAAGGCTCGAGCTCGTTAACAAGGTTATACGTATAGAAAATATATATACGTATATATTTCAAGGGCTCGTTTTTTGTATAGAGCTCGGGCTCGAGCTCGATTATTAAATGAGCCCAAACTTAGGCTCGAGCTCGTTTAGGCTCGGCTCGTTCGAGCTTTTTACCGATCTGATCCCGAGCTTTTCACGAGCGGCTCGGCTCGTTTCCATCCCTACTAGAGACCCAACAATAAAATTTAGCCGAGACTTTTATTTAAAGCTCATTTCACTGCCTTTTAGTTGGGACTTGTTTTAAGTGTCATGTTGTCTCCTTTCATTTCAAGCACTAAAAATACATGTAAAAGCGTAAACGAATCGTTTTTGATCACCTCAAAACCACATGTTTACCTACGGAGGAAGTGACTAAATTGCAAAACTTTATCGTGTTTGAAGATTAAACACTCGCAAGGATGAAATATTAACTCACATACACCTAGTGAATTTTTGCAGAATAATTATTGCAAAAAATCAATTTGTTCTCAATTTGTTTTTGACGCCTCAAAAGATAAAGGAATTAGAAGATGTTTCTCGGAGATTAAGATCGTCCATAACCAACAAAGGCCATTCGAACTAATTGACAAAAAACAATCCTAGAAATCTGACCAACTTTCAATACCATACTCTTTTTTAGCAAATTTCAATACCAAATTCGAAAGTTGATTTTCTTAAGCAATTCCAACGTAACCTTTAATTACAAAACAATTCTTAAAACCAACCGGGATCCCTCTGGATCACCGGCGAGAAGCCGATGACCGGAAGATAGCAAATTTGTTGATGAATCTTACTTAAATTTTAGATACCATACCTACATATCTTGAACTCTTCAATGTGACGTCTATTTGAAAGTCTTTATGTTTTTTTCAAATTACTTATTCTTGTGGCAGAGCCTAAATAAACACATATTGACATAGTTTAATAGAAACTTTATGCTCACCATGTGTTTGATAAAAAGTTTGAATTAGTGAACGAAAAGATTTTTACCAATCGGATAAATAAAGCCATAGTTTTTCTATGCCAATTCTTCATTATATTATGTGACTTCGGTTAGAAATTTATATTTACAATTTAACTTTTAACTTGAAGCTCTAGTAAATGCAGTGATTGAATAGAATAAAGTTGTAAGTGCGTGGACTAAAAGAGTGCATTCATGAGGTCAAGTTGTAAGCGAAATTGCGTCTAATTTGTGATTGTTATTTTTTGGATGTTTGAACAACGAAAAAATAAAATACAAATAGGGGACCATATACTTTAAATTGACTAGGCATATCACATCAATCAGTTTCTATTGATTATCTAAAATACAAGACTTTGAAGTAGCTTTATGCAAAGAGTGTTCTGATATGTATTTTCAACTAAGTATTGCAATGAAAATATTATAATTAGATCGTCATTATGTATTTAAACTAAAGTAGAAATTCATTGTTCAATGATTTAATTGCACAAAAGCACGTATTATTTGTTACCAAATATATAATATGGGCCAAGCTGAGTATGTAAGAACTGGGCCGGTCTAATTTTCAAGTCAAACAAAATGAACTATGCAAACCTAAACCATGTCCACAACAAACACTCATTCATCTTGAATCTAAACAACTTATATTGGCTTGTAAGACAAATAATATTGATTGATATTATTGATTGAGGGTGCGTTTGGTATATGGTTTTGGCATGGGAGAGCTAAAGTCAAAAACTTTGTTTTGTGTAGAACATGGGTTTAAAATTTGGTGTTTAAACCTACAAACTATACCATGCTCAAATCTTTATAAGATAGTTTAGTTTGAGTGGATTAAAAGGCCCACAAACTTTTCTCTATATCTCTCTCTTCTCTCTACATTTAAGTATAATTAGTTTAATATCAAATATTTATATAAAATTATAAAATAATAATTTATCTTTTTATAATATATAATTTTTTCCCTACATCAAATCCAAATAAAAATTCAAATTCAAATTTTAATCCAAATTTAAATCCTAATCCTAAACCCGTTTACGAACCAAACGGGCCTTGAATGACTTCATTAAATAATGAGAGAATACATATGACCCAATGATTATAGTTTAACACCTGGGATTCTACCAATTATAATCTAATGCAAATACTAATATAATTCAACTCTAATACAAATTCACTAACAATTATTTTATCCTTCATTGGATAACTCTATGATTGTGGAAAGACTCTTCGTCCAAGTCAAATCTTCTTCATTACCGATCATAGCAAATCTTCTTTGTCATTGATAATAATCTCGCTTACTTGTAGGTTTAACATTTTGCCATTTTTCCCACCGTTCAGCAAGCCCTTCTCCATTATCATCGCCTATATGGTGGGTCGGTCCTTTGGTGACCTTTGGGTACATAATAATGCAACCTTTATCATCATCTCCACTTCTTGTTGAATGTTGTAGTTCTGGTTGAGATTTTGGTCCACTATTGCTTCCGACCTCTTCTCCATTTCTAATTTCTTGACCTTCAATAATGTGTAATATAGTTTTTTAATATTTGATACATTATTTATTGAAAAATATTTGGACAAAAATTGTTTTGGGGTCAACACAATCTAACGTGTTACCCATCACGACCATCTTGCAACAGCTAATGTATACAACGTAGCTATGTGACACGTTGTCCCACAAACTTTAGTAGTCACATTAGTCTTTCCCTCATCAACCAACTTTGCAAACCCAAAGTCCCCTACAATAGCTTCAAAATCTTCATCAAGCAATACATTAGAGGCTTTAACATCCCTATGGATGATTTTAGGATTGCAAAGTTCATGAAGGATCGCAATACATTACAGGCTTTAACATCCTAAAGGTTCAAATATTTACACATCACATACGTACCTCATAGGCGTTATGCGAGACTTAAGTTTTGCATGTAGGGATAGACCAATAAATGTTCTGTAGGTGTGGTGCAAAAACCTATGAGACGTAAAAGATTCCTGCGGTTGGCCACACTTATCATCTCTACTTCACATTGGAATGTTTCATCCCCACCAGACCCTTGTAATCACTTAAACTTTTCACAGAAACTAGGGGAGAGCAACAAAAACCAAAAAACCGAACCAATTCTAAAACTGATGGTGCGGTTTTGGCTTTTGAAAAAATCGAAAGTTTTGGTTCGGTTTTTGGTTTTATATGAAAACCCAAACCGAAAAAATCAAACCGCACCATACTAATATTCATAAAACTAATAAAAAACATATACATTTTAGTTTTGATACAAGTTACCACCAATGTCCAAAAACTACAAGACACATGTATTAAATATTCATAACATATGTTTATTTAACTAACACTGCAATAAATTCGTAAACTTAATTGTTTTTATTTCATATATGTTCGCACATCTGATCTTTGTATACATGTTATGTAATCTTATGATTGGCAAAATATTCAACTTACTTTATAGGATTTCTTGTGGGTGTTCAAAAACTATCCGTATTTTGATATCCAAAAAATTGATTAAAATTTATTAAAAAGTTGGGTTTCATGAAATGTCAGTTTTGGAACTCATATAAAAGTTTTCCAAAAATTATAGATATTTGGATATATAAAACTGTTATCTGAAATTTAGGATATCCGAATTAAACAAAACTTAGCTAAAATAATGGGTATAAGATAGTTTGGTTTGAGTGGATTAAAAGGCCCATAAACTATACCATACTCAAACTATACCATACTCAAATCTTTATAAGATAGTTTGGTTTGAGTGAATTAAAATGCCCATAAACTTTTCTCTTTATCTCTCTCTTCTCTACATTTAAGTATAATTAGTTTAATATCAAATATTTATATAAAATTATAAAATAATAATTTATCTTTTTATAATATATATTTTTTCCCTACATCAAATCCAAATAAAAATCCAAATTCAAATTTTAATCCAAATTTAAATCCTAATCCTAAACCCATTTACGAACCAAACGGGCCTTGAATGACTTGCTTAAATAATGAGAGAATACATATGACCCAATATTTATAGTTTAACACCTGGGATTCTACCAATCATAATCTAATGCAAATACTAATATAATTCAACTCTAATACAAATTCACTAACAATTATTTCATCCTTCATTGGATAACTCTATGATTGTGGAAAGACTCTTCGTCCCAGTCAAATCTTCTTCGTTACCGAGCATAGCAAATCTTATTTGTCAGTGATCATAATCTCGCTTTCTTGTAGCTTCAACATTTTGCCATTTTTCCCACCATTCAGCAAGCCCTTCTCCATTATCATCGCCTATATGGTGGGTCGGTCCTTTGGTGACATTTGGGTACATAATAATGAAACCTTTATCATCATCTCCACTTCTTGTTGAATGTTGTAGTTTTGGTTGAGATTTTGGTCCACTATTGCTTCCGACCTCTTCTCCATTTCTAATTTCTTGACCTTCAATAATGTGTAATATAGTTTTTTAAGATTATATTTGAGACATTATTTATTGAAAAATATTTGGACAAAAATTGTTTTGGGGTCAACACAATCTAACGTGTTACCCATCACGACCATCTTGCAACAGCTAATGTATACAACGTAGCTATGTGACATGTTGTCCCACAAACTTTAGTAATCACATTAGTCTTTCCCTCATCAACCAACTTAGCAAACCCAAAGTCCCCTACAATAGCTTCAAAATCTTCATCAAGCAATACATTACAAGCTTTAACATCCCTATGGATGATTTTAGGATTGCAAAGTTCATGAAGGATTACAATACATTACAAGATTTAACATCCTAAAGATTCAAATATTTACACATCACACACGTACCTCGTAGGCGTTATGCGAGACTTAAGTTTTGCATGTAGGGATAGACCAATAAATGTTCTGTAGGTGTGGTGCAAAAACCTATGAGACGTAAAAGATTCCTGCGGTTGGCCACACTTATCATCTCTACTTCACATTGGAATGTTTCATCCCCACCAGACCCTTGTAATCACTTAAACTTTTCACAGCAACTAGGGGAGAGCAACAAAAACCAAAAAACTGAAACAAAAACCAAATAACCGAACCAATTCTAAAACTGATGGTGCGGTGTTGGTTTTTGAAAAAAATCGAAAGTTTTGGTTCGGTTTTTGGTTTTATATGAAAACCCAAACCAAAAAAATCAAACCGCCCCATACTAATATTCATAAAACTAATAAAAAACATATACATTTTAGTTTTGATACAAGTTATCACCAATGTCCAAAAACTAAAAGGCACATGTATTAAATATTCATAACATATGTTTATTTAGCTAACACTGCAATAAATTCGTAAAGTTAATTTTCTTTATTTCATATGTGTTCACACATCTGATCTTTGTATACATGTTATGTAATCTTATTATCGGCAAAATATTCAACTTAGTTTATAGGATTTCTTGTGGGTGTTCAAATACTATCTATATTTGGATATCCAAAAATTTGATTAAAACTTATTAAAAAGTTGGGTTTCATGAAATGTCAGTTTTGGAACTCATATAAAAGTTTTCCAAATATTATAGATATTTGGATATATAAAACTGTTATCTGAAATTTCGGATATCCAAATTGAACAAAACTTAGCTAAAATAATGGGTATAACATAAAACCGGCATAAAAAAATTTATATATCCGAAAACCGAACCGTAAAAATTGAAAAACCGAAAAATCCAAACCGAAATTTTGGTGCAAGGTTTGGGTTTAAAAAACATAAAGTCGAACTTTTGGTTTGGGGCTTGGTTTTAGCCAAAAACCACCCCATGCTCACCTCTAATAGCAACTTTTGTATTGTCTCGGAGAACTCCTTTATAAATGATCCCAAAACCTCCTTCTCCAAGTACATTTCTTTTATTGAAGTTATGTGTAGCGAGTTGCAGTTCCCTCCATGTAAAATGCTTCAGTTGACCTAATGTAATCCTTTGGTCAACTTCCCCTAATTAAAGATAAAAAACAACAATGAGAAGAAATCTAAAAAGTGACGCAGGGGCCCACATACTTGTGTTTACTCCAAAAGGATAAGCTTATGTGAGAAGAGACTGCCAAACAAAATATTCATGATGTACGATAGACATATCAAGAAGGTTTATTTGGACTGTTAGGAATTAGAAATTCCAGGTATTAAAGAGTCGGTCACCTCAAGTATATGTAATCGATAGAAAGCTCGTAGTCGTAGTTCCTTTAAGTTAAGTAGTATTTAGTTAAGTAACACCGTGGAGGACGGACGGGTCTTTACCCACTGTATGCCTGATCCACAGCCCGATGTGTGGCGTTTTATGTAAGACTATAAATACTCTCTACCTCCCAAGGTAGAGAGTTGGAGCTCATAATAATATCTTTCACTTTCTCTCACTAAGTTCCCTAAACTTCTAACTTTCTCTCTATAAGAATTCCATTTATACGCCACTTTGTGTTATGGTTTGATGTGTATGTGAAAACTAATATCTTACAATTGGTATCAAGAGCCATGGTTAGATCATATCTTGCACATCTTTGGATTTTTAGTGGCTTTTAGGTGGTTTTTGAGTTTGAAAAAGTTTAGTGGTTTGTGCATCATTTGGTTGATTTCTTGTGTTAAAGCTTGGATTTTGTTAGTACTTTTATGTTTAGAATCATCACAAGTGTTTAGGTTTTCATTTGGTAAGCTTGAATCATCTTGGTTGGGTTGTTTTTGGATTGAAAAGTTAAGTTTATGTGGTTTTTCTTGCTAGCGACTTGAGATACGGATCCCTTTCTTCGTAGCGACTTGCTTCACAATTTTGTAGCGAGTTACAGTTTTGGAACTAGCGACTTAGACCTAGCGATTAACAGTACAAGTAGTGGACTCTCCACTACGGGTAGCGACTTGGTGGTAGCGACTTGGTCTGTAGCGAGTTGCTCTTTAGCGACTTGAATCTTTAGTGACTTAAGTAGCGAATTGGTGCCAAAATTTTGCTAGCGACTTGAGACTTAGCGAGTTACTACTTAGCGACTTGCATTTGTCTAGCGACTTGGGACTTTAGCGACTTGGAGGTGTAGCGAATTAGGTGTTAGCGACTTGGTGCATTATCTTCTAGCGACTTGGGTGATTGTTTACGGTTTTCTCTTGATTTAGTAAAATCCCGTGAAAGAATCTATTTCCCGGTTTAATCATAGAGTTATAAAATCCCGTATATTCTGTTAACATGTCTACCAACGTTCCTACTATCATCTCCACTGTTGCTGAGGATGTTCAAGCAGCTGGTTCAGATACTCGTCCACCCATGCTTGACAGAACTGACTACGATTCTTGGGCTCAACGAATCAGATTGTACTGCCTTGGAAAGGAAAATGGTGTCAACATTCTCAAATCCATTGATGAAGGACCGTATCGAGTTGAAACGACTAGAGATATACTTGATACTAATGAAGATGGAACTCCTATTTACGGAATGGACAGACCAAAAATGTATGATGAGCTTGATGATAAGGAGAAAAAGAGATTCGATGCAGATATCAGGGCTTCTAACATTGTTCTTCAAGGTCTTCCTAAAGACATCTACAAGCTGATCAATCACAACACCGAAGCAAAGGCAGTATGGGATAATGTCAAGATGCTTCTCTCAGGTTCTGAATTAACTATGGAAGACAAAGAATCACAACTCTATGACGAATTTGAACACTTCAAGATGAAACCAGATGAGAGTGTCTATGAGTACTATGTGAGATTTCATAAGTTGGTGAATGATATGAGGAACATCAGAATGACTATGCCTAACATTCAACTGAACTCTAAATTTGTAAACAACATGAATCTCGAATGGCACAAGTTTGTCACATCTGTGAAGCTCACTAAAGGATTGAAGAATACAAACTATGAGCAACTCTATGCCTTCCTCCTTCAGAATGAGAGACACGCTATGTTTGAAAAAATGATTCTTAATCAGTTTAAAACCAACCAGGGAGAGTCAAGCTCGTCTAATGACTCAACTGCCTTCTATTCAAACATCGGAATCACAACCAAAGCCTCACATACCTTTGGGTAATGGTAATCACAAACTCATTCCTGATCCTATGTTCAAACAAGCTGATGCTGATGCACACGTGGGTAACTTCATTAATCAACTAGCTCTTCTGATTAGTCAAAACATGAATTCTCTCCCACAAACCAACAACAACCTCAGAACAGCATCTAACCCACACAATCAAGCTACTGTTAAAGATGGGAGGATCGTGGTGCAACCAGTTCAGGAAAGACAGTATGATCAGGGAAGAGGTGGAGCTGGTAGAGGTTATGTTGGTAATCAGAATCGAGGAAGAAATGGTAATCAAGGTCAAGCTAAGCCGATCAAATGTTATAACTGTGGTGGTGAGGGACACATTGCAAGGAACTGCACATCTCCAAAGCGTCCACAGAATGCTGATTACTTCAGAGATAAGATGCTGCTTGTACAAGCTCAGGATAATGGTGCTGCTTTGGATGAAGAGGAATTGCTGTTTCTAGCTGAGGGCAATGCCAAGACCTATGATGCAGATGTGGATGAGCAGCCTATTCAGGAGATAGGTCACAATCATCAGAATGCCTTTCAAGTCGCTGATTGTGATGCATACGACTCTGATGTGGATGATGGACCTACTGCACACACAATTTTTATGGCTAGCATTTCTCCAATGGTTTCTCCCAAGGTCTCTTCTTCACCACAAACTGGCTCATCCAAAGACAAACTCATCTCAGAGGTATTAAAACTATACGATGATGCTGATGTGCAACAGATGCATGACAAAGTACAATCAACTGAAACTATTGAATCAAATGTTGAAAATATGGGTAATATCGATATTGTCCCATATGATCAATATGTGAAACAAAGTGAAAGTGAAGTTGTACCAAGTGATGCATCTTCTGCAGTCAACAATGACTATGTTTTTGATGAATACACTGCATGTGCCCCTGATGATTCTGTAATTTCTAAACTAAATGCCTATAAAGAACGTGTTGCTATTTATGAACAACGTGCAAAATTTGAGTTGACCACTCGTGAGCAGGAAATGGATGACCAAGTGCGTACAATCATTAGAAAAAGTAATTTTCGAGAAGAAGTATTAAAACAAGAGTTAAATTCCTTGCAAGAAAAGCTTTCTAAAACTGCTAAGCAAAAACAAGAACTTCAAGAAAATGTGAAAATGCTTAAGCAAGAATTTAATGCAAAGGAATCAAAACTCTTGAAAGATTTTTCTAATCTGAAAACTTTGAAAAACAAACTTGAAAACAAGTTGTACATACAAGGGAACACCATTCAGACTGCTCACATGATCACTAAGCATAGGGTCTTAAGCGATAAGCATAGCATTCCCCTTGTTAAGGAACCAAATCCAGAGGTCATTAAAAGGGCTAGAAATGCTCATAAGGTTCTTTATGATGGCAATGAAATCCTTAAACCTAGACAGAAACCTAGTTGCGTTGAGTGCACTGAGGAAGATAAGAAATCAGATGAAGTCACTAGGGAAAAGATGAACAAGAAATTAGATGATCCTAAATGTAGAGAGAAGAAAATAAAGATCACACCCCATGATTACAAGAAGGAAAACTGGATTTCCTTGAACATGTTTAAGCCTCAGACATTGTTGACTCCCGAACAAGTCTTCTGGAAAATGGATTTAGATAAGCAGAAAGCTGAAAATATTGTTGAAACAAACCCTCCCCTTTGGAAAATGCCTAGAGCGACTGTGTATCCTCCTAATACACCAATGCATCTTGTTCCTAGAACAATTGCCACTAAAAGCAAGACCTTAATTAGCCAATATGTTATATTTCAACTATTTGTTGATTTTGAGAAAACTTGCAAGAAAAGGATCACACCCACTGGTATAACGGAAGGAGAAAGGGGTTTTGAGCAAATGAAAGAATGTTATTTAACTGAGGTCATGCCTTTCTTTAAACTTCTAAAAGATCACTTTGAGAGTCTTAAAAAGGGGATAGAAACTGATATTAAGGGAATGGAAAAGGAATTTGATGCAATGATAGTTGAAGTTAGTGACTATGAGCGAGCACTAAAATATAATGAGATTGAGAGGAAGAACTTGCATACATTAAATGATAACCTGATTTCTGAATGTATTGCTCAAGATGTGTTTTTCACTGCTACAAATTGTTCCATTAATCCTTCCAAATTTCATGAATTATTGGTTGCCCTGAAAGTCTCCCATGATCGTGTCATTGAGCTTGAAAAAACTAATTCTGAACTAAACGAGAAAATTGAACTGGATGATCATGACAATTTGGTTAAATTTTTTTCTAAACTAGAAGTTGAGCATTTTAATTTACAACTAAAATATCAACATCTTAAAGAAAATGTCAAAACTTCAAATATCAAGACATCCTCAGATGCTCCAGAGTTTGATGCAGTTTTTCAAATTAACAAACGTGATGAGCAGATTCAAGCTCAGTGCAACACGATCAGAAAGTTGAAAGCCCAAATCTCTCAATTAAAGGGTCTAACGAACAATATGACAGGCTCCCAAATGCCTCCTCCTTTAGATTCTCAAAATTCTCAAACGTTTCATCTTCAAAGCCTAGTAAATGCATTACAAAAGGAAAACGAAAGTTTTCTAGAAGAAAATGAAAAAGTTAAACGTCATTTCAATGAGTTATTTGAATCAATAAAGGTCACTCGTAACAAAAATAACGAACAAATAGCTTCAATGCAAAAGGAAATTGAGAATCTGAAGAGTCAGGTAAAAGGGAAAATGCCAATGACCAATGAGGAGAATGGTGTATCAAAGGTTCACTCTTGTAATAAATATGCTTTGTCTGTGAAATATGTCCCTCCTCATCTAAGGAACAACAAACTTGCTGTTCAAACATACTTCTCATCCCTTAAGGATTGCCTAGAATGTCTGCGTGAGATTGTTGAAGAGGATAAGTTAGAGAAACCTCATGATAATGCAATTGGACATGCATGCTTATATGCCAAACGATCTCAAGAAATATTAGAATGCTTGATCACAATATGCCCAAAGTCATTAGGTGAGAGAGTTAATCCTTTGATTTCATGCTCGATGCCTAATGCCAAGTATGATATTCATTCGATTCCCAATGTTTTGAATGTGAACCGTAGTGTGCCTTTAAGTAGTTCAGATTCCAGATCTGTCAATGCTAAGAAAGAGAACTCAAGTGTGCCTTCTAGGAGTACAAATCTCAGTACTTCTAGTTTTAAGAAAGTGAACCTTAGTGTGCCTGCATGTAGTTCAGATCCCAGCACATCTAAACAGGTGATGCAAAGAGTAGTTAAACCAACTAATGTTCCCATTCCCTCTACAGGAGTAATCAGTGACACTAAAGGGAGCAGGTCAAAGTCTCAAGACAATACAAGGAATGATAGGACCTCGCAAGCTAAGAATGTGCACTGGAAAAGAGTAGAAGAACAATCTAGGAACTTTAAGTTTGAACCGAATAAAACGAATCGTGTTGATTCTAGTATTTGCCATAGGCGTACTGTAATTAATTCGAATTCTGATACTATTTGCAAACCTTGTATTGATGTCTGCTTGAATTCTGTTTCTAATCATGAATGTGGTGTTAATGTTCTACCTAATGATGTAAATTCTCCAGTTAATATTGTTAATGCTAAAATTCATGCTAAGAAGGCAAAAAGGCAAAAACGAAAGAAAGTTAGAAAACAGTGGAAACCCACAGGAAGAACATTCAGTAAAATAGGCTATTATTGGATACCTGTTGGTCATAAGACTAATCAGATAATGCCCACTAGAAAATGGATACCTACTGGTAGAACTATTCCCTTAAGAAGTGAGCACACTGTGAACATGGCTAATACAAACACTAGTACTGCATCTATTCACAATGATTCCATTGCCTCATTTTCTGATATAAATGCTTCTATTTCTGATGTGGGTGTTTCAACCATTGTTACTAACCAAATGGAACCCATTCTTGCATGGGGATCCCAATTATCCAGTTATCCATTCTTGTCTGTGTTCAACTGCAGATCGTTCAAATCGTTCTGTGGTACCTGGACTCAGGCTGTTCCAAGCATATGACTGGAGACCGGTCACGGCTCATGAACTTCGTGAGCAAATTCATTGGGACTGTTAGATTTGGGAATGATCATTTTGGTGCTATTATGGGTTATGGAGACTATGTTGTTGGCAAAAGTGTGATCTCCAGAGTTTACTATGTAGAAGGTCTTGGTCACATCTTGTTCTCTGTGGGTCAATTCTACGATTCGGATCTAGAAGTAGCCTTCAGAAAACATACCTGCTTCGTTAGAGAACTTGATGGTAAGGAACTTTTAAGAGGCTCACGTGGTTCAAATCTATACACCATCTCCATAGAAGATATGATGAAGTCCTCTCCAATTTGCTTGCTGTCAAAGGCGTCTAAAACAAAGTCATGGTTATGGCATCGTCTTCTCAATCACCTTAACTTCGGCACCATCAATGATCTCACCAGAAAGGACTTAGTTGTAGGTTTACCTAGACTCAAGTATGAAAAGGATCATCTTTGTTCAGCATGTCAATTGGGAAAAAGCAAGAAGTATGCCCATAAACCAAAACCTACTAACTCTGTCACAGAAGTTCTTCATATGATTCATATGGATTTATGTGGACCAATGAGGGCGCAGAATATCTTTGGGAAGAAATATGTGTTAGTTGTGGTTGATGATTACTCTAGATTCACCTGGGTCAAGTTCTTAAGGACAAAGGATGAAACTCCTGATATCATCATCAAACTCATCAAACAGCTGCATGTTCGATTTAACAAAACCGTCAGAATTATCAGAACAGACAATGGAACTGAGTTTGTCAACAAACAACTTAGTGAATTCTATGAAAGCGTTGGAAACAGCCATCAAAGAAGTGTTCCACGAACTCCTCAACAGAACGGTGTAGTTGAAAGACGAAATTGAACTCTTGTTGAAGCCGCTAGAACAATGCTGATTTACTCAAAGGTTCCAATGTTTCTCTGGGCTGAAGCAATTGCCACTGCATGCTACACACAAAATCGTTCCCTGATTCACACTGTTCATGGAAAAACTCCATATGAACTTGTCCACAACAGAAAACCTAATCTCTCTTTCCTTCGTGTGTTTGGTGCATTGTGTTATCCAACTAATGAGGGTCAAGACTTAGGCAAACTTAGGGCTAAAGCTGACATTGGAGTATTTGTAGGATATGCACCAAACAAAAAGGGATACCGAATCTACAACAAAAGAACCCGAAATATCATGGAAACAATTCACGTTACGTTTGATGAGCTGACCGGTCAAATGGCTCCTGGACACTCCAGTTCAGGACCCGCACTTCAAAACAGTCCCATTGGTTCATCCCTTGTTCCAAACTCCTCTCATGAAACTCCATATGTACCTCCATCTGAAGATGATTTAAAGAAATTGTTTGATCCTATGTTTGATGAACTTTATGATCCAAGTACTAATGAGGTGTTGATCCCTACAACAGAGGCTGCTCATATTCCTGTGAATGAAATCAATCCCTCAGTCTCAATATCTTTAAGTCAAGAAGCACCTACTGCTGATCCTTCCGTCTCATCAACAAATCATCACTCTTCAAATGTACATCATGGAAATGTTTCTGGCATCATTGATGAAGTTAATCCCTTTGCTACTCCTGAAGATGCTCCATTTGAAAACATATTTGCTCCTGAATCATCATTAGAACCATCTTCTTCAGGAGACATCGACTCAGCTACCTCAGTCCCTCAACAACTGCCACATGAACACCTCAGAAAATGGACTCACGATCATCCATTAGATAACATCATTGGAAATCCCTCTCGTCCTGTATCAACACGAAAACAACTTGCAACCGATGCCTTATGGTGTTTCTTCAACTCCGTACTATCTAAGATCGAACCAAAAGATGTTAAAGCCTCCATGAATGAAGATAGCTGGTTCAATGCCATGCAAGATGAAATTCATGAGTTTGATCGACTTGATGTATGGGAGTTAGTACCTGCTCCAGACTGTGCAATGATTATTGCTCTTAAATGGATCTTTAAAGTGAAAATTGATGAGCATGGTGATGTGTTGAAGAACAAGGCTCGATTAGTTGCTAAAGGATACCGTCAAGAGGAGGGTATTGACTTTGAAGAATCTTTTGCTCCAGTTGCTCGAATCGAGGCAATCAGAATCTTTTTGGCTAATGCTGCTAGTAAGAACATGGTAGTCTATCAGATGGATGTGAAGACGACATTTTTGAACGGAGACCTTAAAGAAGTCGTCTACGTCAGCCAACCTGAAGGATTTGTAAATCAAGAGCATCCTACTCACGTTTATCGTTTGAAGAAGGCTCTTTACGGTTTAAAGCAATCTCCAAGGGCATGGTATGATACACTGTCAAAGTTTCTTCTATCTACCGGATTTAGCAAAGGAGCAGTTGATCCAACTTTGTTCACCAGGAAGTCAGGCAAACATTTAACTCATGTTCAAATTTATGTTGATGATATTATTTTTGCCTCGACAGACCCAATGGATTGTGATCGTTTTTCTAATGAAATGAGTTCAAAATTTCAAATGTCAATGATGGGACAAATGTCATTTTTCTTGGGATTACAAATTTCACAAAGTCCCGGAGGCATTTTCATAAATCAATCTAAATATGCAACAGAGATCTTAAAGAAATTTGGATTTGATTCAAGTGACCCTGTTGACACCCCCATGATTGATCGAACCAAACTAGATGAGGACCACTCAGGGATCATGATAGACCAAACGAAATATCGTAGTATGATTGGATCCCTGATGTACCTCACTGCTAGTAGACCAGACATCTTGTTTGCTGTTTGTATGTGTGCTAGATACCAGGCTAAGCCTACTAAAAAGCACCTTGAAGTAGTTAAACGGGTCTTTCGGTATCTCCAAGGAACCATCAATATGGGAATTTGGTACCCGAAAGACACCGGTATGTCACTAACAGCCTATGCAGATGCTGATCATGCATGGTGTCAAGATACTCGTCGAAGTACATCTGGAGGTGCTCAGTTTTTGGGTGATAAGCTTGTGAGCTGGTCTTCAAAGAAGCAAATGAGTACTTCTATTTCCTCTACAGAGGCTGAATACATAGCCATGTCATCCTGTTGTGCTCAAATCTTATGGATGAGATCTCAATTATCTGACTATGGCTTTGAATTCAACAAAATCCCTCTGTACTGTGATAATAAAAGTGCTATTGCTCTATCATGCAACAATGTTCAACACTCAAGAGCAAAACATATCGACATTCGACATCATTTCATCAGGGAACAAGTGGAAAAAGGTGTGGTGGAACTCTATTTTGTGAGGTCTGAATATCAGTTAGCAGACATCTTCACCAAAGCTCTTCCAAGAGAACGTTTTGAGTTTATTCTTCCACGTCTTGGCTTGAAAAGCCTTCAACCAGAAACTCTCAAACGTCTTCAGGAGGAAGACGAGGAGTAAAGGTCTATCTTCATCTATCTCTTGTAAATATTTATTCGAAAAACAAAATACAAAATTATAAAACTCTCAAAAATCAAATAGAAAATTATAAAACTTTCAAAATCCATAAAAATCTTAAAAATTCGAAAAATCTTCAAAAAATATTGTCAATTTGTCATGTTTTTCTCGGTTCGACAATATCTACGGTCTTTGAGTTGTCATTCAAAGAATGACACGGGTCTTTAGATGTTGTTCGAATGTTAAAAAAAAAAAAAATTGAGAGAAAGAGAAACAATGGTTTATTGTCATTTCAGGCAGTAACCCGCTTTTCTAAGAAAGAACAGAGCCATGCTTTATCATGACTTTCAAAATTCCATGCTCTGATTCTATAAACCGTTATCTGCTGAAAATTAACTGCTTTGAAAAATAACTCAGTCTCTATTTTTGATAATCATCTGGACTTATTTGTCAAAATATCAATCTCTCAATCAACAACCTATGTCATTGATTGAGGGGGAGAATGATTTCAATTAAATTAAAATGTTATTTGTCATTCAAAATGTTTTCAAAAGATAATCCTGCATGTTTTATCAATGGAGTTTAAAGTCTTAAAATCCGATCCTTATCAGTTAAAACGCTTTCATAATCAAGTCACAATTCTCCTTAAAAGCTTTCAAAATCAATTTAAAACTATAAGAGATCACAAATCTCAAATGATTTGATAATTGTGATCGGGGGAGAATTTGTGATTTAAATTGGACTTAAACTGAGGAGTCGGTAAATGGTTTTACAAGGATGTACATGTTATCCTCCCCGCATGTGACAAACGATTTCAAATTTTCCATTCACATGTTGAGGGGGAGCATCTATCTTACACCTATGACTTGAAACGTGATCATTTATCTCAATGTGCAGGTTCCCTCTAGTATGTGCAAAACTCCTTTCAAACCTCGAGGCACATATTGAGGGGGAGCAAATTTATGGAAACCTCATCCTTCCCGGAAATGCTATATCTACTTGATTTGATCAAGGAAGTGATGGTGATATCTTTTAGAAAAATGGTAATCAAAGAAGTAATTTCTTCTCTTGCCTCCGTGTGCAAAACGATTTCAAACATTTGATGCACATGTAGAGGGGGAGCACTTATTCTAAAAATATCAAAAACAATTCAGGTACAAAATGTTTTGATAATATATCACAAGTATCTGGATTGATTTTCAAATGGTTTTCAATTGATTCCAATGGCAGGTGAACAATACCAAAAAGACCGACCAACTTTACTTTATGTATGGCGATATAAGGATGATAAGGTTAGGTATTTGTTCCCATGATCCAGCAGAACCGGAGGGATCTACCCAGGGACTATCCACTAGTTAGTGTAGAGTTCTTAGGTATAATGATAAAAGGAGAAAAATGAGATAAGGGAAGAGTGCGGACTGAGACTGAGCTAGTACCGGAATAAACCCAACAAGGTTCTAGCTATGAAGTCTTGGTATGCACTGAAGGGGTTGAAGAATTAAAAAGAATTGAATGAGAAAAGGGTGAAAACAAATAGCCCTCCATTGATTCAACCCTAGGGCAGAAACCGGGTTCAATTCATTTGCTACTGGCTGTTACCAAGGTAACACCGGTATTGAAGACAAGACGTCATGGACCCAGTGACGCACTGCACTAAACTTCCCAAACCACTCAAGTTCCTCTTAAAAGGGCTTGTTTCATTCTCACGGGGAACCGACATTATCTATCGACTTTCTCTTAGAGATTGTTGATATTGAAGAAGGAGACCCTCTCCCTAGTCTCCGGCACAGGATCCAAATTATGCACAAATTGAGTCTAGAGCCACGAGATCATCAATAAATCTCATTAGGACACTTTCAATGACGACTCTCTGTTTCACACAATGTGGAAAGAGAGATTATATCTTGAGTCCTACGCATTATCCTTGTGGTTTTGCCAGAACATCCGAGTGATATGTGAACATATTCACAGTGAAGATGGACAACCTTCTGGAGCCAACATCAAACAAGCTCCTGGTAGGTGGCATGTGAGATCTATTATATAGATCAACCATGTGACAACTGAACAGAAACAATGGGGCGATTCAAACTCTTGAATCAATCCTGGTTCAGGATATGGATTGACGGATACCTTTGAAAAACCGGTCTTTATGCTTAAAAACTTTTTTCTTTAGCAAATCGACCGTGTACGGATATTTCAAATCAAAAGGTGTTTTATGATTGATAATTGATGTTCATTAAAACCTTCGTTGTATTGCAAAAACAATTTCTATTGAGCAATACAAGATTGTTTTTCAAATCTCTTTTCATCAATCAGTGGACTTAAATTCGCTGGTTCACTCACTCCGTGTTGTCTTCTTTGAGATGTTCCGGTTTGAGAACAGCTAGAGCAGCTGCGAAACCCTGTCAAGGAAATTCTTCGGAATTATACCTGATCACAGGCAGTACTTGTACTGATCAACGGGGAACCGTGGGCCGTGTACCTCAATTTAACAAAAGTGATCAAAGACACTTTCGTGCGATTTATTGCTAACTGTTGTATGCAGGTACACCCGACGTTTGCAGCTGATCAGAATGATGCGGTCAATCCATAGCCGCATGCTCACTTAACACATTCATCTCAAAAGAAATCATGATTTGTGCATCAATGACTCTGATATTTTCACTCCATGCTTCTGCTACGCTGCTGCCAATATCATGAATCAACTAAAGCTTCCGCAACTCTGATGAGAAGATATCATGATCCAGAATGTGAGCATGTCGGTCCTAAAGTCACAACATCACATGATACCAACACCACAAAGGATGTCTCAGAGATTTTTGATAGCTGATGATCTCAAAAGCTGGCTCAAATTTATTATCACGTGGATCAGTAAAAGACCTCCACTTGAAGTAACCAAACATGCAATGTGAAGAATCAATGACTACGAGCTTAGGAGCAAAGGACTACATCAAGAATGCAAGAACAATTTTTAATGTAATATCTATTTGTATTCTATGTAATTTTGGTACATGATTGAGGTGACCTCCCTTAGGGGGAGATTGTTAGGAATTAGAAATTCTAGGTATTAAAGAGTCGGTCACCTCAAGTATATGTAATCGATAGAAAGCTCGTAGTCGTAGTTCCTTTAAGTTAAGTAGTATTTAGTTAAGTAACACCATGGAGGACGGACGGGTCTTTACCCACTGTATGCCTGATCCACAGCCCGATGTGTGGCGTTTTATGTAAGACTATAAATACTCTCTACCTCCCAAGGTAGAGAGTTGGAGCTCATAATAATATCTTTCACTTTCTCTCACTAAGTTCCCTAAACTTCTAACTTTCTCTCTCTAAGAATTCCATTTATACGCCACTTTGTGTTATGGTTTGATGTGTATGTGAAAACTAATATCTTACATGGACTCTATTTTATCTCTAACGGGTCGAATGACTAATCTGAAAACTTTTGCTTGATTACAGCTTAACATCGGTAAGATTTGTATTGCCAATTTTTTGTATAATGCAGTATAATTTTAAGAGAATGTGTGTCGACACACTTTGAAGGCGAATACGTAATTTTTACGTATACAAGGAGTTTTTTTATTGCTTCGGCAACTTAGAGGACATGATAAGATGTTACCCGCAAAATTGGCATCTTTTACGATCAAGGTACTTGCTCCGTGTGCAATCAACACATTATTTTGTTGTCAAAAGGTATATTTTTGTTTGCTAATCATATTGACATTATCCTCCCGTCTCTATTTTTAGTACTAAATAGCTTAAAACAAAACTTTAAACAAGCCTTGCAACGGGACGACATGATGGCAATGGTCATTACAGGTGACTTTCACAATATTTAATGTCTACTTAGTTGATACTTATTTATAAATACAACTTCTTTGAAAAAGTTAATTTGCAAATTTCGCGTGGTAATTTTCGTAGAGATAATAGGCGCAAACAATCGTCGGCCGGAGGCAAGTTAACCTGTACATTTTGACACAATTAATTTTTTTAAAGCATTTGAACATCAAACCCAATCGCCCTATAAGTAACTTACTTCCTTATTTTTATGTTTTGGAATTGTTGTGTATGTCGTGTGGAGGTTGATTTATTTAATCTTACCTTTTGATGTTCTATTATTTTGGTAAGTATAAATGAATCATTGCGGAATGTGCGTGGTGATTTTCGTGGAGATAATGTGCACACACAATCGGCCAGCAGAGGCGAGTTACCTTATACATTCAAACATACTTATATAGCCGCATCGTAAATATCATACATTTTCCTTTCTTTTAAGCCAATATACGAGCCGGAAGTTAACTAATACACTAACCGTTGTTATTGTTTTAGGAATGCCCGGACAACTACAACATGTAGCAGTTCACATGCAAATGATAGACGTCGGCGTGCAGCAACCCAAGGTTTTTCAATAAATTGCATTCTTGTTGTTCTGCTGCAATTAATACTTTTAAGCAATTATAGAGGTTTTGAAATACTTTTTTATTTGGGCATAAAGTTTTCGATTTAGCTACTATGGTTTATATGCAATTTGTATTCAGTTGGTGTTATTCTTTTATATACTTCTTATTGATGTGTATTTGTTTCATTCGAAGTAAATTGTCGGTTAAGCCGACGAAGACACGAATAGAGGTGTTGCAAAGGCGATCTTAGGCAGAACAACAACCATGAACTTCTACAAAAAGGGCCTTAAAGAAGTCAACAAACAAGGCACATTGTTAGGAATTAGAAATTCCATAGTGAAGTATCGGTCACCCCAAATATTATCTAGCATAAGTTAGCTTATAGTTATATTGTTAGTTACGTTATTTGTTAGTTTATTAGTTAGTTATTAGCGTAGTTTAGTTTAGTGCAACACCGTGGAGGAAGGACGGGTCTTTACCTACTGTATGCCTGATCCACAGTCCGACAGGAGGACGTATTAGTGTGTAACTATAAATACCCTTCCCACTAAGGGAAGGGTGTTGCTTCTGGGAATCTAACCTTTCACATTTTGCATTACAACTCTCTTTCAAGAGCATCCTCTCAACTCTCTTCCTCTCTCTAAAAATGGCTTTCTTGTATCATCATAATCCTAGACCACCCGAATCATCTAACAACACAAATATGCGATCCTACAATTGGCATCAGAGCCTAGGTTTTGTTGTTTGGGTTAATTCGAATGGTTTCTTGATGCGGTTTGTGTGGTTTGATTCGTACAGTTGTGTTAACATGTTTTCATGATGTTTATGTTGGTCGAATATGGTTTTAAGATATGCTAACCATTGGTTTTTAATGTCATTTGGTCAATCAGTTTTTACAAATTTTATATCTGTCTTAAAGTTTGTATCTGTAGTGATAAAAGTTTCTAAAAACTGGTGGTGTGGTCATAATACTTCTATCATCAGTTCTATGGTCAAAATGGTTAAGTTCTTGTGGTCAAATACGGGTCAAAAGATGGTTTTTCTTTAAGCAGTTTCTGGGTCTGTGTATTGGAGTTCTGTTCTGCTGTTGCTATTTCATTCATCTATGCGAGTTGTGGTAAGAAATTCTAGGATGCGACTTGGCGCATTGTTGATTGCGAGTTGTCTAACTTGTCCAGATATTGTGTGTATGATGCGAGTTGTGTGTACTGATAAAGATGCGAGTTGTGAAAAAAACTGGGTATGCGAGTTGTGTCAAAAAATGATGCGAGTTGTGTACTAGCATTTTTGAATGCTAGTTGTTAAAAACGTTTTTGAAAAATATGCGAGTTGTCATTGTGTTAAAGTGATGCGAGTTGTCAAATTTTTTAAAAGCGAGTTGTGTTATGAAGATATGCGACTTGTCATCAAACTTTCAAGACTCAAAAGCAACCATATCATTCAAAACTCATACTTCAACAAGACACAAAACAAGACCTCCGTTTAACACATCATCAGTCAATGGTAAATGTTTAAATACATATATCAACTCCAACAATAGATTTGTTTCGAAATCAAATCCCCTACATCTATACAAATAATCAGGACACATCATTCAAATCGAAATCAAATCATTTATAGAATCTCAGATTTGTTTCAACATTTTTTGTAAATCTTTATAAAGATTTCCTATTCATTGAACAATCATCCTCACAGATCCACTTTTGAAGACAAAACTTCTTATTTGCTACTATACGAATTGAAGAAATGCGTATAACAATCATGTTATATCACTTCTCCGATTCGTTTGAGACTCATAATGAACATGGTAATATATTTAAAACCTACCTTAGTGATGAGCATCATTCCATCCCTGTGGAGTACTCAAAGTCGAGTGGTCAATCTTCTATCAGTTGGCATACTATTGCTTGGAGAAGATATGTAATGTCATTTATGAATATGACGTGTTTATTTGTGATGTGAGAGTTTTTTTTATTTGGATTTGTGATGATAAGTATGGTGGCTGATGAAAGCAGGTTGGTGACTGCGTAAGTTTTGAGAGAGAAATTAGGGTTAGGTGTTGGTATATTAAGGGTTAATGTGTGAATGGAGCGTTTTATACTCCCCGTCTAATTAGGGCTTCTCTAAGTTTGGATCTGATTTTTTATTTACTGGACTGGGCCTTTGGTATATGTCTCTCTCTTGTACGAATATGGTCATGGGCCTAGTCTTAGTGTTTGATATTACACGCTTGGGCCATTCAAATTAAATATGGGGTTTAAATAAATAGAATGGGTCGGGAGGAGTTCATTGTGGGCTGATATTTTGGGTGATAAGTTTGTACTCGGATTTTGTTTTAATGGATTGGATTTGGACCATATTGGATATAAATGAATTCGAATCGTGTGTACATGGTTGGATCGGGTTTAAGGAGTAATATTGGACCGGAATTCATGGGATTATGTGATTTATTGGATGATTATGTGAAATTTGTGTTTTTGTGAGCCTTTATTAGATCCGGATTATTATGACCGTGTGTTGAACCGAATATGGGCTTGAATGTAAACCATATGTATTAATTTGATGTGATTTTATGAGATTTGGATAATATGTGATGTGTTGAAGAGATTTGATGTTGATAAGATTTAATTATGAGATTTGTCGATGAGACTTGATTGGTTATGAGAGTTGATGATGAGATTGGGTATGATAATGAGACTTGTTATGATGTGGTTCGGTATTGGTTTACACATTTTCACGGAGAATATTGTGATACGGCTTGAATTGATGATGGAACAAAGTTGACTACAGGGTTTTGTACGGTATTTCTTATTTGAACTTGCAGTGAGGTTTTCCGGGCACGTTTACTTATTTCGTCTTATTTCTTTCTACCCTTCCGCGAAGATGACTTGTTTAAGCATTTATTGAGTGTGATAAAGACTTGGCTATTTAGTTACGGTTGTGATTCTTTCTCGCTTAACCCACAACGTAGCTATCACTTCGGTGTCTCACGCAGTTGAGAATATGTCAAGAGGTCTTGTACATTGGGTACACCATTTCTTTTTCACGAGGATTAGTACAAGTTTAAGTAACAAATCTGGGGAATTCTACTTCATGATCAAGTTTGGTATATCGGGTTTACTTCTCCATGTGGTCACTACAATAATTGTCAGAATACGTGAATGATGTGTTTACCAATGGATTGAATGGTTGAGATGTGATCAACAATTCTCATGTTATATTCGACGCCACTGAATGTCAATGATACTTCACAGTCTAAGCAAAATCTTTCAAGAATCTTCAACGTCAGTCATCATCTTTCAAGATGTTTGCTTATGACAAGAACTTTTCGTGCAAATGGTTGTACACGTTATGATGCTTCCGAAAGTTCGAAACCATCATGGGGGAGAAACATGTACTTTGGTTTACGGACAACCTCCAGGGGGAAGTAGTTTATACTACTTGACTTAGTATGGTTTGTGAAGTTGTCTTCATATGGGTAAAGAATTGTTGATTATTGTGTTGAAGATGGAGAATGAACCATTGATGAACTGCTGCATGTTCCCCTAAAACTGATATTCACCGAAACCAAAGTTGTCATAACACATTCAAGCTGACACTGTTTACGGTTTTGTCTTGATTTTGTAAAATCCCGCGAAAGAATCTATTTCTCGGTTTAAATCATAGACTTGTAAAATCCCGTGACAATAGAAACATCCCGGTTTAAGTAAAGTGCATTTCTAGATCTATCTTACGGTTTATTCTTGGTTTTGTAAAATCCCGCGAAAGAATCTATTTTTCGGTTTAAACCATAGAATTGTAAAATCCCGTGATGATGGAATCATCCTGGAGAAAGGAAAGTGTATTTCGGGATCTTATCTGATGCTGGTGGTACGGTTTTGTAACACCCCCAAAATTTCACAGCGGAAGCGTTCGGGTCACGGGGTGCTACTAATCAATATACACAACACAAGGTAATAAAGAATGGAAATTCTATTCCATTTTCAAAATATAGATTTGTTTAAGAAATAGTTTTACATCATTGTTTCAAAGTGCGGAAGTAAAGCCCATAAAAATATATGTTGTCCCATTGAAAGTTGTATTATATATGTTTGGAAACACTTCGGATGCCAGTCTTCAACGAATGCCTTTGCCATTGCCCACGCCAAGTAATAAACTTGAGAAAAACATGCTAAAATGTCAACACAAAGGTTGGTGAGTTCATAGGTTTGAGTTTAAGAAATCAAGTTGGACCACAGTTGCACATATAGCATCTCCGTGAATGACACTATATGCAAAAGGCTATTACGCTAGTACCAAGTTCATGCGACCGAAACTACGACAGTGTGCATGCATCTAGAAGCATGATAAATAAAAGCCCAGCAAATGTATTTCCAGTACACTCAATCAATACGATATGATATACGCCCGACGTTTGCCTATCCGGTCAAACTCGAACGGGGGTGTCATCCCCAATAGATCTATTCATAACAATCGCGCCTCCCCAAAGGGAACTAATGGTAGCATAGTTGGGATTCAAGGTTGTTTCACGTAATAGTGTTTTCAGTTTTAGGTCCGAAAAGAGTTTTGCATGTTTCTCACCCCAAAATTTTATAAAGCAAGTAAATAAGAGTAAAAGTGGGGCTATAAACTCACCTTAGCAGTTCGGTGAATAAAGTATCAAGTATCAAGAGTGTGTGTGAAGATCCAACGTGAAACCTAGATTAAATAGATAAATCTCAGGTTTGATGAATTTAAGTTAACGACCTAAATGCATGATGTTCGAACGACTTGTATCTTTATCCCTTGTGTGGTATTTAAAAGTAAATTTTCAAATCATTAGTTAAAATAACGTTAAACATCTATAAAAATGTTTGAAGTTTCAAAAATACTAGGATTCTTATTATTTAAAATGTTTGAAGTTTAAGCATACAATATATCAAATATTATTAAGTTATAAAGTACAAGTGTTTATGTTATAATGTATTAAAATATTTAGTTAAATGTTTGGATTAAAATGATTTATGTAAAAGTGTAAGTATATATATGAGTATATATATTAAGCCCAAGTTCTTATAAGTTACAACCTATATATGTACTTTTAAGTAAATTATCAAGTCTATTAAAGTGGAGGGGCTGAAACTGTTAAATGGTGGAAGTGGCAAAAATAACAAAAAGAAATGGCAAAACAGCCATTGCCCCGATTCGAACCTGGGTTGGTTGTGTGCAACTCTGCGCCACACCCAACTGAGCCACAGGCTCTTTGGTGTTACTCTTGTCGTTAAATATTGTATAAGGGTTGTCACACATTTCCATCTCAGAATGTAGGGTGGCATGCATTTGTGTTTCATTCTTGTTTTCACTCGTTACGGGGTAACTATATTTCATTAGTTTTCTTGCATGGATGTCTAACATGTAAGTGTGTATATATATCTTAATATTTGAACATGCATCTTAAGTTCCCAAAACAAAGATTGTACCAAGTTGGAAAACGTTTAATCCTTGGAGTTTATTAGTGAAAGTTAAAGTTTTACCACACAAGCTTTATGATATGCTAGGTTCGATTGGTGTCATGCATAAAGGAGATGGGTTTAGAGAGTTTAAAGCACAATGCAAGCGTTACTAAGAAACTAAACACAAAGTTTGAACCATCTACGAATTGAAATGGGTCGAGAAGACTTACAACACCAATAATGGTGGTGAAGAGACGTGTATGAGAGAAACAACGAGGAAAACGGGAACCCGATATACAAGCTAACTTCAAACGATTAACCCGCATCGAAACTAATCCAAAGGACTTCTCAAGACCTTAAACTACTAACCAATCTTCTCCTCTTCTCTTCTTGTAGCTCGACAGAAAGGAGGTTGGGATAAGAGTGTTGTGAGTGAAAATTTAAAAGTGAAATGTGTTTTGAGATTGAATGAGTTGGTGAGTTTTAGATGTCATCTTATATAGATGGGAATGGACATAGGTTGCAAGTTTTCCAAGAGAATGAGAGTGATGGGTGGGTGATATGAACGACATACAACACATTTTCAGGGCATGCTTGGTGTTGTGTCATTATCAAAGATAGGTATGGAAGCTTTAGGGCTCTAAGGTCTCTAGGTCAAAAGTAAGTATAGTGTAGGGTAATATGTTTAGGTTAGTATAGGATGTGTAGAGTGGCTAGGTTTAGTGTCTTGTCCCCTCTCTTGATATCATACATTCACACGCACATGTATATATGGGACCAAGGATTTGATTTGTTGCTTTTGGTGTCTCGTTGGGTGATCACAGAAACAAGAAAAAAAGAAAAGAAAATGGCCATTGCACATACTCACATTAAGATATGATAGATGCATGTGGCTTTTGTTTGATTTTCGTTGGCAGCACAAAGAAAGAAAGACAAGACAACTTATCTTCACATGCATGCAACATTGTGATGTTTTTGTTTTGGTTGTGTCTTGAATGAGGAAGCAAAGAAAAGAAAAGAGAAACATAGATTTTATCTCCTCCATCTCATACACACATGATACATATATTTTTGACCAAAGATGGATATTAAATTTGTTTTGTGTTTTGATTTGTACACGTTGGGTCATAGAAGCCAAAGAAAAAAAATGACACCAAAATATTACATGTGCATATTTGGTTTACAATTTCATCAAAGGTGTGTTTGGGCTAGGAGTTAGCGGATGGACTAGGCCCAAGTGGGATGAAATATTGGGTTGGATCAGATGCAAGAACACGATCCCAAAGAATGGAAATAGGAGTTGGGTCGGGTTTGGCTAGGAGGCCCGGTAGAATATAAAAATATAAAAGTTTATTATATAATTATTTCATATAATTTTTATTATCAAGGTCGAGGTGAAAAATATTTCATGACTTGTCGAGTTTAAAGTTCGAGAAGAAAAAAAATATAGCCACAAAAATCGGTATGGAAATTTACGAGTGGTTACAGGTTTCTACTTCGAAGAAGGGATAAAAGGGTGTACTTCATGAATTGGATGGGTGTTTGGATATTCGTTATGACAGTTTAGTTATTACATGGTTTTACGGGGTTATGTGCTTTTAATCATGGTCGGGATGAAAACCATTATCATAGTTCACCTAAAACGTCAAAGGATGCTAGATTTGAGCTTTTAACTAGAAGATGTGACAAAGGGGTTAATTCACTATTATTTATTTGAAGTTGAAGTGAAATATCACGGGCGAGTGTACTTAGTATCTGAAGGTATCGGGGATGGTTGGATGAAGATTCTTCAAGATCCTTGTTCGTGTTATTATAAAAAATGAAGACTTGGAAATCTAGTTATTGTTGGGTGACTTTTTCCTTTTCTTTTATCACTTGGGGGAATTGGGCTCTTATCACCACAAAATAACCATCACTTTAAGAAGTTAGTTGTAGTGCTCAGTGTCACATTCAATTGTGAATTTTCAAGAGGTGATGTACGTCTTATACTTGATGGTTGGTTGGATAAAGAGTATAGAGTACTTAGAGATTCAATGGAGGATGAAATCTCGGCACCGCTCTTTGTTACATTTGTGCAAGTTTAAGTCACGAGTTCGGGTTAGTTTACTTCAGGGTCAAATTCATCATATCGGGTTTTCTCCATCAGCTGTCACGACAAAGAGCCTACTGAATGATAATGGGGTGATTACAAGTTTTGCCAAGAGATGATGAAAAGAGAGAGATCATGACGTTTGAACACAACAGTTCAAGCCTCGTACTCTAAAAGAAAAGAAAAGTGTACGTTTCAGTGCGCTTTATCTTCTGAAGAAGAGAAATCTTCTTATTTATGACCATTCTCATCAACATGCTTCATGCTTTTTCCATGCGCTATCAGTCATCAAGTGAACCAAACTACTGTTGATAGTTTTCTTATTCCACTTGCTCAACTATAATGACGATGGCGACATCATGTGCTAATTTTGCGAGGGATAAGTGTGAATAGAATACATTTAGATGATAATCACTTGTTTAATCAAGAATGGCATCTCCGTATGCAATTCTTGAGGGGGAGAAGAAGTGTGAAACTACTGCATGTTGATTGTTATTAGAGAATAAATGGTCAAACGGCTCCAAATTCATGTAAGAACCGAGCTTCTTCTTTTCGGGTCATTTCTACATGGAGTTTCTTCTAAGAGCCATTGGTTGACATCTTCTTACGGACTAATGAGTTTAATGACAAAGTGCTTCCAGTTGCGGGGTTGATTTCCTTGATGAACATCTTTCTGTTCTTGTTTGATTGGGAGGGATTTTAGTTAAGGGGATTTGCTAAATATATGTTAACGGGAATGCATTTGGTGAGAAGAAGATGTTAACATTCTATTCCCCAAACTGGACAATCTTGAAGAAGGTCGAGTCTACAGTCGGTTCTACATTTTCTACTACATGTTAGAAGACTAAAGACGAGTTGCATTTGATTATCTAAAGACTTCTTCTTAATCTGAGCATTCATCATAAAGATTGTCGGTTTAGGGGAGAGCACTAATTGGGGGAGAGTGAAAAGTCAGATTCAATCCCCAATTATACTTGCTCACACTATTCTTCAGCAAGTTGATTCTCACAGATATATTTGTGCTAATGATATTCTTCTCAAAAGATTTCAAGTATATGGGCTTACAAAGAGTGTCTGATTCTGAAGTATCAAAACCAGCAAGGGGAAGGAGACACACAACTAAACGCGAGTAAACTTGATGAACTTAATAATTCTAAGTGATTGAAGATATCCCGGGAAGACAAATGCCATTACCGCAGAGAAACTCAAGGTTTGACTCATGGCGTTTAGTGTTCTTATTCCAACTATGTGGGGGAAGAGATGGAAGAGTTATTTTCTGAAGATAAAAGAGGTACACAAGTGTGTGATGATTTCGATGTTATCACAATCATCAGGGGAGAGAGAATTGTGTACATTGGGGGCGCTCAGCTGTTTCACTTGAGTGCTTAATCAGTGATTCAGAGATATAATCACTTATTTCGGAGTTGACATCCGCTGAGATTGTCATCCGCAAAGATAATTAGTGATTCGGCCTGCTTCTTCAATGTTATCGGTTATTCTCTCTTTGGGCATTCGGGTACTTCGGGTTCTTGAGCTTCATACACTATCATCAAGGGAGAGAAAGTATACATCGGGGTTATTCTTTGGCTATCGGACTTAATCTGCTACTTCGATGGTATAAGTTTCTCTGTCTTCGGGTATATGTGTATTCGCGTTCGTGAGCTCTAGTCTAAGAGACTGACTGCATCAATTCATCTACTTGGGGGAAAGTGGTCTCTTAACAACTTTTTGGTATGGATCGCTTCAGACTTCAGTTGAAAAGAAATATGAGAAGATTCATTCATGTGTGGGATGATACGTTGCTGATCTATTTTGATGATATAACCCCGAACAGAGAATTTCGATTGTCGTTCTTAAAAGGAGCAGCGGGATTTATGATAGCGGTGTGCTTCTCTATGCACCTGGCTAAGGCAAGCTTGAAATAGAGCTTTGAATCTGCTCATCTAATGGATTTTCGGTTTGGGGGGAAGCTGCCAAAGTCTCTCTTTCTCAAAGGCTCATGTTCTATCTTTTATTCTGGAGCCTCGGAAGCTTTGGTGGTGGAAGTTTAAGAGATGACGAATTCTATCTTCTACGACGTGCTGCTCGATATCCTTATCTCGGTACTCGTATCATCATCTTCTTAAACTATATCATCTACTCTATCTTTGTAAATATTTATCAAAAAGAAAAATACAAAAATATAAAACCAACAAAATCAAAATAGAAAATTATAAAACCAACAAAAAACCCATAAAAATCAGAAAATTTGAAAAAGACCAAAAATATGTTTTCTCAAGACATGTCTTCTGATATCGATAACATCTGCGGTCTTAGAAATGTCATTCAATAATGGCACGGGACCATAGATGAAGTTCGAGCAGGAGGTGTAAATATTCTTTTTCCAAAACATGTCTAAAAATATGGCTTGCAGTTACTTCTGACTATAACCCGTGCTTAAACCATGGTTTGCTATTATTTCATATTGCAACCCATTCTTCAAGAAAGGAAAGTGCTGCGCTAAACCATTTTTCAAATGTTTCACGCACTTATCCTAAAACAAAAACAAGGAAAGCATGTCGTCAAAAAGACTGTTGTTCCTACTCAAATATTTTTCCTTCTAAAAATCTTCAGAAAAATATTTGTTTTAACTAAATGGTGGTAAATGAGTTGCTTGTAAATCAATCAGATTCAGAGTTTTCATATAAATTGAAAACTCAATCAATGACTTCAGCGCTTTTAAAACTTTTCAGAGAAAGAGTCATTGATTGAGGGAGAGAATGTTTTTTACAAATCTACATCATCTAACGGGCTTTCTTAATTATCTTAAATGCTTAACTGAAAAATGATGTTAACCTACGTTGAAGGACTAGGTGCGTAGGATATGATTGTTAGGATTAGATGATTAGAGTTTGATAAACACATTATTCCCATGCTTTATATGAACTGATTGATATGTTGAATTGACTTTTATTAGTCGATTGCTGTTTGGGTGATGTCGACCACCATATATATTGGTATATAAGAATGTTCCCGATCCGGATCCCACAATTGAAGATGATTGGATGCCGAAAGGAAAGGGTAACTATATCTTGGGTTGATAAATGAAGAAACGAAGCTTAATTTGACTTCTATGTATAGTTGGCATGAAATGCAACGTAAAATGTCTCACTGCATCAGCAGATGGTTTTCTTCATCATCAAATGAAGAAACGGAGCTTAATTGGACCTCTATGAATAGTTGGCATGAAAAAATGCAACGTAAGAAGTCTCACTGCATCAGTAGACGGTTTTCTTCCAAACCCTCAGCAACAACAACAAAAGCAGCTCAACCACCTAACGTATCTTTGTGCAGGATAATTGTGATGATACCTTTTTTTAAAACAATTTTTAAATAATATTGTTTTGAAAAATGGAAAATATTTGTTTTGAAAATAAATTGAACTTAATTTTGAAAATCACCGGACTTCATTTTATCAAAACTTAAGTCACTCAATCATCGACTACGGTCATCGATTGAAGGGGAGAGTGATTTAAAATAAAAAATTTTCAAACAATATTTCTTCATACAAGGTCCGTTTGTACAATAATAAGTGGTGATCTAAAGATTCAATGTTATGTTATGGTATGATTTTCTATAAAACTCAAAGATCTTACAAAATGAAATTTTTTCTGTTCTTGTTTGATTGTGAAATTGTTTTGTTTTACTTAAAGATCTCTTAAAAACTATCATACCTAACACTAACAATCTTTAATGTCTAAAATTGATCCGTATCAATCATTTTTTTTCAAAATTAAATCAAGCCACGTCTTTCCCCAAAATCTTTGAAATGATTTAAATCAATTGGGATCACAAATCTCAAAAGGTTTGAAATTTTTGATCGGGGGGAGATCGTGATTTAAATCTCAAATTTGTTTAAATGGAATTGGTTTTAGTCCTTTAAAGGCACTCCTGCCTCCATGTGCCAAATAATTTCTAATACATAATGCACATGTTGAGGGGGAGCATTTATCCAAAAACAAGATGAGTATTTAAACAAGGCACATATTCTCCCATGTTTTCTAAACCTTATTAAATCACTTGGGATCCAAAATCTCAAAGGGTTTGATATTTTTGATCGGGGGAGAATTTGTGATTTAATAATGAAATTTGATAAATGGTGATCGATTTGATTCAAAAGTGCAGGCTACTATCCCATATGTGCTAAACGCTTTCGAATCTCAAAGCACATATTGAGGGGGAGCATTTCAAAAGAAAATAAACTTTCAAGGTACAAAGATTTCTATGTTTTATCATAAAGTACCTTGATTGATTTTCTAATGGTTTCTTAATGGCTAGTGTGATTGTGGATGTACTTCAAATGAACTCTTACCTCTATGTGATAAAATTATTTCAAATATCTAACGCACATTTTGAGGGGGAGAATTTACCAAGAAAATCAAATGGCTTTTTACACGGAAATTGTGATCAAGAAGTTATTTCAAAGAACTCTCGCCTCCATGTGCTAAACAGTTTCAAAATCATATGCACATGTTGAGGGGGAGCATTTCTAAATGATCAAAACAATTAAGGTACAAAATGCTTTGATTTTATATCACAAGTACCTTGATTGTTTTTCCAAATGATTTTTCAAGTGGTTTCATGAAGGAAAGAACTATACCAAAAGACTGACCAATTTACTTTATGCATGGTGTTATAAGGATGGTTAGGTTAGGTATTAGTTCCCACGATCCCGCCAGAGCCGGAGGGATCTACCCAGGGACAATCCACTAGATAGTGTAGAAGTCCTTAGGTATGATGAAAAAAAGGAGAAAAGTGAGATATGGGAAGAGTGCGGACTGAGATAGAGCTAGAACTGGAATAAACCCAACAAGGTTCTAGTTATGAAGTCTCGGTAAGCACTGAAGGGGTTGAAAAATGAAAAAGAAATGAATGTGAAAAAGGGTGAAAAGAAATAGCCCTCCAATAATTCAACCTTAGGGCAGTAACCGGGTTCAATACATATGCTACTGGTGGTTACTAAGGTAACGCCGGTATTGAAGACAAGACGTCATGGACCCAATGACGTACTTCACTACAACTTCCCAAGCTACTCAAGTTCCTCTTAAAAGGGCTTGTTTCATTCTCACGGGGAACCTACATAATCTATCGACTTTCTCTTAGAGATTGTTGATATTGAAGAAGGAGACCCTCTCCCTAGTATCCGAAATAGGAAACCAAATGTGCACAATTGAGTCTAGAGCCAAGAGATCATCCACAATATCTCATTAGGACACAAAATTATTGAAGACTTACTGTTTCACACAATGTGGAAAGTAAGAATATATTAAGAGTCCTACGCATTATACTTGTGGTATTGCCAGAACATCCGAGTGATATGTTAAATATTCACGATGAAGATGGAAATCCTTCTAGAGCCAACATCAAACAAGCTCTTGGTGGGTGACATGTTAGATCTTTCCAAAAGGTCAAGCTTGTGACAACTGGATAGAAACAATGGGGCGATTCACTCTTGAATCAACCTTGGTCCAGGAAATGAATTGACGAATACTTTTGGAAAAACCGTTCGATGTGCAAATCTCTTCTTTTCTCTAGCACATCGAATGTTTATTCCTTTTCAAACACAAAAAGTATCTCTGATTGAAAAAAATACTTTTGGAAAAACCGTTCGATGTGCGAATCTCTTCTTTTCTCTAGCACATCGAATGTGTACTCTTATCAAATACAAAAAGTATTTTTGATTGAAAATTGATCTTTCTCATAAAACCTTCGTCGTATTGCAAAACTCTTTCTTCTAAGCATTACGCGATTGTTTTCAAATCAATATTTCATCAATCAATGAATCTCAATTCGCTGGTTCACTCACTCCGTGTTGTCTTCTTTGAGACGTTCCGGTTTGAGAACAGCTAGAACAGCTGCGAAACCCTGTCAAGGAGATTCTTCGGAATTATAGCTAATCACAGGCAGTACTTGTACTGATCAACGGGGAACCGTGGGCCGTGTACCTCAATTAAACAAAAGTGATCAAAGACACTTTCGTGTGTTTTATTGCTAACTGTTGTTTGCAGGTACATTTGGACGGTTGCAGCTGATCAGAAGTGAGAAGTCAATCCAAAGCCGCATGCTCACAGCATCCACACTTAATTGAAGAAATCATGACTTGTGCATATCTACAGAACCTGGCTCTGATATTTTTATACTATGCTTCTGCTACGCTGCTGCAAATATCATGAACCAGTAAAGCTTCCGCTACTCTGATGGAAAGATGTCATGATCCTGAAAGTGTGAGCATGTCGGTCCAAAAGTCACAACATCACATGATGGCAACAAAATAAAGGGTGATCCAGAGATTTACTATGACTGATGATCTCAAAGAAAGCTCGAAGATCATCAAGATGTGGATCAGTTCAAAGACCTCCACTGAACGTACAAAACTATACGGACTATGAAGAGTCACTGCTTAAGCACAAAGATTTCGGAAGTGAAGAATTAAAGTCTACGAGCTCAATACTGAAGATTAAATAGAATGCTAGGATTCGAAATGTAAAACATGGGGTGACCTCCCTTAGGGGGAGATTGTTAGGAATTAGAAATTCCATAGTGAAGTATCGGTCACCCCAAATATTATCTAGCATAAGTTAGCTCGTAGACATATCGTTAGTTACGTTATTTGTTAGTTTATTAGTTAGTTATTAGCGTAGTTTAGTTTAGTGCAACACCGTGGAGGAAGGACGGGTCTTTACCTACTGTATGCCTGATCCACAGTCCGACAGGAGGACGTATTAGTGTGTAACTATAAATACCCTTCCCACTAAGGGAAGGGTGTTGCTTCTGGGAATCTAACCTTTCACATTTTGCATTACAACTCTCTTTCAAGAAACATCCTCTCTACTCTCTTCATCTATCTTAAATGACTTTCTTGTATCATCATAATCCAAGACCACCTGAATCATCAAAAAACATAAATACACGATCCTACACACATATATACCACTGCTCAAACAATGTTGTTGGATCTAAACCCTACTGCAACAGAGGTCCACCAAATCGACTCGGTACTTAGAAACAGAGGACAGGTGATAAAAGAAGTAAAGTGTCGTTTGTTTTTTAAAAAGAAACACTTTTTACCTTTTTTCACTTATTTCCTCTTCGGGAGCACACAACTTTCCATTTGTCTTTTTGTAGACAAAAGAGTTTTATTTCACTTTTTTTCCTCTTCTAAATTTCAGACATTATTTTTCACTTCTTACCTCTTCTTTTTACATACTATACATCTCTTTGTCAATATCCGTTTTTATCCGTTTTCATCTGTTTTATATGTTTTGTTCGTTTTTATTCTTTTTTATCCATTTTCATCCGGTATTATACGTTTTCGTTTGTTGTTATACAGTTTCATCCGTTTTTATATGTTTACGTCCGTTTTTATACGTTTTCGCCCATTTTATACGTTTTGTCCGTTTTCTTACACTTTTATCCGTTTTATTACGCTTTTATCCGTTTTTGTCCGTTTTTATACGTTTTCGTCCGTTTTTATACGTTTTCGTCCGTTTTTATAAGTTTTCGTCTGTTTTTATCAAATTTTGTTCGTTTTTATACTTTACGTTTTTTTATACGGTTTCTTTTGTTTTTATCTGTTTTCGTCCGTTTTTCTACGTTTTTGTATGTTTTTCCACGTTTGCATCCGTTTTTATACCTTTTCGTCCGTTTTTATACGTTTTATCCGTTTTGTCTGTTTGTATATGTTTTCGTCTGTCTTAATACGTTTTCTTCCATTTTAAATGTTTTCATCCGTTTTTCTTACGTTTTCATATCTTTTTATACGTTTTTATACATTTTTATATGTTTTCATCCTTTTTATACACTTTCATACGTTTTTCTTCGTTTCCGTCCGTTTTATAAGTTTTCATCCGTTTTTATACTTTTGCGTCCGTCTTTATACGTTTTACCCATGTTTATCCATTTTTCTTACGTTTTCATTTTTATACGGTTTCGTCCGGTTTTTTTATGTTTTTATACGCTTTTATCTGTTTATATGTTTTCGTCCATTTTATACGTTTTCATACGTTTTTACCGTTTTCATACGTTTTTATACATTTTTATTTGTTTTCATCCTTTTTATACACTTTCATACGTTTTTCTTCGTTTCCGTCCGTTTTATAAGTTTTCATCCGTTTTTATACTTTTGCGTCCGTCTTTATACGTTTTACCCATGTTTATCCATTTTTCTTACGTTTTCATTTTTATTCATTTTAATACGGTTTCGTCCGGTTTTTTTTATGTTTTTATACGCTTTTATCTGTTTATATGTTTTCGTCCATTTTATACGTTTTCATACGTTTTTATCCGTTTTCATATGTTTTTATACGTTTTCTTCCATTTTTATACGTTTGCATATGTTTTTATACGTTTTCGTCCATTTTTATAAGTCTTCATACGTTTTTATCTGTTTTCATTCGGTTTTCTTATGTTTTTATCCGTTTCTATCCATTTTTGTACGTTCTTATACGTTTTTGTACCATTTTATGTGTTTTAACATTTTTGTATGTTTTATTACATTTTCATACGTTTTAACATGTTATTAACCATTTTATCCGTTTCCATACGTACAAAAATGTATAAAATGTAAGTAAACGTACAAAACGGATGAAAACATATAAAAATGGATAATAACATATGATTATGTAAAAAAATGAATAAAAACGGACGAAAAGTATAAAAATGGATGAAAACATATAAAAAATGGACGAAAACGTATAAATGGATGAAAACATATGAAAATGTAAGAAAAACGGATGAAAACGTATAAAAATGAACGAAAACATATAAAAACGGATAAAAATGTGTGAAATGGTAAGAAAACGTATAAAAATAGATAAAATCGTATGAAACATAAGAAAAACGTATAGAAACAGACGAAAACGTATGAAAACGGACAAAAACATAAGAGAAATAATACTCTAAATATGAGATATAATAAGGGCCTTGTTGAAGACATTAAGACGTCTAAGACCAAGGCCACCTTCATTTCTAGGTAAACAAATGGCCTCCCAAGCAACTTTAGCCCTATCTTTACGAATATCCCCTTGACACCAAAAAAAGCCCCTCATTAATTGTTCAAGATCTAACAAAATACGAGATGGAATAATATAAGCCGGGGCCTGATGAGTGCTTATTCACTCATCATTTTTACCCACCTAAGACCTCTAAAACGACTAAAAACACCCAAATACGATCAAAATATGTCAAAAATATCCTCGGAGTGTGTTTTATGTCTTGCAGGTACAAAAGGATTGAAAACAGAGCGAAAACGGGCAAAATCGAGCTGAAATCAGAAAAGTGCTGAGAAGCCGGTGCCGGGATGTGATTTTCTACGATCGTTGATCAATTGAAGACCCGGACATGATTTTAGAGTGAGTTTGGGAAAACCGTCTTAAAACCTCACCAAGAACCCAAAATTACCAAATTACCCTTCATCGAAACCCAAATGACCATTTTGACCGTCAAAACCAAAAACCCAAAAAAAAATCCCATTTCATCCTTAATAACCCTTTTTGTTAAAACTCATTTTTATTTAAGGGATATTTTCATACATCCCCATATCCCAACCAATATTTACATATATCCCCAAACACAAGTTTTTAATGCATGATGTACAATGCTCTTAAAGCAATGTTTGAGGAAATATGTAAATATTGGTTGAGATATGGGGATGTATGTAAATGCCCCTTTATTTAAAAACAATTTTTAGTTTAAAAAAAAAAAAAAAAAACTTTTAAAAATCAAAAATACAAAATATACCATTTTACAAATAAACTTTATCCCTTTTCTTCACCCATCCCCACCATCAATAATAAAAAAAACGTTTACCCTGCACCCTTGTTCCCTCCACTTCACAATACCCAGAAGCCCAAGCTTTTACCCAGAAACACTTCACCCAAAACACTCAACTCCCAGGAACATTTTCCCCTCTTTACCAGCTAATCACAATTCCCAAACCCACTCACAAATTCCTGTCCCTCTTTCCCATTGCCAAGTTGGCAATCCTTGTCAAAAAGACTCAAGGGATGGCTCTGATTTGCTCTCACGTGTACCTAATATTGGACGGCTTGGATTAGATGAAGAAAGCACAAAATTGGACTTTTGGCTGTTTAACCTCACACAAGAAGCACACAAGTGAAGAGAAGACCCCATAGCTTATTAGTATAAATAGGGATGTATGCCAATGTTAGAAGGTAGTAGAGAGTAGAGCAGAAAATAGTTTTTAAAAAGTCTTTTTAGTAGTATTCTTAGTTTTAACGTTTTCAAGTAAATGTACTTCTCAGCAATGTATTTTAAAGTTGAAGTTAATGAAAAACTCATTTCAATCTGAATTCTACTTCTTTTATGCATTATTAAATTTGAAATTCCTGTTTTTAGCTTTGTCAAAAGTCCAACTGAGTTTTGAAACTGCTTTGCTCCAGTCAACAAAAGTCAACCAAAGTCAAGGATAGTCAACCATAGCTGGAGCAGGTTAAATTCAGGATGGACCTGGTTTAGTGCTCATGGGAGCAGTAGGAATGGTTTTGATAAGCTTCTAATCAGATTTGTTTGCGCAGGACCTTCTGTAAGCTACTTGTTTGCATTTTAACCTTTATCTTAGAGTTCATGTACTAAGTGTCTTATTGTTGTTTTCAATTGATAATTTAAGTTTAAATTAGCTTAACTTAAATAGTTAGATCATCAGGATTCCTTTTATAGCATGAAACTGCCCTTGTTGAGCTTAATTAGATGTTTAAAGAGTGTTTGGCTTAGTTTCTCATCCTGAGCTAGAGGTGTGGATTTAGGTTAAGTTTTGATACTGCAGTCTCATTTAGGTTAGTAATCATCTATTTAGTCATTACCTTTCACCAAAGTTCACTAAAAGTCAAAATCATATTAAATCAGTCCTAGTTTTCAAATCTGTTAGAATTTAGTGTCCTAAATCTGCATCTAGGTTTAGATTTTGATAATTCAGCTTCATCTAATCTTAGTTTAACTTAATCAGTCCATACATGTGAATCAAAACTCATTTTGGTCAAAATCTACAAAATTTGGTCAATAGTCAAAAGTGCAAATAGTGGATTTTGCTAAACTTTGTGGATTTTTCAAGAACTCATTTCTGGTTCAAAACTGTTGAAATTTTGGGATAAACAACTTTAGTTGGTCAAGATTTCAAATATCATTTTTGTGGAATTTTATGAATTTTCTATAAGCTCTTAATAAGCTGTCCAAACAGCCCAGTTTTGCCCCGCACACATCTAGCTTAAACTAGGTGTGAGCAGGCAACTTGCAGAAGCTCCACAGGCTTCAATTCAGATTGTTAAGGCCTCAAACTTGGTATAGTTGCTCATTGGTTGGTATTCTAGAGTTCTCAATTTCTGGTTTTCAGTTTAGCTTTCTTGATAAGCTGTTTGAGTAGCTTAAAGTAGGTAGGTATAGCTGTTTTCATTTTTAAAATAAATTTAGTCAAATCATTATAGATTGCTTTTCATAGGTCTAGACTAGTTGTAATTTGCTGATTTCAAGTATGTTTTGCAAAATTTAGCTTCTGTGATCATTTGGTGAAGTTTTGAGGCTTTTAGCTTAATTAAAGTGCTTATTTATAAGCACTTTTCACTACAGCCCCTTATTCGTGCACACTAGCATAAGTTTTATTATTTTTCCTAGATTAAGAATAATATTTTAGATTTTCCCTGAAATTTTCATAATTTTCCTGCACTTTTTACTATTTTTCCCATTTAATCTTAGTTTTTAATACTTTTTAATCACTTTTTAATACAAATAGTTCAGAAAAGCTTCAAAAAAATAAGTTTTCATTTTTCCTAGATTAAGAAAAATATAAAAAGCCAAAAAAATATTTTTCCATAATTTTCTTAGTTAAAATAGTAATTTTTAGCAATTTAATTATTTTAAAATAGTTTTAAATTCGTAGAAAATAGAAAAAGGTTCAGAAAAATACAATTTCAATTTTTAAAAGTATTTTTAGTTATTTTAGAAATTTGAAAAATAGTTTCATAATTTTTTTGACTTATTTTCATAATTTTTGGTAATTTAGTTTTATTTTAAAATTAGAAATTAGTTTTTAATTCAAATAAATTCAAGAAAAATCATAAAAATTAGTTTGAAATTTTATTTAAGCTTCAAATTGCATTTTTAGTGTAAAAGTAATTTTAGATCACATTTAGGACTTAGTTTAGAGTAGATTGCATCTTATTCGCGTTTCATTTAAATCGTATTAGTTTAAATTTGCGTAATTAGGTTTCCCGTAGATTTTATTCCCTTTTTTGCTTCCCATTTCCTGTAGTTTAGATAAAATCAAATTAAAATCAAAAATGCAAAATCATCAAAACCAATTCAAGTTATAAATCACGAAACTCATCGAATCCTTCCATTCACACCTCGTTGGGACACGACCCGGGAAATCACTTTTCCGGTATCACTTTTATCATACCCGTGAGATTTGGCACGTTAACCCTTTTCCTAAAAGGTTAATTTGTCGGGTTTTACGGTTAATTTGATATCTTGATATTGTGTTTATTTCTCCACACTCACAACAACGAATCAAATTTTGGCGCCGCTGCCGGGGAGGTGTGTTGCGACAATATCGTGATTTTTGCGATTAGTGACTTGAAGAACCTTCCTCGTGAAGTTATTGTTTTTATAAAAATACAAAAATACAAAAATATTTTTCTTTTCTTTGTATATATATGTAAAAGATTAAAAATACAAAAAGATTTTTGCTTGTTGTTTTAAATAAAATAGAACACACAATCAATATAACACTTCTCAACTTGAGTGTTATCATTATAAGTTCCCGAACCAAAGATTCAAAACTTGCCTTTGTGTCACTTGCGTGAATACGCTTGTGATTATTGGTTTAAGTTCACTGTGTTTTGCCTCGGTCTTGTTTTAATTGAAAGTGTTGTTTTTGGAAGTGCATGCGCACTCGCTCGCAAGCTCGTAGACGTAACCATAACCAAGCAAACGTACCCGAGATACGTACCGTTGAACAACCCACCATGGCTGGAAACCAAGGGGATGGACCTCAAATCCAACCACCCGATCCACAAAATCAAGCTCCCGATCTCCGAACGATGGAGGAGCTTTGCCAACCCACGATGAATGGACGGGGCGGTCCAATTGCCCCGGTCAATATCGAAGCCACGGATTTTGGACTTAAGCATCACATGATTCAACAAGTCCAAAGTTTTTGCCAATTTCACGGATCACCGGGTGACGATGCCAACAAGCATCTTGACAAATTTCTCACTGTCACCCAAAGTATGAAGCAAAATGGGGTCATTCGATGACGCCCTTCGCTTATATCTCTTTCCATATTCCTTGACGCTTCATGCCACCGCATGGTTTGATCGTCTTCCCAAGAACTCAATCCATAGTTTCGATGAAATGATCTCCAAATTCTTGGCAAAATATTTTCCACCGTCGATGGTGACGAAACTGAGGAATGAAATCAGCAACTTTAGGCAGCATCCCGATGAGTCCTTATTCGAGGCATGGGAACGCTATAAGCTTTCGATTGATCGATGTCCGAACCACAACATGTTGCTTGTCACCCAAATAGATACATTCTATAACGGGTTAACATTGAGACATCGTGACACAATCAATGCTGCTGCCGGTGGTACCTTTATGAAAAGGCGACCCGAAGAGTGATATGATCTCATTGAAAATATGACTGCCCACCACAATTATTGGGATTCCTCAGCCGAGAGGAGTGAGTCAACGAGATCCACCACTATTCCATCTTTGGAATACACGACTCTCACCAAAATGATTGAAGAAATATCCACCGCTGTGCTTAAAATGAGTCAAATGAATAGTAATCAACAAGTGAATGGCGTGAACAAGGGTTGTGAAACTTGTGGTGGTCCACACCCTTATTTCGAGTGTCCAGCCTCTGGTGGATACACTCAAGAGAACGTATATGCTGCTTCGGGTTCCTACAATTCGGGAGGTAATTCTTACCAACCGCAGGGAGACCGTAGCCTTCTAAGCTATCGTTCTAACAATTACATTGGACCACCTGGGTTCAATCAAAACCAGAACAATCAAAATGTGCAAAACAGAAATAATCAGTTTAATCAAAATCAAAAATCAGAATCGGAATTTTCAAAATCAAGGATTTCAAAATCAAGGAAATCATCATCAAAACCGATTCCAATCTCAACCTCATGTTCAAGCTCCTCCACCACAATTCTCCAATGAACTTGCTAATTACATCAAGAACAATGAGGCTAAGATGGTGGATATGCAAAATCAGATTACCACTTTGAAAAATGATTTTACATCTGAGCTTAGAGCTACTAGTAACAAGATTGATCAATCTAATAGCAAGATTGAAAGCATGTTTGCTAGTCTCATGAGTCAAAAGAATCAAGCTTCAACTTCGGGAGCTCTTCCGAGTAATACCATTACCAACCCGAAGGGAGAGCTGAATGCTATTACCACTCGTAGTGGTAAATCTTATGATGGACCCTCGATGCCTACTCCTTCTCCAGTGGAGGATGTGGAACGAGAAACCGAGGTGGCAAAGGACAAGGTGCATATCTCAAGCCCACGAAGTACCGCACAAGTCCAACCCCCGGTTGTCCTACCTCCAATTCCGGAACCCGTTGTTCCAATGACCATTCCTAAGTCTTCACTTCCTTATCCCTCGAGGCTTAATGACCAAAGGATCCGTGATAAAAATAATCAACAAATGGAGAAGCTTATGCAAATCTTCCAAGATTTGCACTTCGAGATTAGTTTCGCGGATGCTCTTCTTCTAATGCCCAAATTCGGTCCAACGATAAAAAAATTGTTGAATAACAAAGAAAAGATTTCCGAATTGGCTAAAACCTCCTTGAACGAGAATTGTTCGGCGGTTATCCTTAAAAATTTCCCGAAAAGTTAGGAGACCCCGGCAAATTCCTCATCCCGTGTGATTTTCAAGGCATAGTTCAATGCTCCGCTTTGGCCGATCTTGGTGCGAGCATTAACTTGATGCCACACTCCATGTGGAAGAAGCTTTCGTTACCCCCGCTTACACCTACATGTATGATCCTCGAGCTTGCGGACCGCACAAGTTCTTGTCCGTTGGGTATAGCCGAGGATGTATTTGTGAAAGTAGGCAAGTTCCATTTCCCCGCCGAATTTGTTGTCGTTGACTTCGATGCCGATCCTCGAGTACCCCTCATCCTTGGGAGGTGCTTCTTAAAAACGGGTCGTGCATTGATCGATGTTGATGAAGGGGAAATCACTTTGAGGGTAAACAAGGAAGCCGTTACTTTCAATCTCGATCAAGTTACGAGATACTCCCCCAATTATGAAGATACTTCCGTCAACAAAATTGATGTCATTGACATTATTTCGGAGGCGTATTCTCAAGAAATTCTTGGATTCTCGAGTGGAAATCCCACTTCGGTTGATCCCATCATTGCTCTCTCTTCCCCTCTCCTCACTCCGTTTGAGGGAAGTGACTTCATCTTGGAAGAGATTGAAGCATACTTGTCTAGTGATTCGGTTTCGTGGGAAATTGATCACGCTCCAATTGACATCGAGGGGGACATTCTTCTCCTTGAGAAGTTGCTCAATGATGATCCATCATCAATCCCTCCTCAAGAACTCCATAAAGAGGAAATCAAAACCATTGAAAAATCTAATGATCATCCCGAGGTCGAATTTAAGGACTTACCACCTCATCTCGAGTACGCATTCTTGGAGGGTGACGATAAGTTACCAGTCATAATTGCTAAAGACTTGAGTGAGGATGAAAAAGCCGCTCTCATAAAGGTTTTGAAGTCACACAAGCGAGCCATCGCTTGGAAACTTTCCGACATCAAGGGTATTAACCCGAAATTTTGTACATACAAGATTCTAATGGAAGATGACTTCAAACCGGCGGTTCAACAACAAAGAAGAGTGAATCCTAAAATCCATGAGGTTATCAAGCAAGAAGTTATAAAACTTCTCGATGCCGGATTGATTTACCCTATTTCGGATAGTCCTTGGGTGAGCCCCGTTCATTGTGTGCCCAAAAAGGGTGGCATTACCGTTGTTGAAAATGATGAAAACGAGTTGATTCCTACTCGATTGGTTACGGGTTGGCGTGTTTGCATTGACTATCGAAAGTTAAATGAAGCCACCCATAAAGACCATTTTCCCTTACCCTTCATGGACCAAATGCTTGAGAGATTAGCGGGAAACGAATACTATTGTTTCTCGATGGTTTCTCGGGTTATTTCCAAATACCCATAGACCCACAAGATCAAGAAAAGACCACATTCACGTGTCCTTATGGAACATTCGCTTACCGACGCATGCCTTTCGGCTTGTGCAATGCTCCCGGTACATTCCAAAGGTGTATGATGGCCATTTTCCACGATATGATCGAAAAGACTATGGAAGTCTTTATGGATGATTTTTCGGTCTTTGGGAATTCTTTTCAAACATGTCTCTCCCATTTGGACAAGATGCTTGAACGCTGTGAAAACACGAATCTTTGTCTAAATTGGGAGAAATGTCATTTCATGGTTAAAGAGGGCATTGTCCTCGGCCATAAGATCTCTAAGAATGGGATTGAGGTTGATAAAGCTAAAGTTGATGTTATTGCTAAGTTACCTCCTCCCACTACCGTCAAAGGAGTTAGAAGTTTCCTTGGTCATGCCGGTTTTTATCGTCGTTTCATTCAAGACTTTTCGAAAATATCCCGGCCTATGACCCGACTTCTTGAAAAAGATACTCCTTTCATCTTCTCTAGTGAGTGCATTGAAGCTTTTCAAACTCTTAAGAAGAAACTCACTGAAGCACCAATTCTTGTTGCCCCCGATTGGGAATTAGCATTCGAGCTTATGTGCGATGCAAGTGATTTTGCCATAGGTGCAGTCTTGGGGCAACGCAAGGCTAAACATTTCCAGCCTATACATTATGCTAGCAAAACGTTGACCGAAGCTCAAGCACATTACACTACGACGGAGAAAGAATTACTAGCCGTAGTGTATGCTTTCGAGAAGTTTCGGCCATACTTGATCTTGTCAAAAAGCATAGTGTATACGGATCACTCGGCTCTCAAATATCTTTTTGCTAAGCAAGATGCTAAGCCGAGATTGCTCCAATGGGTTCTCCTCCTACAAGAATTTGATATCATTATCCGTGATAAAAAAGGAGCCGAGAACCTAGCGGCTGATCATCTTTCCCGTCTTGAAAATCCTCATCAAGGTGTGGTCGAGAAAAAGGAAATAAATGAAACATTTCCTCTCGAGACACTTAATGTGGTATCTCATCATGGAGATTCTAGTACCCCATGGTTTTCCGACTTTGCAAACTATCATGCGGGTAACTTTGTTGTGAAAGGGATGTCGTCCCAACAAAAGAACAAATTTTTCAAAGATGTTAAGCATTATTTCTGGGACGACCCCTACTTGTTCAAAATCTGTGCGGATCAAGTCATCCGACGGTGTGTTCATGGCCAAGAAGCCGATGAAATTCTCAAGGCTTGTCATCATGGACCCACGGGGGGACATCATGGCCCGAACTACACCGCCAAGAAGGTGTTTGACTCCGGTTTCTATTGGCCCACGATTTACAAAGATGCCCATGACCTAGTCAAATCTTGCGACTCTTGCCAACGTCATAGCAACATCTCGAAAAGAGATGAAATGCCTCAAAATGCCATTCAAGTGTGCGAGATCTTTGACGTATGGGGCATCGACTTTATGGGGCCGTTCCCGTCTTCTCGAGGGAACAAGTATATACTCGTGGCGGTCGATTACTTGTCTAAATGGGTGGAAGCGAAAGCGCTCCCTACCAACGACGCCCGAGTTGTGGTAAAATTCTTAAAGTCTCTCTTTGCCCATTTCGGAACTCCACGTGCCATCATTAGTGATCGCGGTACGCACTTTTGCAACGACCAATTCGCAAAAGTCATGCTTAAGTACGGTGTCACTCACCGTATTTCTACCGCGTATCACCCACAAACTAGTGGGCAAGTGGAAGTTTCGAATCGTGGCTTAAAAAGAATCTTGGAGAGGACGGTAGGTGAAAACCGTGCCTCTTGGTCGGACAAACTTGAAGATGCACTTTGGGCCTTCTGTACCGCTTACAAAACACCCATCGGGTGTACTCCTTACAAGCTTGTGTACGGAAAGGCGTGTCATCTCCCGATCGAGCTCGAGCACAAAGCCTATTGGGCCTTGAAACATTCCAATTTTGACCTCAAGTCCGCGGGTCATCACCGGAAAGTTCAAATCAATGAATTAAATGAACTCTGTGATCAAGCCTACGAGAACTCGTTGATCTACAAAGAAAAGACAAAGAAGATCCATGACTCAAAGATCAAGAACCGCGTTTTCAACTTTGGTGACCGAGTCCTTCTTTTCAATTCTAGATTGAAAATCTTCTCGGGGAAGCTTAAGACCCGTTGGACCGGTCCATTCACCGTTGCCAAAGTTTTTCCATATGGCACCGTCAAGTTATCTCAAACCGACGGGCCAAACTTCAAGGTGAATGGACATAGGTTGAAGCATTACTTTGGAGGGGACATACCATCCATGGTTGTCCCGGATCTCCAAACCTTCCCCATGAACCAATGAATTCGGGGTCGAGTCAAGCTAGCGACTCGGTTAACAAAAACAGTAGCATTTCATGGGTGTCCACCCATGTTTCTGACTTCTTTCTATTTTCTAACAACTAAGTGTGGGGGGAAACCTCCACGTTGCTTCTTGTGTGTTTGCTCATGTTTTCAGGAATCCCTTTGATCGTGATGATTGACGCGCCTGTTTTCAATCTAGCCGCCCAATATCTGATCATGTTACTAACGTTTATCTGGGGATATGTTTTCAAAATCCTTTTTGTGTAAAATAATAGATTTCATCCACATACTTGGTTAGTGGTATTACCTTTTTCCGTTCGATAGTATCGGCTTCGGCCGGGACTTTGAATATTGAGGGCAATATTCAGTTCTAAGTGTGGGGGGGAATTCTGTCGATTTTTGTCACATTTGTACCCTTTAAGTCCCTAGTACCCCCGTTTTGACAAAAAAAAAAAAAAAAAAAAAACACAACTTCGAGATGTGTTCTGATTAATATTGCAATCCATTGTGGGATCGATAAACATTTGCTAGCACAAATTATAGCCCTTACCACTAAATTGTGAGGATTTAAGCCTGTTCTATATAAAGCATACATCTTTTATGCTTGGATCTTTTGCTATGAGTGTGCCGGTGATTTTATTTATTCTAGAACTTGTACTTGTAAATCATTACCAGACCGCAGTGAGATCACATTCGTGCGATATAAGTGAATTCGTGTGATAAAGAGGCACCTTAGGATTTAACCCAAATGGCCTTCCATTTTTCATATCATGCTATATTAGCTAGCCACATCGGTTAGTTAACCACCTACAAGGACCCATTTGTAGTGCTCATTTTTAGCACTAGATACCCTTAGTTACACCATCTGAGCCATCCTTTTCATTTTTGCTTCATCCAGAAAAATACAAAAAATATTTTACACTTTAAGCCCTGGCCTTACCCCTTGTCAATGTCTAATCGGTTGGTTGCTAGTCACCCGGAAAGTGAAGATTGTTCAAATGATTATGAGTGCCGCATCTTATTAGTTGACTGAGCCATTTCATGGATGAGTTCATATTTAAAAAAAAAAAAAATGTCGAAAGTATGAATGTATTAGCCAATGTGCTATGTTCGAAGAAAAATTGTCATGGAAAAGCAAAGCGAAGAGTTGTGGAAAGCTGAAGAAAAGAAAATGAAGCTATAATCATTTATTGGTTGGCGGATTGTTTAGTAGCTAGCAACATGGGTATTAGACTTGATTTTTATTTTTATTTTAACACCAATTTCATAAATATTCCCATGCCTTATCCATACCCTTAACCCGAAGCCTATCATTATAACCCGAATAAAAGTCCTCTTTAGATGTTTTTGCTTGGTGCTCACGCCACGTCGGTGAAGTTTTGTTTCTTGTACAAGCTTATGGTAATAATCTAATCATGACTGAGCAATGAGTGTGATTTATCTTGTTACTCCACTAAAAATGAGTGATTGAGTGAATTATATTTCGTTCCTTTTTCGTGAGGTGTTTTGAAATGTTAATCACGCAAGAAAATCATTGGATATTGTCAAACATCTTGGAAGTTTCAACCTTTATAAGCACTTTGTTTACTTTTAGTATAGTTTAATTTTATCGCATCAAATAAAAAGTCGAAACGGGGTAGTCTTGGTAATCTTGAGTCTTTCATTACTTCACATGATTGATTGCTATGGACTAGCAATTGCCTAGTGTGGGGGGATTTGATGAGTTCTTATTCACTCATCAGGGCCTAATATATATGCATAGAGGCAAGAGCAGACTACACAAGCTAAACCCTTCCCGCAAAGGAAAGGAATTTGTTGGGACAAAATTGCTTGGATATCCGTTTGTTTTAATGATGAAAAATAAACCTTCGCAACACATAAAATCACAAACGTTAGAAAAAAATCAAAACGAACCATAGCCGCTCCTGACGCGCTGCTGGCGCTCCGACGTGCAGGTAGCGCACCAGGGACTGATTGGTTCGGGTCGGTTTTTGAAATTCGGCTTTCCTCTTACCCAAAAATATGGTTCTTTCAATACGTGTATGAATATGATATGTGCTTCATTGGGAACACTCGAAACGAGTTTTGACAAAATGCCAACTCAAATATTTTATCAAATTCCTCTAGCCAAGGCTTTTCTAAACCTAGAAGATTCATACCTTTCATATGACATCAAGGAAAAGTATTCATATGACCATAATCTGTGTTTACGTTTCTCTAATCAAGTAACAAGTTTTACTCTCTTATTGGTCAAACTAAGTCAAAGGTCTCTTTGCGTAAATGCATCCTTTCCCGTCATGGGATATGCTTTACTATGATGCAAAGCACTTAGCTTGTTTGCATCAAGATGATTATTGATTACGTCAAGTTGTGGAAAGGGGAGTTATGATATTATGAATACTTGACGTTGTGTTATTTGGGAGCATGAGTATTCTTTGAATTTCTTACCCGACACACACAACCCATAATCATCATTGTCCAATATTTTCTTTCTTAATGATAATATGATTATCTCATAATCAATCCCTTGATTATTTTCTTATTACCAAACTAACCCTTTAACAAATAAACCTTCTAAATCTCTACAAATCTTATCCTAAACATTCTCTAAATATTCTCTTACACACCTTGTACTTGGATGTACTATTTGTCTTCATACATACTAACATTCTCCACATCAACCTCTTTTTCACCACATTCTCTATAAACCACATACAATCAAAACATCACCATATTACTATTCACCTTATTCTACAACCATCTTTACATAACTTATCAAGCTTGGCAAACATACCTATAACATCAAATTTTCCTGATATTTTATATATCAAATTCCCGTGTTTATGGCCTCATTTGTATTAATATGGTACTTAATTAGTTTATATTGGTTCATATTTACAGTTTAGGATAAATGAGGCATTAGAATGAAGAGACGCGGAATTGAAAAGTTATTAATGAAAATATTCAAGAAGTATGTTGGACAGATAAGAACAACGGCGTAACTCATCACTCATTACGCCGTAACTATGGATTTATTACACGATGAATAAGTCAACACAACTCAAGAATTACGGCACAAATTCCCAATAGGTTACGCTGTAATATTACTATATACGAAGTTCGGAGCTCAATTAACACATTTATATGTTGGTCACCATCAATGGAATGAAGGAACACAAGGGCCTAAGTTGCAATATGGCTATTATGAAAATCTGAAGAGGTTATGCCATAACTTTAAACTCAGTTACGCCATAACTGAGGTTACAGAGTAATTGAAACTTTGGTTACGCTGTAAGTGAGGTTACGGAGTAACTGAAACTTTGGTTACGCCGTAACTGAGGTTACGGAGTAACTGAAACTTTGGTTACGCCGTAAATGAGGGTACGAAGTAACTTAAACTTTGGTAATTTTGGTTACGCCATAACTGGGGTTATTGGTTACGCCGTAACTAAGGTTACGAAGTAACTTAAAGTTTGGTTACACCGTAACCATTTCGAACCCTATAAATAGAGGCTGAATTTTGTACTATTGGGCATCTGTTTTCCCCCTCTCCTAGGGGTCGACTAGGGCACCACTCTTGGGAAATTTCCAATAGTTCCTAGCCATCTTTAGAGGGAGAATTCAATTGCAATCAATGTCTTTGTTAGTTCTACATCAAGTAATTTGTATCAAACAATATGTTCAATTCAATTCATGTTTTATTCATCATTGTTGGATTAATTCGCTGTATGTTTGGCTAAGCACCCATTGGCGCTGGCCTCGTTATGATTCCTTAATTCTTTTGTTTATGTTTTTACACGTATATTATTGCTTCTAGTGCATGTATGCATAGTTCATTGGTAGCCACCCTTGCTTTGGTAGTTTTTAAGCCTAGTTGTACTTGCTTGGTTAGGAGAATTGACCAAAGGACCCTAGGGAAGTAGGTTGCGAGGATTGATAAGAATTGACCAAAGGACTATCAATCCCTCTTGTGTGAATTGACCAAAGGATCACCTTCCGGAGGGAGGAACTTAAGAAGTTAGGGATGTGTGTCTAAGATGCTAGCGCCCGGGCGCACATTGTTGCGAATCTTGCATGTAGGGCACTTAATGACTTAGCATAGATTACCGAGGACCTCGTCAATCCGAAGGGTAATACCTTTGATATCGGGTAGGGATCTATGTGTAATAGGCAAGATGAATTGACCAAAGGAGTTTGGAGAATTTAAACCCCACTTGAAGCGGTAGAAAATATTAATTAGAAAACATAGAAATAACATGATAGGATGAATAATTAGGCTAGCACAATTTCTCCTCATTGTTTACAACTTCATTTAATTTCTGCTTTTCATTTCTGTTTATTAATTTAAGTTATCAATCAATCAAAACCTGCTTTAAAACGTGAAATTAGACTTAAAATAGGATCCAAACATAGCTCTTGAGATGACCTGGGCTTTACAGAATACTACACTACACACGATCAGGTACACTGCCTGTTAGTACATAAGGTAGACCATAGGTAGACGAGAACATTATAAATATTAAAACCTGGTCAGAAATTTTGCATCAAGTTTTAGTTGCCGCTGCCGAGAAGCTATATTAGAATTTTAATTTAAGTTTTGTAAAATTTCTCTTCGCTTTTATAATTTTAGGTTTTTACTTTTGTTTTTAGTTTTCTTTTTCTTTCTTTTTTATTTTTGTTTGTTTTTGAAATTTCAAAATATGGGAAATTCTGATTTTGACATGCTCACTATGGAGGAATACTTGGATTTGACTCAACGTAACCAAATACCGGGCGTGGTAAGTCCCGAAATCAGTAATAATATTAGTTTTGAGATCAGTAGCCAGTTTATGAAGGAGCTCAGACACAAGATTTTCGCGGGAACTGATGATGAAGATGCCCACCTGCATGTGCGAAGAGTATTAGAGATCGCAGATCTTTTCCACACTCCAGGAGTAACTCAAGATGCATTAATGCTTAGAGTGTTTCCAATTACACTCACAGGTGCAGCCAGAAGATGGATGTACAGGCTTCCTGCTGGGTCGATCAATACATGGAATCTTCTAGAGAAAGCATTTATTCAGAGATATTGTTCGCCTTCTAGGATTGCTAAGAAGATGGAAGAGATAAGGAATTTTAGACAAAGGAAGGGTGAGGCATTATATGAAGCTTGGGAAAGGTTTAATGACCTTCTTTACATGTGCCCAACGCATGATCTCAATAACCATCAAAAAGTCCTTATTCTCTACAAGGGTTTAAGCATCCCTTCCCGCCGAATGCTAGACTCTCAAGGGCCGATCCCTATGATGCCCCTAGTACAAGCCCTTCGCTCAATACAAATGATGGCAAACCATTCACAAAATTAGTATGATGGAGAAACCACTTGGCTGATGAATAGGAATAGCTTGGATGACATTGGTGACATAACCAGAAGAATTGATAGGATTGGATGTGATATAAAGAAGGTTAAAGAGAGCATTCATATTACACAAGAGAGTTATCTCTGAGAAGAAAGAAAAGCATATGAGCAGGTCAAGTATATGGAATCCTTGGAGGAAATCTTCAACAATTACTATAAAGAATCAATAAAGATGCATGACTCGAATAATGAATGGATTACGAAATTCAAGGAAACCACGGACTTGAACTTAAAGAAGCTCAATGCTAGGAGGATGGATTTGGAGTTAAAGCTTGAAAAATTAAACCAAACAGTCCTGGAAAATAAAAAGAATGCGGTTGAAAAAGCCAATGCAAAGATGGGAAAGATGAAAGAAGTCAACAAGGAGCCGGTTCCTCGTGATTTACCTACTGTCAGACAATATGTACCACCTATCCCATTTCCAGGACGTTTGAAGGTTGTGAGAAATGAAGAAACAAGCAAAGATCAATTGAAGAAGATGGAAGCAAGGAGCTTACAGGGTGATGATGCAATTCCACAAGCTAATGTGGAATCAAATACAACACAGAATGGTAACACTTCTAACTCTTCTTTCATGCCTATTAACGATCTTTCTAGTTCTCCCATACAGGTTGCAAAAACGGTGGATGACATAGAGCAACCGTTAACCTCACAACCATGCTTATCACACCACCCGATGATGGTTATGTTGCACCGGCTACTGAACCAATTTTGGTTGAGCTTGAGAAGGAGTTAGGAGGTAAAGTCATATACACTACTGTTAATAACAAGGAGGTAAATGAGGCATGGAAGACAATCATTCAACCACAACAAGGAGTGTTCAAATCATCAAATGCATCAGTCAGTCTGGGTAAATTAAGTAGGGAAATAAAATCTTCTTTAAGGTATACTTTTAATTTATCATTTCCCTATCCCATAGCAAATTCACACCCTCACGGTGTTTATTCCTATTTTCACCCACACTTGATTCCAAGTGAGGGGATGAACACCCTAATACGTAGTAAATAAAGGTGGAGTCAAGCTAGTGACTCGAACAAAAACAAGCGCTTCGTGGGAGGCACCCCATGCCTATCTTTTCTTTTCCATTTTATTGGTATAGTTGGGTTTGGTATGTTTGTATTTATATTTTAAAGGAAATGAAGCAAGGAGGATGACATTTAAGCTAACCAAAGATTGGAACCAGTATGGAATTTCCATTTTGTGTAGTTGTTACGACGTAATCATAATCCAGGGTTACGCCGTAACCCTCCTCCAGTATCGAAGGTCTCCAGGTTTTAACTAATTACGGTGTAACTTACTTCTGTGATTATGCCATAAATAGAGATGGCAAAAAAATCCGTACCTGATGGGGACCCGATCCCCAAACCCGATTTTTACTAGGGAATCCCCGAGTTGACCAGGGATGGGGACGGGGATGGGGAATCCTCAAAATATGAAACCGGGGATGGGGCGGGGATGGGGATAACATAAATCCCCGAACCCGAACCCGACTCCGATATTTCTAGTGTATAAGTATTTAGAATTTATATGTCATATCCATACTCGATTAATTTGTATACGTATATGTATATGTATATATGTTTATGAGTATCAACATGTATATTTATATGCATATGTGATATTTATAAAATCAAGTACCTTTAGAATTAGAAGCATAAGCACCAACTACATATTACTTATTCGTTTGTCTGAATAGATACATATGATACATATTGTTTTTATATTATATGTGATGTTACAATGTTGAGGATGCTTTATAGTTTAATTGAAATTGTAATGAATCTAACAATGTGTGATGTACGCACGTTTCTTGAAACATTTTATGAGTTAAAATTCTTTATATTATCGATGAGTTGGTGAAAACTTTATGTTAGTTCATAAGGATTGAAAATCCCCGAATCCCCACGGGGATCCCCATTGGGGGCGGGGATGGGGATGTAAAGCAATTCCCCGATGGGGATGGGGACAGGAATGGGGATGGAGAGTGAAAATGGGGATGAGGATGGTAAATACAATCCCCGACATTCCCCGCCCCGTTGCCATCCCTAGCCATAACCTCTCCTGTAACTAAGTTTTATTTTAAACTTACACACCATAACCTTGTATTAGTTCTAAATGAACTTTGTGGGTGTGTTTGCTGTAATCCTTCACGAGTCTTCACTCGTTCACTCGAGACACCGAGTGGTTTAAAAGGCTTGTTGCATATGCTAAATGCAACATTGATTCTTACGAAAGTGAGTTAGGATTTTCATTTTATTTCAATACTTGTTGTTTTTCTAGTATGATGCATTTGGTTATTTTAAGTGAATTTAGGTAATTTAAGTTTGCTCATGGATCTCAAGGCGAGACACAATTAAATGTGTATCTTTGATCATTCGGAGCAAATCCAAAGGATTTTTTTGTTCCATTTCTAACCCTTCTTATTTTACTCGTTATGCTCAGTGTGACCCAAGTGGGAGGGATGGGATTAGATATAGATACACACTTGATTGTACTTGCCTTTGTTTTTCTACTTTTTAGTTAAAAATGTTTTATTATTAAAATTTTGACATGTTTTTCATTACTTAACTAGATTAATCTAGACTGAGCACATGTTAGGAATTGGAAATTCCATGAGGAAGTGTCGGTCACCCAATTATAGTCTAGCACATGTTAGCTCGTAGACATATCGTTATTTACTTGTTTATTAGTTAGTTATTAGCATAGTTTAGCTTAGAGTAACATCGTGGAGGAAGGACAGGTCTTTACCTACTGTATGCCTAATCCACAGCCCGACATGAGGGCGTTTAGTCTGTAACTATAAATACCCCTTCCATCCTTGGAAGGGGTGGAACTTCTTAATCTAACCTTTCTTCTTTTTGTTTTAACTCTCTCTCTAGAACTCCCTCTCTACTCTTTCACTCTCTAAACATGGATTACTTGTATCATCACCATCCTAGACCACCCGAATCATCAAACAACATAATATGTATGATCCTACAATTGGCATCACAGCCTAGGTTGTGTTTTTTTGGTGATTCGAATGGTTCTTTGAGCGGGTTTGTATGCGGTTTGTTCGATGTTATGATGCGGTTTGATGCTTGTTTATATGATTTTTAAGTTTGATATGATTTTAAGCTTGTTGATATGGTCTTGTTTTAATCTAAACTTGTTTAAAAAATGTTTTTAACAAATTCCTTTTATCTGGTCGTGGTATATCACTGGTTTTAATATTGTCAAACAGCTTGTTAACTGGTTTTATGCAGTTATTGAATCTGGTGTTATTCTGTTTTATGCAGTGATGTTTTTGAATGCGGTTTGTGACCTAATTCTTTACTGCGGTTTGTCACTTCTAGTCCAGAATCAATGAATCTCTTCATAAGTATGCGGTTTGTCATGTTAAAATAAAGTGCGGTTTGTCAGTTTGGAATACTGATGCGGTTTGTCTTACCCATGTGTTTTATGCAGTTTGAGGACTAAAGGAAGTGCGGTTTGTTAAAAATTGCTTTACAGGTGCGATTTGGTGTGTAAGCGGTTTGATTAAAAGTGAATGCATTTTGAGAACAAAAGAAACTGCGGTTTGTTTGAAGGGCATGCGTTTTGACCATAAGCAAGTAGCAATTTGATTATCTATCATGAAGTTTTGTTGAAAAAGGTTTAAGCGATTTGTCAAATCAACAGAGTTTATTAAGATGTGCGACTTGGTTGAAATTGAAAAGTAAGACAGCTTTGCTGGGTTTTGTTGACTATTCAAACCAAATTACCAGCTTCAACAAACATCTACATAATCGAACCAACATACAAAGTACAACATCAGATTATAAGCACACTTTTCTACTAGTTCAAAGAACTTTAAAGAACATCAACATCAATCATCAAGCATCGCAAGAATCTATTTACAACTTACACCGATCTTCCACTACAATCGACTCCACACAAACACCAACAAGTATCATTCTACTGAAATGAATAATTTAAATGAATCTCAGATTTTTTTGGTTCGTAAAAGTCCACACAAATCTTTAATGGTCTTGAACATAAATTCCTATCATCAGTGACTCATCCTTGAAGCATTATATCCGAAACAATATAAGAAAAAGAAATTAACAAGCATGTTATTTCTTAGTCTTGGTTCGTTCTTTAAATTAAACTCTTAAACAAGGATCGAAAACCTTTATTAATCTGATTAGATGTCAGTTCATCGTGTTGTGTATTCAATAATTCGTTCCATCATCATAACCACAACAGATTGTCTTCATTGATCTTGTAAAGAAAAGAACTTCTTTATTATTTGAATCTTATTAAGAAAGAACGAAAAACCAATTGGTTTTCAATCAATCTTTCATTCGGTTAATACATTACGATAAACAAGATTCAAAGAAATAAACATACCTGTGACCCTGTCAATTGTTTTTTTAGCCAAATCGATGATCCTCAAAGCCATCCCTATGGCGAGGTCAATTGATTCTTAATCTTGAAACCAACCCTGTGGCTCGTGAAGTTGTGAGATGATGCTATGTATTCTTATTGTGAAGCGGCGCCTGAGGTAAAAGAGATTAGGAGAGAATACAGTTATATTGTTAGGAGCGGTTTGTTCTGAGAAAGAAACGGGGGCGGACAAAAAATAGGTTAGGGTTAGAGAGATTTTAGGGTTAGTGAAAAGTGGAGTATGTGTGAGATATGTGCTTTTATAATACCCGTGTTATTAGGGTTTGATGGGAATGGATCGGGTTCTTGGGTTTTGTCAAAAACCGGATCTTATACTTGTATTGTACCGGTTATTTTGTTAGCTACTTGATGGGCTTTAATAACTGGTTATGGAGTGATAAGTAATAGTATTGGGCCTTTCTGATATTGGATCGGATGTGAGTATATATCGTAATGGGAGTTTGGGGCTGGAATCGATTATTACATGGACTGATATATTGTGTATCTCGTTAACCACTAATATGGAATTATAAAATCTTTCCATCCGATTTTCTCATTCAAAAGAACTATCGGATACAATTTTTTTAATTTTGGTTACGAGTAGTATTGTTGGTATTTTGGTCATACTAATTTCACTAAGATACTCGTTCATAGATATCTTGTGATTAAAGTTTGGATCGGATGTATTATTGCTTCATGGGATGAACTTGGATTAGTTTTGAAATCTATAAGGTAATTACTTGGATTTGCATTACTCTTGGATCGGGTTTGTTCTGCCATAATGGAATTGGGCCTAAAATCCTCTAGACTGACTGGATTAAATGCGTTTAAATGGATCGGGTGTTGTACCAAATATGGGCTTGATTGTATACCAGATGTGTTAGTATATGTGATGACTTGGTTTTGAATGATGGACTGATGAGCTTCTCAAAATTAGATCGTAATTATGAGATTTGATAACATGAGATTTGTGATAATGAGACTTGATTATGAGATTTATCGATGAGATTTGAAGATGAGACTTATTGTGCTATGAGGTTTGGTACTTTGGTATATACATTTTCACGGAAAATATTATGTCACGGCTTGAATTGATGTTTGAACAATGTTGACTACGGGGTTGTCTTTGTACGATTTCTCTTATTTGGACTTGAAGTGAGGTTTTCCCGGGGCGTTTACTTATTTCGTCTTCTTACGTTCTACCCTTCCGCGAAGATGACTTGTTTGAGCATTTATAGAGCGTGATAAAGACTTGGCTATTTAGTTACTGTTGTGATTCTTTCTCACTTAACCCACAACGTAGCTATCACTTCGATGTCTCACGCAGTTGAGGATACGTCAAGAGGTTTTGTACATTGGGTACACCGTTTCTTCTTCACAAGGATTAGTACAAGCTTAAGTAACAAATCTGAAGAATTTTACGTCATGATTCAAGTTTGGCATATCGGGTCTATTTCTCCAAGTGGTCATTGCTATAATCGTCAGAATATGTGAATGGTGTGTTTACCAAAGTGTTTAATGGTTGAGATGTAATTAGCAATTCTCATGGGTTACTTGATGCTTCAGCATGTCTATGATACTTCACTGTCTAAGCAAAATCTTTAAAAATCCTCAACGACATTCATGATCTTTCAAGATGTTTGCTTATGACAAGAACTTCTCGTGCAAATGGTCGTACACGTTATGATGCTTCCGAAAGTTCGAAACCATCATGGGGGAGAAACGTGTACTTTGGTTTACGGACAACCTCCAGGGGGAAGTAGCTTATACTACTTGACTTAGTATGGTTTGTGAAGTTGTTTACATATGGGTAAAGAATTGTTGATGATATTGTTGATGGTGGAGAATGAACCGTTGAGGAACCGCTGCATGTTCCCCTAAAACAGATATTCACCGAAACCAAAGTTGTCATAAAACATTCAAGCTGACACTGTTACGGTTTAGTCTTGATTTTATAAAATCCCGCGAAAGAATCTATTTCTCGGTTTAAATCATAGACTTGTAAAACCCCGTGACAATGGAAACATCCTGATAAAAGTTATGTGCTCTTCCGGATCTGTCTCTTGGTTTATTCTTGGTTTTGTAAAATCCCGCGAAAGAAATTATTTCTCGGTTTAAACCATAGAATTGTAAAATCCCGCGATGATAGAACCATCCTGGAGAAAGGAAAGTGTATGTCAAGATCTTATCTGATGCTGGTGCTACGGTTTCTACTTCGAAGAAGGGATAAAGGGTGTACTTCATGAATTGGGTGATTGATTGGATATTCTTCAGGGCAGTTTGGTTATTACATGGTTTTATGGGGTTATGTGCTTTTAACCTTGGTCGGGATGAAACCATTATCATAGTTCACTTAAAACGTCAAAGGAGGCTAGATTTGAGCTTTAAACCACAAGATGTGACAACGGCGTTAATTCAGTATTATCTATTTGAGGTTGAAGTGAAATGTCACGGGCAAGTGTACTTAGTATCTGAAGGTATCGGGGATGGTTGGATGAAGATTCTTCGAGATCCTTGTTCGAGCTTTAAATATTTTCAAAAACGAAGACTTGGAAATCTAGTTATTTTTGGCTGATTTTTCTTTTTCTTTTTACCACTTGGGGGAATTGGTCTCTTACCACCACAAAATAACTATCACTTTAAGGAGTTAGGTTGTAGTGCTCAGTGTCACATTTAATTGTGGATTTTCAGAGGTGATGTACGTCTTATACTTGATGGTTGGTTGGATGAAGAGTATAGAGTACTTAGGGATTCAAAGGGGGATGAACTCTCAACACCGCTCTTTGTTACATGTGTGCAAGTTTAAGTCACGAGTTCGGGTTAATTCACTTCAGGGTCAAATTCATCATATTGGGTTTTCTCCATCAACTGTCACAACAAAGAGCCTACTGAATGATAATGGGGTTGATTACAAGTTTTGCCAAGAGATGCTGAAAAGAGAGAGATTATGACATTTGAACACAACAGTTCAAGTCTCGTTCTCTAAAGAAAAGAAAAGTGTACGTTTCAGTGAGCTTTATCTTCAAAAGAAGAGAAATCTTCTTATGACGTTTGAACACATCAGTTCAAGCCTCGTACTCTTAAGAAAAGAAAAGTGTATGCTTCAGTGCGCTTTATCTTCGGAAAAAGAGAAATCTTCTCATTATGACCATTCTCATCAACATGCTTCATGCTTTTTCCATGCGCACTCAATTATCAAGTGAACCGAACTACCGTTGCTAGTACTCTTATTCCACGTGCTCATTTAAATGGCGATGGTGACATCATATGAAAATTTTGTAGGGGAGAAGTGTGAATAGAATACATTTTGAAGATATTCACTTATTCAATCAAGAATGGCAACTCCTTATGCAATTCTTGAGGGGGAGAATAAGTGTGAAACTGCTGCACGTTGAGTTCTATCTTAGAATAAATGGTCATACAGCTCCAAACTCATGTAAGAACCGAGGTTCTTCTTATCGGATCATCTTTACATGGAGTTTCTTCTAAGAGCCGTTGGTTGACATCTTCTCATGGACTGATAAGTTTAATGACAAACTGCTTCCAGTTGCGAGGCTGATTTGCTTGATGAACATCTTTCTGTTCTTGTTTGATTGGGAGGGATTTTAGTTAAGGGGATTTGCTATAAGTAAGTTAATTGGAATGCATTTGATGAGATGAAGATGATTAACTTTCTATTCCCCAATTGGACAATCTAGAAGAAGGTCCAGTCTACAGTCTGTTCTACATTCTCTGTTGTGTTTGAAGACTAAAGACGAGTTGCATTTAATGATCTAAAGACTTCTTCTTATCTCGGGTATTTATCGAAGGATTGTTAGTTTATGGGAGAGCATTAATTGGGGGAGAGTGAAATGTCAAGATTCAATCCCTGATTAGACTTGCTCATTCTGTTCTTCGACAAGTTGATTCACTCAAGACTTTAAATGTTCTTCTCAAAAGATTTCGAGTATTTGGGCTTATAACGTGTTGCTGATTCTGAAGTATCAAAACCAGCAAGGGGGAAGGAGACACGCATCTAAACGCGAGTAAACTTGATGAGCTTAATACTTCTAAGTGATTGAAGATATCCCGGGAAGACTAATGTCATTACCGCAGAGAAACTCAAGGTTTGACTCATGGCGTTTAGTGTTCTTATTCCAACTATGTGGGGGAAGAGATGGAAGAGTTAGTTTCTGGTGATAAAAGAGGTACACAAGTGTGTGATGATTTCGATGATATCGCAATCATCAGGGGAGAGAGATTGTGTACATTGGGGACGCTCAGCTGTTTCACTTGAGAGCTTAATCGGTGATTCAGTGATAATCACTTATTCCGAAGATGACATCCGCAGAGATAATCAGTGATTCAACATGCTACTTCAGTGTTATCGGTTATTCTTTCTTTGGGCATTTGGGTACTTCGGGTTCTTGAGCTTCATACACTATCATCAGGGGAGAGAAAAGTATACATCGGGGTTATTCTTTGGCAATCGGACTTAATCTACTACTTCGATGTTATAAGTTTCTCTGTTTTTGTGTATATGTGTATTCGGGTTCGTGAGCTCTATTCTAAGAGACTGGTTGCATCAATTCATCTACTTGGGGGAAGTGGTCTCTTGACACCTTTTGGTATGCATCACTTCAGAGTTCAGTGTAAAAGAAATTTGAGAAGAATCTTTCAAGAATGGGATGAGACGTTGCTGTTCTATTGGATGATATTACCCCGAACGAAGAATCACGATGATTATTCTTAAAAGGAGCAGCAAGATCGATGATAATGGTGTGCTTCTTTGTGCACCTGGCTAAGGCAAGCTTGAAATAGAGCTTTGAATCTGCTCAGCTAAAAGGATTATCGATTTGGGGGGAAGCTGCCAAAGTCTCGTATTCTTAAAGGCTCAATTTCTTCTTTTCAAGAGTCTCGGAAGCTTTGGTGGTGAAAGTTTAAGAGATGATGATTTCTATCTTCTGCAACGGGGCTGTTTGATATCCTTATCTCTGTACTTGTATCATCATCATCTTAAACTATATCATCTACTCTATCTTTGTAAATATTTATCAAAAACCAAAATATAAAATTATAAAACCAACAAAAAGAAAATAGAAAAATATAAAATCAACATAACCCATAAAAATCAGAAAATTTGAAAAAGACAAAAAAATATTGTTTTTCAAAGACATGTCTTCTGGTATCGATAACATCTACGGTCTTAGAAATGTCATTCAATAATGGCACGAGACCATATATGAAGTTCGAGCAGAAGGTGTAAATATTCTTTTCAAAACATGTCTCAAAATATGGCTTGCAGTTACTTCAGACTGTGACCCGCGCTTAACCATGGCTTGCTATTATTTCAGATAGCAACCCGCTCTTCAAGAAAGGAAAGTGCTGCGCTAAACCATTTTTCATAAATATCATGCACTTATCCTAAAACAAAATGAGGAAAACATGTCGACAAAAAGACTGTTGTTCCTACTCAAATGTTTTTCTTTCTATAATTCTTCAGAAAAATATTTGTTTTACAAAATGGTGGAAAATGAGTTGCTTTCAAATCAATCAGACTTGGATTTTTTCAAAAATTTGGAAACTCAATCAATGACTTCAACGTTTTTAAAACGTTTCATAAAATGAGTCATTGATTGAGGTGGAGATTGTTTTCAAATCTATATCATCTATCTGGCTTATCTAATTATCCTATATACTTAAATGTAAAAGATGTATGCCTACGTCGAAGGACTAGGAATCTAGGATATGATTATTAGGATTAGATGATTAGAGTTTGATAAACACATAATTCCCATGCCTTTTATGATCTGATTGATATGTTGGATTGACTTTTATTAGTCGATTGTTGTTTGCGTGATGTCGACCACCATATATCTGTATGTATGTCCACTAACATATGCATATATCATGGTTCATAAGAATGTTCCCGATCCGGATCCCACAAAAGAAGATGATTGGATGCCGAAAGGAAAGGGCAACTATTTCTTGGGTCGACAAATGAAGAAACGAAACTTAATTGGATCTCTATGGACAGTTGGCAAGATAGATGCAACTTAAGAGGTCTCACTGCATCCGCAGATGGCTTTCTTCAAGACTTACAGTAACAACAGAAGCTTCTCAACCACCTAACGTATCTTTGTGCAGGATAAGTAGTGATGATACCATTTTTTAAAACAATTTTAAAATTATTGTTTTTGAAAATGGAAAAATATGTGTTTGAAAATAAATTAAACTAAATTTTGGAAATCAACTGAACTTCACTTTTTCAAAACATAAGTCACTCAATCAACGACTACGATCATTGATTGAGGGAGAGAGTGATTTCAAACTTAAGTATTTTCAAACGATATTTCTTCATAAAAGTTCGTTTGTACAAAATAAGTGGTGATCTAAAGATTTAATGTTATATCATGGTATGATTTTCTTTAAAACTCAAAGATCTTTCAAAATGAAATTTTTTCTGTTCTTGTTTGATTGTGAAATTATTTTATTTTACTTAAAGATCTCTTAAAAACTATCAAACCTGACACTAACAATCTTTAATGTCTATAATTGGTCCTCATCAGTCAATTTCAAAATTTAAATCTTGCCACGTCTTTCCCCAAAAGTTTTCTAAATAATTTAAATCAATTGGGATCACAAATCTCAAATGGTTTGAAATTTTTGATCGAGGGAGAGATCGTGATTTAAATCTTAAATCGGTTTTAAAGGGTGATTGTTTCAAAAGCACTCCTTCCTTCATGTGCCAAACGATTTAAAATACATGATGCACATGATTGAGGAGGAGCATTTAACCAAAAACCATAAGAGAATTTAAACCAGACATATTTTCTCCCATGTTTTCTAAAACTATTTAAATCACTTGGGATCCAAAATCTCAAAGGGTTTGATATTTTTGATCGGGGGAGAAAATGTGATTTAAATATGAAATCTGATAAAAGATGATCGTTTTGATTCAAAGTGCAAGTTCTCTCTAATATGTTCTAAACTCTTTCGTATATCGATGCACATATTGAGGGGGAGCGAATGGTTTCTATTGGCAATCGTGGAAGTACTTCAAAAACCTCTTTCCTCTATGTGTTAAATGATTTCAAATAACCAACGCACATTTTGAAAGGGAGAATTTACCAAGAAAATTAAAAGGCTTTTTCTAAGGAAATTGTGATCAAAGAATTTATTTCTAAGAACTCTTGCCTCCATGTGCTAAACAATTTGAAAATCATGTACAGATGTTGAGGAGGAGCATTTCTAAATGATCAAAAACAATTAAGGTACAAAATGCTTTGATATTATATCACAAGTACCTTGATTGATTTTCCAAATGATTTTTCAATTGGTTTCAAGAAGGAAAAAATAATACCAAAAGACCGACCAATTTACTTTATGCATTGTGTTATAAGGATGGTTAGGTTAGGTATTCGTTCCCACGATCCTGCCAGAGCCGGAGGGATCTACCCAGGGACAATCCACTAGATAGTGTAGAAGTCCTTAGGTATGATGAAAAAAGGAGAAAAGTGAGAAATAGGAAGAGTGCGGACTGAGAAAGAGCTAGAACTGGAATAAACCCAACAAGGTTCTAGTAATGAAGTCTCGGTAAACACTGAAGTGGTTGAAGAATGAAAAAGAATTGAATGTGAAAAGGGTAAAAAGAAATAGCCCTCCAATAATTCAACCTTAGGCCTGAAACCGGGTTCAATACATATGCTACTGGTGGTTACCAAGGTAACGCCAGTATTGAAGACATGACGTCATGGACCCAGTGATACACTGCACTAAACTTTCAAGCTACTCAAGTTCCTCTTAAAAGGACTTGTTTCATTCTCACGGGGAACCTACATAATCTATCGACCTTCTCTTAGAGATTGTTGATATTGAAGAAGGATACCCTCTCCCTAGTCTCCGGCATAGGAAACCAAATATGCACGATTGAGTCTAGAGCCAAAAGATCATCCACAATATCTCATTAGGACACAAAATTAATGAAGACTTGCTGTTTCACACAATGTGGAAAGTAAGTATATATTGAGAGTCCTACGCATTATCCTTGTGGTATTGCCAGAACATCCGAGTGATATGTAAAAGTATTCACGATGAAGATGGAAATCCTTCTAGAGCCAACATCAAACAAGCTCTTGGTGGGTGACATGTGAGATCTTTTCTAAAAGATCAAGCTTGTGACAACTGGATAGAAATAATGGGGCAATTCATTCTTGAATCAACCTTGGTCCAGGAAATGAATTGACGAATACTTTTGGAAAAACCGTTCGATGTGCAAATCTTCTTTTCTCTAGCACATCGAATGTGTATTCATGTTTTCAAACACAAAAGTATCTCTGATTGAAAAAATACTTTTGGAAAAACCGTTTGATGTGCAAATCTCTTCTTTTCTCTAGCACATCGAATGTGTATTCTTTTTCAAATACAAAAGTATTTCTGATTGAAAATTGATCTTTTTCATAAAACCTTCATCGTATTGCAAAACTCTTTCTTCTAAGCAATACGCGATTTTTTTTCAAATCAATTTTTCATCAATCAGTGAATCTCAATTCGCTGGTTCACTCATTCTGTGTTGTCTACTTTGGGACGCTCCGGTTTGAGAACGGCTAGATCAAGCTGCGAAACCCTGTCAAGGAGATTCTTCGGAACTCTACCTGTTCACAGGCAGTATTTATACTGATCAACGGGGAACTGTAGTTCTTGCAACTATATTCAACGAAAGTGAACAAAGATACTTTCGTGTGTTTTAGTGCTAACTGTTGTTTGCAGGAACTGTTGGACGGTTGCAGCTGATCGATATTGAGGAGTCAATTCACAACCGCATGCTCACAGCATTCGTGCTTAATTGAAGAAAATCATGATCATCCAAGACATACAACGATGCTTCCGCTACTCTGATGAAAAGATGTCATGATCCAGAAAGTGAAGCACGTCGGTCCAAAAGTCACAACATCACATGAAGGCAACACAATAAAGGGTGATCCAGAGATTTACTGTGGCTTATGATCTCAATAAAGCTCGAAGATCATCAAAGATGTGGATCAGTTCAAAGACCTCCACTGAAAGTACAAAACTATGCGGACTTTAAAGAATCGCTACTAAAGCACAAAGATTGCGGAACTTGAAGAATCGATGTCTACGAGCTCAGAACTAAATACAAAGATAGAATGTTAGGATGCAAAATGTGTTTCATGGGGTGACCTTTATTAGGGGGAGATTGTTAGGAATTGGAAATTCCATGAGGAAGTGTCGGTCACCCCAATTATAGTCTAGCACATGTTAGCTCGTAGACATATCGTTATTTACTTGTTTATTAGTTAGTTATTAGCATAGTTTAGCTTAGAGTAACACCATGGAGGAAGGACGGGTCTTTACCCACTGTATGCCTGATCCACAGCCCGACAGGAGGGCGTTTAGTCTGTAACTATAAATACCCTGTTAGGAATTGGAAATTCAATTGTGAAGTGTCGGTCACCCCAACTATAGACTAGCACAAGTTAGCTCGTAGACATATCGTTATTTATCAGTTTATTAGTTAGTTATTAGTTTAGTTTAGCGTAGTGTAACACCGTGGAGGAAGGACGGGTCTTTACCCACTATATACCTGATCCACAGGCCGTCAGGAGGTCGTTTAGTTTGTAACTATAAATACCCTTCCCACTAAGGGAAGGGTGGTGCTTTTCTCATAATCTAACCTTTTCATTTGATTGTTTATCTCTCTAAAAAACACCCTCTCCTCTCTTCATCTCTATAAAATGGCTATCTTGTTTAATCATAATCTAAGACCACCCGAATCATCTAAAAAACATAAATATACGATCCTAACAATTGGCATCAGAGCCCAGGTTATGTTGTTTGTGTTGGGGTTTTTGTATGTGGTTTATTCGTTCTTGTATGTGATTTGTATGATTGTTTGTTAGCGGTTTGATGCAGTTTTTGTGTGGTTTTGATGTGTGTTGATGCTGTTGTTGTTATCTGGTTATGAGTGTTATCTGTTTTTAAACATGTTTACTGGTTTTAGATTGAAGTGGTCCTAACTGTATCTTAACGTATCTTGAACAAGTTTTATATCTGCTTTTAGATCAGTTTTGGTGGTCAAATAATGTTTTCTGGTAAACTGTTTCTATTAACAGATTTGAGGTCAAAATCATACATACGATTTGTGTAAATGTCCTGTGCGATTTGTCCTTTTTTGTGTCCAGATTCAATGTTTCGGGAGAGGTTTTTCCTATCTGTCCTGATTCAATGTATCTTGTCACGGTCAAAAGCGATTTGTCATGATCAAAAGTGACTTGTGTGTTAAATGGACTATGTGTTTTGACACATAGTAATTTACGATTTGTCCTGGTTCAAGAAGCGATTTGTCATCTAAGTTTTGACTCAGATGCGGTTTGTTCTGTAAAGGTCAATGGTGAAAAGCGATTTGTCTAAACTATTCTAAACAGATGCGATTTGTGTTTTAAAAGTAAGCAATTTGTGATGTAAAAAATCAAGCGATTTGTAAGTTGCAAGATGCGAGTTGTCTAAATAATTTTTTAAAGCAATTTGTGTTTAAAAAGGACTGCGACTTGAGATATAAAAGAAGATGCGACTTGTCACCACTGATGCTAGTTGAGTCATTGATCAAAACAGTTGACCATGACATAAAAACGAGATGAAGAAGAAGACATGACCATGGCATTTAGACTCAAACCAAAACCTTAACTATTCTCATAAATCATCACCAACTACATATCCCAAACCTAACTCATCCTCCATCACCTACAACTATACTAGATTCATGACTCTAAATGTAAATGAAAGTTAGATCTCAAAGTAAATCAAGGCATGGTTGAAATTATCATTAATTCAACTCAGGCTTATTACAAACCCCTTGACTCTCTTCATCACAGATCTACTCATCTAAAGGTTTTTAAGCATTTGAAGGAAGAGTAAGGTCTCAGTGAATCTATTCATGGCGTTCAAAGATGCATCAACTCACAAATGATTCGGTCTTCATTGACTTACATCCTTTTATGTACGAATCTCAAAGGTGTCTTAAACAACAAGTGTTTAAAACCATTCAAGAGTTTCGATTTTTGTATTAAGTGTCAAAGAAAACAAAAAGGAACTATAATATTTAAAGTTAAAACCTTTATTGATCGATATACTTGATGCTTCACATCATTTTTTCTGTTCGAACTCAATAAGAAAGGTTGAATAACAACAGTGTTATAACCCTTCTATGGTTCGACTTATGGTAAATCGAAGGTTGAAAATCTTATATTCAAACATCTAAAGAAAAACAAGTTAACATTAATGTTAATTGTTTTCGTTGGTTTATTCATACTAAAGTCAATCTTTTATTACTCACCTAGACCTGGATGTTGAGGTTCGAACCAACCCTGTGGTTAACTTCTCAGATCTAAACAAATCGAATACTTGAAATGAATTTGCTTTGGTCGAAGATTATATCAGAAATTTTGAGTGAGAGAAAAATATTCTTGGTGAAATGGAATGAAAAAGGGGCGGATTATTTTTAGGGTTTATGTGAGATTAAGATGCGTTTTTGTGAGAAAGAGGCGGATTGATAAGGGAGATATATTAGGGTTTCTCTAGATTTGGTGTGTTAAGGAGTGTTTTATACCTGATTTTTAGGGTAGTGCGTTTTCAGGATCTGTTATGGGCCGAGATATGCCTCTCTTCTATGGGCCATGTAAGGTTTGTGTTACATGCTATAAGGATTATCTATGGGCCATGTATTGTCATGCTAGTAATTATTCGTGTAGCCAATGGACCCATTCTTAAGTTGGGGTGGTAATATTGTATCACGACAAGATGACATTAATATTACATTGCTAATGACTACATCTAGATATGAATAACGTTAATGTTACATGCTTAATTTAGGGTTAGTGGTAATGTAATGCATTTCAAGTGAATGACATTGTGTTAATCTCGTTCGTGGGCTATATTTTTCTGTAATGGACTGGACTTAGAAATATAATGTGAATGTTTGGACTTGAATTATCATGGGATTCAACTTGGATGATTGGATTGATTTTCATAAACCAGGCTTTGATTTTTGCATGTAACCAAGTTTGGGCCGTACACATGATTAGGTCGAATGGGCCTCTCAAGAATTGGATTTTATGTAAGTTGATGTATGATGAGATTTGAGATGTGCGTTGTATAAATTGATCATGAGATTTGTGATAACCAGATTTCATGAGACTTGTTGAAGTGATTTGAAAATGTGACTTGATGATGAGATCTGGTATGGTGATGAAAGTTGTTGTGGTATGCGGTTTGGTACTTTGGTGTATACATTTTCATGGATAATATTTCGTCACGGATGGAAGTGTTATTTGAACAAGGTTGACTACGGGGTTGTTTATACGGTATTTCTTATTTGGATGTGAAGTGAGGTTTTCCGGGCGCATTTACTTATTTCGGCTTCTTTCTTTCTACCCTTCCGCGAAGATGACTTGTTTGGGCATTTATAGAGTGTGATAAAGACTTGGCTATTTAGTTACGTTTATGATTCTTTCTCGCTTAACCCACAACGTAGCTATCACTTAGGTGTCTCACGCAGTTGAGGATATGTCAAGAGGTTTTGTACATTAGGTACACCGGTCCTTTTTCATGAGGATTAGTACAAGTTTAAGTAAAAAATCTGGGGAATTTTACTTCATGATCAGGTTTGGCATATCGGGTTTACTTCACCATGTTGTCACTGCGATAGCCGACAGATTGCATGAATGATGTGTTTACCAAAGTGTTTACTGGATGGTTGATGATATTGTTGATGTTGGATAATGAACCGTTGATGAACCGCTGCATGTTCCCCTAAAACAGATATTCACTGAAACCAAAGTTGTCATAACACATTCAAGCTGACATTGTTTACGGTTTTGTCTTGGTTTTGTAAAATCCTGGGAAAGAATCTAATTCTCGGTTTAAATCATAGATTTGTAAAATCCCGTGACAATGGAATCATCCCGGTGTAAGTAAAGTGCATTTCCGGCTCTATCTCTCGGTTTATTCTTGGTTTTGTAAAATCCCACGAAAGAAACTATTTCTTGGTTTAAACTATAGAATTGTAAAATCCCGTGATGATGGAACCATCCTGGAGAAAGGGAAAGTGTAATTCTGGATCTTATCTGATGGTGCTATAGTTTCTTCTTCGAAGAAGGGATAAAAGAGTGTACTTCATGAATTGGGTGACTGTTTGGATTGTATTTTTGGCAGTTTGATTATTACAAAGTTTTACGGGGTTATGCTTATTAAACCATGATCGGGATGAAAGCATTATCATAGTTCACTTTAAAGGTCAAAGGAGGCTAGATTTGAGCTTTTAACAAGATGTGACAACGGGTTTAATTCACTATTATTTATTTGAGGTTGAAGTGAAATATCACGGGCAAGTGTACTTAGTATCTGAAGGTATCGGTGATGGTTGGATGAAGATTCTTCAAGATCCTTGTTCAAGCTTATTATAAAAACGAAGACTTGGAAATCTAGTTATTGTTGGGTGACTTTTTCCTTTTCTTTTACCATTTGGGGGAATTGGGCTCTTACTACCACAAAATAACTATCACTTTAAGGAGTTACGTTGTAGTGCTTAGTGTCACATTCAATTATGGATTTTCAAGAGGTGATGTACGTCTTATACTTGATGGTTGGTTGGATGAAGAGTATAGAGTACTTAGAGATTCAATGGTGGATGAATTCTCAGCACCGCTCTTTGTTACATATGTGCAAGTTTAAGTCACGAGTTCGGGTTAGTTTACTTCAGGGTCAAATTCATCATATTGGGTTTTCTCCATCAGCTGTCATGACAAAGAGCCTACTGAATGATAATGGGGTTGATTACAAGTTTGCCAAGAGAGGTTGAAAAGAGAGAGATGATGACGTTTGAACACAACAGTTCAAGCCTCATTCTTTAAAGAAAAGAAAAGTGTACGTTTCAGTGCGCTTTATATTCAAAAGAACAGAAATCTTCTCAATTATGACCATTCTCATCAACATGCTTCATGCTTTTTCCATGCGCGCTAATTAATCAAGTGAACCGAACTATTGTTGATTGTTCTTCTTATTCCACTTGCTCAATAATAATGACGATGGCGACATCATAGGCTACCTTTGAAGGGGAGAAGTGTGAAGAGACTACATTATGAAGATATTCACTTTTTTAATCAAGAATGACATCTCCGTATGCAATTCTTGAGGGGGAGAAGAAGTGTGATAGTTCTGCATGGTTGATTGACATATGAGAATATATGGTCATATGGCTCCTAATTCATGTAAGAACCGAGCTTCTTCTTATTGAGTCATCTTTACATGGAGTTTCTTCTATGAGCCGTTGGTTGACATCTTCTCACGGACTGATGAGTTTAACGACAAAGTGCTTCCAGTTGCGGGGCTGATTTCCTTGATGAACATATTTTTGTTCTTGTTTGATTGGGAGGGATTTGATTTAAGGGGATTTGCTATATACAAGTTAACGGGAATGCATGTGGTGAGAAGAAGATGTTAACTTTCTGATCCCCAAACGGCGATCTTGAAGAAGATTGTCGGTTTAGGAGAGAGCACTAATTGGGGGAGAGTGATAAGTCAGACTCAATCCCCAATTAGACTTGCTCACATTCTTCAGCAAATTGATTCTCACAAAGACTTCAAGCGATCTTCTCAAAAGATTTCAAGTATTTGGGCTTATAATATGTTGCTGATTCTGAGGTATCAAAACCAGCAAGGGGGAAGGAGACACGCATCTAAACGCGAGTAAACTTGATGAACTTAATACTTCTAAGTGATTGAAGATATCCCGGGAAGACAAAGGTCATTACCGCAGAGAAACTCAATGTTTATCTCATGGCGTTTAGTGTTCTTATTCCATCTATCTGGGGGAAGAGATGGAAGAGTTAGTTTCTGAAGATAAAAGAGGTACACAAGTGTGTGATGATTTCGATGCTAATCGCAATCATCAGGGGAGAGAGATTGTGTACATTGGGGATGCTCAGCTGTTTCACTTGAGGGCTTAATCAGTGATTCAGAGATATAATCACTTATTCCGGAGTTGACATCCGCATAGATAATCAGTGATTCAACATGCTTCTTCAATGTTCTCGGTTATTCTTTCTTTGGTCATTCGGGTACTTCGGGTTCTTGAGCTTCATACACTTTATTCAGGGGAGAGAAAAGTATACATCGGGGTTATTCTTTGGATATCGGACTTAATCTGCTACTTCGATGTTATAAGTTTCTCTGTCTTTGAAGCACATCCATATGTGTATTCGGGTTCATGAGCTTCATTCAAAGAGACCGACTGCATCAATTCAACTACATGCGGGAAGTGGTTTCTTGACACCTTTTGGGGATGCATCGCTTCAGACTTCAGTGGTAGTGAAATATGAGAAGAAATTTAAAGAGTGGGATGAGATGTAAAAGAAGAAGCGACTTGACTCAAATCGAAGATGCGACTTGTCACCACTGATGCGACTTGAGTCATTGATCAAAACAGTTGACCATGATAGAAAAACGAGATGAAGAAGAAGACATGACCATGGCATTTAGACTCAAACAAAAACCTTAACTATTCTCATAAATCATCACCAACCACATATCCCAAACCTAACTCATCCTCCATCACCTACAACTATACTAGATTCTTGACTCTAAATGTAAATGAAAGTTAGATCTCAAAGTATATCAAGGCATGGTTGAAATTACCATTAATTCAACTCAGGCTTATTACAAACCCCTTGACTCTCTTCATCACAGATCGACTCATCTAAAGGTTTTTAAGCATTTGAAGGAAGAGTAAGGTCTCAGTGAATCTATTCGTGGCATTCAAAGATGCATCAACTCACAAATGATTCGGTCTTCATTGACTTACATCCTTTTATGTACGAATCTCAAAAGTGTCTTAAACGACAAGTGTTTAAAACCATTCAAGAGTTTCGATTTTTGTGTTAAGTGTTAAAGAAAACAAAAAGGAACTATAATCTTTAAAGTTAAAACCTTTATAGATCGATATACTTGATGCTTCACATCATTTTTTCTGTTCGAACTCAATAAGAAAGGTTGAATAAAAACAGTGTTATAACCCTTCTATGGTTTGACTTATGATAAATCAAAGGTTGAAAATCTTATATTCAAACATCTAAAGAAAAACAAGTTAACATTAATGTTAATTGTTTTCGTTGGTTTATTCATACTAAAGTCAATCTTTTATTACTCAACTAGACCTGGATGTTGAGGTTCGAACCAACCCTGTGGTTAACTTCTCAGATCTGAACAAATCGAATACTTGAAATTAATTTTCTTTGGTCAAAGATTATATCAGAAATTTTGAGTGAGAGAAAAATATTCTTGGTGAAATGGAATGAAAAAGGGGCGGATTATTTTTGAGGTTTATGTGAGATTAAGATGCATTTTATGAGAAAGAGGCGGATTGATAAGGGAGATATATTAGGGTTTCTCTAGATTTGGTGTGTTAAGGAGTTTTTTATACCTGATTTTTAGGGTAGTGCGTTTTCAGGATCTGTTATGGGCCGAGATATGCCTCTCTTCTATGAGCCATGTAAGGTTTGTGTTACATGCTATAAGGATTATCTATGGGCCGTGTATTGTCATGCTAGTAATTATTCGTGTAGCCAATGGACCCATGCTTAAGTTGGGGTGGTAATATTGTATCACGACAAGATGATATTAATATTACATTGCTAATGACTACATCTAGATACGAATAACGTTAATGTTACATGCTTAATTTGGGGTCAGTGGTAATGTAATGAATTTCAAGTGAATGACATTGTGTTAATCTCGTTCGTGGGCTATATTTTTCTGTAATGGACCAGACTTAGAAATATAATGTGAATGTTTGGACTTGAATTATAATGGGATTCAACTTGGATGATTGGATTGATTTTCATAAACCAGGCTTTGATTTTTGCATGTAACCAAGTTTGGGCCGTACACATGATTAGGTCGAATGAGCCTCTCAAGAATTGGATTTTATGTAAGCTGATGTATGATGAGATTTGAGATGTGCGTTGTATAAATTGATCGTGAGATTTGTGATAACGAGATTTTATGAGACTTGTTGAAGTGATTTGACAATGTGACTTGATGATGAGATCTGGTATGGTGATGAGAGTTGTTGTGGTATGCGGTTTGGTACTTTGGTATATACATTTTCATGGATAATATTTCGTCACGGATGGAAGTGTTATTTGAACAAGGTTGACTACGGGGTTGTTTATACGGTATTTCTTATTTGGATGTGAAGTGAGGTTTTCCGGGCGCATTTACTTATTTTGGCTTCTTTCTTTCTACCCTTCCGCGAAGATGACTTGTTTGGGCATTTATAGAGTGTGATAAAGACTTGGCTATTTAGTTACGTTTGTGATTCTTTCTCGCTTAACCGACAACGTAGTTATGACTTAGGTGTCTCACGCAGTTGAGGATATGTCAAGAGGTTTTGTACATTAGGTACACCGTTCCTTTTTCACGAGGATTAGTACAAGTTTAAGTAACAAATCAGGGGAATTTTACTTCATGATCAAGTTTGGCATATCGGGTTTACTTCACCATGTTGTCACTGCGATAGCCGACAGAATGCATGAATGATGTGCTTTCCAAAGTGTTTACCGGATGGTTGATGATATTTTTGATGTTGGATAATGAACTGTTGATGAACCGCTGCATGTTCACCTAGAACAGATATTCACTGAAACCAAACTTGTCATAACACATTCAAGCTGACATTGTTTACGGTTTTGTCTTGGTTTTGTAAAATCTCGCGAAAGAATCTAATTCTCGTTTTAAATCATAGATTTGTAAAATCCCGTGACAATGGAATCATCCCGGTTTAAGTAAAGTGCATTTCCGGCTCTATCTCTCGGTTTATTCTTGGTTTTGTAAAATCCCACGAAAGAAACTATTTCTTGGTTTAAACTATAGAATTGTAAAATCCCGTGATGATGGAACCATCCTGGAGAAAGGGAAAGTGTAATTCTGGATCTTATCTGATGCTGGTGCTACGGTTTCTTCTTCGAAGAAGGGATAAAAGAGTGTACTTCATGAATTGGGTGACTGTTTGGATTGTATTCTTGGCAGTTTGGTTATTACAAAGTTTTACGGGGTTATGCTTATTAAACCATGATCGGGATGAAACCATTATCATAGTTCACTTTAAAGGTCAAAGGAGGCTAGATTTGAGCTTTTAACAAGATGTGACAACGGGGTTAATTCACTATTATTTATTTGAGGTTGAAGTGAAATATCACGGGCAAGTGTACTTAGTATCTGAAGGTATCGGGGATGGTTGGATGAAGATTCTTCAAGATCCTTGTTCGAGCTTATTATAAAAAACGAAGACTTGGAAATCTAGTTATTGTTGGGTGACTTTTTTCTTTTGCTTTTACCATTTAGGGGAATTGGGCTCTTACCACCACAAAATAACTATCACTTTAAGGAGTTACGTTGTAGTGCTCAATGTCACATTCAATTGTGAATTTTCAAGAGGTGATGTACGTCTTATACGTGATGGTTGGTTGGATGAAGAGTACAGAGTACTTAGAGATTCAATGGTGGATGAATTCTCAGCACCGCTCTTTGTTACATATGTGCAAGTTTAAGTCACGAGTTCGGGTTAGTTTACTTCAGGGTCAAATTCGTCATATTGGGTTTTCTCCATCAGCTGTCACGACAAAGAGCCTACTGAATGATAATGGGGTTGATTACAAGTTTGCCAAGAGAGGTTGAAAAGAGAGAGATGATGACATTTGAACACAACAGTTCAAGCCTCGTTCTCTAAAGAAAAGAAAAGTGTACGTTTCAGTGCGCTTTATCTTCAAAAGAAGAGAAATCTTCTCAATTATGACCATTCTCATCAACATGCTTCATGCTTTTTCCATGCGCGCTAATTCATCAAGTGAACCGAACTATTGTTGATTGTTCTTTTTATTCCACTTGCTCAATAATAATGACGATGGCGACATCATAGGCTACCTTTGAAGGGGAGAAGTGTGAAGAGACTACATTATGAAGATATTCACTTGTTTAATCAAGAATGGTATCTCCGTATGCAATTCTTGAGGGGGAGAAGAAGTGTGATAATTCTGCATGGTTGATTGACATATGAGAATATATGGTCATATGGTTCCTAACTCATGTAAGAACCGAGCTTCTTCTTATCGGGTCATCTTTACATGGAGTTTCTTCTATGAGCCGTTGGTTGACATCTTCTCACGGACTGATGAGTTTAACGACAAAGTGCTTCCAGTTGCGGGGCTGATTTCCTTGATGAACATATTTCTGTTCTTGTTTGATTGGGAGGGATTTGATTTAAGGGGATTTGCTATATACAAGTTAACGGGAATGCATGTGGTGAGAAGAAGATGTTAAATTTCTGATCCCCAAACGGCAATCTTGAAGAAGATTGTCGGTTTAGGGGAGAGCACTAATTGGGGGAGAGTGATAAGTCAGACTCAATCCCCAATTAGACTTGCTCACATTCTTCAGCAAATTGATTCTCACAAAGACTTCAAGCAATCTTCTCAAAAGATTTCAAGTATTTGGGCTTATAATATGTTGCTGATTCTGAGGTATCAAAACCAGCAAGGGGGAAGGAGACACGCATCTAAACGCGAGTAAACTTGATGAACTTAATACTTCTAAGTGATTGAAGATATCCCGGGAAGACAAAGGTCATTACCGCTGAGAAACTCAATGTTTATCTCATGGCGTTTAGTGTTCTTATTCCATCTATGTGGGGGAAGAGATGGAAGAGTTAGTTTATGAAGATAAAAGAGGTATACAAGTGTGTGATGATTTCGATGCTATCGCAATCATCAGGGGAGAGAGATTGTGTACATTGGGGATGCTCAGCTGTTTCACTTGAGGGCTTAATCAGTGATTCAGAGATATAATCACTTATTCCAGAGTTGATATCCGCAGAGATAATCAGTGATTCAACATGCTTCTTCAATGTTCTCGGTTATTCTTTCTTTGGTCATTCGGGTACTTCGGATTCTTGAGCTTCATACACTTTATTCAGGGGAGAGAAAAGTATACATCGGGGTTATTCTTTGGATATCAGACTTAATCTGCTACTTCGATGTTATAAGTTTCTCTGTCTTTGAAGCATATCCATATGTGTATTCGGGTTCATGAGCTTCATTCAAAGAGACTGACTGCATCAATTCAACTACATGCGGGAAGTGGTCTCTTGACACCTTTTGGGGATGCATCGCTTCAGACTTCAGTGGTAATGAAATATGAGAAGAAATTTAAAGAGTGAGATGATACATTACTGTTCTTGTTGATGATATAACCCCGAACAAAGAATCTCGACTATCGTTCTTAAAAGGAGCAACGGGATTTATGATAATGGTGTGCTTCTATGTGCACCTGGCTAAGGCAAGCTTGAAATAGAGCTTATAATATGCTCATCTAATGGATTTTCGGTTTGGGGGGAAGCTGCCAAAGTCTCTTTCTCAAAGGCTCATGTTCTATCTTCTATTCTGGAGCCTCGGAAGCTTTCGTGGTGGAAGTTTAAGAGATGACGAATTCTATCTTCTACGACGTGCTGCTCGATATCCTTATCTCGGTACTCGTATCATCATCTTCTTAAACTATATCATCTTCTCTATCATTGTAAATATTTATCAAAAACAAAATACAAAAATATAAAACCAACAAAAACAAAATAGAAAAATATAAAATCAACAAAAACCCATAAAAATCAAAAAATTTGAAAAATACAAAAAATATTGTTTTTCTAAAGACATGTCTTCTAGTATCGATAACATCTACGGTCTTAGAAATGTCATTCAATAATGGCACGGGACAATAGATGAAGTTCGAGCAGGAGGTGTAAATATTCTTTTTCAAAACATGTCTAAAACTATGGCTTACAGTTACTTCAGACTATAACCCGTGCTTAAACCATGGCTTGCTATTAGTTCAGATAGCAACCTGTTTTTCAAAAAAAGGAAAGTGCTACGCTTAAACGATTTTCACAAAATTTGTGCACTTATCCTAAAAACAAATTGAGGAAAGTATGTCGAAGGACTGCTGTTCCTACACAAATATTTTTCCTTCTAAAATTCTCCAGAAAAATATTTGTTTTAACTAAAATGGTAGAAAATGAGTTGCTTGAAAATCAATCAGAATCAGAATTTTCATAAATTTGCAAAACCCAATCAATGACTTCAGCTTGGTTAAACTTTTCATAAAATGAGTCATTGATTGAGGGGGAGAATGTTCTTCAAATTTACATCATCTAACGGGCTTCCTTAATTATCCTACGTGCTTAATTAAAAATGATATTTGCCTATGTAGAAGGACTAGGAATTTAGGATATGATTGTGAGGATTAGATGATTAGAGTTTGATGAACACATAAATCCCATGCTTTATATGTGATCTGATTGATATGTTGAATTGACTTTTATTAGTCGATTGTTGTTTGGGTGTTGTCGACCACCATATATCTGTTTGTGTTGACTAACATATGCAGATAAGATGGTTTATATGAGTGTTCCCGATCCGGATCCCACAAATGAAGATGATTGGATGCCGACAAATTTTTTGGGTCGACAAATGAAGAAACGAAGCTTAATTGGATCTCTCCATGGATAGTTGGCACGTTAGATGCAAATTCAGAGGTCTCACTGCATCTGCAGATGGTTTTCTTCCAACCCTCAGCAACAACAACAAAAGCAACTTATCCACCTAACGTATCTTTGTGCAGGACAAGTAGTGAATAATACCATTTTTCAAAATATTTGATAAAATTGTTTTGAAAATGGAAAAATAATGTTTTGAAAATAAATTGGACTAAAATTTGAAAATCACCGGACTTCATTTTATCAAAACCTAAGTCACTCAATCAACGACTACGGTCATCGATTGAGGGGGAGAGTGATTTAAAATAAAATATTTTCAAACGATATTTCTTCATAAAAGTCCGTTTTGTACAATAATAAGTGGTGATCTAAAGATTTAATGTTATGTCATGGTATGATTTTCTTTAATACTCAAAGATCTTTCAAAATGAAATTTTTATGTTCTTGTTTGATTGTGAAATTATTTTATTTTACTTAAAGATCTCTTAAAAACTATCATACCTGACACTAACAATCTTTAATGTCTATAATTGGTCCTCATCAGTCAATTTCAAAATTAAATCAAGCCACTTCTTTCCCCAAATTTTTCTAAATAATTTAAATCAATTGAGATCACAAATCTCAAAAGGTTTGAAATTTTTGATCGGGGGAGAGATCGTGATTTAAATCTCAAATCGGTTTTAAAGGGTGATTGTCTCAAAAGCACTCTTCCTTCATGTGCCAAACTATTTATAATACATGATGCACATGATTGAGGAGGAGCATTTAACCATAAACCAGAAGAGTTTTTAAATCAGGCACATTTTCTCCCATGTTTTCTAAACCTTATTAAATCACTTGGGATCCAAAATCTCAAAGGGTTTGATATTTTTGATCGGGGGAGAATTTGTGATTTAATAATGAAATTTGATAAAAGGTGATCGATTTGATTCAAATGTGCAGGCTGCTCTCCCATATGTGCTAAACGCTTTCGAATCTCGAAGCACATATTGAGGGGGAGCATTTCAAAAGAAAATAAACTTTCAAGGTACAATGATTTTTATGTTTCAACATAAGTACCTTGATTGATTTTCTAATGTTTCTATTGGCAACCGTGGAAGTACTTCAAAAACCTCTTTCCTCAATGTGTAAAATGATTTTAAACAACCAACGCACATTTTGAGGGGGAGAATTTACCAAGAAAATCAAATGGCTTTTTCCATGGAAACCGTGATCAAGAAATTGTTTAAAAAAACTCTTGCCTCCATGTGCTAAACAATTTCAAAATCATATGCACATGTTGAGGGGGAGCATTTCTAAATGATCTAACATTCTCCCGTTAGATGATTTTCCAAATGATTTTTCAATTGGTTTCAAGAAGGAAAGAACAATACCAAAAGATCGACCAATTTACTTTATGCATGGTGTTATAAGGATGGTTAGGTTAGGTATTCGTTCCCACGATCCCACCAGAGCCGGAGGGATCTACCCAGGGACAATCCACTAGATAGTGTAGAGTCCTTAGGTATGATGAAAAAAGGAGAAAAGTGAGAAATGGGAAGAGTGCAGACTGAGATAGAGCTAGAACTGGAATAAACCGAACAAGGTTCTCGTAATGAAATCTAGGTAAGCACTGAAGGGATTGAAGAATGAAAAAGAAATGAATGAGAAAAGGGTGAAAAGAAATAGCCCTCCAATAATTCAACCTTAGGGCAGAAACCGGGTTCAATACATATGCTACTGGTGTCTACTAAGGTAACACTGGTATTGAAGACAAGACGTCATGGACCCAGTGACGCACTGCACCTAACTTCCCAAACTACTCAAGTTCCTCTTAAAAGGGCTTGTTTTATTCTCATGGGGAACCTACATAATCTATCGACTTTCTCTTAGAGAGTGTTGATATTGAAGAAGGAGACCCTCTCCCTAGTCTCCGGCATAGGAATCCAAATGTGCACAATTGAGTCTAGAGCCAAGAGATCATCCACAAAATCTCATTAAGACACAAAATTATTGAAGACTTGCTGTTTCACACAATGTGGAAAGTAAGTATATATTGAGAGTCCTACGCATTATCCTTGTGGTATTACCAGAACATCCGAGTGATATGCTACATATTCACGATGAAGATGGAAATCCTTCTAGACCCAACATCAAACAAGCTCTTGGTGGGTGACATGTGAGATCTTTCCTAAAGATCAAACTTGTGACAACTGGATAGAAACGATAGGGCGATTCACTCGTGAATCAACCTTGGTCCAGGAAATGAATTGACGAATACTTTTGGAAAAACCGTTCGATGTGCAAATCTTCTTTTCTCTAGCACATCGAATGTGTATTCATTTTCAAATTCAAAAAGTATCTCTGATTGAAAAATACTTTTGGAAAAACCGTTCGATGTGTAAATCTCTTCTTTTCTCTAGCACATCGAATGTGTACTCATATTCTAATACAAAAAGTATTTTGATTGAAAATTGATCTTTCTCATAAAACCTTCGTCGTATTACAAAACTCTTTCTTCAAGCAATAAGCGATTGTTTTCGAATCAATTTTTCATCAATCAGTGAATCTCAATTCGCTGGTTTACTCACTCCGTGTTGTCTTCTTTGTGATGCTCCGGTTTGAGAACGGCTAGAGCAGCTGCGAAACCCTGTCAAGGAGATTCTTCGGAATTATACCTGATCACAGGCAGTAGTTGTACTGATCAACGGGGAACCGTGTCAATTCAACGAAAGTGATCAAAGACACTTTCATGTGTTTTATTGCTAACTGTTGCTTGCAGGTACATTTGGACGGTTGCAGCTGATCAGAATTGAGAAGTCAATCCAAAGCCGCATGCTCACAGCTTACACCAATATAATTGAAGAAAATCATGAAAAGTGCTAATCTACATAACCTGGCTCAGATATTTTTATACTATGCTTCTGCTACGCTGCTGCAAATATCTTGAACCAGTAAAAGCTTCCGCTACTCTGATGAAAAGATGTCATGATCCAGAAAGTGTGAGCATGTCGGTCCGAAAGTCACAACATCACATGAAGGCAACACAACAAAGGGTGATCCAGAGATTTATTGTGGCTGATGATCTCAATGAAAGCTCGAAGATCATCAAAGATGTGGATCAGTTAAAGGCCTCCACTGAAAGTACAAAATAATCAGACAATGAAGAGTAACTACTCAAGCACAAAGATTGCAGAACTGAAGAATTGAAGTCTACGAGCTCAAGACTGAAGATTAAATAGAATGCTAGTATACAAAATGTAAAACATAGGGTGACCTCCCTTAGGGGGAGATTGTTAGGAATTGGAAATTCCATTGTGAAGTGTCGGTCACCCCAACTATAGACTAGCACAAGTTAGCTCGTAGACATATCGTTATTTATCAGTTAGTTATTAGTTTAGTTTAGCGTAGTGTAACACCGTGGAGGAAGGACGGGTCTTTACCCACTGTATACCTGATCCACAGGCCGTCAGAAGGTCGTTTAGTTTGTAACTATAAATACCCTTCCCACTAAGGGAAGGGTGGTGCTTTTCTCATAATCTAACCTTTTCATTTGATTGTTTATCTCTCTAAAAAATACCCTCTCCTCTCTTCATCTCTCTAAAATGGCTATCTTGTTTAATCATAATCCAAGACCACCTGAATCATCTAAACAACATAAATATACGATCCTAACATACCCCTTCCATCCTTGGAAGGGGTGGAGCTTCTTAATCTAACCTTTCTTTTTTTTGTTTTAACTCTCTCTCTCTCTAGAACTCCCTCTCTACTCTTTCACTCTCTAAACATGGATTACTTATATCATCACCATCCTAGACCACCCGAATCATCAAACAACATAATATGTATGATCCTACAGTACACCTACCCTATATTTACATTGTGTAAGGATAAGCCTTTAAATTTTCCCCTTATACATACTACCATAAAAATGAGTGTGCCGATGGCTGTAGTAGACTTTAGAACTTGGCCTTGCATATATTTTCAAGACCATTATTAAGAGCATTACACTGAGGTAACTTTATGTAATCCGTGCAGCTAGGACATACGGCAATTTTAGGATTAAACCCAAATAGCCCATCATTTATGTTATGTTTTGTGTATATTGACTTTTCGCATCGATCAGTCGATTCCCCTGTTAAACCCTTTTTGCTGCACTCATCATTAGTGCAAGATACCCCTAGTATACCCGTCTGAACCATCCTTTCATTTTGTTCACCCAGTATATGTTTGTTTCGTTACACCTATCGCCTAGCCTACCCTGTAGTTTCTAAAAGTCCATGGTCCGGGCGCTGTTAGTTAATTTTGGTTCCACTGGTGAAGTCGCGGGTTTGAAATATAGGGTTTTGGAAGAAAATTGGGTTTAAATGATAGTTGATCTCAAGTGGGGGATGCTTTGTTTGTTCGTATTGTTTTTTTCCATTTTTATATACCTTGTCTTGCATAAAAAAAATAATAATAAAATAAAATAAAAAAAGTGAAAAAAAATAAAGAATGCAAGCAAGAGTTTGTTTTTTTTATAGCTGATAGTATAAATCAACTTATGTGTCATGTAGTATTGTGGTAAATATTCCCTCCTTGCGCAGCTTAGCCCGTGCATTTCTATCTCTCATTTCTATTTAAAGTTTCAATTTGTACAATGAGGGCATTGTACATCTCAAGTGGGGGGAAGGGAGATATAAATGACTGATTATATGGTTTTTGGTCGAAATATGTGCTAAATCTACCCAAATTTTAATTTTTTTTAAAGCACATACCTTTTTTTTCATTGATGATGAAGGCCGAGTTAGTGCATCTTAATTGCCTAGTTCATGGAGATTATGAGGCACTATGCTATATTTTATATGCATTGACTCGTGTATTGAGGACCCCTTGACTCTTGACGCTCGAGTTTTGCTATAGGATTGAATGCGACTAGTGGTGGGGCTATTGTGGACTTAGGAAATTATTTGTTTCATGTCTTTTTATTTACACCCATTAAATGTTTTCCCATGTCTCATCCTACCCTTGGTCGTGAATCAAGCTGAGGTGAGGAAGCGAGCAATCATTGGTTTCTTGGCCATGGGTTTGGTCATGTATCATTGGTTTTGTCCCCTTCTCCGTAGCTCTTTAGTAATGATAAAATAACCCCGTAAGCCTTTATGTTGTGTCAACCCATTGCCTATTAGAATAGCTACATCTATAGACTCTAGTAGTGGAGATTAGTATCTTTGCGAAGCCTATGATAAAATACTCGCCATAACTGAGCAGTTGAGTGATCACCCAAAAATAAACACCATAGATTAGTGAAAGAGAGTGTGATTTCAATTCCATTTTATGAGGTGCTCGGTTTGGAATTTTCTACCATAGGTTATTTTTAAACTCATATCTTCGAAGAGTTCTTGGGAGATATCTTATTAAAAATAATTTGAAAGGTCTATTTGCGGGCAAGTAGCGTTCAAGTGAGGGGATATTTGATAACATCAAATTTTCCTGATATTTTATATATCAAATTCTCGTATTTATGGCCTCATTTGTATTAATATGGTACTTAATTCATTAATATTGGTTCTTATTTATAGTTTAGGATAAATGAGGAATTGGAACGAAGAGACGCGGAATTGAAAAGTTATTAATGAAAATACTCAAGAAGTATGTTGGATAGATAAGAACTACGGTGTAACTCATCACTCATTACGCCGTAACTATGGATTTATTACACGATGACTAAGTCAACATAGCTAAGCACTCTTTGGTGCTAGCCTAGGTATGATTCCTTAATTCTTTCGTTTGTGTTTTACACTTATATTATTGCTTCTAGTGTATGCATGCATAGTTCGTTGGTGGCCACCCTTTCTTTGGTAGTTTTTAAGCCCAGTTCTACTTGCCTGTGTAGAAGAATTGACCAAAGGACCTTAGGGAAGTAGGTTGCGAGGATTGATAAGAATTGACCAAAGGATTATCAATCCCTCTCGTGCGAATTGACTAAAGGATCACCTTCCGGAGGGAGGAACTTAAGACGTTAGGGATGTGTGTCTAAGATGCTAGCGCCCGGGCACACATTGTTGCGAATCTTGCATGTAGGGCACTTAATGACTTAGCACAGATTACTGGGGACCTCGTAAATCTGAAGGGTAATATCTTTGATATTGGGTAGGGTTCTATGTGTAATAGGCCAGACGAATTGACCAAAGGAGTCTGGAAAATTTAAACCCCACTTGAAGCGGTAGGAAGTATTAATTAGAAAACATAGACATAACATGATAGGATGAATAATTAGGCTAGCACACTTTCTCTCCACTGTTTACAACTTCATTTAATTTTTGATTTTCATTTCTTTTTATTAATTTAAGTTATCAATCAATCAAAACCCCCTTTAAAACATGATATTAGACTTAAAATAGGATCCTAGCACATAGCTCTTGGGACGACCTCGGCTTTACCGAATACTACACTACACACGATCGGGTACACTGCCCGTTAGTGCATAAGGTAGACCATAGGTAGACGAGACCATTATAAATATTAAAACCTGGTCATAAATGCTGCATCAACACCCTACTCACACACATACTTATCAAGCTTGCCAAACACACCTTACTCACTTACACACTCACATGCCAAGCTCACTCATACACATACTCTCTAATAGGCTCCATATCATATCCATACACACACTAGATTTTCAAATTACACAGACTACTCACATACAGTCTGATATTCTCTTACATAGGCTCCCCATCACATCATTCTTATACCACCATCTTTTCATGTCATACACCCTCACACATACTACAATTCAAATTTCACACACTACACACATACTCTCCTTTTATTCTCTTATAGGCTCCCCATCACCATCACACATCACATCCATGCCAACTCGTCTCTCTCACTCTCTTATCCATATGGAGTATTCTTTGATTCCATTTACCCTTAACCTAACCATGGTTCTTTTCTAACATAACTATGGTTCATTTCTAACCAAGCTTCTCACACACTCTTCTCTCTCTCTCTCTCTCTCTCTAACACAACCTTTCTTTTCTAAGAAAAGGAATATTCCATGGCATATTCTTTCTTTCTTATCTATGCCATGTGACGAATACCTAAACTACCCCTATCCAATTATCCCTTCTCTCTCTCTTTCTTTGATAATTGGTTTTACATAAACACTTCACAAATGATTTTTATCAAATGGATATTTGAGTTGGTTGACCTTGAGAATTAATAATGGGAAGGTCAAAGTGTAAAATACAATTAGAGGTTTAGCAAGGTCAGGTAGTTAAAGGCCAAAACCCGAAGAAAAAATATTACATGATCCTAGCGCGTCACTGGCGCTCCAAAACGCCAGCAGCGCGTCAGGTTCGGTAATATTTTTCTTCTTTTGGGGTTTTAGCCTATAAATACCTCATATTTGCTCTTGTATTCCTCACCCCTTGCCATTACTTCTTTCTCTCTATATGTCTCTTCTTCAGTCCTCTAATTCTCTCTTGTGTTCTTGATTTATCGCATATCATCTTTTGAAGAACGCATTCTTTGCAAGGGAAGAATCACAAGAACCTAATCCACTCTTGTGATTGTGTCGAGGGTCTTATTTCTATATCCTTTTTATTACAATAGAGTCTCTAGGTTATATTAGGGATTGGTTATGTTATTATACATTCTATAATTTGATTTGGTTGTGAGGAAAGTCATGTGACTTGGTGACCAAGCCTAGATCGTAGGAGATATAGTTGGGGTTTGATACTTCCTGTGGGAAGTCTTTGTGGGAACTCGTAACACTAGATTCTTTTGGGTGGTTTTTGAGGGTGGAATACCGTTGGGGATTTGCTCTTCTTTGTGAGCACCGATCTTTGTGCATATCAGTGCATATCATTGTCGTTGATTCGCAATTGGACGTATGGATAGTATAAACTCCCCATCTCGAATCAGTATATATCATGGTGTTTCTTTACTTACTTTATATACTTTGGTTGTGCTTATGGTTGTTAGATTATTTGTATACACCACAACTTAATTTTTGAGGCTTGAAGTCGTTAAACTTCGAAGAAACCAAAAACACCGTATTCACCCCCTCTATAATTCTACACTTGGTATCAAAGCAAGATACTCAAGCTTTTGAGCGTTAAAACCTTCCCGAGAAGTCGTTTTAAGTTAGAATGTTTTTTTCAAAAATTTAAAATACCTACCGAAAGTTTTGGAAAAGTTGAGTATAGATCCACGGCTCAATAGAACTATGTTGAGGGGTGTTCTATGAAAAGGCCACCTTTGCTAGAATCAAATGGCTTTTGCTTTTGGAAAGCCGGATTTGAGACCTATGTTAGGTCTAAAGATATTGACTTGTGGAAAATAATCCAAAATGGCAATTTTGTGTTCATGGTGGAAGACTCAGAAACAAAGTTGGAGGTGGATAAGCCATACTTGGATTTAAAAGATGATGAGAAGAAGAATCTTGGCAAGAATGATGAAGCCAAGATGACGATCTACAATGCGTTACCTATAAGGGAGTTCGAAAGAGTTTACACGTGAAAAACCGCAAAGGAGATTTGACATACACTTATTATTACTCATCAAGGTAACTCATAAGTCAAGGATTGTAAGATCGACTTACTCATTCAACAATATGATAGGTTTTCGATCTTGGATGGAGAAACCATTGATAGTGGTTATACACGGTTCAATGCTACTGTTCCAAGCTTAACATCATTAGATCCAAGCTATAGAACCATGTTGAAACAAACAGACCTTGATAGATCTTGAGCTCGTGGATCGTTATATATGCCTATGTAATCACAAGCACAATAAAAGACAATCTCTACTACTTATATTTATCAGCGGAATATAAACACAAGTAACAAATAACTAAGAACTCTGTGATCCTCTATGGATCTTTATATTAACTAAAACTGAGTTTTTCAATCGGTACATAACTCATTCTAATGTGTTCCTTTTATAGACAAGGAACCCTAAACAATATCGCTAAACCGTTTCCCAGGAAACGTATAAACATAAAACTAAATAAGATATACACAATCACTTCCTAATAAAGCTCATGTATATCCACAGTAAATAAACTAAACACGGAATAAACACTTCCGCAGAAACAGACTAATAACTATTATACTTCAGCAGATTATGTCTTCGGCAGAATCCACTCTTCTTCAGTAGAAACACTTCAGCAGTAATGTCAGCATAATCCAAACTTCACATAATTCCCAACAATCCTCCCCTAAACTGGAATTTGACTTGGTTAAGTTCCAGTTTCTTGATAGATCTTTAACAAAACAGCTCCAAAGGATTGTGCACGAACAACATCAGCAAAAAATCCAAATAAAAACATCTCTATGATGACAAACATCGAATCTCCAGATCTTTGCAGCAACAAATGACAATAGGTACATCAAAACAAATTAGTTTCATACTATTCTCATCACAACCAGGTGTGTAAACTCCTGTGAGAGGTGAATCATTGAAAATAATGGATTTGATGTCTCTTTACCAATAGCCATCACTACTGGAGTAGCCATATGTTTAAGTTCGGAAACTATGGTACACTGATAACCATCTGATTTATTGGCAAACCAGCAACCATATAAACGGATTTGAAATGTCTTTACCTGTAGCCGTTTGCTCAGGACTAGTCAATTCTTAGAATTGGTGAATTGATAACCAAATATGGAAGACCACTGCCTTTACCACAAGCCATATACATGTGGGCTAGTCAATTCTTGGATTCCAAAAAGGAATAAGCCATGGTGAATTGATAACCATACAACACTCAGCAATTAAGCATGGGTGGTTGCATACCCTATGATTTTTAGCAAACCATTACAGCTATCAACAGATTTGATGTGTCTTTACCAAAGCTGTACCCTTTGGACTAGCTAACTCTTTGACATACACAAGGTATATCTGGTGAGTCAAGAACCAACAAAAGTATACAACAAACCTGCAGAAAAAGTTAGATAAACCCAAAAACATTTTTTTTTCTTAACTAAGAAATAAAGAAAACAAAGATTACAAAATAGTACAATCAAGATGAACCTTTATGTGACAGAAGCTGATTTTTAATCAAACCAACACATTGAGAAGCATGAAGCTCATCATTGCCAACTGAATTAGGAGGCACTTCCAACTTCTGTCTCAGCAACCGTTCCATAAAAGTAACCGATAAAGGATAGAGCTTATCTGAAAGCATACACAAAATCATACCACATGTGGTCTGAACCACATGGACACAAGGCAGAGGATAAAATCTCCAACTCTCAATCTCCCACTTATGTGAATTCTTCCAAATAGAATACCCTTTACCATTTGGAGAATGAGAATCAAATAAGACCTGAAGATCACCAATCAAATATAAACCAGAACCCGTTGCTGGATGAAAATTATAATACTGAGTGACATGTTCATATAGCATCTTCAAATCATGTCGATTCACCAAATGAAAGATGTCCTTCAAGAAGTTGAACTCAATAGCAGTATCATCCAGTCGATAAATAGTGTTAAGCTTCCCAGCTTTCCAATTAACCAATACCACATGAGTTCCTTCAGGAAAAACTTCAACAGGTCCAACATTAATAAAAGTTGACTCATCAGCCTTGAGATCTAAAGCAGTATTCTTTGAAGAATGTTTCCTAGCCAATCTGTCAGAACTCCTTTTAACCAAGCTCTTCTGCCTCCTACCAACAATGTTATCAGTATCAAGCTGTAGATCATTTTCCTGACTCAGAGGATCACTCAACTCCACACTAGACAATGCTTCAGAAGAAACCAAAGAAGACTCAGCAGAAACAACCTTATCAGAAGAAGTCATAGCTTCAGAAGTTGTTTCAGGAACATCAGACATTTCAACTGTTTTATGTCTCTTTGCTTTAGGAACATCAGACATTGAAGCAATTCTTTCCAATTGAGAAGAAGAAGTAGAACCAGAGGAGGAGAACTTCATAATCATATTATACTGTCTAATCAAAGCATCATCAGACAAAGCACTGATTTGCTTCATTGACATACCAGAATTATAAATAGCAGAATTCTTTACAACTCGCCTCATATGATTCCTCTTCTGAACAACAGTCATTGGTTTTTCTCTTTTGGCTTTATGTCTTTGAGCAATAAGAGCTCTCCTCTGTGCAGCCGCTTCTTGCTTCCTTAGATTACCAAGAGCCACCATTTGATCCGCAAAATTCTCATTATCAAAAGATGCTCCTAATATAAGTTTTGCAAGATTTGGATCAGATGCACCTTGAGTAGTATAAGAATCCCATTGATCATCAGTGATCTTAGGAAGGAATGCATCAAGCTCTAATTTTCTTTCAGGAGACAAATTAGAATCAGACTGATCTTGAAGAAATTTAGCAACGACACGACTTTTCTGCATATTTTCATAATCAGCAAACAGCCTAGCTTGAGCTTGATTTTCTTCAGCAGTTACCAGACCTGAACCAATCATATCATCTATCACAACCTCCTTTCCTTTGTCAGAAGATTCCTCAGCAGAACCAATTTGAGCTTCAGAAGGAACAACCAAATCAACATCAGAAGAAACAGGTTGAGAAAAGTCCTCAACAGGTGTAGAGAAAACATCAGAAGAAGAATTCAACTTATAAATTCTCCCAGCCATAAAAACTTCATCATCATCTGCTGAAGGTGAAACATTTGATTGTTCTTGTAACAATGAAGTTTGACCATGATCATAAGCAACCTCCTCAACTAGAACATCAGCAGATGCATCAACAACGTGTGGCTCCTTAGAAGTTTCAGTAGATACCTTATTCAAATATTGTCTTCTTCTTTTTCTAGCAAATATAATAGGCACCTTGTTCCTTGAAGATTCAGCAACAGGAGAAGAAACATCAGATGTAAGAGCTGCATCAGCTAAGATTCCCAATGATGCATGCTGAGTCTCTTCTTGCTCCTCTTCAGAAGAAACTAAACTTCTCTGTTTACCCCTCTGACCCAGTAATTCCTCCAAGTTCTCAACTTTAGTCTCCAACTCCACAATCTTATTACCAAGAGTAGACTTGGTCTCTGCAAGCTCTTTCTTAAGATCTGCCACCTCACCTGCATACTTTTTCACTAGAGCATATACTGAGGTAAGTGAAATAGATTCCTCATCTCCACCAAATGATTCCTCAGTGGTAATGGGAGGTTCAATGAACCTGTCAAGACTAAGTGAGGGAAATCTATCAGCATTACCCTGAACCTCATCAAGGAAAACTTGTGTTGGAGATGAACTAGGACAAGGTCTAGGTGAAGGTAAGGATGCCTCAGCAGTAGCAGAAGGACCCTCATCAATATCAACAGAGAGATTAACATCAGTAGAATTGATGGAATGTAAAGTATCAACATGATCCTCATCAGCAGTCTCATTCTCCTGAGGTAACATGGTTGCTAATAAAGGAAAATGTGTCCCCTCAAATTTAGTTCTCATTGAAGCAAATAACTTAGAAGTTAAAACTCCTATGGGATAAAAAGCTTGAGTTTGGGTAGATACATTCAATATCATCTGTAAAAACCTAGGGTACATAAAAAACTTGCCCTTTTTCCTAGTTATATTCTCAACCATATTATCGAAAATAAACTTAGAAAAATTATAAGTCAAACCCTTAGATAGACAAATAATACCACATCCCAATTGAGTCGAAAACTGATCCCATCCTCCAGACTTATTGCTTACACACTGAAGCAATGTATGAACCAAAAATCTCCACATAGGACACAGCTGATTCTTTAACCACATGTCAGTCCGAGTACCTTGATATCCAATTGCTCTAAGCCCTTCAAGTACCATCGTAGCATCAGAATGATAAACTCCATTCTCATCATCCAAACGAAGTTGTCTTCTTATCAGGTCTTCTGTCACTACATACTCTGTTCCGTCAACTCTTGCAACTATCTCATTATCACTTCTTTTCATAGCCGACGCCCAAAATTGAGTAACCAAGGATTCATATATAGCATTCGGAGAATGTGTTAGAGCATACTGAATCTTTGATCTCTGTAAGAATGCAATCATCAGTCGATACAACTCGTCACCCCGAGCAGTTCCCAGAAAAGAGACCTTATTATGATCATGTTTGAATTGAAGCGCCATGAGAGATTTTGAAAATTAGGGTTACGATTTGCACAAATGGAAGTGTTTTGAATGAGAGTAATAAGCAAATCACTTAAAATGGGATGAATATATGCCAGTAGAGAATAAATAGAAATTTCCCAATTTTGGTCAAAGTTGACCAATGCTGACGTGGACTTCTACTTTTACTAACATTCACTTTCAACTTCGGTAGAAACGGAAACCATTCTGCTGAAGTATACCAATCAGCAGAAACAGATTAAGTATTCAAGAAGCTTCAGTAAATATCTTTTTACTGTTTCACCCACACGCATTAAATCTCATTACCACTTGAAACCGTCTATAAAACAATCCCAATGCACACATACTTCTTCATCAAAACCCCCAAATATCATTCCAAACCCTAATTCCACCAATACTCCAAAATTAGCCATAATAAACCATGAGTACCAAACCTGAGATCATAGATCTCACAACATCATCCTCATCATCAAGTGAAGATACCAATCCATGGCTTCATTACTTTCCAAAACCATATCCACGACCAAAGAAATCACCCTTTCTCCCTTCATCAGAAGATGATAGTTTAGTGAATCCAAGTGAATCTGCTGATGATTCTGATGACTCCTATAAGGAGAGAACATCTTACTCCCAACCCCCAGCACCTCAGCCTCAACGAAGGCCACGAGCCAAAAATCCACCACTTCCAAAAGATAGAGAGGTGGTTCTTGGTCTTTCTGCATCAGGTTTTGGTGCATCATCACATATCGTATAAGGGAAGAACTTAAGGAGGGTAGATGGATTGCATTTTTGTTGAAATAAATAGATGAAGCACAAAGGACACATTGTTTTTCTCTATCATCATATGTGGTCATTGTCATCATCAACGTTTGCATCAATCCATCCTCTCCATTTTGATCCTTAGCATCTTCGTCATACTGGTCATGTATCTCCAGCCATCAAGATAGAATGAATGGGTGGTTATGCAAGACTTCACAAATGCATATCCAGCATTTAGTGTGAAAGATGTGAGCGATCATGCATATCCAACAGCCTGTTAGATGTTGGAACGGATGATATGTAATAGATTAGGATTAGTAGATCATGTAGATACATTTGATGTTGTTAGTACTCTGTAAGCTGTAAGCTGTAAACTGTTTCTTGAATGAATGAATGAACCATTTGCTCAATTTGCTTCAGTACTTCTTTTGAATGAATCATATAACTTCAGTACATCATCTTCAGTGGAAACAAATGACTCACTTCAGTACTTTGGATTCAGTAGAAACAAGCTTTAGCCTTACTGACCATATCCCAAATGAACAATCACTCTGAAAGACAAAACAAACACAGAGAAACACACAAACCAACAAGAAGAAACACACTAATATTACATTAGCTAGGTTAGAGTTAGATAAAATCAAACAGATATACAAAATTACATAGCAAAATGCAAAGTTATACACAAATCCTCCCCTGAGGCATATGCCTCCCCTGAGGCCTATGCCTCCCCTTAAACTTTGCAGTTAAGGGTTAAGCATACCGATATGGACCACAAGGTGTTGAAACCTTGGTCCATCAAAAGCCTTTGTTAACAAATCTGCCACATTATCATCAGTATGAATTTTGACCACTTTTATCAAATTTTTTATCATATGCATCTCTTATAAAGTGGTGCCTGATTTCAATATGTTTTGTTCGACTTTGAAAAACTGGATTTTTAACAATGCATATGGTACTTTGATTATCAATAAAAATTGTTGTGTTCATGAAATTGTACCCATAATCCAACAACTGATTTTGAATCCAAAGAACCTGTCCACAGCAATTTGCAGCAGCAACGTACTCTGCTTCAGTAGATGAGGTAGCCACAATAGTCTGTTTCTTGCATTGCCAAGAAATCAATCTCTTTCCAAGGAATTGGCAACCTCCAGTTGTGGACCTCCTATCCAGATTAGCACCTGCATAGTCACTATCACTATAAGCTTCCAACTTAAAAGGAGACTCTTTTGGGTACCAAAGACCTAGAAGAGGTTGGCCTTTGAGGTACTTAAAGATCTTCTTTACAGCATTGAGATGGGAAGTCAGTGGAGTAACTTGATGTCGTGAACAAACACTCACAGCAAAAGTAATATCAGGCCTTGAAGATGTTAAATACATCAAAGACCCAATCATAGACCTGTACAAATGAAAATTCACAGGTGGATCTGCTTCATTATTGGTCTTTGTCTTTGGAGCTTCATAAGGTGTAGTGGCAGTCCTTACACCCTCCATACCAAACCTTTTCAAGATGTCCCTCACATATTTGTCCTGACTGATAAAGATACCATCAGGTTTCTGCTAAACTTGAAGACCTAAAAAGAAAGTCATCTCTCCCATGGCACTCATCTGAAACTCTCCCTTCATAAGCTCCTCAAACTCCCTGCACCAAGCTTCCTTTGTGGATCCAAAAATAATGTCATCCACATACACTTGCACAAGAATAATGTCAGTGGAATTCTTCTTAAGGAAAAGAGTCTTATCAATTGCACCTCTTCTATAACCATGCTTCAGAAGAAATGTAGAGAGCCTATCATACCAGGCTCTGGGTGCCTGATGTAGGCCATAGAGAGCTTTGACTACCTTATAAACATGATTGGGATGATCTGGATCTTCAAATCCTTTAGGTTGAGTGACATACACCTCCTCTTCAATCTCACCATACAAGAAGGCTCCTTTAACATCCATTTGATAGACCATAAAACCCATATAGGACGCATAAGCTAGGAAAATCCGTATTGCCTCAACTCTTGCCACTGGTGCAAACACTTCATCATAATCGATCCCCTCCTCTTGTCTATACCCCTGTGCAACTAATCTGGCTTTGTTTTTAATGTCAACACCTCGAGCATCTCTCTTATTCTTCAGAATCCATTTAGTCCCAATAGCATACTTACCATCAGGTAGTGGTACCAATATCCAAACCTGCTGATTTTGAAACTGTTGCATCTCTTCCTGCATTGCTTCAAGCCAACTTGAGTCTTCAAGAGCCTGAGTAACACTGGTTGGTTCCACTTGTGAGAGAAAACAAGCAAACAAACAATGTTCATAGTCTGTGTGATTGTCTCTCTGCTGATTTGAGACATAAGAGATAAAAGCCACCTGACCATATTTAGAACGCGCCACAGTACCTCTTGTTCTAACAGGTGCATTAGGATCACCAATAATATTAGACTGTGGATGAACATTGTTGATCCTTGTAGTATTAGTGGTGTTGACATCAATGGAGGAATCAAGATTAGTCACAGTAGGTTCAAAGTCAGTATCATAGGAAGGTGTGTTGAAGATTCCTGCTTTAGGTTGATGATGACCAAGATCAGAAGGTTTTGGAAACCTGGTATAAGGTTCTCCAAGGTCTGTTGACACTCTAGTAGAAATAGGAGTAGAGTCAACATGTCTTTCAGCCGAATTGGAGAGGTGAGGAGAAACAGAACCACTTTCAGCAGAATTGACGTTTCCACTGATTGCTTCACTTGTACTATTTTCAACATTCCTCTCAGCTTCTAAATTGGCTGCATACTCTTGTTTCTTCAGTCTGGCAAGGTCCTCAGCATAATGGAATTCATCTTCACTCACATCAGTATAATCTTTAGAAGTGTCACCTACAAAATTGTTAGGGGAGAAAGAAGGAACTACAATGGGTTGTTCATCATCATCAGACCCACTGTCAGAATGAGCATTCATATTCCCTGCACTGGTAGTTGTAGATGCTTGAGAATCTGCATGTTGGTTAGCCATATGTCTAGAATAACCCAAGTAATCAGTCAAGTAATCAAGGTCAAATGACCAAACATGACCCTGTCCTTGAACATTAGGCTTGTCTTCTAGATACCTCAGATTCAATGTCTCCTCAATCTTCTTAGCAGATACATTGTAAACCCTGTACGCCTTACTATGAGCAGAATATCCCACAATGTAACCATCATCAGCTTTCTCATCAAATTTGCCCAACGGATCACTTGTATTCAAAATTGTCACTTGACAGCCAAACGGTTTAAGGTAATGAATAACAGGAACTTTCCCAAAAAGAAGTTCATATGGTGTTTTGAGATGTGGTCTAGTAATGGACACTCTATTTAGTACATAACAAGCTGTACCAACAGCTTCAGTCCAAAACATGGTTGGAAGTTTAGAGTCTGCTAGCATTGATCTTGCAGCCTCTATTAAGGTCCTATTTTTTCTTTCTGCCACCCCATTTTGTTGAGGGGTTCTTGGAGTGCTATAGTCCCTTTTTATGCCTTTTGACCTACAGAGTTCTATTAGTATAGCATTCTTGAACTCTGTCCCATTATCACACCTAATACCTTTCACCTTTTTGTTCAATTGATTTTCAATAAGGGTAACAAAGTCTGTCAACACACCAGATGTTTCATCTTTGGTCCTTAGAAAGAATACCCAACAAAATTTGCTATATCCATCAGTGATCACCAGACAAAAATATTTATGATCAATGCTTCTCACATGAGTTGGACCAAACAGATCCATATGAAGCAGCTGAAGAGGTTCAGAAATAATGCTTACAGCTGTAACAGGAACACCTTTGTATGAGGCTCTGTGCTGCTTTCCTTTGTTGCATGCAACACAGTTATGATCATTGGTGAAAACTTTGGAAGGAAGACCTTGAACAAGGCCCAGTTTAGAGAGCTGGTTTATGGTCTTGAACTTGACATGGGCCATCCTTCTGTGCCATTTGGTGGACTCATCCACAGATGCTTTAGCCACCAAACATGTTAAGTCACCTGCTGGTTTGACATTAGTTAAGTTGAATGTATAAAGATTGTGACTACGAGGAACTTTCAGCAGAATTGAAGTTTCTTCTGGGAGTTTGAAGTCTTTAGATAGCACAAGACATTCATCCTCTGTGAAGAGTACTTTGTTCTTGGTGTCACAGATTTGTGAGACTGAAAACAAATTGAAGTGTTGAAGTTCCTTGACATAATATACATTCTTAAAGTCCAGCTGAGGTGTTTTGATGGTCCCTTTCCCAGTAATTCTGCCATCACTTCCTCCAAAGGTTACATTGCCTCCTCCTTCAATAGGGACAAAATTATGCATCATATCCCTGTTTCCTGACATACTTCTAGAACAACCACTGTCAACAATTCCAACATCTTTATGCTTAAGGGGATGATCCTACAACAACAACAAAAATATACAGATAATTAGTACACTATGGAGGCTCAAGTCATTGCTGACTTGAACCTGCCTTGTGGATCATATGTGTTGTGCCATGTAGAAGTATAAGATCCACTATTGTTCTTGGGTTTCCATTGAAACTTAGGTCCCTGCTTATTCCAAGAACAACCTGCTGAGGTCTTGACAGCAGCATCCCAGTACCCTTTCCCATCAGTCATAGGGTTAACATATCTAGGCCAATAACCATTTTTAAAATATTCACTGGTTGGTTGAACATATGGTTTTCCGATTGGTCTTCTCCAAGGAAAAGAATTATTATAATTAGTAGCTTGTGGAACATAAGGTGGTATATCATTAACATTTGTCCACATTGGTCTAGATTTCCTAGAATCACCACACCTACTCATCCTTTGCTCATGATAATCACAATCCTTGATTAAATGAAATTTACTTCCACACACAAAACATTTCTTCTGATTAGAAGATTTATTCAAACCAAAAGATGTATTATTACAAGCAGAAGTATTCAAACCAAAACCATGAAAAGAATTGTTTTTAACAGTACTATTATGCAAATAATTAAAATGCAAGTCTTCAGAGGCAACTGTCTTGGAAGTGGATTCCTTGGCAGCAACTCTGACATGCTTATTGGTAGGCTTGGGTGCAGGCAGGGGTGAAGACTTGGGAAGGTCAGACTTGTCATTTGAATCACACTCTGGAGACCCTTGCTTGGAGGACTTGTCACTGTTAACACAAGAGACAAAGTCATTAGAAGAAGTATCAGGGTCTGGCAAGTCCCTTGACTTTCTGCCATACAGATGGTGTGATCCATCAAAGTCATTAGGAATGGAAAGGTCAATGGGCATGTGCTCACCTCTAATAGGTCCACGAACAGCATGTAGGTCACCTTCTTTCACAAAATTAGCTAGGCCTGCTGATGTAGATTTACGTGTGTCATCCCTAGCTTCTAAGCCCACATATTTCTTAAAACCTAAAGCCACTGTAGAATTCGAAGCTTGACTACTATAAATAAAACCAGCTAACTTATTTCCATTCATTATCCATTCTTTATGCCTAGCAATTTCCTCATTAAGTTTCTCCTTAAGCTCTAGATTTTCTGACTCAACATCTGCTCTTAACTTCTCAGACCATTTTAGCTCATTTTTAGCACATTCGAGATCCCTTTCTAAAACACCTATTTTCTCATCATAAGCTATTTGATTCTTTTGAAACCAAACCTTTTGTCTTTCTAGTGTTTTTAAAGCCTGTTTATAAGCTTCAACTTCCACATAGCATTCATTATATTTAGGTTCCAAAATATCATAAGCTTCTTTGAGTGTATTATAACGCTCACTACAACCAAACAAACAGTTTTGTACCTGAGAGATGCCCATCAAGGCAATCTGATCATGCCTATCCTCTGAAGTACAGGTCGCAATCAACCCAACATTATCATTACCAGGACCATCATTATCATCCTGCTCATGTTGCTTCCAGTCCACATTGCTATCAAGAGTGACCAAAGCAGCTGATCCCTTTGAAGTTCCTGCCTCCTTCTGATACTGCTGATAAGAAGAGTATCTTGTCTCATCACCAGCTTTCCTGTCTTTGCATTCTCTGGAGAAGTGACCCATCTGTTGACATGTGAAGCATTTAACCTTCCTTTTGTCAAACCTTTCTGGATCTCGTCCTTTGAATCCAAACCTTCTGCCAGCTTTGCGCTCAAAGTTCTTGATATCCATGGAAAGCATGGCCACCTGCCACCTCAGCTTCATCTCTTCCATCTCAATTGGGTCCACCTGATCAAAATCCTCATAAGCCAGATCCTGCTGAGGATCATAATCAGCAAAGAAGGATCCTAGAACATCTTCCATAATGTTACTCGATTTAGAGTGAGAACTTGATGAAGGAGCAGCATAAGATGATGATGAATATGGGCTTGGACCATAACTTGTCTTTGGAGTATAGGCTCCAACGAATGCAGTGTGACTAGCAGAAGAAGATGATCTAAAAGGGCTTCTTACATCATGTTCAAGAGCTTTAAGTTTGTGGTACAGCTCATCAAAGGTAATCATGTCCAAACCACCTTTAGCTTTTAAAGCAATGCTTACATGTAGCCAGGATGGAGGTAAAGACCTCAGAAATTTAGAATTACAGTCATCATTATCTGGCTTTGCCTGCAGCTGATTCAACTGACTTAAAATCTTGTGAAACTTGTCATAGCCCTTGTGTATTCCTTCCTCTTCAGAGATTTGAAAGTCCTGAAACTGTTGTCTCAGCATGGACTTCTTCAGTCTCCTAGACTCCTCATTCCCACCGAACTTTGCCTTAATTGCTAGCCATATATCCTTAGCATCTTGCATGAAGTGAAAATCACTCAAGTGATCCTCAGGAATAGCTTGAAGAAGAATGGTTCTGACCTTGGTTTCTCTCTGAACCGCCAGCAACTCTTCAGCAGATTTGGGAGGAACATTCATCATCTTACCCGTAGCATCCGTGGTAGTTCTTTTCAAACTGTTTCCCTTCAAGACTATCTCCCATAGATTCCAATCAATGTTGGAGATCCAGTTCTGCATCTTCATCGCCCAAAGATCATATTCCTCCCTTTTAAGGTAAGGAAACTTAGCATTGCTATTAGAGAGACTTAGTTGTTGCAGATGGGTGGAGTTTTGGTTGTTGGTGATTTCAGTATCAACATCTGAACCAGGCATGATGATTTTGTTATGGTTGTATGGGTGTTCAGAAAAACTTGTCCTTAGTATCGTAGAGACTCTCACGAGGCTCTGATACCACTTGTTGAAACAAACAGACCTTGATAGATCTTGAGCTCGTGGATCGTTATATATGCCTATGTAATCACAAGCACAATAAAAGACAATCTCTACTACTTATATTTATCAGCGGAATATAAACACAAGTAACAAATAACTAAGAACTCTGTGATCCTCTATGGATCTTTATATTAACTAAAACTGAGTTTTTCAATCGGTACATAACTCATTCTAATGTGTTCCTTTTATAGACAAGGAACCCTAAACAATATCGCTAAACCGTTTCCCAAGAAACGTATAAACATAAAACTAAATAAGATATACACAATCACTTCCTAATAAAGCTCATGTATATCCACAGTAAATAAACTAAACACGGAATAAACACTTCCGCAGAAACAGACTAATAACTATTATACTTCAGCAGATTATGTCTTTGGCAGAATCCACTCTTCTTCAGTAGAAACACTTCAGCAGTAATGTTAGCATAATCCAAACTTCACATAATTCCCAACAAACCAAGAACCATGTGAGAAAGTTTCTTCGAGCTCTTCGATTGAAGAAGCCAAGAATTTGGCGGATCTTCCTCTTGAAGAGCTAATTGGTAACCTCAAGGTTTACGAAATGATTTTAGAAAATGACAAGGTCGTTTCTAAAGAAAAGAAGAAAGAGATTAAATTACTAGCTCTTGCTTGTGGCTTTTTACTCCCAGCAGCTTATAAACCCAAAAACAAAAATCTCAAAATAATAAAAGGTGTTTGGTTTTGGCGATAATTAGTTTTCACTCGTTCTTTAGAGAATCCTTGCTTATGAGAGTTGGGTACACATCAAGGTACTGTCAGTGTTGCGGTGTAATAGACAATTGATTCTTGATAGTACGTGCTATTGTTTTTATTGTTATAAAAGCCGTGGGACTCGGAGTTTGGCAAAAATTAACGTGAAATAAAGCTCCAATGTATAAATGTGGAAATCCAAAGCCATACAAGTTTTCTATGTTTGACGGCATCCCCGTTGCCATGGATTTCAAAAAGGTTGAGGAAAAATTCCAAAGTCATAATAAGACTTCTAATAAAATGGTAATCCCGTTGAATTGGTGGTTGAAATGACCGAGGGCTAAAATTGCAAAAATGTGCAAATGTGCTGAAATAATGTTAAGTCAAGTTTCGACTCCGGGGATATCCCAATAAAAAGTTTCCATTTCGGGTCTCAAACATGGGATGTCTCGGTTATAAATAAAAAGGATATCCCCTAAATCGTGTGAAATTAGGACCTTGATGTGGACCTCATTCTTGTGAGCAACGGTTTTCGAGGGAAGGTTTGGAAACTACTTAGCGTCTAAACTCGGTGCTTTTATCGAAATAAAAATATATCGCAGCAAGAAAAGAGAAAAACAAAAATTCTTGATATTTCAAAATAAAACCCTTAGAGGAATTAGGATTATGGGTGTGAAAAGTAGCCATGTGTACACAAGTAGCATCTATGGGTAGTGTTAGCATCTAATTTGTATATAGCGAGTGATTTTGATTTTAAGCTTAGTTTGGGAACTCGTGAAAAATCAAGGACGATGAATTCTATCCGTATGGTTACTTCTTCATAAGTTGAGTTTCCTACTCCATGATCCTAAAATGTCTTTCAAAAAGATGCGAGAGTTATTGATTGACATGAAAGTCCAACAAACCGTCACACAAATGGAAAGTGCTTAATTGTTATATCTATATATCAGAAATAAAAAGGTAAACGGGGCGTTTTTAGAATTGAGGGTTCTTAATCTCTTTTGAGGAAGCTTTGCTACTTTTCATAGCTTTAGTAGAAAGAGGTTGGAATCCTTGGTTTTAGAAGCGTGAGTTGATGACATTGCGTGAGGACACGTCAATACATTAGTTTGGGGGATTTCGGTATATGTGAAAACATATACCTTTTCTTTATCGATATCGACCCAAATAAACAAGAAACGAGCCGTTAATGCCTAATATTTGTTTGTTTCTTGAGTTTATGCATGTGCAGGTACGGATATCTCAAAACGGACAAAGAAAAGACAAAACAGAAGAAAACCGAGCACGAGAATGAAAAGAGAGCAAAAGCCGAAGCGGGGAATCAGTTTTACGAGTTTTTTTGGATCTTGAACGCTCGAATCTACATTTTACGGATCTCGGGTCATGTTTCGCAAGTTTACACAACACACCCTCATCCTTATCCATAATTACAAATCACTCCCCACATTTGCCTAAATAACACCTTTGGTCCTTTGAGAAGCTTAAATTGGAAATATTAGTCCTTATGGTACTTAACTTTTTTTTTGTATACATATCCGGATATCAAAATAAAAAACAACCCGGTCAAACAATTTACTCACCCAATCAAACCTTAATAATAAATTCCCTAATCCCTTTTTACCCTTCCCTTCCAAAACCAGAATTACTATTCATCATCCCTCACAACCAAATTCACCCCGTACACCATTTTTACCTAAGCATCTAGAACCTCGTGTCATGTCATAATTATGACAACATATTCCCTCTACGCTGGCAATCCGTATGATGTGAAAGTATGTGCACATGATCCAACGCATGAGAATTATGCTTAAAAGGGAAGCTAAGATGGATGGATGTGATTAGAGATCCAGGACCTTCCTTAGAAACCCTAGAAGCCCTTGCTCAGCTATATAAAGACCCATCACCCACAGAAGCAATTTGTCCAGTTTTCAAGCTTTTAGAAAATTGTTACCACTTTCAATTTCTGTCATTTTAATGTTGTTTTAGTTTAAATAGTTTAGTGTTAGTTCAGTTTAAGTTTGTATTCTCACCTTTATTAATGATATTTACCTTTACATTTTCAATTTCGTGTCTTTAATTTTCAAGTTTTGTTAATTGTTATAATCATGTTTAAGCTCTTTTTATGTTTAAATAAGCTCAGATAAGATTATTAAAGCTAATGTGAGTTTATTCTTGCTTTATTTTGTTCTAATTTTAACTTTTTGCAAAAAGTCAACAGAAGTTAAACATAGTCAAAACCAAAAGTCAAAATAGTTTTAGGTTAATTTCTTGTTTTAAGTTGTTATAATGTTAAGTTACATGTTTATTGATCATTTCAATTCAGTTTAAGTCTAATTTCATCAAGCTTTTAAAGTTAATTGCATTTGGTTCATTTTGAAGGTGTGTTTGGAATAACTTTGTTCTTCTAGCTCAAATCATTTTGTTTAGTTGAATTTGAGTTTAATGATTTTATAAACTGTTTTTGAAGCTTTCCTCGTGAAAGTGTTAAGAGTGTTAAACCAGATTTGTGTTGTCTGTTGTTTTATGAAACTGTCACAGACACAGTCTCAGTGTTCTGTCCTAGTCTGTTCATCAGCTACTTTTAAGGTCTCAATTAGATTTTAGGTTAGTTTTAAATGGTTTTTCTTGTTCTCATGATATCATAGTTTATCTGTTTTAGGTTTATTTGGCCGATATGAGTTTTTAGATTGCTTATAATTAAGCTCATAGTCACCCATTTCTTCCCCTATCTGTTTGTTGTTCTATAAATCTGTCCCAATTCAAATTTTTCTAAGGTAATTATCAGATTATTCTGGTGCTTTTAATGTTTGATTATTGCTTCTTTAGATAGTCTAGAGTATATATCTTATCTGTTTTGCCTTAATTTGCCTTCAATGCTTATTTTAAATGCTATTTTAGGACTGCAAAACCCCCTCTCTGTCCCCCTTGATCTCCTGCAACAGTAGGTGTCATTTAGTGCTTATTTGCTTTAGTTTAGCTTACTTGTTTATTGGATTACTCATTTAGGTCCATCTAGCTTATTTAGATTTCCCCTTATCCTTAGTAGCTTATTTTAGGTACCACTATAGCTTTTAGAAGCCTTTTCATAGTAGTAAGGTTCTGTTTTGTTTAGTAGCTGTTTAATAATCTGTTGAGCTTTTTCTTGTTGTTTTATTAGAAGTTTCTGCTTATTTTCCATTTTTATCACAACTTATTAGAGTATTCCATAGTTATTTTAGCTTTTTGACCCTTCTTTGAACTTAATGTATTAAGATTAGCTTAATTAGTGATAGTTGCACTTGGTAGTTTATTAACAGCCTTTACCTTTTCTGTCCATATAAGATAACTTGTTTCTACTTATTTTGAAGTTTTTGATAAGTTAGTTTTTAGAAATGTTCATCTTTAAGCTTATTTCTTTAGTTTGTAAAAGATAAAATCCAAAAATAAATAAATTACAAGAAAGGTCACTGCCAGTGACTTGAAACGGGGTAAGTACCTCCCACACACCAAAGCCTCACAATTCAACACACTTACCATCTGAGCTACCTTTTGTTGCGTGTTACTTAATTACCATTTAATTCATTTATGCACATTCTTTTTTCATTTAAGCTTAATTTCTCAATTTGCTTATTAACTACTTATTTGTAACTGCTTTTTCAGAGATAGCATTTTTATTAGGTTCAAAATCATTTAAAGTATTTTACATAAAAATTTCATATTTTTCCAAATAGTTTAGATATTTTTAATAATTAGTTTTCTACTTTTTAGTTTTTAATTCATAATAATTAAATAAAAAGTCAAAAAATTATTCCACTTTTTTCTAAAATTTTGTTTTGTCATTTATCATGTAGGAAAATTAGATTTACATTCCTAGGGTCGTTATTTCATAATTTTTACGTTTTAGGCTCGAGTTTTCCCCGAGCGCACTCGTTTTTAGTTTTTTTCTTGCGGTTTAAGTTAGAAATGTTTCGTTTTAATGTTTTAGATGCCTTATTAGTTATTTTTAGTTTATGTTTATCATATTTACTATATAATCCCATTATTTCACCTTTTCCCCATTCGAATTCACGTGAACGCGATGCGAGTTTTAAACTCCATTCATCCTTCGTTTGAAACGATCCGGCGACACAAACCTAACCGTTTGTGTTGCTTGTGGAATTATATTATAATTGATGATCAATCAATCTTCGTTTAGAAATGCCGTTTTTCACATCCATTTAGTAAACTTCCAAATTTGTTAAAGAGACAATAGCAAATATCATACTAATCGAGGTTATTCGCATAACATGTGAATATGTATCAAAGTAATCTAGACCTTCTCGTTGTCTAAATACTTTGATTACCAACCTTGCTTTGTACTTGTTAATGATGCCATCGGCTTTCATCTTCTTCTTGAAGATCCATTTATATCCGTAAATCCACGAGCTCCCAAGTATAATTTTTTAAAATAGAATTGTTGAAACAGACAGACCTTGATAGATCTTGAGCTCGTGGATCGTTATATATGCCTATGTAATCACAAGCACAATAAAAGACAATCTCTACTACTTATATTTATCAGCGGAATATAAACACAAGTAACACAAATAACTAAGAACTCTGTGATCCTCTATGGATCATTATATTAACTAAAACTTTGTTTTTCCAATCAATACATAACTCATTCTAATGTGTTCCTTTTATAGACAAGGAACCCTAAACTAAACCCTAAACCGTTTCCCAAGAAACGTATAAACATACAACTAAATAAGATATACACAATCACTTCCTAATAAAGCTCATGTATATCCAAACTAAATAAACTAAACACGGAATAATCACTTCCGCAGAAACAAACTAATAATTATTAAACTTCAGCAGATTATGTCTTCAGCAGAATCCACTCTACTTCAGTAGAATCCCTTCGGCAGTAATTTCAGCATAATCCAAACTTCACATAATTCCCAACAATCCTCCCCTAAACTGGAATTTGACTTGGTTAAGTTCCAGTTTCTTGATAGATCTTTAACTAGACAACACCAGAGGATTGTGCACGAACAACAGCAACAAAGAAGCAAATAGGAACATCTCTTTGATGAAGAAACTCTGAAACTCCATCTCTTTGCAGCAACAAATGACAACAGGTACATCAAAACAAATTAGTTTCATACTATTCTCATCACATCCAGGTGTGTAAACTCCTGTGAGAGGTGAATCATTGAAAATAATGGATTTGATGTCTCTTTACCAATAGCCATCACTACTGGAGTAGCCATATATTTAAGTTCGTAAACTATGGTACACTGATAACCATCTGATTTATTGGCAAACCAGAAACCATAGAAACGGATTTGATATGTCTTTACCTGTAGCCGTTTGCTCAGGACTAGTCAATTCTTAGAATTGGTGAATTGAGAACCAAATATGGTATTCCACTGCCTTTACCACAAGCCATATACATGTGGGCTAGTCAATTCTTGGATTCCAAAAAGGAATAAACCATGGTGAATTGAAAACCATACAACACTCAGCAATTAAGCATGGGTGGTTGCATCCCCTATGATTTTGAGCAAACCATTACAGCTATCAACAGATTTGATGTGTCTTTACCAAACCTGTACCCTTTGGACTAGCTAACTCTTTGACATACACAAGGTATATCTGGTGAGTCAATAACCATCAAAAGTATACAACAAACCTGCAATAAAAGTTAGATAAACCCAATTTTTTTTTTTTTTTTTTTTTTTTTTTTTTTTTTTTTTTTTTTTAACTAATAAAGAAAGAAAACAAAAATTACAAAATAAACAAACTATTACAATCAAGATGAACCTTGATGTTTCAGAAGCTGAGTTTTAATCAAACCAACACATTGAGAAGCATGAAGTTCATCATTGCCAACTGGATTAGGAGGTACTTCCAACTTCTGTCTCAGCAATCTTTCCATAAAATCAACTGATAAAGGATAAAGCTTATCCGGTAGCATACACAAAATCATACCACAGATGGTCTGAACCACATGAACACAAGGCATAGGATAAAATCTCCAATTCTCAATCTCCCACTGATGTGAATTCTTCCAAATAGAATACCCTTTACCTTCTGGAGAATTAGAATCAAACAAGACTTGAAGATCACCCAATAAATATAAACCAGAACCCGTTGGTGAATGAATATTATAATACTGAGTGACATGTTCATACAACATCTTCAAATCATGTCTATTCACCAAATGAAAGATTTCCTTCAAGAATTTGAACTGAATAATAGTATTATCAAGTCGATAAAAAGTGTTAAGCTTCCCAGCTTTCCAATTGACCAATACTGCATGTGTTCCTTCAGGAAAAACTTCAACAAGTCCAACTTTAATAAAAGTTGACTCAGCAGCCTTGAGATCTAAAGAAGTATTCTTGGAAGAATGTTTCCTAGCCAGTCTGACAGAACTCCGTAACGAATTAAGTTTCCTTTTAACCAAGCTTTTCTGCCTCCTCCCAACTATGTTATCAGTATCAATCTGTAGATCATCTGCTTTACGCAATGGATCACCCAAATCCTCACTAGGCAATGCTTCAGAAGAAACAACAGAAGATTCAGCAGAAACAACTTTATCATTAGAAAGATTAGTTTCAGAAGTTGTTTCAGAAGTAACAACTGGAGAGATCACCAGAGGCAAAACAGCATCAAAATTATCCACTATATCAACTGCTTTATGTCTCTTAGCTTTAGGAACATCTGACATAGTAGCAATCCTTCCTAATTTAGAAGAAGAAGTAGAACCAGAATAAGAAAGCTTCATAATCATATTATACTGTCTGATCAAAGCATCATCAGACAAAGCAGAGATTTGCTTCATTGACATGCCAGAATTATAAATCGTAGAACTATGATTCTTCACAACTCTCCTCATATGATTCCTCTTCTGAACTATAGTCATGGGTTTTTCTCTTTTAGCTTTATGTCTTTGAGCAATAAGAGCTCTCCTCTTTGCAGCCGCTTCTTGCTTCTTTTGATTACCAAGAGCCACCATTTGATCCACAAAATTCTCATTATCAAAAGATGCTCCTAATATAAGTTTTGCAAGATTTGGATTAGATGCACCTTGAGTAGTATATGCATCCCATTGATCATCAGTGATCTTAGGAAGTAATGCATCAAGCTCTAATTTTCTTTCAGTAGACAAATTAGAATTAGACCGAGCTTGAAGAAATTCAGCAACTACACGACTCTTCTGCATATTTTCATAATCAGCAAACATTCTAGCTTGAGCTTGATTTTCTTCTTCAGTCACCAAACCTGAACCAATCATATCATCAATCACAGCTACCTTTCCTTTGTCAGAAGATTCCCCAGCAGAACCAATTTGAGCTTCAGAAGGAACAACCAAACCAACATCAGAAGAAACATGTTGAGACACTTCCTCAACAGGTGTAGAGAGAACTTCAGAAGAAGAATTCAACTTATAAATTCTCCCAGCCATAAAAAATTCATCACCATCTGCTGAAGGTGAAGAATTTTGTTGTTCTGGCACAAATGAGGCTTGACCATGATCAGAAACAACCTCCTCAACTAGAACATTAGCAGATGCATCAACAACATTTGGCTCCTTTGAAGTTTCAGTAGATACCTTATTCAAATATTGTCTTCTTCTTTTTCAAGCAAATATAATAGGCACCTTGCTCCTTGAGGATTCGGAAATAGGAGAAGAAACATCAGATGTAAGAGCTGCATCAGCCAAGATTCCTAGTGATGCATGCTGAGTCTCTTCTTGCTCCTCTTCAGAAGAAACCAAAACTCTCTTTTTACCCCTCTGACCCAGTAAGTCCTCCAAATTCTCAACTTTAGTCTGCAACTCCACAATCTTATCACCAAGAGTAGACTTGGTCTCTGCAAGCTCCTTCTTGAGATCAGCCACCTCACCTGCATACTTGTTCACTATAGCATATATTGAGGTAAGTGTAATAGATTCCTCAGCTCCACCAACTGATTCCTCAGTGGGAATAGGAGGTTCATTGAACCTTTCAGGACTAGGTGAGGACAATCTATCTGTATTAACCTGAACCTCATCAAGAGAAACTTATATAGGAGATGAACTAGGACAAGGTCTAGGTGAAGGTAAGGATTCCTCAGCAGTAGCAGAAGGACCCTCTTCAATAGCAACTAAAGGATTAACATCAGTAGTATTTGTAGAAGGTAAAGTATCAACATTATCCTCATCAGCAGTCTCATTCTCCTGAGGTAACATGTTTGCTAATAAAGGAAAATGTGTCCCCTCAAATTTAGTTCTCAATGAAGCAAATAACTTAGAAGTTAAAACTCCTATGGGATGAAAAGCTTGGGTTTGGGTAGAAACATCCAATATCATCTGTAAAAACCTAGGGTACATCAAAAACTTGCCCTTTTTCCTAGTTATATTCTCAACCATATTATCGAAAATAAACTTAGAAAAATTATAAGTCAAACCCTGAGATAGACAAATAATACCACATCCCAACTGAGTCGAAAACTGATCCCATCCTCCGGATTTATTGCTTATACACTGAAGCAATGTATGAACCAAAAACCTCCACATAGGACAAAGCTGATTCTTTAATCACATGTCAGTCCGAGTACCTTGATACCCAATTGCTCTAAGTCCTTCAAGTACCACCGCAGCATTAGAATGATAAACTCCATTCTTATCATTCAAACGAAGTTGTCTTCTGATTAGTTCCTCTGTCACCACATACTCTGTTCCTTCAACCCTTGCTACAATCTCTGTATCACTCCTTTTCGTAGCCGACGCCCAAAATTGAGTAATCAATGATTCATATATAGCATTCGGAGAATGTGTTAGAGCATACTGAATCTTTGATCTCTGTAAGAATTCAATCATCGGTGTATACAACTCGTCACCCCTAGCAGTTCCCAGAAAAGCGACCTTATTGTGATCATGTTTGAATTGAAGCGCCATTAGAGATTTTGAAAGTTAGGGTTACGATTTACACAAATGAAAGTGTTTTGAATGAGAGTAACAAGTGAATCACTTATTATGGGACGAATATATGCCAGTAGAGAATAAGTAGAAATTTCCTAATTTTGGTCAAAGTTGACCAATGCTGGCGTGGACTTCTACTTTTACACAATTTCACTTTTAACTTCGGTAGAAACATTAGCCATTCTGCTGAAGAATACCAATCAGCAGAAACAGATCACGTATTCAAGAAGCTTCAGTAAATATCTTTTTACTGTTTCACCCACTCGCATTAAATCTCATTACCACTTGAAACCGTCTATAAAACAATCCCAATGCACACTTACCTCTTCATCAAAAACCCCCAAATCTCATTGCAAACCCTAATTCCACCAATGCTTCAAAATTAACCACAATAAAACATGAGTACCAAACCTGAGATCATAGATCTCACAACATCATCCTCATCATCATCATCATCATCAAGTGATGATACAAACCCATGGCTTCATTACTTTCCACAACCATATCCACGACCAAAGAAATCACCCTTTCTCTCTTCTTCAGAAGATGATAGTGTAGTGAATCCAAGTGAATCTGCTGATGATTCTGATGACTCCTATAAGGAGAGAACATCTTACTCCCAACCTCCAGCACCTCAGCCTCAACGAAGGCCACGAGCCAGAAATCCACCACTCCCTAAAGATAGAGAGGTGGTTCTTGGTCTTTCTGCATCAGGTTTTGGTGCATCAACACACATCGTATAGAGGAAATGCTTCAGGATAGTAGATGGGTTGAATTTTGGTTGAAATCAATAGATGAAGCACAAAGGACACATTATTTTTCTTCATCATCATGATTTGCATCAATCCATCCTCTCCATTTTGATCCTTAGCATCCTCATCATAGTAGTTATGCATCTCCAGCCATCGAGATAGAATAAATGGGTGGTTATGCAAGACTTGACAAATGCATATCCAGCATCTAGTGTGTAAGATGTGAGCAATCATGCATATCTAACAGCCTGTTAGATGTTGGAATAGATGATTTGTAATATATTAGGATTAGCAGATCATGTAGATGCATTTGATGTTGATTGTACTCTGTAAGCTGTAAGTTGTAAACTGTTTCTTGAATGAATGAATGAACAATTTGCTTCAGTACTTCTTTTGAATGAACCATATAACTTCAGTACATTGTCTTGAGAGGAAACAAATGACTCACTTCAGCACTTTGAATTCAGTAGAAACAAGCTTTAGAGCTTTCTTAACCATATCCCAAATGAATAACCAAACTGCAAAACAGAACAAACACAGAGAAACACACAAACCAACAAAGAAAAACAAACTAAGATTACATTAGCAGGTTAGTGTTAGAGAAAAGCAAACAAATATACAAAATTACATAGCAAAAATGCAAAGTGTACACAAATCCTCCCCTGAGGCATATGCCTCCCCTGAGGCCTATGCCTCCCCTTAATCTTTGCAGTTAAGGGTTAAGCATACCGATATGGACCACAAGGTGTTGAAACCTTGGTCCATCAAAAGCCTTTGTTAACAAATCTGCCACATTATCATCAGTATGAATTTTGACCACTTTTATCAAATTTTTATCATATGCATCTCTTATAAAGTGGTGCCTGATTTCAATATGTTTTGTTATACTGTGAAAAATTGGATTTTTAACAATGCATATGGTACTTTGATTATCAATAAAAATTGTTGTGTTCATGAAATTGTACCCATAATCCAACAATTGATTTTGAATCCAAAGAACCTGTCCACAACAATTTGCAGCAGCAACGTACTCTGCTTCAGTAGATGAGGTAGCCACAATAGTCTGTTTCTTGCATTGCCAAGAAATCAATCTCTTTCCAAGGAATTGGCAACCTCCAGTGGTGGACCTCCTATCCAGATTTGCACCAGCATAGTTACTATCACTATAAGCTTCCAACTTTTGGGTACCAAAGACCTAGTTGAGGTTGGCCTTTGAGGCACTTAAAGATCTTCTTAACAGCATTGAGATGGGAAGTCAGTGGAGTAACTTGATGTCGAGAACAAACACTCACAGAAAATGTAATATCAGGCCTTGAAGCTGTTAAATACATCAAAGAACCAATCATAGACCTGTATAAATGAACATTCACAGGTGGATCTGCTTCATTGTTGGTCTTTGTCTTTGGAGCTTCATAAGGTGTAGTGGCAGTCCTTACACCCTCCATACCAAACTTCTTCAAGATGTCCCTCACATATTTGTCCTGACTGATAAAGATACCATCAGGTTTCTGCTGAACTTGGAGACCCAAAAAGAAAGTCATCTCTCCCATGGCACTCATCTGAAACTCTCCCTTCATAAGCTCCTCAAACTCCCTGCACCAAGCTTCCTTTGTGGATCCAAAAATAATGTCATCCACATACACTTGCACAAGAATAATGTCTGTGGAATTCTTCTTAAGGAATAGAGTCTTATCAATTGCACCTCTTCTATAACCATGCTTCAGAAGAAATGTAGAGAGCCTAGCATACCAGGCTCTGGGTGCCTGATGTAGTCCATAGAGAGCTTTGACTACCTTATAAACATGATTAGGATGATCTGGATCTTCAAATCCTTTAGGTTGAGTGACATAAACCTCCTCTTCAATTTCACCATACAAGAAGGCTCCTTTAACATCCATCTGATAGACCATAAAACCCATATAGGATGCATAAGCTAAGAAAATCCGTATGGCCTCAACTCTTGCCACTGGTGCAAACACTTCATCATAATCTATCCCCTCCTCTTGTCTATACCCCTGTGCCACTAATCTGGCTTTGTTTTTAATGACAACACCTCGTGCATCTCTCTTATTCTTCAGAATCCATTTAGTCCCAATAGCATACTTACCATCAGGTAGTGGCACCAATATCCAAACCTGCTGATTTTGAAATTGTTGCATCTCATCCTGCATTGCCTCAAGCCAACTTGAGTCTTCAAGAGCCTGAGTAACACTGGTTGGTTCCACTTGTGAGAGAAAACAAGCAAACAAACAATGTTCATAGTTTGTGTGATTGTCTCTCTGCTGATTTGAGACATAAGAGATAAAAGCCACCTGACCATATTTAGAACGTGTTAAGATCGTTGAAAAGCTCATCTAGGGATCAATAACAAAGATTAATAACACGCACAGCGGAATAAACAAATCGTTACTTTATTATTGAACAAGGTTTTTCATTCACTAATACTCTAATAAATATTAGACGTTTATAGAAGCACGTCTACTAACTAAACTAATAACCTAGGCGTTTACAAGACCATACGCCTAGGACACACTAATCTAAAACTAATACCCTAGACGTTCTTCCCTAACGTCTAGGCTAAACACACACCTTTTACTAATCGACTACATTATTGGAAGAGTTAATTAAAAACCTACACCTATGTCCTCTTTATATACTAGAGGATAAGGACTAAATAATAAAACTTCCATTGCAAGCAAGTCCTTCCATCTTTTAGTAGGTTTCCTTCTTGTCATATTAAGTCCCTCTTGTTTCATTCTTTTTGTCTTTATCAACTCAAACTTGTAATTCCCAACAGAACGCGCCACAGTACCTCTTGTTCTAACAGGTGCATTAGGATCACCAATAATATTAGACTGTGGATGAACATTGTTGATCCTTGTAGTAGTAGTGGTGTTGACATCAATGGAGGAATCAAGATTAGTCACAGTAGGTTCAAAGTCAGTATCATAGGAAGGTGTGTTGAAGATTCCTGCTTTAGGTTGATGATGACCAAGATCAGAAGGTTTTGGAAACCTGGTATAAGGTTCTCCAAGGTCTGTTGACACTCTAGTAGAAATAGGAGTAGAGTCAACATGTCTTTCAGCCGAATTGGAGAGGTGAGGAGAAACAGAACCACTTTCAGCAGAATTGACGTTTCCACTGATTGCTTCACTTGTACTATTTTCAACATTCCTCTCAGCTTCTAAATTGGCGGCATACTCTTGTTTCTTCAGTCTGGCAAGGTCCTCAGCATAATGGAATTCATCTTCACTCACATCAGTATAATCTTTAGAAGTGTCACCTACAAAATTGTTAGGGGAGAAAGAAGGAACTACAATGGGTTGTTCATCATCATTAGACCCACTGTAAGAATGAGCATTCATATTCCCTGCACTGGTAGTTGTAGATGCTTGAGAATCTGCATGTTGGTTAGCCATATGTCTAGAATAACCCAAGTAATCAGTCAAGTAATCAAGGTCAAATGACCAAACATGACCCTGTCCTTGAACATTAGGCTTGTCTTCTAGATACCTCAGATTCAATGTCTCCTCAATCTTCTTAGCAGATACATTGTAAACCCTGTACGCCTTACTATGAGCAGAATATCCCACAATGTAACCATCATCATCTTTCTCATCAAATTTGCCCAACGGATCACTTGTATTCAAAATTGTCACTTGACAGCCAAACGGTTTAAGGTAATGAATAACAGGAACTTTCCCAAAAAGAAGTTCATATGGTGTTTTGAGATGTGGTCTAGTAATGGACACTCTATTTAGTACATAACAAGCTGTACCAACAGCTTCAGTCCAAAACATGGTTGGAAGTTTAGAGTCTGCCATCATTGATCTTGCAGCCTCTATCAAGGTCCTATTTTTTCTTTCTGCCACCCCATTTTGTTGAGGGGTTCTTGGATTGCTATAGTCCCTTTTGATTCCTTTTGACCTACAGAGTTCTATAAGTACAGCATTCTTGAACTCTGTCCCATTATCACACCTAATTCCTTTCACCTTTTTGTTCAACTGATTTTCAATAAGGGTAATGAAGTCTTTCAGCACTACAGATGTTTCATCTTTGGTCCTTAGAAAGAATACCCAACAAAATTTGCTATAACCATCAGTGATCACCAGACAAAAATATTTATGATCAATACTTCTAACTTGAGTTGGACCAAACAGATCCATATGAAGCAGCTGAAGAGGTTCAGAAATAATGGTTACTGCCGTAACAGGAACACCTTTGTATGAGGCTCTGTGCTGCTTTCCTTTGTTGCATGCAACACAGTTATGATCATTGGTGAAAACTTTGGAAGGAAGACCTTGAACTAGGCCCAGTTTAGAGAGCTGGTTTATGGTCTTGAAGTTGACATGGGCCATCCTTCTGTGCCATTTGGTGGATTCATCCACGGATGCTTTAGCCACCAAACACGTTAAGTCACCTGCTGGTTTGACATTAGTTAAGTTGAATGTATAAAGATTGTGACTGCGAGGAACTTTCAGCAGAATTGAAGTTTCTTCTGGAATTTTGAAGTCTTTAGATAGCACAAGACATTCATCTTCTGTGAAGAGTACTTTGTTCTTGGTGTCACAAATTTGTGAGACTGAAAACAAATTGAAGTGTTGAAGTTCCTTGACATAATATACATTCTCAAAGTCCAGCTGAGGTGTTTTGATGGTCCCTTTCCCAGTAATTCTGCCATCACTTCCTCCAAAGGTTACATTGCCTCCTCCTTCAATGGGTACAAAGTTATGCATCATATCCCTGTTTCCTGACATACTTCTTGAACAACCACTATCAACTATGCCAACATCTTTATGCTTAAGGGGATGATCCTACAACAACAACAAAAATATACAGAAAATTAGTACACTATGGAGGCTCAAGTCATTGCTGACTTGAACCTGCCTTGTGGATCATATGTGTTGTGCCATGTAGAAGTATAAGATCCACTATTGTTCTTGGGTTTCCATTGAAACTTAGGTCCCTATTTATTCCAAGAACAACCTGCTAAGGTCTTGACAGCAACATCCCAGTACCCTTTCCCATCAGTCATAGGGTTAACATATCTAGGCCAAAAACCATTTTTAAAATATTCACTGGTTGGTTGAACATATGGTTTTACAACTGGTCTCCTCCAAGGAAAAGGAGTATTAGTATTCATTGCTTGTGGAACATAAGGTGGTATATTATTAACATTGGTCCACATTGGTCTAGATTTCCTAGAATCACCACACCTACTCATCCTTTGCTCATAATAATCACAATCCTTAATTAAATGAAATTTACTTCCACACACAAAACATGTCTTCTGTTTAGAAGATTTATTCAAACCAAAAGATGTGTTATTACAAGCAGAAGTATTCAAACCAAAACCATGAAAAGAATTGTTTTTAACAGTACTATTATGCAAAGAATTAAAAAGCAAGTCTTCAGAGGCAACTGTCTTGGAAGTGGATTCCTTGGCAGCAACTCTGACATGCTTATTGGTAGTCTTAGGTGTAGGCAGGGGTGAAGACTTGGGAAGGTCAGACTTGTCACTTGAATCACACTCTGTAGACCCTTGCTTAGAGGACTTGTCACTGTTAACACAAGAGACAAAGTCATTAGAAGTAGTATCAGGGTCTGGCAAGTCATTTGACTTTTTGCCATAGAGATGGTGTGATCCATCAAAGTCAACAGTAATGGAAAGGTCAATGGGCATGTGCTCACCTCTAATAGGTCCACGGACAGCATGTAGGTCACCTTCTTTCATAAAATTAGCTAGGCCTGCTGGTGTAGATTTTCGAGTGTCACCTCTAGCTTCTAATCCTACATACTTCTGAAAGCCTAAACCTATAGAAGTATTTGGATTTTGACTAGCATAGATGTGACTGGCTAACTTGTTTCCATTTAATAACCATTCTTTATGCCTAGCAATTTCCTCATTAAGTTTCTCCTTAAGCTCTAAATTTTCTGACACTACATCTGCTCTTAACTTCTCAGACCATTTTAACTCATTTTTAGCACATTCGAGATCCCTTTCTAAAACACCTATCTTCTCATCATAAGCTATTTCATTCTTTTGAAACCAAACCTTTTGTCTTTCTAGTGTTTTTAAAGCCTGTTTATAAGCTTCAACTTCCACATAGCATTCATTATATTTAGGTTCCAAAATATCATAAGCTTCTTTGAGTATATTATAACGCTCACTACAACCAAACAAACAGTTTTGTACCTGAGAGATTCCCATCAAGGCAATCTGATCCTGCCTATCCTCTGAAGTACAGCTTGCAATCAAACCAATGTTATCATTACCAGGACCATCATTATCTTCATGCTCATGTTGCTTCCAGTCCACATTGCTATCAAGAGTGACCAAAGCAGCTGATCCCTTTGAAGTCCCTGCCTCCTTCTGATACTGCTGATAAGAAGAGTATCTTGTCTCATCACCAACTTTCCTGTCTTTGCATTCTCTAGAGAAGTGACCCATCTGCTGACATGTGAAGCATTTAACCTTCCTCTTGTCAAACCTCGTTGGATCACGTCCTTTGACTCCAAACCTTCTGCCAGCTTTTCGCTCAAAGTTCTTGATATCCATGGAAAGCATGGCCACCTGCCACCTCAGCTTCATCTCTTCCATCTCAATTGGGTCCACCTGATCAAAATCCTCATAAGCCAGATCCTGCTGAGGATCATAATCAGCAAAGAAGGATCCTAGAACATCTTCCATAATGTTACTCGATTTAGAGTGAGAACTTGATGAAGGAGCAGCATAAGATGATGATGAATATGGGCTTGGACCATAACTTGTCTTTGGGGTAGAGGCTCCAACGAATGCAGTGTGACTAGCAGAAGAAGATGATCTAAAAGGGCTTCTTACATCATGTTCAAGAGCTTTAAGTTTGTGGTACAGCTCATCAAAGGTAATCATGTCCAAACCACCTTTAGCTTTTAAAGCAATGCTTACGTGTAGCCAGGATGGAGGTAATGACCTCATAAACTTAGAATTATAATCATCATTATCTGGCTTTGCCTGCAGCTGATTTAACTGACTTAAAATCTTGTGAAACTTGTCATAGCCCTTGTGTATTCCTTCCTCTTCAGAGATTTGAAAATCCTGAAACTGTTGTCTCAGCATGGACTTTTTCAGTCTCCTAGACTCCTCATTCCCACCGAACTTTGCCTTGATTGCTAACCATATGTCCTTAGCATCTTGCATGAAGTGAAAATCACTCAAGTGATCCTCAGGAATAACTTGAAGAAGAATGGTTCTAACCTTGGTTTCTCTCTGAACCGCCAGTAATTCTTCAGCAGATTTGGGAGGAACATTCATCATCTTACCCGTAGCATCCGTGGTAGTTCTCTTCAAACTGTTTCCCTTCAAGACTATCTCCCATAGATTCTAATCAATGTTGGAGATCCAGTTCTGCATCTTCATCGCCCAAAGATCATATTCCTCCCTTTTTAGGTAAGGAAATTTAGCATTACTATTAGAGAGACTTAGTTGTTGCAGATGGGTGGAGTTTTGGTTGTTGGTGATTCCTTCATCAGCATCTGATCCAGGCATGATAATTTTAGTTATGGTTGTATGGGTGTTCAGAAAAACTTGTCCTTAGTATCGTAGAGACTCTCACGAGGCTCTGATACCACTTGTTGAAACAGACAGACCTTGATAGATCTTGAGCTCGTGGATCGTTATATATGCCTATGTAATCACAAGCACAATAAAAGACAATCTCTACTACTTATATTTATCAGCGGAATATAAACACAAGTAACACAAATAACTAAGAACTCTGTGATCCTCTATGGATCATTATATTAACTAAAACTTTGTTTTTCCAATCAATACATAACTCATTCTAATGTGTTCCTTTTATAGACAAGGAACCCTAAACTAAACCCTAAACCGTTTCCCAAGAAACGTATAAACATACAACTAAATAAGATATACACAATCACTTCCTAATAAAGCTCATGTATATCCAAACTAAATAAACTAAACACGGAATAATCACTTCCGCAGAAACAAACTAATAACTATTAAACTTCAGCAGATTATGTCTTCAGCAGAATCCACTCTACTTCAGTAGAATCCCTTCGGCAGTAATTTCAGCATAATCCAAACTTCACATAATTCCCAACAAGAATCGATTTCACTTTTAATGGCTTCCTTCCATTGAGGTCCTTCCGAGGATATAACCGCTTCTCGGTATGAAGTAGGTTCATTTTCAATCAAAAAAGAAATAAAATCGCGTCCAAACAATTTCTTGGTTCTTGCCCTTTTGCTTCTTTTAGGTTCAACCTCTACTTCCTCAATTTGATCTTGTCTCTCATCTTGGAGATCATTATCATCTCGTTGTCTCTTATCTTGGACAACTTCATCATCTCTTCTAGATGAACTTTCAGTTTCCTTTGTTAAACAAGAAAATATATTTTCAAAGAATGAAGCATTCCTTGATTCCACTATTGTACCTGTGGAAAACGTAGAGGGGGGGGGGGTGAATACGTATCCTTTTCAAACTTAAAACTTTTGTATCAAATATAGTATAAACCATTGCATTTGCCAATCTTGATGTGAGGATGCATTTAACGCATTACGGCATGTAAGGCCAACCCCTTAATATCACATAAGATTCCGCAAGATTAATGGTTCATTATAAATCAAGTTTCACAATTATTAGTCCGGTTGCTTTTTCTTGATCAAGCGTGTCATAATATGTAAAGTGTTAAATATATTTTATGACTATATGAAAGACCAAGTATGCATCACAAACATAAACATCAACCACATAGACAATCAACAATATAAAGCAAGAATAAAAGTAAAGCGATAAGTAAAAGGATGCACAAACCAACACGGGAATTTATAGTGGTTTGGTCACGAACCTCCTCTTCGCCCTACTCCACTCCCCGAGTACTCAACTCGAGAGTTAATTCACTAGATCAATAAATTCCATTCTCGACGGAGAAAACCTTACACAACGTCGCCTATACTTTGTCCGGTACAAAGCTAGACACCGAGTTATTCCACGAGGTAGAACCAAACCTATCACAATGTCGCCTACACTTTATCCGGTACAAGGCTAGATACCGGATTATTCCACGAGGTAGAACCAAACCTATCACAATGTCGCCTACACTTTATCCGGTACAAGGCTAGATACCGGGTTCCATCACAAAGGAGGAACCATTACCCGACCAATACGACACATCTATGACACCCATTATGTTTTGTGACCCAACATAACCAACCTTGTGTTTTATGGCACATACACATAAACCATCTAATCTAGTTATAGATACAAGAATATGATACTAGACAATATCCAAGACAATGTGTCTAATGGATATGAAATCATAAACCAAACATCAAGAACACAAAGCATGATGTACTTAGTCTTCTATGAATGAGGATGACAAGTTTCCCAAGCTTTTTGTAGAAGATCTTCATGTGCTTGTATGTTTGTGATGGGTGATCACTTCAGTAGGTAAGGATGCAAGATCTCTAGGCTTGCTTTGGAGGATCATTTCGAGAGTATGCTTACAACAAATGAAAGTTAGAAGCATTATGATCATATGAGATAAGGGTGGTTTACATGTTTCCTAATGATCTAAGTATGTTAGAAATGGTGGAGAGAAAGTATGTGTAAAGGTGCGAAAATATGGTGAGAAGTGGTCTGCTATTTATAGGCAAAAAGACCAAAATATGTTTTTGCCCCAAGGATCCCTTCTGAGAAAGATCCGGCCCTTGTAATCCAAGGGATCCATGGCCAACCAAAGGGATATGTGGACGCTCCTCATTATTTGGGTTATGGGCCATGGATCATGGGTCATGGGTCATGGACTTTGGGTCATGGGTACCCAACTAGATACAATGTATCTAGACAATGGGTTATGGACTTTGGGTCATGGGTCATGGACTTTGGGTCATGGGTTTTACCCAACATGATTTCATGCATGATGTCATGCAATGGGTCATGGGTATGGGTTATGGATCATGGTATTTACCCAACACATTTACTTTTGTTTATGTATTTTATCAAATGTAAGTAACCAAGATTACTTAAGTGTTTTATAAAAATGGTTTTAGTTTTATATAAACTATTTAACTAAACATGTTTAATGGTTTGTTAGGAGTTTGATCGTAATGCAACATAACAAACATGTACGAACCTGTGTTATAGCATACAAGGACTTGAGTCGTTGAGAGGTGTTGAAAGTATGTTGAGACAAAATATAATAACAAGTAACTTATACATTTTACGTTATGTATTACAAGTTACATGTTTGTCATCAACAAAACAAACGAGACTGTATAGGTTAAATATCGAAATATTTGCACTAACAATCTCCCCCTTTTTAATGATGACAACATATATGTAAACGTAATAGATAGGTAAAATGACAAAGTTTACTTGTGTCCGTACTTCCTATACATTACCTTCTTTATTTACACTCTTCTCCCCCTTTTGTCGAAACAAAAAGGGTGTATCCTTGGAGTTTAAACTTAATATCTCCCAAGAATGGCGAGTTTGCATCATCCCTAGTGAAGTTATATGGAAAACACCTTATTGCTCCCCTTGTTGTATACAATTGGCACACCACGCCAATACCTTCAACACGAAACACTAATGGAGGAAGAGAAGAATTATCAACAAGATTCACTTTAGTGGTCTTGATGATGACGAAGCTTAGCAACTCATGACCTTGAGCTTGCACGTCTTCAAGAGGTGATTATCTCGCCTTTAAGAGGAACCTAGAGAATCACATAAATGCAATTCATTTATAAGCATATAAGAAACTGATAATCCTATGTGTTAAGAAAGTGTTTGAGTGGAAAAAAAATTGAAATGATTATCTCAAGAGTTAATGTACCTTCTGTTCCCCGGTTCCACCGGTTCCCTCACTAGAGGGATCCGGCTAGCTTTAGTCTAGGGATCCGGCTAACATATAAGGTGAAAAGGAGATGATTGGGTTCTAGCAAGGTCTAGTACTTACATATCCTAGGTTAGTCAGTCCATTAAGGTGTCTTACATGGCATGATACCTAAGTGGTCAAGACTAATGAGTGAGGTTTGTCAATGATGACTTTTGTGGAGAAAATGGAGTTTTAGAAACACAAATGAGTGATCATGGATGACACTAAGTGTTTTGAGGATGGCTAATGATCATAGAGACCAGATGGTGATCTAAGGAAAATTTAGAAAATTCCTTAAAAATCACAAGAAATGAAAAACTAGTTTTTAGAGCATTTTAAGGTAGAGATGACTAAAATCAATTTGTCAAAATTGAGAGAAATATCAAACTAGGTGTTTTGAGATGAAAAGAACAATGTGTAAACATTGGAGCGGAAATATGGTGAGTTTTGAAGTAATGATAAATAAAAAGTTCTTTGAATGTGATCCTAAGTCATCTATGAGTGAATGTGAGATCAACTGAGCCTAAGGAAAGTTTAATTGATCCTAATGTAGAATGTTTAACTACTCCAATAAGGTCTGGAAGGTTGGATTGGTGCACGGAGGCTAAAAAAGAACTTCTGTCCACCCGGATCTCACGGATCCTTCACTTGAGGGATCCGTCTAGTTATATCCAAGGGATCCGACGTTTGAGACAGATTTCCTTAATAGAATGGTTATGTTTCGAATTTTGAAACTAATGATTTCTACAGCAAGCATACATGTTTACCAGTTAAGCATAGCAAGGAGAGCATGTAGAAATAACATATAGGCAATCAAATGAGATTGAGCTCACAAATAACACAGAGGTTTAGCAAGCACTATTTAAGAAGCTCAAAACAGATTTACGGTCTAGATTAGTAAATCATTTACACTAACAATGGCATGCAAGGTATGTGTCCAGAAAGAAAAGAGCACATGATGGTGTTCAAGACAAAAGAGTTGTAAGGTGCTAGTTTAGGACAATCTAGACTATATTTAGATCTAGAAGGTGGAGTTGTTGTTTGTGGAGATGAAGGAATTGTTTTTAGAAGAGTAAGTGTTAGATTTAGAAAGGCTTGAAGCAAGCACCATTTTGTGATTTGGTTTTAGCTAAAAGATGTTTACCTATGTGTTGGTATTGAAGAGTAAGAATCACATGTATATGCGTCCTTAAGAAAGTGAATTGTTTAGAAGGTTGTTTTGGTCAACGAAAGCAATGAACTATGTATAGTCATTACGGATGGTGATTAGCATACAATGAACTTCATCCATGAAGTCATGTAGCTCTTCTCGATCAAAGCAAGATAATCGCTTGATGAGGCAAGTGGTTGTGATTAACTAAAATAAAAATCAATTTTACAACTTGTTTGATTAGTAATCCTAAGACAACGCAAAGTATTTCCATTGTAAACTTAATGTAGGAAAACATAGGAGTATAGATTTCTCAAGTGAGAGAATGAATATGATACTATTACTAGCGGTGCTCAATTACGGCTAAACACGACCATTTTTATGGGTGATTCCACATACCCAACTTCTATCAAGGAAGCAATTTAACCGTAAGGTCAAATTGAGTTTCTAGTGCAATAAGTTCTCCAGTATTCATTCTCAAGTTAGGAAAATTTATATTCCTACAATGGCCTATCGAAGAGTAACAATGATGATACTTTGCTTCGTTTTTATTAATATTATGCCTAAAACAACTAAGGTGATGAAGGTGTCATGTTTAAATATAAAAAAATTAAGGTTTTCCATATGGTGAACAAAAATGGTTGGATGAGCTAGTTCAACATATCTTGTTCGAAAGCTCGAGTTTGGATTTTTGGATATGACCAATTATATTTGCGTTGCAAAATAATTTACGTGAGTATATCGGATGAAATAATCAAGTTTTCAATCCTACTATGAAGCTTGGAAAGCGATCATGCAAAGGAAAACGGGAAAGTACATCATCAACACAAGTGTAGGTTATGATCCGATGTACATTCTTATTGTTTTTAGAAAACGACACACGAAAGTATGAAATCAAGAAATCATATAAGCACATAACACATTTATGTTGCACACATGACAAACTCAACAAGAAGCCATTTAGCATATTACATGTTTTAAACATTTTTCAACTCATATGACTTATCTAAGTATTTTAAACTAACATTTTTGACACAACTAGATGTTCTCCCAAACACTCCTTCAAATAGCACATTGATTAGTAAAATATTACTAAATCGACAAACAATAGAATGAATATCAAGGTGAGGAAACCACATATGTTATCCAAACAAATAAGCACAAAAACTATTTGAGATAAGCAAATAATCAAGTAATGCAAGGTAAGACAATTAATCATTTAGCATAGCATACGATAGTTCTTTTCATCGCTTTGTGTTAAATATAAAAATGTATACCAAGCTTGATTAGTTTCTTTTATATTTACAAATATGATTAAAACCTTAATTTCAAAAGAAGACACAGTGTTATTCAAAGACGAAAACATCCGTCTCCAATTAGATCAAAAGTTTGTGCAAAAGTTATGACCGAAAAATGATTTTCTATTATAAATCAATGATTCAGTAAATTTTTGTTTTGAATCAGTTTATGAAATCATTATTATATGAAAGCAGACTCAAATACCTTTAAAACGATAGGTGGCACAACTTCTACTGACTTATTGTTAATTAGTTATGATTTTTTGAAATTTAACCAAAAACTATCCTCTGTACGACGGATCTGCCGGATCCCTTCCAGAAGGGATCCGCCCTTTGATAACAAAGGGATCCGCGGATCTGACACATATTTACAAAAATGCATGTTTTGACTCGACGAAAAGGTTTAACCTTTTTAGACTTTTTAGTGAAGTTATATTACCCATTTTAATCTTTATTCAAACTTGATTAACAAGATATCTAACAACAAAACTTCAAAGACAAAAATCAACAAAACACTTTTCATAATATGCTTGACTTCAAAAAAAATTTGATACAAGGACCTTACTCGTTTCGAAAACCATTATTTTTTAAAAACTAGAGCCAAACAGCTCTGATACCAATTGTGGAAAACGTAGAGGGGAGGGGTGAATACGTTTCCTTTTCAAACTTAAAACTTTTGTATCAAATATAAACCATTGCATTTGCTAATCTCGAGGATGCATTTAATATATTACGGCATGTAAGGCCAACCCCTTAATATCACATAAGATTCCGCAAGATTAATGGTTCATTATAAATCAAGTTTCACCATTATTGGTCCGGTTACGTTTTCTTGATCAAGCGTGTCATAATATGTAAAGTGTTAAATATAGTTTATAACTATATGAAAGACCAAGTATGCATCACAAACATAAAAATCAACCACATAGACAATCAACAATATAAAGCAAGAATAAAAGTAAAGCGATAAGTAAAAGGATGCACAAACCAACATGGGGATTTATAGTGGTTCGGTCACGAAGCTCCTCTTCGCCCTACTCCACTCCCCGAGTACCCGACTCGAGAGTGACTTCACTAGATCAACAAACTCCATTCACGGCGGAGAAAACTTTACACAACGTCGCCTACACTTTTCCGGTACAAGGCTAGACACCGAGTTCTTCCACGAGGTAGAACCAAACCTATCACAACGTCGCCTACACTTTATCTGGTACAAGGCTAGATACCGGGTTCTTCCACAAGGTAGAACCAAACCTATCACAACGTCGCCTACACTTTATCCGGTACAAGACTAGATACCGGGTCATGGGTTTTACCCAACTTGATTTCATGCATGATGTCATGCAATGGGTCATGAGTATGGGTTATGGATCATGGTATTTACCCAACACATTTACTTTTGTTTATGTATTTTATAAAATGTAAGTAGCCAAGATTATTAAGTGTTTTATAAAAATGGTTTTAGTTTTATATAAACTATTTAACTAAACATGTTTAATGGTTTGTTAGGAGTTTGATCATAACGCAACATAACAAACATGTACGAACCTGTGTTGTAGCATACAAGGACTTGAGTCGTCGAGAGGTGTTGAAAGTATGTTGAGACAAAATATAATTACAAGTAACTTATACATTATACGTTATGTATTACAAGTTACATGTTTGCCATCAACAAAACAAACGAGATTGTATAGATTAAATATCAAAATATTTGCACTAACAATACCCTTTTGTATATTCGAATTTTTTTGAATCATGTACAATGAAATGATAAGCACTGCTATTCTTAGCATATTCAATGAATATACGATCCATAGATTTAGGGCCAATTTTTGGGACCTTAGGTGTCCATATAACTACCTTTGCTAGACACCCCCACACATGTAAGTACTGATATGATGGTTTTCTTCCCATCCAAAGATTATAAAGGGGTCTCTTCTTTTTCCTTATGAGGTATCTTATTTAAAAGAGGGAAAATTAGCCAAATAGACCGCGCGCCCTGATGCATATCACTTTATGGACCACTTTTATTATGTTGGAATCACTCCTAAACAGTATTTCAAGTATTTATATTTCATATGTAATAGGTAGCTTTATTATGGCCTTTATGTTTGTTTAAGGTCCAGCTTATGTAGAAGGCCCATAAGCTGAGGCCCAAGCCCACATAAGAAAGGATGGGAACTAGGAGTGTTGCCCTAGGTTCCCTCCTATAAATAATCTTGTAAACCCTCATTTGAGGGTTGGTTGTTCAAGTTACTCTTTCACATACATCTACGCCTAACCCTTCCTCATTTATACGTGTGTGTGTGTTTGGTATTTGTTCAATCGCCTTTATCTCTTTCTTTATAAGCTTGTGTTGTAAAACTAGTGACCTAACAGTGGTATCAATCGCCAAATAGTTGGGTGTACTCGTTTGTTTTTGAAGTTTTGGTTTTTGGATCTTACGCGTAGAGATAACGCATTCTTTGGCTATCTTAAAAACTCGTTTTTTACACTTTTTAATCCAAGATTCTTGTACTTTCAATGTTTTGAGGTGTTAAAATACTTGTTTTTGGCAAAAAGTTTCAAACTTTACACGTGGATTTACGTTTTTAAGCTTGTTTTTGTTCGTGGGTGTCGTTCTACGCGTAACCCGTTTAGCAGTTTTGGTACATCAAAATTCACACTTTTGTGTTCTTTTGGTACTATTGAAGCTATTCCATAACAAAAAACTGGTTTAGAAACACATTTGGGCAGAATCAAAGTTACGAGTAATCCTACGCGTATCAAAACCCTAATATTACGCGTAAGACTTCCCTTGGTTTGATCTTCAATTTTCTGGTTTATTCCGTGTTTTCTTACTTGGATAAGTCTGAAAATACGTCGACTTTGGATATCTTTTGCACTGTGAAGTGTAAAAGATCATTTGGGCAAAAACCCTAAAATTACGCATAAGCATAAGCTTACGCGTAGAATTCCTACGCATAAGATTCACTTTACGCGTAAACTACGGTCTACGCATAAGGTAATCCTACGCCTAAGTTTATACGCCTAACTTTTGTCTACGCTTAACTTTAGTGTTTTCCCTACTTACGCGTAAGCTAAAACCTACGCGTAACTCCTCTTTGTTACGCGTAACTTTTGGTGTTTTTACGCATAAGTGCTACTTGGTTCTTGTCTTTTCTACGCCTAAGGACACTTCATCAACAAAGGTTCATTCGACTACAAAGATCCAATCTTACCACACAAGTTTATCATCATGTCTCAACCACCATACTCTAACTATTTCCCTCACACTTATAATCATCAACAACAACAACAACAATTAACTCCACAACATCAACAATGGAATCAACAACAAGCCATTTATCAACAACAATTTAATCAGCAACATACTCCACAACTTGGTGCAATTCCACAACCACAAATGGTTCAACCACAACCAAGCCTTCAAGTTCAACCCTACACAACCGATTTCAATCAACATCCATCACGGACAACTATGAAGGAACCCACTTGGTTTGCTAAGATGTGTGAAGCTTTAAGCAGCCAACAATCAATTCATGAAGCTGGATCACTTGATAGACCTCCAATGCTCACTCCAGGAAACTACGATCAATGGGTGATAAGGTTCTTTAGGTTCTGTGATCTGAAGAAGCCACATGGAAAGTTCTTAAAGAAGGTTATCTTGGAAGGTCCTTTTGAGATGCCTACTGTCATTGTACCCGGAGATCCAACTGCTGTTCCACCAAGAGATGAACAAACCAACATTGCTACTGTTGCAGATTTAAATCCTACAGAACTTCTACACTATGAAGCTGATGAACTTGCAATGGAATACATCCTCTTAGGATTACCAAACCCAATTCTTCGTAGTGTTGATGCTCAAAAGACTGCACAAAAAATGTGGGATCATATTCGTCTTCTTATGGAAGGATCTGTACTTAATCAGGAGGATTTGGAATCCAAAATTTACTTGGCTTATGAATACTTCATGATTGAACCTGGAGAGACACTAGAGTCCTATCATCATCGTTTTTCAGATATCATCAATGATTTGGATAAACACAACATCATCATGCCAAGAATTGCAGTGAATACTAAGTTCCTGAGTAGTCTTGGTCCAGAATGGGAGAAGTATGTCATTTTTCTCCGACAAGCGCAGAATATGCATCATTCTACTTATGGATTGTTGTACGATTACTTGAAGCCTCATGAAAAGGAAGTTGATCGGGAAAGGATTTTCCGTGCTCAAATTGCTAAACAGTCACAACCGGACAATCAACAACTTGCCTTATATGCTCAACAGAATTATCCCTCTCAACCAGCAACTCAACCAACTGCTTCAAACACACCTTCACAGTCACAACCTCAACAAAATCAATTGGTTCCATACAGCAACAATGCTCAAGCATATGTCAGTGAAGCTACTGAGGAAATCGATCCGTTCAAAGAATTGCAACAAGGATTCGTGATGATTGCTAACGCTTTTGGTCGTTACACCAACAAATCCAACAATCGTATTCGTTCCTCATCTAACACACGAACTCAAGCTTTCGTGAACAATGGACGTGTTGAAGTTCAGAATCGTGATTATGGTCGTCAGATGGGCGGTGGTCAAGGGTTTAATGCTGTGGGTAGGAATAACAACAGAGCTCAAGTGGTGGAACAGGGAAATGCTCAGAATCGGTTAAATGGTCTTAGATGTTACAACTGCAATGAGAAGGGACACCTGGCTAATGCATGCCCAAAGCCAAGGACTAGGGGCAGTGCTTATTTCAAAGAGGCCTTACTTTTGGATCTCAAGGATGAAGCTGGTGGATCTCTCACAGACAAAGAACAGAGCTTTATGGCAGATGCAGACTCAGATGATGATATGGAGGACTTGCAGGCTAATGCAGCTGTTATGTTGATGGCTAATATGCATGAGCTGCACATGAGTGATTCAGGCCCAGTGTATGACACTGATGGCTTGTCTCAGGTACCCGAACAAACCATCATCATATCTGAACTAATATCTCCGCCAATATCTGAATCCGGCACGGATCAGACTATTCAAAATGAGTCTTCTACATCCTCGTCTGATGATTTTCAAGCTAACCCTGTAGTTACATTTGACGATCAAGATGACCTTATGGTTTCCTTTGATAATCAAATTGACTCCATGGTCGTACTTGAGGATCTAAAGAATGATCATGTTGAGACTCACGTTGAACAAGATGATCTGTTGCCTCATCCGGATTTTGCTCGGTTAATTCACGACCATAAAATCAAAATGGAGGAATGTTATGCATTAAATCAATCCTTAAAAAGTAAAAATGCACTGTTAACCAAGGATTTTGAATGTTTACAAATGCAACTCAACTTTTTCAAAACTCAAGAAAACCGTGAAAAAGGTTTTGAAGCCGCTTTTGCAAAATCTCATCAAAACGAAAAACATTTAGAGAGACAGATGCGTGATCTAGCCGCTTCGAAGAATGCTTTGTTGTCCAAATTAGAACAACTGAAACATGAACATAAAAAGCAAATTAACGCTCTCACCTTGGAAAATCAAAAAGCTAAGGCTGAGTTGTTAAATTGTCAAAAACAGTTCTCCACATACAAAAAGCATTCAACGAATCGGGTAGATGACCTTCTTGCAGAAATTCTCGGTTTGCAAAACAAAATTAAAGAGTTTAAAACTGTTGTTTACAAACATGGTGAATCAGTAACAGCTATTGAAAAATTTACCTTAAAACCTAATCCAAATGGATATGGAAAAAATCTAGTTGATTACAAACCAAAGCTTTCACTAAAAACATTCAAACCAACTCCTGAAGTTTCCAGTGCAGAATACAAAATTGATAATACTGTCATGAGTGTTGTTGAATACCATCGTCAAGAGGAATTAGATGCAGAAGACGAGAGTCGATCAAAATTAAAAAACGTTGTTTACAACAAACCTTTTAATTATAAAAACGCGGTCACTTTCGTCACACCAACGGATTCTTCTAACACACCAAGGGTTATCATCAAAACACCCGAGTATTCTATTGTTAATCCCAAAACAGTCTTTGCACAAACTTATGGTCCTTTACCTTCCATTAGCGAAGTAAACTCACAACCTGAAAATCGAAAAATTCTTCGATATTTTGACATTTTCATGGCTGACCTCAAAATTTTACAACATGAGATAGAATATCGATCTGAAATCAAAGTTGAACATTTTCAATCGCCTCTGGCGAGAGAACAAAGAGACATCTTTCAGAAAAATCTTTTACCTAATGTTAAAAACTTGAAAAGTTGTGCAATTGCCTGTGAAAAGGATTTTCATAAGGAACTTGGGGTAATGAAAAACGTTTTCGAGAAAACAGAAACATCTATTACTAACACAAAACGCAAAAAGAAACTGTTGAGAAAAGATGTTGATCGACTCTTGGAAGATGTTATCTGTGCTGATATCCATAATGTTGTGCTATTCTATTCGTTGCCATATGCATCTGATCATATCTCTGCTGATATTGTTGAAACTATTGTAACTGTTGAGAACACCGATAATGTGCTTCAGATCGAGTCTTTAAAAGCTGAAAATAAACGACTACACACGGAAATTTACAATGCAAAACGTCGTCTTCAATGGTCTGAAAAAGATATTCACAACCATCAACTTAGTTTTCAAAAGAAAATCGCTCAATTGAGTGCAAAATCTTCTGATCCTAAAATTGAGCAACTGGATGATCAAAACGTGTCTTTGAAAAGTCAAATCTCAAAATATGAACAAGAACTTTTAAAAGTTAAACAGGAATATGGTGTCATATTTGATTTACGCAAAAAGACTCGAGATGAAGCATCAAACGAACTTGATCACTATCGTGCTCACACTAGAGAAGTCATGAATTTTGCTGGTAATCTTCGTTCTGAAAATCAAAATCTGATTCACACCATCTCTAAGTTACGGGAAATGTTAGGAAAGTATGAACAACTTCCGCCTACTGTGATTAAGAGATTAGCACCAGTCACACTTAGTAATCGTGAACCTAGAATTCCCACTGCCAAATCACAAGTTGCTAATGTGTTTCCCTCTACTGAAACAGGAATAGTTGCATCTTTTCCAAACGTCCGCACTTCACAGCCTAGGAGCACTCAATCGAAGAATAGGAAGTTGCGACCTAAGAAAAGATCAATAAGGAATGCTAAAGTAGAAGAACACCCTAGGAATCTGAATAAAACTCATGTTACTTCCACTATAGATGTTGCGTCTGGCAAATGTAATAGAAATAGTGATGTAACGAATGCTAAACCGTTAAGTACCTTTGATATTCAGTCTGATACACCTTGTGATATTTGTCAAAAGAGTATGAATTCTGATTGTCATGACAAATGTGTTGCTAAAGCTATAATCTCTAGATTACGGAATCCTAAGAATCGGAATACCTCTAGGCCCACTAATCATTCTAAGTCTGTGCTTGGTAAACCACCTTCTTTAGATTCTAAGGCAACCATTGCTATCACAGTAGCTCCCGCTACACCTCCTAAGAATGTAGTACCACCTAGTGCTTTCACTAAGACTAAAGCAAAGAGTAGTTATAGATGGCAGAAATGGATATATAACACACTTGGATTTAAATGGATGCCTAAAATTGTCAATGTGTGTATGTCTAACATACCTGCTTCGGAACCCTCTAACATTTCGGGTTCCACATCTACTTCTATTCCATCTGTGTCGTCTGTGTGTAATGCAGGTGATACAGATCATTCTCTGGATTGTTGATAGCGGATGTTCCCGACACATGACAGGCAATCTCAAACTGTTATCAAACTTTATTGCAAAGTTCATTGGCACTGTCAGATTCGGGAACGATCACTTCGCAGCCATCATGGGCTACGGAGATTATGTTAATGGGAACATCGAAATCAGCAGGGTTTACTATGTGGAAGGCCTCGGTCACAATCTGTTTTCAGTAGGTCAATTTTGTGATGGAGATTTGGAGGTTGCTTTCAGGGAGAAAACTTGTTTCATTCGTGATCTACAAGGAAACGATCTTATGTCTGGCTCGCGTAATTCTAGTCTCTACACTATCTCTATGCAAGACATGGTTGCTTCCTCTCCCATCTGCTTACTTTCTAAGGCAACATCAACAAAATCCTGGCTATGGCACCGTCGTCTCTCACATCTAAACTTTCAAACCATCACCAACCTTGCTCGACACAAACTAGTTGAAGGACTCCCACGATTCCGGTATTCAAAAGATCACCTTTGCTCAGCCTGTGAACAAGGGAAAAGCACTCGTGCTTATTTTCCTTCAAAGGTGGAACACAGCTCTCAGCATGTGCTTCATCTTCTTCACATGGATTTGTGTGGCCCGATGCGCGTGCAAACGATCAATGGCAAATGCTACATCTTAGTAATTGTTGATGACTACTCACGATGGACTTGGGTCTACTTTCTTCGAAGCAAAGACCAAGCTCCACAAATGATCATCACCTTTCTCACAAAAATATAGGTTCAGCTCCGAAACACCGTCCGAATAATCAGAACAGACAAAGGAACTGAATTTGTTAACAAAACCCTTCGTGAATTTTATGAGAAAGTGGGAATTCAGCATCAAACATCTATTGCACGGACACCTGAACAAAACGGAGTTGTTGAAAGACGAAACCGAACGTTAGTGGAAGCTGCAAGAACAATGTTAATCAATGCTAAACTTCCAGATTACTTATGGGCAGAAGCTGTATCTACTGCATGCTATACTCAAAACCGTTCTATGATCACTAAACGCCACAACAAAACACCTTTCGAGCTTGTCCACAACCATAAACCGAACCTCAAACACTTTCATGTATTTGGATCCCTTTGTTATCCGAATAATGATCGTGATGATTTTGGAAAGCTCAAAGCCAAAGCTGATATTGGAGTCTTTATTGGATACTGTGACAATTCTAAAGGTTTCCAAATCTGGAATCGTCGAACTAAGGAGGTAATGGAAACGATTCATGCTCATTTCGATGAACTCACGGAAATGGCTTCTGAGTATAACAGCTTAGAACCCGGTCACAACCGTTTAAACTTCCCTCAACCCCCATCATCAGCTGAAGAAAGCCCTCAGCTAACTCGTCAACAAATGGAAAGGTTATTTGCTCCTCTGTTCTGTGACGATATTGATGAACGTGCTCTTGGTGTATCCGCTGTTTCCGCTGCACAACCTGATAATATTCCTATACCTGATACACCTGCTACAACACCTACTGTTGAAGATGCACCTACACCAATTGACTCCAACACAACAGTTGAACACACCGCTTCCAACAATGATGAACCAGCTGATGATATTCTGAATGAAGTACCCCCACCTGCAGATTTTGATCCAAATGCGTTCTTCAACCCGTTTGCCAATGAGACTGCTGCACCAGATGTCGCGGAATCTTCTACAAACCATTTGAATCCTCAGAATCTGCATAATGTATACCAACATCAACCCTCTACACATAGATGGACTAAAGACCATCCTCTGGCTAATATTATTGGCAACCCGAATCAACCAGTCGTTACAAGACAACGTCTTCACTCAGATGGTGAACACTGCATTTATGCACTCACTGTCTGCCAATCTGAACCTAAAAACATTAAAGACGCAATGACAAAAGACAACTGGATTGAATCCATGCAAGAAGAACTCAACCAATTCAAACGTCTTGAAGTATGGGAACTGGTTGAAAGACCAACAGGAGTCTACGTTATTGGTCTAAAATGGATTTGGAAAAACAAATTGGATGCTGAAGGGAACGTCATCCGTAACAAGTCACGTCTAGTTGCTAAGGGTTATCGTCAGGAAGAAGGAATAGACTTTGAAGAATCTTTTGCTCCGGTTGCTCGTCTTGAGGCTGTTCGGATATTTCTCGCGTTCGCGGTTCATATGAACATGACGGTCTATCAGATGGATGTCAAAACGGCGTTTCTCAATGGACAACTTAAAGAAACAGTCTATGTCAGCCAACCAGATGGATTCGTTGATCCTGAGTTCCCGAACCATGTCTACAAACTGAACAAAGCTCTTTATGGTCTCAAACAAGCCCCTCGGGCATGGTACGATAAGCTATCATCTTTCCTCATTGCCAATAACTTCACCAAAGGCTCATTGACCCAACTCTTTTTATACAATATCACGGGGCACACATCTTAATTGTTCAAATTTACGTGGATGACATCATTTTTGGGTCAACACATAACAAGTTTTCAATCGCTTTTGCAAAACTCATGAAGAAAAATTTTGAAATGTCCATGATGGGTGAACTTACGTTCTTTCTAGGACTGCAAGTTCATCAATCACCCCGTGGTATTTTTTTGAGTCAGTCCAAATATGCCCTTGAACTGTTAAACAAATTTGGAATGAATACCTGTGATACTTATGCAACACCAATGGCTCATACCAAGAAATTAGATGCTGATTTACATGGGAAATTGGTTGACCCTACCAAATACCGAAGTATTATTGGGTCTCTCATGTATCTAACAGCTAGCAGACCTGATATTGTCTTTGCTGTTTATCTATGCTCCCGTTATCAGTCGCGACCAACTGAAACCCACCTCTCTGAGGCTAAAAGAATCCTCCGATACATCAAGGGAACCATTAATTTGGGAATCTGGTATCCGAAGGATTCTGGTTTTGAACTAATCGCTTTTTCAGACGCTGATCACGCAGGATGCCTAGACTCAAGGAAAAGTACTTCAGGAGCACTACAATTTCTCGGTGATAAACTAGTGTCTTGGCAATCAAAGAAGCAGGATTGTACATCGCTGTCATCAACTGAAGCAGAATATGTAGCCATGTCCGCGTGTTGTGCTCAAGTCATTTGGATGAGAACACAACTCAAAGACTATGGTTATGTATTTGACAGAATCCCGATGTACTGCGACAATCGGAGTGCCATTGCAATCTCGTGCAACTCAGTTCAGCACTCGAAATCAAAGCACATCGATCTACGCTATCATTTCATCAAGGACCATGTGGAACAAGGTACCGTTGAATTATACTTTGTGGGTACTGAATACCAATTGGCAGATCTGCTCACCAAAGCCTTGCCTCCCGCCAGGTTTAATGAGTTGGTCCACCGAATTGGTATGAGGTGTTTGACTCAAGAGGAATTGGATGACCTCTTAAAACAGTCTTAAAAACCTGTCAAACACCAAAACATCTTTTGTAAATAAATTTTTCAAAAACAAAATACAAAAATATAAAATCAGATAAAACAACAAAAAATATTCTCCCAATCTATCATTCTTTCAACATGCCAAGTACATTTCTTCCGTCAACACTTTAATCTTTCAAAATTCAGTATTTTTCCGATCAAGTGTTGAGGGGGAGAAAATAATCCATTAACTGTTTCAAAACATCTGTGTACTTGCATGTTACCACATCTCGGTTGATTATGTTACAAATGGTGGTATATTTTCTGGTTCAAAGACACTCCTCGGACCTAAATTAATAACCTTTCATTATTTTCTCAAGTCAAGGGGGAGTGTCGTCATGTTCTTTTCCTAAAATCTTCGTTTGGTAACCAAAATGGAAGTTAAATGGCTTGGTTTGAAAAAGGAAAAGGTGGAGGGACTAAAACTGCCAAAAGTTTAAAGTTAACTTTAATAAAACACCTCTCACCTAACTCTTTCACTCACATTTATTACTAAACCTAATCTCATCTACGGCTAAGATTCATTCAAGAAATCCGTTGTTCTGATCATCAAATTGTAAGTGTTTTAATGATCTAAACATAGTTTTAAGCTAAGGGTTTTAATATCACGCAAATCCAACGGCTAAAAAATGTGTTACGCGTGATTTTGTGTTCTACGCATAAGCGTATGAACACATAATCATTGTGTGTGGGTTTTTGGTTATATGGTTTGTGTCAAAACGTTTCTTATACATCAATGATACTTTGCTAACCATCAAACTCCACCCAGAAATACTTATTGATGTTTTTTGAATGTTAGGGTTTATATGTCGAATTTGGTATTTTCGAATGTGAAGTGATTTTGTGAAAAAGATTGTCGTATAAGGTTGTTATCAAGTTGAATTGATTATATCTTGGCCCAGATTACATCCAGAAACACTAATTAATCTTAAATGGAAATTAGGGTTTTGTATTCATACGGTTTGGGTATTTTTGATTCTTGACACTTTTGATGTTAAAACTTGACCAAAACAACTCTATATGCTCCTTTATCCTCCCAGAATCAGTTGTATGCCTATTCTGTGGCTAGATCTCATACGCGTAGATCTAGGGTTTAGTCTACGCGTATGCAATTCTACGCATAACTGTGTAACATATGTTATTGCCATGATCTGTTGTTAAAATGTATCTATGTGTTAATGTTGATGATTTGATGGATTTATTTCAGGCCTTTGCTACACGTAATATTCAGAATCAAGGTGGTTACTAATCTACGCATAAGGATCACCCTACGCGTAGCTTGTTATGCGTAAGACTTGTCTTACGCGTAGCGTCTACGCATAAGGTTCTACAATGGACTACGCGTATCCTGTGAAGGATATGCGTAAACAGTAAACCCTACGCTTAAGGTCAACTCTTACGAGTAGCCTTACGCGTAAGGTTAATATATGCCTACGCATAAGCTCTACGCATAAGGTCTCCTTTTCCTACGCGTAAGTTAGGATTCTACGCGTAAGCCTACGCCTAAGCATATATCATACCTGTCTACGCGTATCTTTGCCAAAACTACGCTTAACCCTGGATTGACCTTCATGATGAATTGTTACTTGTACAAACTTGCAAATAAACTAATCATATCATCACGAATCCAAAAATGTCACTAATAAACTTAAATCGTCTGATATGTTGTGAAGCAATAAGTGATAAAATAAACTTTAAAACTTAAAGTTAACTAACTCACGAAACATTTCACGACATCATTGAACTATTGAACATACAAGTGACTTAGGAATCGTAACAATCATTGACACTGTACATTCAATAACTAGACAATAAGACCTTCTGTTGACTAACATTATGTCTTTCGATATGTTGGTTCTTTTGGCTAATGTTATTTCAGATCACGACATGGCTGAACAAATGAATGTGGATGCACCTGAAGTTCTCTCCATTGCTGATATCTATCCTCATGGCTATCCAATGAAGATAGGAAAGAATAACCTCCGTGTTGACTTTGACACCCTCACTTGCTCTGAATCTTCATGTCTTATTGCTATTGATATTCTGAAAACTCATCCGTATCAGAACATGCTTACTCACTCTGCAACCATTCCTGAGATCTACATCCAACAGTTCTGGAATACTATGGAAAGGGTCAAAGGAAGGACTGCTGTGACAGTGACTCTGAACCACAAACAAGTCACTATTACACCTGAAGACTTAAGGGCTGCTCTCCTTATTCCTGAAGTCAATCCAACCAAACTTTATGCCACACCTGCTGAAGAGCTAACTCTCCAATTCTTAATCAATATCGGTTATGATGAGGCTACAGGAGTAATCACCAAGCACTCTCACGTAGAGCTTAAGAGTATTCCTCAACATGGAGAACACTCTACATGATCATCACCAAGTCTGTTTCTGGTCGTGACAGCGGCTATGAGCATCCTAAGCTCATAGAACTGCAAATATTTTGGGCATTGGTCAACATGAAACACATCGCTATTGAAGCTCTGATTTGGGATGACATGATGTCATTTCTCAACAAACTTGGCTCAAAGATTCCCTACATCAGATATACTAAACTGTTGATACAAAGAGCACTTGGACTTCATCCTGATATTCCCAAGAGGCTCAATGACCCTGACAATCACGACATGTTGACGGAACCTATTCTATCTGTCAGAATCAAGGAAACGTCCACAAAGAAACAAGGTGCTGTATTGCCAGATTTCCTTCTAACTGAAGATGTCAGAAAGCTCGAAACGTACAAGAGATATCTGGAAGCAGTTAGACAAGGCAAAGTTGGTCATCTTGACGAAAAATCTTCTGGAACACCTGTCAGGAGAACCAGAAGAGGAAGTGCAGGAAGCACAACAAGTTCTGTGAGTCAAAGGAAGGTTCCTAAAAGGAAAGCTCCTTCTAAAAGGATTATTCCCGTAAAGGAAGCTGAACCTATTCCCACACTTGAACCTCAAAGACAACTTAGGGATGAGAGCTCTGAAGATACTGAGATAGATGAAGAGGTTCATTACTCTGCAACTGCAACCGAAACACCTGCCTCAGTAACAAAACCTCCAAGTCCTCCAGCTGTCCAAGAAAAAGGGAAGACTCCAGCTATTGTACCTTATGATGAGAGCTCTGAAGAAGAAGAAGAAGAGCAATTGGATAAATCATACAGGAAAAAGTTTCACAACGTCCGACACATTCAAAAGGCCGCTGAATTTGCTAAAGATCAAATGGGTGGCCCCGGAGGATCAAGTGGTGCTGCCCACTCCTCTCCAGATCCTGATGCGGTTAATCAACCCGATAAGGGATCTGGTGCCACCACTCTTCTGCAACAACAACCGCCTGTTGAAGACACCATTGTGTATGATTTTGAGAAACAAGAAACTGAGAAAGAAAAGTCTAAGGATGACGAGGATGATTATACAAAGTTTCTTCTAGACAGTCCAACACACTCAAAGGAGAAAACCTCTGAAACTCCTAAGGACATGAAGTCTCCTCATGTCTCCTCATCATCGGATTCTTCGTCTCACTCATCTCAACCACCATCAACAAAGTCAACCAGATCATCATCCAAATCCGTGAAGAAACCACCTAAATCTTGGATTTCTCAAACACATGCAAGAATTGTGAAAGCTGTCAAACAAGTTAGAAAGAAGGACATGCTCCACATAAAACTTAATTGGTATGCTGAACAAATGCAGTACTTACATGATGAGAATGACAAGATGAGGAAAGATAGGAAAGCTATTCAGGAATTCATGAGAAGGCACCGTCAGGAGGAACTGAATGAAATGATTGAAGGTTACACTCAAAAGTATCTTCAGGATATCGTTTCTAAAGTCCAAAAGGAACTGGAGAAGTCAGCTAGAGATCAAACCCACAAGTTTCTTCTCGACACTGTCCCCAGTGTGACAAAAGAAGTATTTTCCAGACAACTCACCCCTAACATCGTAGCATTGGTTAAACATACAATGGCAAAAGAAGTTGATCTCTCTGAATCTGAGTTAATTGCTAAACTTGTGATGCAAATGTCAAAGAGATCTGGAACGTTTACTTCAGATGAAGCTAAATTTTTCGAAATTCTACTTGACTATCAACTCAGATCATCATGCAAGGAGTCAGCCGATCAATCCAAACGACCAAGAGATGACGATGATACGGATAAGGACTCTGCACCTAAACGTCAGAAGCAGTCTGGTAAATCTACTTCTATGCCGCCTCCTTCTCCTCGGACTTCTTCTCAACATAAGTATCCATCACCTCGGTCTTCTACTGATCAACCTCGGGACGATTCCGAGTTACCACCCCTGACTCATAAAACAGGTGACTACTTTGAGTACACGGGTGGTGACGATGAAGAGGTCCTTGAGCCCCGACAACAACCCACCTCACCTAAACAAGTGCAGAAACCAAAATCATCATCAAAACCTTCAAAACAGAAGAAGAAAACGACTCTGAATGACGTCGTATCATGGCTTGATGACGATAAAAATGCAGAATTTGATTGGTTTGCTACTCTTGTTAACGACACTCCCTACCCTGAAGAAGGTCAAGAATTGGTAGACGGTAGTACCTTGGAGCATGCAAAAATCTTGCAAGAAAGATTCCGTGTGAAGAAGATGACGAAATCCGAGTTGAAGCGCATCAAGAATGACGCATTCCTTCTTTTGAAAAACAGCTCGGAAAGTGCAATCGAGGTTGAATATCACCTTGAAAACATTGCTCGAGCCATGTCTAACAACATGGATTGGCTCAACCCAGAAGCAAACATCGACTTCACTAAACGGAACAACCCTCCATATTACACTGACTGGACCAAACCTCTACCAACAATCGGCCAACCAGATGAACCAAGGATTCCCTTCAGATATTTCTTCAACAAAGACCTGGAATTTCTTCTCCATGGTGGTGATGGTTCACGAAAATACGCTACATCATTGACTCTTCCATTCCCAGCGGCTATTTCCTCAAACTGCATAGCTATCGAGGAACGTGCAAATCACTTGTTTTCTGACAACGTGCAAGCATACGACCAAGATGCATTGTATGGGATTCATCATTGGCCTGAACGCCGAAGAATCTACTACAGAAGCTGCCTGGTTCAGAAATCTCAACATGAAGTGTATTGCTCAAAGGACATCGTGGCCATCAAACACATTGATCTCAAGTCTAAGTGGGACTACACATTCTTGAAGAATATCATAGTCAAACGACAAGATGAACAGGACTATGAATTCTCAGAGGCTGACTTTGAGAACTTGTCCCTCAACGACATCAAAGACTTGTACCTTGCCAAAGTACAGGGTCGTATGAGACAATTCTCGACTGAAGTTCAACGTGAATTTATCAAGTCAGTTCTCATCTTCATTAGACGCATTGTGATCAAAGAACGTGTCGAAGATATCCAGATGGCTGTTGAATCATATCAGAAACGTGTAAACTTCACTCCACCACAGCTTGATCTTCCTGACATCAACCAGCTCAAACAACTTACGCTCATCAGCAAACCTTTCGGCATTGTTTACCGCAGTGAACTTCGCAGAAACTGCTTAATGGCGTGTAGTGAGCTCCATAAATTCGGGGATCATACCTTGAAGATGGTTAGGGATGGATTGGCCTACAGATTGAAGGATATACGCCTGAAAGTTGGGAATCCTAAGCGCTGGAACTCTCAGGAAAGGAGGGATGTGAGAAGGATCATCACCATGATTGATGAACGGTTGTTCAGAAGGGATCAGTTCAGACGCTTGGAGAGCTATGTTGGTGGTCGACCCAGGAGAAACATCACCGGCTTTCAACGCCCTGTGCGCACTCCTGGGAACATCACTGCACTTCCTGGTACCCCTTGAATTGTTTCCTTCATAAAATTTTGGATGCATGATTTTATATGTGTATGGCTTGTGCACAAATAACAGTGTACAACCCGTATCTGTCAAGAAAGGACCCTGTGGTACGCCTCAGTGCCACAATCCGTATAAAAGGAGCGAAAGCTTCTTATTTTTGAGTAAAACCTATCAAACCTTTCATTTTTCAAGGTTTTGCTAAAAAAGACAAGTACTTCCCCATATGATTTTAAAACTTCAACCGTTTATATCACTAGTTGAGGGGGACTATTTGAACTAAAAACTTTGTTCACAAATTGCTCACAGTGGTCACTCTTCCCGCAACACTCAAAATGGTCATATTTATTCTCAAACCGTTCAAAAATAACTATTTTATATGCCATTTTTGAGAGGGAGAAAATTGTGTGATAAGAAATATGTTGTGCAAAATGCAAATGAATCTGTGTACCTCAGACTTAACCAACGAATTGACGGTACTAAACTGTTTGTAACTCGAAAAGACTTGTCCTGGACGGGTAATAATTTCAAGCTAGTTCGCTAGTGATGTAAACGTGTCTCGCAAAGGACTAGTCTGAGTAGAATGTACCATTCGTGAAACTCTTGATAGACATGAACTCTGACGGGTTTGACAACCTTCCAAGGTTTGTCTACACCTTCAAGGTAGTTATTAGAGTTAGTTGTCACCTAAAAGCTGACAATGCAACTCTTTAACTATTCAACGTAACCGTGTCTCGCGGGAGATTGTCTATCTTTAGTGGATCAATTCAAAAAGTGCACGCTCCTTCCTCACTGTGCATTTAACCATTAAAACTATTAAGCACATGTGGAGGGGGAGTATTTATGCAAAAACTTATCTCTCACTGTGGTTCAAACATGTCTTTCATTTACAAACCCTTTGAGAGATACTTTTCACATACAGTGGTTTAAATGGCAAACATAGGTTAGTCATGGAGTTATAAGGTGACTAAGGTTAGGAATAACCGTCCTATGATCCGCCAGAGCCGGAGGGATCTACCCAAGGACACTACCATTAGTTAGTGTTAGAAGTCCTTAGGAATGATTATAAAAAGGAGAAAATGAGAATCGGAGAAAGAAGGAGTTGAAGAATCAAAAAGAAATGTAAAGTAAAGGGTGAAAAGAAATAGCCCTCCAGATTATTCAACTTAGGGCAGACACCGGGTTCAATTCATATGCTACTGGTTGTCACTTAGTGACACCGGTATTGAAGATTAAAAGTCGTCATGGACCCAGTGACGCATGCACTAAACCTTCTTAGCCACTCAAGTTTCTCTCAACAGAAACCTGTTTCATTCTCACAGGGAACCCTACATTATCTATTGGCTTTCTCTTAGAGATCGCTGGTATTGAAGAAGGAGACCCTCTCCCTAGTCTCCGCTCAGGAAAACCAAAACGCACTGTTGAGTCTAGAGCCACGAGATTCATCAAAAGATCTCTTAGGAACACTTGACATTTAATCACTTGTTGATCAACAAATAAGATCTTCAGTGATTCAGTGGTTCATATCGAGTCCTTCACAGATCTTAGCAATCTGTCGAGAACATTTATGAGAGGTTCACATCTGTGATCCTCAGTGATTGAATGGAAACTCCTGCCAGGGTCAACATCAAACAGCCCTGACAGCAGGTCACTTCGGTAACTCCCCGTGGATTACGCGGAGTGTGTCTCAAACGATCTACAGTCGTGAGGTGATGCTTCGGTGTACCTCAGCGACTCATCTGAACTGTAGATGTACTTCGGTACATCGCGTTATCTCACTTGTGGGACTCCAGTTCAGGAACGGCCTTTGTAAGAATTAGAGTTGTGTTTTCACACTATGCTGTTAACACTCTCGAAGTTCAAACTTGTAAGTGCCGGAAACCGCTTATTACTAACCGTTTGAAATGTTTTCTTCTTATGGAAGCTCTGGAGCGGGATGATCGTGCTGATTCTTCTCATGTTCACACCAACATCATCACTAATGGAAGTTCTATTCAAAAGCAACACAACCGTCAGAATGATTCTTCGTCAAACCAAAGAATCTACAATGATAAAGATTTAAAGAACTTCATCAGTATTGAATTCCAACGTCATAGAGCGTGTGAGCATGTTGAAGAATGACGTGGAGACACTGGAGCAGCGAAGCAGACCTGAGGCAGACTGATGCAGACAACAACATACTATCACTTTCACCACAAAGAACAATGATCAAAGAACAAAGTCAAAGATGACGTCAAAGCATAACTGCTCAAAGATAACGATCTCTCTACACTGGGGAGATTGTTCGAATCAGGACAATTCCTCTCACAAGAAAGAAGAATGTCAGAAAACGTCACAGCTACTATTACATCAACGCCTTCACCGTTTACATTCATATATACTTGAGGGGGAGATTGTTGGAATCACTCCTAAACAGTATTTCAAGTATTTATATTTCATATGTAATAGGTAGCTTTATTATGGCCTTTATGTTTGTTTAAGGTCCAGCTTATGTAGAAGGCCCATAAGCTGAGGCCCAAGCCCACATAAGAAAGGATGGGAACTAGGAGTGTTGCCCTAGGTTCCCTCCTATAAATAATCTTGTAAACCCTCATTTGAGGGTTGGTTGTTCAAGTTACTCTTTCACATACATCTACGCCTAACCCTTCCTCATTTATACGTGTGTGTGTGTTTGGTATTTGTTCAATCGCCTTTATCTCTTTCTTTATAAGCTTGTGTTGTAAAACTAGTGACCTAACATATTATTAATTTGAAAATAGACCGAGGGCAACCGCTGTCATTGGACAACTCATCGAAATTGTGACAAGTGTCCCGTATGTGTAAGGTATTGTTTTTTGGGCAACTTAAAAGCGCTGGGCAACCGTATTTTTTAAAAAGAGTTTTTTGGTCATTTTACATAACACTTGTCAAGTACATAAATAAATTATTCTATAAACTGTGTTCACTTTTCACAAACACTGCTTCTTCATTTCACAAACACTGCTTCTTGATAATTCTGCTTCTTCTATTCTCTATTTCTTCTAAAGTACATTTACCGGGGTACCCGACCCGCCGCCCGCTTCAGGTCCGACACTTATATCCGTCAGATCTTGCATATATCATCGTGGTTTGTTGATGTCCGACCGATCCTAGCTAATGAACAGTGTTACCTACAGTGCACTCCACCTCCTGCTACTCCACCTCCTACTTTTGGGTTTGTCATGCTTTGGGTTGTTGTATGAACCCACCTGTTGCGGTTTGTTGGTATTTGTTGTTGTTACTCTGTCTGTCGGTTTCTCTCTTTCTCTCAAAGGTGTGTCTCTCTCTTTCATAGGGTTACAATCCATGTTTTATGTTGTTTTTTTCTTCTACCTGCTTTTCGTTTGTAAAAAAAACCTGCGTCTTTGTTAGGTGCGGACGTTTCTTTTATGTTCATGTTGTTTTTATTGTTCATTTCATACCTTTATATTTGTTTTATTGTTTGCTCTTTTTTTTGGGGTTCGGATTTGGTGATTAAGATGACTTAATTACCTATGGTTATTGTTTTAGGGTTAATGATTACTTGCACTCATGTTTTCTATTCCTATGTTTTAGTACAAATTTGAGTACTTATGGTTTCTGTCTTAGGATTGGGGATTAGTTTCACCAATGCTTTGGTATAAATTTAAGTTTATGATTTGTAAACGCATCCTAGATCGGGTAAAAAAGGATGTGTGCTGAAATATTTGGATTTCGATTTGTCTGCTAAGTGGCTTTGATTATTTATGATTTCTGCCTTAGAATTGAGGATTTAGTAAAAGTTTAAGTATCTGATTTCTAAAACCAGAGGTATTTTTACATATTTGTCCTGGATTAGGTAAACAATGATGTGTGCAGAAATTTCTGGATTTGTTACGGTTAAGTAACATACAAAGCTTTAGAACCGCTGGAAGTTTATGATTTCATTTTACACCCTTATAATGTTTGCTTTGTTTCCCACCCAGTATTTTGAGGTATTCGAGTTTGTGACGATAGCATAAACTATAAGGGTCCATCACATCACTTTTCTTATTTTTCAATCGTCGCTGTTTCATCCTTTTCCTGACAAGGTATATAATGAATACATCCAGCGACAACTTATCTTCTACCTATTACATTGCTTGACGATCCATTAGAAAGTTAAGTGTTAATTTTTGAAGTTCCATTTCTAGGCCTGTTGGTTATGTGAACTGATACTAATTATATTATACGACATAGCCATATGGTATAATGACATTTTAGAAGCCCTTACTTTCTGAATGGGCTTATTGATCAAATTTTGGAGGTGTATGATAAATACATGATTTGTTTGAATATGTTGTGGTGAATTTTACATCATTAGTGCTCGATCTGACCTTTTACATCATAGGTTCCAACATATGCAAACTCAGTTACCGTTGCTAAAGATCAGCTTAGGTTTTAGCGGTCTGATCTTAATCCTAGATATGAATCCTCGCTCTCGGTTATTTCATCTTGGTAAAAAATGCTTTTGACTTTTGCCTGAATTTCAAAGAGTGGCAGTTGTGCATGGCTTTTGGTGTAGCATCCTTTGATTGTTAACGCTTCGTGATGAATAAGAGTTGCAAAAGAAATTGACATTCATCTTGATTTTTTTGCAGTGAAGCTACCAGATCAGAGGCTGATGCTTCACTGCTGCTTTCTTTGCCGATGTTTTCAAACAAAGTATCATTCCAACCATTGAAAGTATATTGCAAATAAGCCTGCGAGATCAACGTAGATAGAAGTGTTTGGATGAGTTATGGGGCAACACATAAACTTTGGGAAATTTGCAGATCTTATCTGGAATTTTAGTGAGGCGGTGTTTCACACCTAGATAGGACATCAGTGGTGAGGTGATTTTCCTGAAATTAATTTTTTGTTAACTCTGTAGTTATAGGATATAGCTTTTTATGGTTTTAGAAAATGTTAGGGGATTAGCTTCCTTTTATCGGCTTATCCACTTTCGGCTTATAATTTGCTTATCTCTTTCCGCCTGCGACACATCTTAAGTTGATAGGCTCAGAAAATAAGATACACTCACAAAGTAATCTAACACAAGCACCCCTTTACTACATTAGTTTTTATTTATGTTCAGGGAGTCTTTGGGATTCATTATATTTGGGCTTAAAAATAGGTATTTTTTAGATTATGTTTACAATTTTATACTGAAAAACATGTACAATCCTTTCAATCATATGAAGTCTATACTTATGCACAGGACTTCTGAATTGGTTATTTCTATTAAAGTATTTACCAGCGAATATTTTTATTTTGACAAAATAGTGGTTTTAACCATCTTTTAAAAAAAGTTAGGCTGATAAAAAGTGTGTGCGGAGTGACCAAACTTGATGCGACCTGCATTAAAAGCACATGTTTTCACTTCCAAATATTCTTCCATGTTTAGTGTTCAATGATGCATCATATAGGACTAGAATCTATGCTGAGGGAGTTCCACTATAAAATAGTCTTGGTAGTAGACTGTAGTGAACCTTTTGCCAGTTTAGATGATTTGTCTACACTTTGTGCACTCGCTCTGATTGGAGAACCAATTTACACCTAAATTGCATGATAGGAAGAACATGATGAAATGCCTTATGTTAGTATACCCGATTAGATCATTTAAGTACACGCTGTCAGTAGTAGGGAGATAAGGAGAAAATTGAGACACAGGGCTACCAATTTCAACATGGTACTGGATGATGTGTACATTACATGCCTTACCTTTGGGTGGGAATTTACTGCTGCAATTGAAGGCAGGCAAGTGGGTGCATTGGAAGAGCGGACCAAGTTCGTTGTAGAGAAGGTTGAGCAAGACACGCGAAGTGCTATCATCATGTTAGACTTTTACATGTTCCAGTTAAATTTTGTGACTAGAGGTGGCAAAAATGAGTGGGTCACAATGGTTTGTCAAACACGAAATTGCATGTATTTGGCAAGTTATAAATATCAGGCTCGGTTAACAAGTTATTTACAAAAATAATTTTGTAACACTTACATTCGATGGATTCATTGAAGAACCTGTATAACTTGACTGAGGAATAATAACTGCCATTATCACCACCTCTGTAACATAAATGCAAGTTAAAATTTACAAGGCTGTAACAGGAAAGTTTGGTATATCAGCTAGCATATGTCATGTTAAACTATGTATTTTTATTGTCACTGGAAAATTCGTTATCAAACGTGTAGGATCGTGAATATTATGTTGTTTGATGATTCGGGTGGTCTAGGACAATGATTAAACAAGAAAGCCATTTGAGAGATGAAGAGAGTTTGAGAGGAGGTTCTTGAAAGAGAGTTGCTTAACAAGTGAAAGGTTAGATTCAAGAAAAACCACACCCCTTCCATGGATGGAAGGGGTATTTATACTTACAAACTACACGACCTCCTATCAGCCTGTGGATCAGGGATACAGTGGGTAAAGACCCGTCCTTCCTCCACGGTGTTGCACTACGCTAAACTAGGCTAATAACTAACTAATAAAACAGTAAATAACGTAACTAACGATTTGTCTACGAGCTAACTTATGCTAGATAACACTTGGGGTGACCGACACTTCACTATGGAATTTTCTAATTCCTACCAATCTCCCCCTAAGGGAGGTCACCCCATGTTTTACATTTCAAATCCTAGCATTCTATTTTATCTTCAGTCTTGAGCTCGTAGACTTGAATTCTTCAATTTCCGTAAACTTTGTGCATTAGTAGCGATTCTTCAAAGTCCGCATTGATTTGTACTTTTAGTGGAGGCCTTTAACTGATCCACATCTTTGATGATCTTCGAGCTTTCATTGAGATCATCAGCCACAGTAAATCTCTGGATCACCCTTTATTGTGTTTCCATCATGTGAAGTTGTGACTTTCGGACCGACATGCTCACACTTTTGAATCATGACATCTTTCCATCAGAGTAGCGGAAGCCTTACAGGTTCATGATATTTGCAGCAGCGAAGCAGAAGCATAGTATAAAAATATCAGAACCAGGTTATGTAGATAAGCACCAGTCATGATTTCTTCAAATTAAGTGTGGATGCTGTGAGCATCCGGCTTTGGATTGACTCCTCAATTCTGATCAGCTGCAATCGTCGGGGTGTACCTGCATACGACAGTTAGCAATAAAGCGCACGAAAGTGTCTTTGATCACTTTCGTTGAATTGAGGTACACGGCCCACGGTTCCCCGTTGATCAGTACAAGTACTGCCTGTGATCAGGTAGGATTCCTAAGAATCTCCTTGACAGGGTTTCGCAGCTGTTCTAGCTGTTCTCAAACCGGAACATCTCAAAGAAGACAACACGGAGTGAGTGAACCAGCAAATTGAGATTCACTGATTGATGAAAAATGATTTGAAAAACAATCGCGTATTGCTTGAAGAAAGAGTTTTGCAATACAACGAAGGTTTTATGAGAAAAATCAATTTTCAATCAAAAACACTTTTTGTATTTGAAAAGTGTACACATTCGACGTGCTAGTGAACAGAAGAGATTCGCACATCGAACGGTTTTTCTAAAAGTATTTTTTCAATCAGAGATACTTTTTGAATTTAAAATGAATACACATTCGACGTGCTAGAGAAAAGAAGGTTTGCACATCGAACGGTTTTTTCCAAAAGTATTCGTCAATTCCATTCCTGGACCAAGGTTGATTCAAGAATGAATCTCCCCATCGTTTCTATCCAGTTGTCACAAGCTTGATCTTTTGCAAGATTTCACATGTCACCCACCAAGAGCTTGTTTGATGTTGGCTCTAGAAGGATTTCCATCTTCATTGTGAATATTTTTACATATCACTCAGATGTTCTGGCAATACCACAAGGATAATGCGTAGGACTCTTAATATATATACTTACTTTCCACATTGTGTGAAAAAGCAAGTCTTCAAGAATTTAGTGTCCTAACGAGATATTGTGGATGATCTCTTGGCTCTAGACTCAATTGTGCATATTAGGTTCCTGTGCCGGAGACTAGGGAGAGGGTCTCCTTCTTCAATATCAACAATCTCTAAGAGAAAGTCGATAGATTATGTCGGTTCCCCGTGAGAATGAAACAAGCCCTTTTAAGAGGAACTTGAGTAGCTTGGGAAGTTTAGTGCAGTGCGTCACTGGGTCCATGACGTCTTGTCTTCAATACCAGTGTTACCTTAGTAACCACTTAGTAGCATATATATTGAACCCGGTGTCTGCCCTAAGGTTGAATTATTGGAGGGCTGTTTCTTTTCACCCTTTTTCACATTCAATTCTTTTTCATTCTTCAACCCCTTTAGTGCTTACCGAGACTTCATAACTAGAACCTTGTTGGGTTTATTCCAGTACTAGCTCTGTCTCAGTCCGCACTCTTCCCATTTCTCATTTTTCTCCTTTTTTCAATATACCTAAGGACTCTACACTATCTAGTGGATTGTCCCTGGGTAGATCCCACCGGTTCTGGCGGATCGTGGGAACAAATACCTAACCTAACCATCCTTATAACTCCATACATAAAGTAAAATGGTCGGTCTTTTTGGTACAGTTCATTCTTCCTTGAAACCAATTGAAAAATCATTTGGAAAAACAATCAAGGTACTTGTGATACGAGATCAAAGCATTTTGTACCCTAATAGTTTTGATCATTTAGAAAACCTCCCCCTCAACATGTGCGTATGATTTAGAAATTGTTTAGCACAGGAGGCAAGAGGACTTTGAAATATTTTCTTTGATCACAATTTTCATACGAAAAAGCCATTTGATTTTCTTGGTAAATTCTCCCCCTCAATATGTGCATAGGATAAGAGAAATCATTTTAACACATAGAGGCAAGAGTTCTTTTGAAGCACAACCACAATCACAAGAGCCATTAAAAAACCATTTGAAAACTCAATCAAGGTACTTTATAAATCATTTTAAAAAGCTTTCGTACCTCGATAGTTTATTTGCTCCCCCTCAATATGTGCTTCAAGATTCGAAAGCGTTTAGCACATATGAGCGAGCAGCGTGCACAATTGAATCAATATGATCACCTTTTATCAAATTTCATATTAAATCACAAATTCTCCCCCGATCAAAAATATCAAACCCTTTGAGATTTTGAATCCCAAGTGATTTAATAAGGTTTATAAAACATTGGAGAATATGTGGCCAAGTTTAAATACTCATCATGTTTTTGGATAAATCCTCCTCCTCAACATGTGCATTGTGTATTTGAAATCGTTTGGCACATGGAGGCAGGAGTGCCTAAAAAGGACTAAAACCGATTCCATTAAAAACAGATTTGAGATTTAAAACACGATCTCTACCCCGATCAGAAATATCAAACCATTTGAGATTTGTGATCCCAACTGATTTAAATCATTTAGAAAAATTTGGGGAAAGACGTGGCAAGATTCAATTTTGAAAGATGACAGATAAGGACCATTTTAAGACATTAAAGATTGTTAGTGTCAGGTATGATAGTTTTTAAGAGATCTTTTAAGTAAAACAAAACAATTTCACAATCAAACAAGAACAGAAAAAATTTCATTTTGAAAGACCTTGATTCTAAAGAAAGAATCATACCATGACATAACATTAAATCTTTAGATCACCACTTATATTGTACAATCCGGACTTTTATGAAGCAATATTAATTGAAAATAATTTATTTTAAATAACTCTCCCCCTCAATCGATGACCGAAGTCGATAATTGAGTGACTTAAGTTTTGATAAAATGAAGTCCGGTGATTTTCAAAATTTAGTCCAATATATTTTCAAAACAACATTTTTCCATTTTCAAAACAATTTAATTCATTTTACTCAAAAATTGTTTAAAATGGTATCCTGCACAAAGATTCGTTAGGTGGTTGAGCCGCTTTTGTTGTTGTTGCTGTAGGGTTTGGAAGAAAAACCGTCTGCAGATGCAGTGAGACTTCTTCTTACGTTGCATTTTGAATGCCAACTGAGGTCAAATTAAGCTCCGTTTCTTCAATCACTTAGAAGAAAACCAACTGCTGATGCAATGAGACCTCTTACGTTGCATATATGCCAACTCTCCACAGAAGTCCAATTAAGCTTCGTTTCTTCATTTGTCAACCCAAGATATAGTTACCCTTTCCTTTCGGCATCCAATCATCTTCAATTGCGGGATCCGGATCGGGAACATTCTTTTATACCAATATACCTGCATACGTTAGTGAACACACATACAAATATATGGTGGTCGACATCACCCATAACAGCAATCGACTAATTAAAGTCAATTCAACATAACAATCAGATCATATAAGGCATGGGGTTTATGTGTTAATCAAACTCTAATCATCTAAACCTAACAATCATATCCTAAATTCCTAGTCCTTCGACACAGGCAAATATCATTTTTTAATTAAGCACGTAGGATAATTAAGAAAGCTCGTTAGATTATATAGATTTGAAAACATTCTCCCCCTCAATCAATGACTCATTTTTTTGAAAAATTTTAAAAGCGCAGAAGTCATTGATTGAGTTTGCAAATTAATACGAAAACTCTGAATCTGATTGATTTTTTAAGCAACTCATTTACCACCATTTTAGAACACAACAAATATTTTTCTGAAGAATTATAGACGGAAAAACATTTGTGTAGGAACAGCAGTCCTTCGACATACTTTCCTCATTTTGTTTTAGGATAAGTGCACGAAATTTGTGGAAAACGTTTAAGCGTAGCACTTTCCTTCCTTTTAAGAGCGGATTGCTATCTGAAATGATAGCAAGCCATAGTTTAAGCACGGGTTACAGTCTGAAGTAACTGCAAGCCATTTTTTGAAGTCCGGGTTACAGTCTGAAATAACTGTAAGCCATTTTTGTGACATGTTTTGAAAAATAATATTTACACCTCCTGCTCGAACTTCATCTATGGTCCCGTGCCATTATTGAATGACATTTCTAAGACCGTAGATGTTATCGATACCAGAAGACATGTCTTGGAAAACATATTTTTGGTATTTTTGAAATTTTTTGATTTTTATGGGTTTTTGAAGGTTTTATATTTTTCTATTTTCTTTTGTTGGTTTTATATTTTTCTATTTTGTTTTTTTGGTTTTATATTTTTGTATTTTGTTTTTGATAAATATATACAAAGATAGAGAAGATGATATAGTTCAAGAAGATGATGATACGAGTACCGAGATAAGGATATCAAGCAGCCCCGTTGTAGAAGATAGAAGTCATCATCCCTAAAACTTTCACCACCAAAGCTTTCGATGCTCCTGAATTGTGAGAAATTGAACCATCTGAAAGTGAGACTCTGGCAGCTTCCCCCCAAACCGAAAATCATTAAGATGAGCAGATTCGAAGCTCTATTTCAAGCTTGCTTTAGCCAGGTGCACAAGGAAGCACACCATTATCATAAATCCCACTGCTCCATTTAAGAACGATAATCAAGGATCTCCATTCGGGGTTATATCATCAACAAGAAGAACAGCAACGTATCATCCCACTCATAAATAATCTTCTCAAATTTCTTTTCCACTGAAGTCTGAAGCAATCTATTCCAAAAGGTGTCAAGAGAACAATTCCCCCAAGTAGTTGAGTTGATGCAGTCAGTCTCTTTGTATAATGCTCAAGAACTCTCCCAAATACACATCATGAGGGGAATGAAAACACCTCCCCATGTTCACATTTTTCTTCCCTGATGATCGTGTATGAAGCTCAAGAACCCAAAGTACACCAATATCCAAGAGCTCTCCCGAATACACATCATGAGGGTAATGAAAACACCTTCCCATGTTCACATTTTTCTTCCCTGATGATCGTGTATGAAGCTCAAGTATCCGAAGTATACCAATACACAAGGAATGAATAACTGATAACATTGAAGAAGCAGGCCAAGTCACTGATTATCTCTGCGGGTGACAATCTCTGCGGATGTCAACTCCGGAATAAGTGATTATATCTCTGAATCACTGATTAAGCACTCAAGTGAAACAGCAGAGCATCCCCAATGTACACAATCTCTCTCCCCAATGAATCACACACTTGTGTACATCCTTTTATCTTCAGAAACTTTCTCTTACATCTCTTCCCCCACATAGTTGGAATAAGAATACTAAACGCCTTGATGAGTAAAACCTTGAGTTTCTCTGCGGTCATGACATTTGTTTTCCCGGGATATCTTCAATCACTTAGAAGAATTAAGTTCATCAAGTTTACTCGCCATGAGTCAAACCTTGAGTTTCTCTGCGGTTATAACATTTGTCTTCCCGGGATATCTTCAATTGCTTAGAAGTATTAAGTTCATCAAGTTTACTCGCGTTTAGATGCTTGTCTCCTTCCCCCTTGCTGGTTTTGACACTTCACAGTCAAAAAATCATTATAAGCCCGAATACTAGAAATTTGTTGAGAAGAACACATGTAATCTTGTGAGAATCAACTTGCTGAAGACTCTCTCTGACTATTTTTATCAACCCTTATGTAGACAATTTGAAGTGACCACTGAAGAAGAAAACCCGATATACCTTACTTGAAACTGAAGTCAACTTCCCCACATTTGTATCTTAAGTTTGCACCTAATGATGGAAGAACGGTGTAGAGAATTTATGCTTCAAGCAAATCTCTAAGTACTCACAACCCAAACAGAGTATGAGACATTAACACCTCTTGCGATTATCCACACCGTCATATGCGTGTGACACTGAGTAAAACAAAGTAACTCCTAATAGTGATAGTTAACCAGGTCTTCAACCATCCACCTCGACTGCTGGTAACTAGATAAACCAAGTCTTCAACTCAAATTCTTAAGCCCGAGCAAGTTATCAAATAAGAACACGCCTTTGTGAAAGTCAACTTCAATCTCAAATAAGTGGTAAATGATTAACTCCGAAGTAATCAACTTGTGTCAAATGTCCAATACGAGAAATAGTCAATAACAACGTCTCGAGGAGTCACTGCTAAAGAGTATGAGCAAGTCTAATTGGGGATTGAATCTGACTTATACCTCTCTCCCAAATAGTGCTCTCCCCTAAACCGACAATCTGTTTGATAGATGCCCAGATTAAGAAGAAGTCTTTAGATCGTTAAATGCAACTCGTCTTTAGTCTTCTAACATGTAGCAGAAAATGTAGAACAGACTGTAGACTCGACCTTCTTCAAGATTGTGCAGTTGGGGAATAGATAGTTAACATCTTCAACTCACACCAAAAAGCATGCCACCAAAAAGCATCCCAATTAACTTACATCTTGCAAATCCCCTTAACTAAAATCCCTCCCAATCAAACAAGAACAGAAAGATGTTCATCAAGGAAATCAACAATCAGGCTGCAACGAACACACAATATGGTAACTCCAAACTACCAATCACATCAAACAAGAACAAATAGATTGTTCGGAATCATCATGTTGATGTATACGTGAAGCATTAACCGGAAGCACTTTGTCTATAAACTCATCAATCCGAGAGAAGATGTCAACCAACGACTCTTAGAAGAGAAAAACTCCATGTGAAGATGACCCGATAAGAAGAAGCTCGGTTCTTACATGAGTTTAGAGCCGTATGACCATTTATATTCTCAAATATCAATCAACAATGCAAAAAATTCACACTTCTTCTCCCCCTCAAGAATTGCATATGGAGTTGCCATTCTTGATTAAACAAGTGAATATCTTCAACAAATGTAGTCTATTCACACTTCTCCCCCGCAAAATTAGCACATGATGTCACCATCGTCATTATAGTTGAGAAAGTGGAATCAGAAAACAATCAACAGTAGCCCGGTTCACTTGATGACTGAAGCGCATGGAAAAAGTATGAAGCATGTTGATGAGAATGGTCATAATAAGAAGATTTCTCTTCTTCCGAAGATAATGCGCACTGAAGCGTACACATTTCTTTTCTTTAGAGTACGAGTCCTAAACTGATGTGAACAGACGTCATAAATCTCTCTCTTTTCATCTACTCTTGGCAAACTTGTAATCACCCCATTATCATTCAGTAGGCTATATGTCGTGACAGCTGATGGAGAAAACCTGATATAATGAATTTGACCCTGAAGTAAACTAACCCGAACTCGTGACTTATACTTGCACATATGTAACAAAGAGCGGTGCCGATTTCCATTAGCATCTCTAAGTACTCTCTATGTACTCTATACTCTTCAACCAACCAACCATCAAGTATAAGACGTACATTACCTCTTGAAAATCCACAATTGAATGTGACACTGAGCACTACAACGTAACTCCTTAAAGTGATAGTTATTTTGTGGTGGTATGAGCCCAATTCCCCCAAGTGGTAAAAGAAAAAGTAAAAGACACCCAACAATAACTAGATTTCCAAGTCTTCGTTTTTAATAATAAGCTCGAACAAGGATCATGAAGAATCTTCATCCAACCATCCCCGATACCTTCAGATACTAAGTACACTCGCCCGTGATATTTCACTTCAACCTCAAATAAACCATAGTAAATTAACTCCGTTGTCACATCTTCTTTGTTAAAAGCTCAAATCTAGCCTCCTTTGACGTTTTAAGTAAACTCTGATAATGGAATTCATCCCGACCATGGTTTAAAGCACATAACCCCGTAAAACCATGTAATAACCAAACTGCCATGACGAATATCCAAACACACATCCAAATCATGAACTACACCCTTTTATCCCTTCTTCAAAGCAGAAACTGTAGCACTAGCATCAAGTAAGATCCATAATTACACTTTCTCTTCTCCAAGATGGTTCCATCATTACGGGATTTTACAACTCTATGGTTTAAACCGAGAAATAGTTACTTTCGCGGGATTTTACAAAACCAAGAATAAACCGTAAGATAGATCCGGAAATGCACTTTACAATTACCCGGATGTTTCCATTGTCACGGGATTTTACAAGTCTATGATTTAAACCGAGAAATAGTTTCTTTCGCGGAATTTTACAAAATCAAGACAAAACCGTAAACAATGTCAGCTTGAATGTGTTATGACAACTTTGGTTTCGGTGAATATCTGTTTTAGGGGAACATGCAGCGGTTCATTAGCGGTTCATTATCCAACAACATCAACATCGTCAACCATCCAATAAACACTTTGGTAAACACATCATTCACGCTTCTGTCGGCTATTGTAGTGACCACATGGAGAAATAGACCCGATATGCCAAACTTGAACAAGACGTAACATTCCCCGGATTTGTTACTTAAGCTTGCACTAATCCCTGTGAAAAAGAAACGGTGTACCCAAATGTACAAAACCTCTTGACATATCCTCAACTGCGTGAGACACCGAAGTGATAGCTACGTTGTGGGTTAATCGAGAAAGAATCACAACCGTAACTAAATAGCCAAGTCTTTATCACACACTATAACTGCCCAAACAACTCATCTTCGCGGAAGGGTAGAAAGAAAGAAGACGAAAATAAGTAAACACTCACGGAATACCTCACCTCAAATCCAAATACGAAATACCGACCAAACAACCCCATAGTCAATATTTGTTCAACCATTAACTCAAGCCGAGACATAATATTTTCCGTGAAAATGTATTCCCCAAAGTATCAAACCTCAATATGAATCTCATCATTACCAAAACTCTTCAAACACTCTCATCCATAAATTACTTCAACAAATCTCATCATCACTTCACATCTCATCAAAAACATCTCATAAATCTCATTATCACAAATCATAAATTCTCTAAATCTCATATTGTCAAATCTCATATAATGAACATTTTCCAAAATCACGTTATCACATAACTTACACAACCTTGGTCCAATGACGTTTATCACTACTCATTACGTGATCAAAATGTAAGTCCCACTTGGTTCAACTTACACACACGTACACCTGATTCAACATGTAATATTATCCAATGCCACGTCAAAAGCCCAAGTTCAAGTATTCAGCGAAATTGACTAATCCATCACATAACCATCAGGTCCACGAAGTCCAAAATAAATCAGATTAAGCACAAGTGTATGGCCCAGGCCCATATTCATAGCCGGTATACACCCCCGCCATACCCTAATAATTCGAGTACTTAACACCCACTTAACACTGATAACCCTAATCCTCCTTTTTTATCCGCCCCACACAAAAAATCCTCTCTCAAATCCATCAAACCCTAAACGCCTCTTACCATCAGTCCGCCCCCATCTCAAGTTTAGCTCGCCACAGGGTTGGCATGAGCATCATAATATAGGCCATAGGATCAAACTTCGAGTCAAGGGTAAGTATTATGATTGTATTAGTAGTTGAATAATAACACGAAACAAAGAAAACAAGAAATAACAAAATTGTTATGCACTTGATTCTTTAAATTCGTATATCATCAAAACACTTTGATCTATGATGATTCGTTGTCTCGTTTGTTTATACGATTGATATAAACCTTGAAAATCATGAGATGACAAGCTGAGAACAAGTCCTTCACTCTTTAATCGTATTTCCTTATTATTTTCTGATAAGAGACGAGTTTGAAGAGGATAGTATAACAATATTGTTATAGATATCTTCTTTTCAATATTCGGATAGTTATATATAAAAATAGTCATGAGGATAGATCTATGATGATATGATGTTGTGAGGACCTTAATTGGTTCTAAGTTGAAATATGAGAATCACGACATAAATCTGAGGTCTTGAATGATTATAAAGTCATCATGTTATTTTCCTTTTGACCGAGAATAATGATTGAAAGGAAACATGGTTGGTTTTGGATCGAGTCATTCTTTCATATTCATCTTATTCATTTCGACTTTGAGATCTGTGATGACATGGTTGTGTAAAGTAGACACTTGATGGTCTTGATAAGACTTTGAACACGCACAAAACCACTTCTGAGATTCATTTCTTCTTTTCATTTTTGTTGTAAGGGTCTTGAATAGGAGATGGGATAGATGAAATGTAGTAGTAAAGACTGATGATGTTGATTGATAACTGAGATCAAATGATGTTGGTATATGGTATATGTGGTCATGTTTTGTGGTAAATGGTGTTGGACGTGTGGTTGTGAGTTAATTGTCGAATCATCTTCATCACTTTCTTAGCAAGTCGCTACATCATAACTTGTCTAACTCGCATCATAACCAACTGACATCTTCTATAACTCGCATCTCTAACTAGCATCACCAACTCGCATTACCAACTTGCATTACCAACTTGCATCTGTTATCAACTCGCATTTGTTATCAACACGCATCAGCAGCAACTCGCTCAAAAGGAAGTGCAATTACCATATGCGAGTTAAGTAACTCGCATTGAAACAAAACCAAAAACCCAACTCGCATAATAAACCAACTCGCATCATGACCCAAATCAACTCGCTTCCTGCTCGTTCAAGAGCAATAAGCTCATCAACTACCTGCTCGTTCACCAAATGGGCAATAAACTTAACAGCAGCAATCAATTGATGCTTAAAAAACACACGGTGACAACGAAATTAGTGACTAATGAAACCATAAAACACCCAATGTTATAAAAGATATTACATAAAAATACCAGGAGAAGAATGCCTTGACTTGGTAAGGATTCACAAAGATAGATTTACCTTCGAGAGTATACATCCAACAACGAGTCATTGTCATCGACAATTGGAATTGAGCTAACTTCAGCTACAAAAGAAAAAAGGATATTCCATACGTAAACGAAATAGCACTATTGATTCATATGAGTCGTAAACTTCATGTTTACACAAAGTGGGACATATGATGAGCATAAAACATACCTTGCACAGACAGATTTAACGTTGCACTAAGAGAAGAGTTTTGTGTCTAGATCGCCAATGGGTGTCTATTCGATTCTCCGATTTTTGGAACCCATGTACCAAGCAGAAGGGAACAAATTGGCAGTTGCAATATCGGCAATGAACTTGCAGAATGCCTAAAGTATCTGTAAAAAACTGAATTAGCAGATGCACTTGATAAGTACAGTGGCTATGGTAGAGAATTGTTGCTTTGGAAAAATGACCAAAACTTACGTTTTAGTACTTCTGTTAGTGAAGCAAGATATAATAACTGTGGATATGAACCATCATCGGAGGTTGAATGAGTGATCGGAAGTGTAGCTACTCTATTTTGCAGTATCTTTAAAGGTAATATCATTTAAATTTTCATCTGGACCAGCCTGAATCAATACAAACAGAGCATTACGAATTGCTTAAATTAATATGAAAAGCATTTAAAGGTCTCACTACAAACTACTTATATACATGAAAATTTACCTGTACCAGTCATTTAGAAAATATTTTACCATGCTTGAACCAGAATTGATAAGTAGACTCAGGACTGCAGAATTGTAGTTTGGCTCCCTGGTTAAGAGAACGGTATTTACAGTACCATAATTACCAATTACAAAAGGTTGGTGCTCGTCATGCCGCCACCCACCATCAATAATAAATTTATAATGCAAGATGAGAATAATAGGTAAAAAGTACTAGCAGTGGTTACCAAGTACTAGCAGTGGGAATCACTACCACTAGCAGTTGTTTAGTAACGCTAGCAGTGGAAACGTAAAGCTAGCAGTGGTATAGATCGTAAACATAGCAGTGGTAATCAACTCATGAGCAGTGGTAACCGTTGAGCGAGCAGTGGCAAATATATTTTAGGACTCCTACACTCTAGAGAGAGTGAGAGAAAGCAAGATATTATTCTCACTCTCTATCAACACCAATACATTCGCTAGGCATCGTAATGGGAGCATACTACATATGCCAAACTTTGGTTCAATGTGCTGAATTTGCTGATATTGGTGAAAATGAACATGATTATAGGTTAATAGAAGTTATTGCATACCGTAAATGTATTTTTGAAATAACGTAATCGCTAACCTTTTTGTGTCTGGCAACAATCGGCATCATTAGCAGCCACAAATTGCATCATAAGCACGTAAACTGATGCACAAACTTCTGTTGATGAGGTAATGTTATAGTGGTGTTGCAAATCCTGTCACAAATAAGCTGAAATTAAAATATTGTAAAAGAATATTTAAGATTCAAATATTTGGTAACATTCTTTCATGTGCATTCGTGATACCATTTCGGTCAATCTTGTGTACCTGGTCAGAGCTACTATATTTAGGCTATTATTTTAAGAGTCCTTAAATAAGATGCTTGCATGCTTTATTATGTTTGATTTAACCAACTAACATCCATATGATTTAACCTTTAACTTGACTTTCTTATGTGATCCACCAGACAAATAACTAAAACCACTTTACCTAGTTACACAATTTTCTTTTTTTTAGGAATCAATTTTTTTGTATATAAACACTATAAATATGTTATGTTTTTAGAGGCTAAAAAGGTCAAACTTGGCCTGGGCAGGCCGTTAAGAGTTACATGTCTAAACAGATCATTTACCTGTCCAAGGTTAGCATTAGGGAACTTGGTCCTAACGGTTTCCTCAAACACTTTCCCTAACGGTGCAGCACCCAACATAACCGTCCTAATTGATGACATATCATATCTATCAACCACCAATGACTCTTTTTCTAGCTGAAATAGTAATTAAAATACAGTGACCAAATCACCTTTGCTAAAAATTTACCTAGTCATCCACTTAAATTCTCATCCGAATTGGCATCTTCATCATCTTTTCCCTTTATTTTCACAATCTCAGCATGCGGCCATTACAGAATCACCTTCCCCTGCAAATCCAAATCGCAAAAAATTAAATAAGACTGAAACTTGATAAAAAAAAGGAAAATACACACACAACCACACACACACACCTTTTTGCCAAAAATATAATTAAAAAACTAACCTTTGCGGCTCAAACTAAGCAGAAGGAGTTTGAATACTCAGAACAATTAAAACTGGTTGAAAATAAGCAATCCCAAACATCCTCATAGTAGGCGTTTCAAAGGTTGATTTTTATCCATCTATGTCAAAGAGTGGTGCATTGGCATAGATGGTGCTGATGCCGATAATGCAGAAACCGTATACTATTATATATGCCCTCTTCAATAGATCCGTGAGTAACTCCAAGTTTCTAAGTATGTCATAAGTCCATAACTACTCCATCTACAAAAGACGAAATTAGTAAATACAAAATGAATCACAAAAACAACATTAGGATTTATCCTGTAGTTGGGGAAAGTAAAAAAGTATATTAGCCACTTTTCTCATAAGTTTCACCTTAGAAATGACATACGTTTAAAATCTAGGAAGTGAACATACTTTTATTGAGCTTAATCAACATCTTCATTTTCTTCAAAGCTAGTGCCATGTTCAACCGAAATTCAAACTAATTACGATAAATAAAGGCAACAACATAATATAAATACATAGATCATAACAAAGTCATATATAGGTCACATCGATCTCGCTTTTCTCTCCAAAGGTACTGGCCTGTTCTGCAAGAATAAGCTGATGACCAATGTGACATTACAAACTTTTTATTCGGTTATATTTAGGACATGTACGAAAACTGTTGGTGTGAGTTAATGTACTTCTTTAACCATGTGTTTCGAGAACTCAGCATCGAATTTTACACTTGAAGCTAACAGAAAAAAAAGTTTAAATACTTTTAGCGGTTTAAAGTAAGATTGAAAAGTGTCTCTGTTTTCATTTAGGCGCATCCTAATTACTGTTTTGTTACAACTATGTGTGTGGTGTATCTATGTACACTTGTCCAATTCGATATACTAATGGCATACAGAAGGCTTTAACACAAACCATGGACAGAATAAGTTAATAAGTTACCGTATCTAGTTAGATGGCTGTAAATAAGCGCTTGCAATAAGTAGTTAGCCACATGGTTATCATTTTTGAGAAATTTAATTGGTTAAAAATAAGTCATCCCATCCACGTCGACAACATTTTTTGCCATTACCAGTTTAGATCTTTCATTCATAACAGCGGCTATTTAATAGAAATGAATATCTAAGACAACATCATACATAAGATATGAATTGATCGCACTGTCACCTGTGGGTCGAACTCAATGATTTGATGCCCTCGTTTGATGACCACTGTTTGGTTCGCTAGGCATTTTCTGTTACGTAAATATATCTATGAAGGAAGAGTGTATACCTGAGTCACTTGGTCTAGCTTACTGATAATATTGAGACAAACATCTGGGAACTCATCCTTTAGAAGTGATAGAAATATAGGAAGGAGTTGCTCAATTGTTGCTTCCTGAAAATTAATAGAAAACAGAGTATCAGTACTTTCAATATGCCATTGTAAGGAAAAAAACAACTGTCAATATAAGTTCCACAATATCCTTACTTTTCCGAGAACAGGGGCCGGACCCATAATAATAGAGGTGAGAGCTGACCTCACATGCTGAGAAGAATCCACTGACAATTCCTACATGGCATAGGAAGAAGTAAGATAGCTGAACAAAAGGATTAGGTCAATTATATTAAGTTTTATTAGCTTTATATAGCAACATACCTTCGCACATGGAAGAATATGCTGAATTGTAAGTTCTGAATTGAGGATCCGAGAGAATTTGGAGACCGCACCAGCAGCTGCAATACGTACTTCAGCTTCGCTATCTCTCAGCAGCCTTACGTACGCTGGAACCAACGTCGACCTATAAGTTTATTTTAAGACAGCAAATTGAGCTTAGTTTTATTAGTCTAATCAGCATGACACTATCCAAAAAACTGTAAGAATATATAAGTATACTCCGAACTATTATTCCTATCATTCTAATCATTAACAAAACTACCTTAACTTTTAAGGAGCAATAAACGAAAACACAAAAAGTGCTTACCAATACTTCTACCTGTATCGGAGTATTTAACTATTTAGACTATTGATCTAATGTCATTATGCAATATATACACAGTTGTGTACATATACTTTACATGTTATGACCATTTTTTTAAAGACTAACGGATGGCACACATATGTAGAACTTTCCGAGTAACCGGTTAGGTTGATGCCTTCGCACACTAATAACTTACTAAATGTAGTGCAATGTTACATTTACTCTAATCCAGTACACAATAAACAGTAATAGTTTAATAAAGTTACAGTCGCGTAATTAACAACCCCGAAGTTCCACAATAGACAAACTAAATAATAACAACATAGATATGTTGAACCTTCATGTTTATCTTCTTCACACTGTTTTCGAACCGCCTTTTCATGTTTATCTTGTTCGCACTCGAATTCTATTTCGTTGTTCAGCTACCCCCAAATTTTAATTAAACCCTTAAAAGAGCTTAAATAAAATTTGAAACATCAAGATCATGACAGCAAAATAGTTAATAAGCTAAACAATTAATAGTTAAATATGTAATTATACCTTCAAGTTCATGACCTGATTCAAGTGTATCCTACCCATAACCTTTTCTCAACAATGTTTTCCTCAACGGCTGACTCACAATCTCCAGCTCACATTGAAAAACATGAAAAACAGACTCGGGGATCCAAAATATGTTGCTATCTGCAATTAAATAAAAACCCAAGATTAAAAATACAAACCCTTTATAAAAAGGAATTAACTTTAATTAGAGTGTTCTTTCTTTTGTAACCCATGATTAAAAATTTGAAACCTGCAATTAAGGGTTGTTGTTTGATTAGTATTTTCTAGATTGTCTGCCGTGTATGTGAATCATGTGGAAGAACCGGTATGATACCAACATATGCAGGTTCCAAAAAGAGGCGGTGTGAAAAAAGTGGCTGGTTGCTAGAAGTTGTGTTAGAGCTGAAGCCATTATATATAAAGAGAATATGAATTAAAGAAGAGATATACTATTAGAGTATAAAGCATCCAGAGGTGGCTGTTCCACCTGACGGCACCACCACCTGGGATTGAGATGTATCTGGATTCCGGTGGAGGTGGCATTAGGTGGTGGTGCCGTCAGATGGTGGTGGCGTCGGGTTGTTGGGTGGTTGTGGTGGTGTGAGTTGTGATTGTTTATGTGGAGGGGAAGAGGAGTGAGTTATGTGGTCTGTGTTTTATGTGGCTGTGTGATTTTTTTTAATTTAAAATGTAAAATGACCATAACATCCTTGTGTATAAATACAAGTTGCCAAAAAATATAAAGTTGCCCAAAAAACAATACAAGTTGCCCAAAAAACAATACCTTACAATACATGACAGATACGTACTTCTGTCATACTTTTGTTGGACACGTGGCACCCCATGGTTGGCTCCAAGAAAATCGTTGGGCAACTGGTCCATTTTCATTCCGCAAAAGTGCGTGGTCCATAAAGTGATATGCATCAGGGCGCGTGGTCTATTTGGCTAATTTTCCCTTTAAAAGATAAGTAGCTGTTAGAATGGCTTCCCCCCATGTCCTGGCTTAAACCATAACTTATCAATATGGCATTAACCATTTCTTTCAAGGTACAGTTTTTCCTTTCGGCAATACCGTTTTGCTGAGGTGAATAGGGAGTAGTGAACTCGTGTCTGATTCCATGTTTCGCACATAGATCAGCAAATGGAGAAACATATTCACCTCCTCTATCACTTCGTACAACCTTGATTTTCTTACCAAGTGGATTCTCAACTTTGTTTTTGTATAGAACAAACTTGTCTATAACTTCATCTTTACTCTTTAACTAGTAAACGTAGCAAAACTTTGTACAACCATCAATAAATGTGATAAAGTACTTATTGCCACGTTTTGTAGGTAGTGATTTCAAATCACATATGTGTGTGTGTATCATATCAAGTGGTTCGGTTTTTGGTTCAACCAATTTGAAAGATGATCTTGTAAGTTTGGCTTCAACACAAGTTTTACATTTATATATTGAGTCAATATGGAAATTAGGTGCGCAATTAAATTTAATCAAACGATGCATTGAATTAAAATTTACATGTCCAAGACGGACATGCCACATATTAGAAGACTCAATCAATAAGAAGAAGAATTCATTTTATTGATAACTGATGCAGGTTTTCTGACAAGGGGGTTTTAATAATTATAGTGTCTCATTTACCTATGGTCCACCTTATGACTCACGGGCAGTGTACCCGGTCGTGTGTAGTAGTAATCGGTAAAACCAAGGTCGTCCCAAGAGCTATGTGAGCGGATCTTAATTAAGTCTAGGTGTCACTGGTTTTAATTGTTTTAATGGTTGAAATCAAGGTTGTCAAGATCGGGATCCTACCCAGGATCGTTTTCGTCTTTGCAAGATCGTGATCGTAAGATCGGATCGAGATCTTAAGATCCTACTCTAATGTTATTTCTTAATAGTTTATGTAATTTTATACAAATCTACAAATTTTAATACATTATAACCATAAAATACTATTAATGTTTCATATAAATCTTGTCCTAAATTATGATTAAAAAATGTTTAAAAAGATTAACATGTTGTTTTTTGAATTCTACAAACAAACAACCCATAAATTTGTAGTTTTTTAGTTTGTAATCCGAGAAAAGTAAGATCGGATCGGATTAGATCATAAGATCGTATGGTCAACATCGGGATCCTATAAGATCTTAAGCTTGCAAAGATCCTATGTAGGATCCGGATCGTTTTTGCTTTGCAGTATCGTAAAATCGTAAGATCCTAAGATCAGGATCGAGATCCTGACAACTATGGTTGAAATGATTAATAAACTAATTAAACAAGAAATGAAAGTAAATAAAATAGATAGTAGTTGTGATCAATAGGGGTAAAGTGTGCTAACCTAGTTACTCATCCTATCATGTTATGTTCACGTCTAACTACTTCCAATTGATTCAAGTGGGGTTTAAAGTTGCTAGGACAGCATTTGGTCAGTTCGTCCTAACCTATCAGCAAAGGCTTCCACCGGAGATCAAGCTACTACCCTTGAAAGTCCAGTTGTTTTTAGTCCCCTAAGCCAAGTCATTAAGCACCTCTACATGCAAGATTCGCAACAATGAGTGCCCGGACGCTATCATCTTAGACACTCATCCCTTACTACTTAAGTTCATCCAAACGGCAGGTGATCATTTGGTCAATTTGCACAAGCGAAGAAGGGTCGTCAGTTGGTCAATTCTTACCCTTCCCACTCAGTCTACCTACTTACGGTCAGTTGGTCAATTCTCCTAAGCAACTAGACACTACCGTCATTCAAAACTACCGAAGCTAGGTAGCTACCAACGAACTATGCATGCCTACACTAGAAATAATTATACGAAAGCAATGTAAACGTAAACAAAACAATTAAGGAATCATAACTAGGCTAGCACCAAAGGTGCTTAGCCGATCATATTAAACGAAACCAAAGATTCAATGTTTGACATAATGAAATACATGAATCGAAAGTAAAAGAAAAGATAATCGCTAATGCTTATCGTTAGGGAGTGATTTCTCCCTTGGAGTGAATGATGTAGAATGCAGAAATTAGGGCTGGTATTTATAGGCACGATCTAGTTACGGCGTAACTTGAGTTGAGAGTTACGTCGTAACCCATATAATTCCATAATAATGATCTCGTTAAGTTGGTTGCGGCGTAACACATGAAATGAGTTACGCCGCATCTTCAATACAGATTACAATTGGTGTGGTTACGCTGTAAACGTTGGAAGGAGTTACGGCGTATCTGATGACGGCGTGGAACATCTTTTGACCTAATTGGTTACGGCGTCATCCATAGATGGGAGTTACGCCGTAATTGATTGCTGAGTTGGTCTTTTGAGTCACGTGCTAGTTACGGCGTAATGTGAAAGAAAGAGTTACGCCATAACATCTTTACAGTATGCATACTATCATAAATCTCTTAAGGAAATCTCCAAATCCGCGTCTCATTAGCTCCAATGCTCGTAATTTAAATGAAAATGAAATATAAAGGAAAACAAGCGTAAATCCATATAAATGATATAAAATACGAGCATTATCGGGGGAAATTGACACTTAATATTTAGGACTATTTGATGTTATCAAATATCCCCCCACTTGAACTGTACTTGCCCTCAAGTAGATCTTATTAGATAAATTTCTAAAAAGATACCTCCCATTACCTGGAAAATATAAGTTTAAAAATCCTTTATGATAGAATAAAACAAAGCCGAACACCTCATGAAATGGGAACAAAACACTCAAAATCTCTCAACTAGTCTAAGTGTCAATTTCGGGGTGATCACTCTAAGCACATTCATAGCATGTATTTTATCATAAGCTTGGCGGTTACACAAAGCCGAACACCTCATGAAATGGGAACAAAACACTCAAAATCTATCAACTAGTCTAAGTGTCAATTTCGGGGTGATCACTCTAAGCACATTCATAGCATGTATTTTATCATAAGCTTGGCGGTTACACAAATCTCCACCACTAAAGTTAAGGACTAAATAATTCTTGAAGGCAATATGGGTAGACACGACATGGGTTAAGGGTGAATTGTCATTACTAACATGTCATGACAAAATGGACAAAATCAATGATACATGACCAAATCCATGGCCAAGATACCAAAGATTGCTCGCTTCATCACCTAGACACGCTTCATGACTAAAGGGTAGGATAAGAAATGGGAAAAAATTTGTGTAAAGTAAAAATAATAAAACAAATAATCTAAACCTACAACCAAGTCATCACCACTTACCATTCATCCAAAGTTCAAGTTTTAAAGCTTAGAAACCGGATCATGATATACCAAGTAGATGTGCCATTAGCGGACGTCATGATGGGCACATTACTTGTTCTTCAACTGTTGGCGCAATAATTACCAACTTCATTCTTCAAATGTGACCGAGGTGGCCTCCTCGATACTAAGTCTTTGATGAGCTCCAAATATAGTGCTTATAATTTTGCACTTTTCAATAAGCAAACAACTACAACTAATATTTATTTATTTATTTATTTATTTATTTTAAGGATCATAACTAAACATAACATCCCCGCACTTGAGATGAACATAATATGGGAATCTGGGGTGTCTTCAATGATCTTCAAATATATGTCTTTGACGAAAGCGTGATTTCTGAACCTCTCTACTTGAACCTTGAACTTAGGCAAACAATGACTTCCCGATCACAAGTTAAGACTAGATGGTAGGCTAAGGTGAATGGGTGTAACGAAACAATATATATTGGGTGAAACTAAATGAAAGGAATGGCTCAGACGGGTGTATCTAGGGGTATCTTGCACTAAAGGTGAGTGCAACAAAAGGGTTTAACATGGGGGTCGAAAAGTCGAGGTGACTAATCAATAGACACACAAGGTTAGGCTGTTTGGGTGATAATCCTATAATATCTCCTTCTTAAACTGATTTTTCCAAATACATTAAGCGAACTCAACATACCTCGTCTATGGTCTCAAAATGATGTAAAGGCCAAGTTCTAAAGTTTACAAGATACCGGCACACTCATAATTTGGTGGATTTGGGTAAAAAATTGAAAAAGGATAAGGCTAATCTCGCCATATAATATCAAGGGTTATAATGTGCTCGGCTAAGGTCTAATCTAGTTAGGTTAAGAAAAACATGTCAAATTTTTTAAAAATGGCATAATTTTTCAAAATAAACTATAAAAACGAGGGCAATAAAGTTCAAGAGATAATTCTACTCCCGTCCCCCACTTGAAATGTACAAAGTATTTTTTGTACTAAACGTTAAATATAGGTGAAGAGAAAGTAGAATTAGAGCGAGAACTTCTCTGAAATTTGCTCCTAAAAAGAAAGAAGGCCCACGAAGAGAATCGTGCCTTCGCTTAAGCATCCACGAGCAAAATTCATTCCCTGAAATCACACTAACCAACAAGCATAATTCTAAAAAAAAGGAAAAACAAAAAGAAATCTAACTCACTTTCGTAGGAATCACGGTTGCATTTAGCATATGCTACAAGCCTTTTAAACCACTTAGTGTCCCAAGTGGACGAGTGTAGTCTCGTAAGGGCTTACAAGGAACATACCCACAAAGTTCATTTGAAAACTAATACAAGGTTATTGTGTTATTAAATAAAGAATTAAATCTGAAGGATAGTTACGTCGTAACTCCTTGAAGGAGTTACGCCGTAATTATGGCAAAACCTGGCAGTCGCTACTGGAGGGTAGCTACGGCATAACCATAGCATGGGATAACGCCGTAATGGGTAATGCTCTGGAGAGAATCTCTACTGATGATGTGTTACGGCATAATCATTGGGATGAGTTACGCCGTAACTGATGGACAGTTCAGGTCCCCGTTCAAGTTACTTGTGAATTCTTCTCCAATTTCCTTCAAAATTTGTTAAAAACACAAAACCAAACAAAAATAGAAATAAAAGACAGAATTAAAAAAGGATAATTCGGGTTGTCTCTCGAAAGAGCACTTTTCTTTATTATCGAGTCTTTAAGTTAGACTCAAAGCCATGGGGATTTACGGTGGCCTTCGAACTTGGCCAACTTCCTCCTTAGTTTGTTGGGAATAATCTGTTACCACTGATAGCTGTGGAAGACATTGCTAAGTATTGCACTAGCAGTGGAAACGTATTACCACTGCTGGCACATTATTACCACTGCTATTAGATAATTGTTAGGAAAACGTGTTTAGATAAGTATAGAAAAGATCTTGTGTATATTCTATATTGTTAGTTTTATAGTTATCTTGTAAAGGACTCCTTGTACTATAAAAGGAGGTCCTAGGTCATTGTCTTAAAAAAAGAACTTTCATACGTATTATTCATATTAGCTTCAAGGTGTAACCCTAGTGATAAGCAAGATCACTCGTATTATTCATTAATAATATTGGAGCTTAGTTTTGTATTTAATCTGTGTTCACTTACAATACATCATATAATCCGTCTTCTAAGTATTACTAAGTAAATTATGCGTGCTTATTAATATAATACAAAATATCACTAACACAAGGTGTGTGTCCAGATCCATCAAATGGTATCAGAGCGAAGGTTCTGGTATTTTGTTTTAGAAGATCCAAGGAATAAGCTTAACCTACTCACTCAAATCAATGGAGAAGGAAAACAACCAGTCCAACGCTTCTACTCCAAGACTTCCTAAGCTCAAACTTAATGAGTTTGAGATGTGGAGGATAATGATTGAGCAATACTTTCTCATTCAAGACTATGCTCTATGGGAGATCATCTTAACTGGTGATTCTTTCAAGCTTGTGACTAGTACTCAGAAGGTTGGTGACACAGATGTTGTGACAGTTTCTGTTCCTGAGACTAATATTGAAAAAGCACTAAAGAAGAATGATCTAAAGGCTAGAAGTTTGTTGTTGATGACTCTTCCTAGAGACCAGATCATAGCATTCAGCGAGTTCAAGACAGCTAAAGAACTTTTTGAAGAGATTTGCTCAGTGTTTGGTGGTAATGATGCTACAAAGAAGACTCAAAAGACATTGTTGAAGCAAAGTTATGAAAACTTCTCTGCTTCAAGCAGTGATTCTCTTGATAGCATCTTCACCAAACTCCAGAAGATTGTTACACAACTGACTGTGTTTGGCATTGAGGTAGAAAAGGAAGACCTCAATTTAAAGTTTCTAAGAAGTTTGCCTTCAGAGTTTCATACTAATGTTATAGTCTGGGAAAATAAACCAGATATTGAAACTATGAAGCTCAATGATCTTTACAACAACTTCAAACTAATTGAACAAAGATTGAAGAAGGCTGGGAAACTTGGTAGAAGCTCAAGCAGCTTGGCTTTGATGTCAATCTCTGTTGACAGTGATGATTCTGAAGATGACTGTGATGATGATATTGCCACTGTTGGTTCTACTGTTTCCACTGGTAATGTTAGTGTTACCACTGCAGGTTCAAAGAAGAAGATTGCTAGTATTGGAGATCCTACCTTTTATGCTTTTATCTCCACTCAAGTTAATGGCTCTATATTAACTCATGAAGACATAGAGCAAATTTATGAAGATGACTTGGAGGAGATGGATACTAAATGGCAAATAGCTCTTCTTAGCAAGAGGGCTAGGAAATTCTACAAGAAGACTGGCAAGCCTATTCACATCAATGGTGGTGAAACTGCAGGCTTTGACAAAAAGAAAGTAGAGTGCTTCAATTGTCACAAGTTGGGGCATTTTGCTAGGGAATGCAGAAGACCAAAGATGAAGGACAACAGGTCTACTTGGTACAAGCAAAAGAAATAACCAACTGTGGAAGAACCAAAGGCAATGTTGGAAATTGATGGTGTGAGCTATGATTTGAGTTTCATGGCTGATGAACAAGAGGAAGAACCTTCAGATGCTGCTCTTGTGTCTACTGAATTTGCTCTTATGGCTTTCTCTGACTTTGAGGTACAAAACTTTGAAAGTTGTTTTAAAACATGTAGGGCTGCTAGAGAAGTTGAAAGGCTTAATGATCTATATTCTAATGAAAGACAAGAGTTGTATACTGCTAATTATACTGTGTCAAACCTTAGGAGAGCTATAGCTGTATTAGAAAAACAACTAGAGCACTATAGAGAAAATGAGCCAAAATATAATGATGATATGATTCTTCTTAGAAGAGAGGTAGATCATAAGACAGCTGTGAATGAGGCATACCAAGAAGAGCTTGGAAAAGTTAAAAAGATAAATGAAAATGTCAATTTAACTGTAGACACCTGTTATTATCAGTCTAAGTCAATTGATAAAATTTGGAATGCTCAAATTATGAGTAAAGCTAAGTCAGGTATGGGATATCATATTGTTCCACCACCACTAAGAGGTGTTCCATCACCTCCAGGCATAGATTTAGCTCATACAGGCTTAGAAGATTTTCAAGAACTTCAACGTGAATATGGTCCTCTAAAGGACACATTTGTGAAAAGTGAGGAAAAGGTTAAGAATGAAACTGATGTTTTTGAAAGTGCTAGTGACTCATCAGTTGTTGATGAGAATGTTAAAAAGAATGTAGAGTCTTCTATCCTAAAAGTTGTTAATACTGTTACAAAGGAACCTAGGAAACAAGCTAATAAGCCTAGATCACCTGTAAGGTATGCTGAGATGTATAGAAACAAGCCATCAACTCCTAGGGGTAACCAGAGGAGTTGGAATCATGTTAAATCTCAACAACTAGGTAGTGATTTTGTGATGTACAACAAAGCATGTTATATATGTGGTAGCTTTTATCATTTACATGCTAACTGTGACTATCATTTTGGGAGAAGGGAAGTTCATAGGAATAAAAGGGTGGAGTCTAATAGATTTCAAAACAATTCACACCCTAATACACATAGCAACATGATCCCAAGAGCAGTTCAATTGAGAAGTGGTCTTAAAACTTTTGCCACTACAAAAAATGTTAACACTGCTCACCCTAAATCACCTGTTGCAAGTGCAAAACCCAAAACAACTTTTGCAAGATCTGCACAAATAGGTAAAAGGTCATTTTATAATAAAAAAGTTCATTATAACCAACAGTGGGTACCTAAAACCAAACCAGCAGTTTCTACTACTCATTCAAAAGTTCCCACAGCAAGGGTTGTAAACAAGAAAAGGGGGAACATGGGCAATGCTGTGAAGGCCTCATCACGTTGGGAATGGAAACCTAAAGGAACTACCTCATCAACCAATCCCAATGGTGTATCAATGACCTTTGATAGATTTAACTATATTGATACACGAGGCAGATCCAAGTCAATCATGGCTTGGGTCCCCAAAAGAAACTAACTCTTTACTTTTATGTGCAGGAACATCCAAGGACAAAAAGATCAGATCAAGGCTACACAGATCGTGGATGTTCAAGACACATGACTGGCAACAAGTTCTATCTCTCAGATTTTGAACATTATGATGGACAGTTTGTCAGCTTGGAAGTAAAATGTTAAACACAACCAGAATAAATATAGATATTATCGGGTTGACTTTGGAAGATATTTTTAGATAGTGGCTTGGTTATAAGTAACTTTGGTTGAGAACAAGTTGGTTATTTCTACTCTTTGTATAATGCTAACACATACAGATACATAACCAATCTTGGCTGGGTGTTGATCTTAAAAGGTGTATAATTGAGATACACAACAAATGGTTATTGATTCACAGTGTCTAATCCACATAAGAATCAACTAGTCCAGAGCAAACGACTACTGGTAAAGACTTGACAAATCCGTTTATGGTTGATAGTTTACCAAAAACTATATGGTTATCAACTCACCATATTCTTTATGATTAAGAGTTGGCTAGTCCATAGCAAACGGGTCATGGTAAAGACATATCAAATCCGTTGATAGCTGGTAGTTTGCTAAAAACTATGATAAGAGCAGTCTATTTTTATATGTTTTTCTTTACCACTGCTCTTTGCAAATTTTTGTGAAAAATTACCACTGCTAGTTCACAGTTTCCACTGACAGTAGTATTTTTACCACTGTTGATCTAGCGGTTACAACTGTTGTGTCAGTAACTAATTTTTTTACTAGCCGTTGTAGAAAAATTGCTTTCCATATATATAGGGTAACTTTTTAGAAGATTATCTACTTTCCTATTTGATATTTATCCCCCAAAGATAAATACTTTCCTTAGATAATCTTACTTGCGCAAAACTCTTAAACCCTACCTCTATATATCTTTTGTCTCAATTGGCTAGTTATTCCTTCAATTCTTACTGACATAATATCTTTTTCATCAAAAGTTTCTATGGCACCATTACAATTTGAAGATGAGCACAACCAAGTGGCCTACTTAGAAAAATCAAACGAGAAGAGTGGCCTTGTTTTTCATCAGATTGTGGACTTTCTCAATACTACCCATATAAGGTATGCTTTACTTTTAAATCCCACAATCTATATCTCTCAAATCAAATAGTTTTGGACTTCTGCTCAGTCCATAACACTTGAGAATAGAGATACACATGAAACAGTGGATGCTCTAAGAGCCACTGTGGATGGGGTAATTATTGATGTTACTGAGGCATCTTTGAGGAGAGTTCTCCAATTGGATGATCTCAATGGTATCATCACATTACCTATGCCAGAAATACATGAAAATTTATCATCCATGGGGTATGATACCACTGATAAAAAGGATACATTTAAAAAGAGTGGTTTTTGTCCCCACTGGAGATTTTTGATACATACTCTTTTACATTGTCTTAGTCCAAAGAAAACATCTTATGAGCAATTTAGTTCAACCATGGCTTACCCTTTGGTTTGTCTAGCCACTGATAAAATTTTTAACTGGTCAAAATATATTTTTACAAGTATGACTCGCAATGTAAATATTTCAACAAAAAATTTAATGTATACAAGGTTTGTGCAAGCAGTGCTAAATGAGTTTCAACTGCAACCCCATGCACGAACTTATAAAATCCGTTTCCTTAAGCCTAAAGTCTTTCAAAATATGAATAAAGATGGCAATATGGATTTTACACCTCTCTTTCCTCATATGCTTGCAAAGATTTCACAAGTACAAAGTACGCCCATAATCACTGTTCCACACATTGATTATACTCCACCAGTTTCTTACACCTATGAGAGGAGGCAAAAACAACCAATTCCTCCCATTACAACACAGCATGTACCTGATCCTTTTGGTTTAGGCACAAGCAGTGGTGGTTCCAGGCTTCAATCTAGTCCAACTAGGGAGGAAGCTGAACCAATGCCCTATGATTCACCTCTTCCAACAGGTTACACAGTTGGAAGTGTTGCGGGAAGTGGGCAACCTATGGAATTGATGGAAATTTGTACAACATTAGTAAAGCAGGTTAAATCTCTGGAACAAGACTTGGCACAACTTAAGGAGCAACATGCCAAGGATATTACATCTTTGAAGGAGGAGATTCAGACCTTGAAGGAAGAATTGCAGGGGTTAAAGCAAAGAAGAACTGCAAAGATTGTGCTATCATCTCCATCCTCACCTCCTGATGGTGATTCAGAAGATTTCAGTACAGATTTAGGTAATTCTCCCAAACAGGGGAGGAAAACAGGTGCTGAAGCTAAGGGGAGGAAGCTAGATTTTGGAGATGAAGATGTTACAAGTAAAGGTACAGATGAGGTTATTGAGCAAGAAGAACAGCAACTAGAGCAAGAAATTTTCAGTACTGCAACCACTGATGATTTCATTCCCACTGTAGAAGAAATTACCACTGATGATCAAGAGATTACCACTGCAGAGGAAGAAATCAAAAAGAAGAAAGGTAAAGCAGTTATGGAAAGTGAAGAGCAACCTGGAAGGAAGATTTCTAAGAAAGAACAAGCTCAAATTTCTTTTGATGCTGAAGTTGCTCAAAAGATCAGAGAAGAAGAAGAAGCAAGAAGAAAATGTTAGATGAACAAGAAGTTGCAGACTTCATGGAGGCTAAAAGACTGGATAGAATGGAGGATACTAATACACTGGATGTTAATCCAATTTCCACTGTTCCACCTACAGTTCTTAGAGAAAAGACTCCAGAGTTTTCATATGTGCCTATAGAAGAAGAAATAGAGTTCTTGATTGCACATGATCCAGTAATCAAGAAGAAGGCAATTGACCTTGTAGCTGATAAATCTTTAACTGAAGAACAAAGAACATCTTAGTTAAAGGACTTTATTCAGATGAAGAATAATCAAGCACTTCAAGAGGTAATTGGTTCAGTCAGAAAAGGTCAAAAGAAACCAAGGCAATCAACTAAAGCACAAGTTATTACATACATGAAGACTTATTATTGCAATGTTGGTTGCTGGAAAAGACATCAATTAAAAGGACTGCCTGATGATAAAGTTGAAAGTATCTACTACAGAGTTCAAAGACAAGATAAAGATTTCATTCCAATGGACTCTGAAGAAGAAGCAAGAAGGTATCCTGGTTTGAAGAGAAAGGCCAAAGACAGTGATTCTCAGACTGCTAAGAAGACAAAGTTTGTTGAAGAAAAAGAAGTTCAAACTGAGAAATTCACTGAAGAACAGCTGACTGATATGATTGTGATTATAGAAGAAGATTTTTATCTAGAACCACTGCAAGTCAGACATCCTATCATTGACTGGGAAGTTTTTACTGCTAACAATTTTGCTCCAACATGGAAGATCACAAGTATAGGTGGTGAAACTCAATCATTTATTCAATTTGAAGATCTCATCAAAGCATTTGACAGAGATGATCTTGACAAATTATGGAAATTAGTTCAAGAAAGGTTTGATGCTGAAGATCTCAAAGATATGAAGGAGATGCAGTTATGGGTTAATCTTAGAAGGCTCTATGAACCATATGTTAATGATGATTTCTGTAAATTCTCATGTTCATGTCCTGGTACTAAATGGTTCTACTATGATTCATGTGAAGTTCATCATGTTTCTACAACAAATGGAGCAGATGTATTCATGCTTGCTGAGAAAGAATATCCACTCAGAGCTGGAACTCTCACAATGATGTTATGTACAACAATAAGAGTTCATGAAGACAACGAGAAGGTCAGAGCATTGTTACTTAGGCTTCAAGAGCTATTCAGAATTTAAGGAAGAAGTGAAGTGTATGAAAGAATTCCCCAAATCCTTGAAGATGATGCAGATTGAAGAAACTTATTGATTTGCTGAGAAATCATAAGTTTAGGGGAGGATTGTTGGGAATAATATGTTACCACTGATAGCTGTGGAAGACATTGCTAAGTATTGCACTAGCAGTGGAAACGTATTACCATTGCTGGCACATTATTACCACTGCTATTAGATAATTGTTAGGAAAATGTGTTTAGATAAGTATAGAAAAGATCTTGTGTATATTCTATATTGTTAGCTTTATACTTATCTTGTAAAGGACTCCTTGTACTATAAAAGGAGGTCCTAGGTCATTGTCTTAAAAAAAGAACTTTCATACGTATTATTCATATTAGCTTCAAGGTGTAACCCTAGTGATAAGCAAGATCACTCGTATTATTCATTAATAATATTGGAGCTTAGTTTTGTGTTTACTCTGTGTTCACTTACAATACATCATATAATCCGTCTTCTAAGTATTACTAAGTAAATTCCGCATGCTTATTAATATAATACAAAATATCACTAACACAAGGTGTGTGTCCAGATCCATCATAGTTGTTCTTTTGTTGGAAGAGGGCTGGTCCCAAACAGATGGAGGAATGTACGAATTCATGCAGTATCGAGTCTCTTGCAAAAAATTAGTTTTGGCCTATTCATAGCGAAACTTAGACTCGACTTCCCATTCTAGTTTTGTAGCCCCAAATTTCACTTTAACCTAATTTTCGAATGAGATCCCCTTGTATCTGACTTCCATTCTTTTTTCTTCATCAAAACATGCCCTCTCCTTGCGTTTGAGCCAATCGGGATCGGGGAATTCTCCTCCATTGCAAATATTTTGGTTAGGATCGCATGTAGGCCATGCCTTAGTAGTCCCTCCAGAAATCATAATGGATGGTTCACAAAAATGAAGAGGCCAATCTACCTCTTCAAACCAATCGGTCATAATATCAGGCCCCCAAAACCAATGATCCTTGATTAGTTTTTTATCCTCAAAACACCCCCAAACTTCTGCTTCTTTCTTAATTCTTTTTACAAATAATTATCCTCCCCCATTGCAATGCTTGAGAAATGGAGAACACGTTGGTAGTGTTAATTTGGATCCCTCTACCATAGAAGTTATAGGAGCACAACAACGAAGTTTTCATGTAGCAATAGTGATACCCTTTTTATCAGGCTCCCTAGGTGAAGTTCGAACTTCGTCGCTTTCCTCTTGAGAAGATTCATCACTGTCATCTTCATCGCTGTCATCTTCATCACTTGACTCATAATCCCGCAAATGACCAAAATAAGATGAAGGAAAGTTATCAGGAAAATTTGTTGGCTTTTCATTAGAAACTTCTTTCGTGACGACTTCATTAGGTTCATGGCATGAAGTTTCATCCATTCTAAACACTACTCTCTCATCATAGTATCCCAACGAAATTTCCTTTTCAAAAAACCTTAATTCTGGCATGCGAGGTAGCAAGGAAGGGTTTTCCAAGAATTAAATGTTCTCTTGGGGTTTTTGCCATGTCAATAATTATGAACTTGGACGTAAATATGAACCTGTCGACTTTGACCAATACACCACCCGTGATACCAAGTGGGGTTGCTTTAGTCATATTTGCCATCTCAATCACCATGCTCGTCTTCCAAAGATCGGTCAATCCTAGTTTTAAGAATATTGATAGTGGCATGATGTTTATGCTTGACCCAAGATCAGCTAATGCTAAGAGATCATGATTACCTACGGAACATGGAATGATGAACCCATTCATGCAGATCTCCTTGATTGGTAATTGGTTTGGAATCTCAGTTCCTGACCCTTGTTCACCTTCTGGCTCATGGTTACGCCATAACTCATTAGAATGGTTACGGCGTAACTGCAGACTGCCGCCGATAATAGCCAGAGAACCCGAATCAATACGAGAATGGAACTCATCAACTGGTGAATTTGCATTCTCTTCAGAAAAAATGGCCTTGCATACCACCATAGGTTTGATCCCCTCAGGTTCACTTTTCTTCATCTCTTCACTAAGTTTCTCCACCATTGCTTCTAGGTTTTTCAAAGTTGTGTCATGGTTGAAGAGGCTTTTATTTGTATTTTCCTGAAAATTTTTGAGCCACTCCTCTTGTTCTTTTTGTCTTTGGGCTGAGGCCTCCAGAAATTTGTTAATGGTGTCTTCAATGCTGGGCCTTCTCTCACCGAAAGGCCCACGGTTGTAATATTCGGGAGGTCCTCTACGATAACCATTTCCGTTTCCATTTTAAAACGGTCTATTTTCACCATATTTTACTTATTCGATTTTGTTATCATTGTCCATAAGAGGGCAATTTTTGGTGAGATGTCCTCTACCGCAACTTTCACATCCTACTTGGATAGCATGAACACTTTCCTTGAGTTGGAGCATGTCCCGTCCAAGATCTTCAAGCTTGCTAGTGATGGCGGTGACACCTTCAATATTCCGCCAAGGCTTCTTCGGTTTCCCCCATCATGCCATTTTTGAGAATGATCGGCCATTTTTTGAATGGCCTCAATGGCGAGGGTAGGAGTCATGCTTGGAATTGGTCCTTGGTAGTCCAGCATGTGTCTTGTAGCCACGTTGATACCTTTGTAGAAAATGCTGACCTTTGCTGGCTGTTTAGGTCATGAGTGGGACATTTGTAGAGAAGATCGTTGTATCTATCCCAAGCTTGATACAATGTTTCATCATCTTCTTGCTTAAAGTTATGGATCTCCATGAGCTAATTAGATATCTTCAAAGGAGGACAATTACTTTGAATGAAATGCTTCTTTAGGAGAGCCTATGTATCGACCGCCCCGGCGGAAAATCTTTCAATTCATCTTCTTGCAGCCCCCGTAAGTGTCATGGGGAATACTCGGAGCATAACTGCATCATGAGAAACACCAGGTATGTTGAAAAGGCTTGCGATGTACAAGACATTCTTAACGTGTTCATAAGCATCTTCATCTCTGTTTCCTAAAAAAGGGTTAGCACGTAGCTCCCTCATAAACTGCTCTTTAATCATGAAACGGATATTAGCTTCAATAGCCGGTCTTACGAGCCCCGACCCTTATTCATCCCTAGTTAACGCCAAATATTCCTCAAGAGTGAGGTCATCGATGTTCACATCCTCCATAGTACCTGAAACTTAAAAAGAAATCGTAAGAAAACAAGAAAATTAAAATAAAACAAAAGTAAAAGACTTAATAAAAATCCTACTATAACTCCTCGGCAGCGGCGCCAAAAATTTGATGCAGGTTTTCTGACCAGGTTTTAATATTTATAGTGTCTCGTTTACCTATTGTCCACCTTATGCACTCATGGGCAGTGTACCCGGTCGTGTGTAGTGTAGTAATTGGTAAAACCGAGGTCGTCCCAAGAGCTATGTGAGCGGATCTTAATTATGTCTAGGTGTCACTGGTTTTAATTGTTTTAAGGGTTGAAATGATTAATAAACTAATTAAACAAGAAATGAAAGTAAATAAAATAGATAGTGGTTGTGATCAATAGAGGTAAAGTGTGCTAACATTGTTACTCATCCTATCATGTTATGTTCACGTCTATCTACTTCCATTTGATTCAAGTGGGGTTTAAAGTCGCAAGGACAACATTTGGTCAGTTTGTCCTAACCTATCAACAAAGGCTTCCACCGGAGATCAAGCTACTACCCTTAAAAGTCTAGTTGTTTTTAGTCCCCTAAGTCAAGTCATTAAACACCTCTACATGCAAGGTTTGCAACAATGAGTTCCCGGGCACTAACATCTTAGACACTCATCCCTAACTAGTTATGTTCATCCAAACAGCAGGTGATCATTTGGTCAATTTGCACAAGCGAAGAAGGGTCGTGAATTGGTCAATTCTTACCCTTCCCACTCAGTCTACCTACTTAGGGTCAGTTGGTCAATTCTCCTAAGCAACTAGATACTACCGCCATTCAAAACTACCGAAGCTAGGGTAGCTACAAACGAACTATGCATGCATACACAAGAAACAATTATACAGAAGTAATGTAAACGTAAACAAAACAATTAAGGAATCATAATCAGGATAGCACCAAAGGTGATTAGCCGATCATATTCAACGAAACCAAAGATTTAATGTTTGACATAATGAAATACATGAATCAAAAGTAAAAGAAAAAATAATCGCTAATGCTTATCGTTAGGGAGTGATTTCTCCCTTGAAGATGGCTCCGCATGCTCTTCAAGATCTGCCTTTAGACCCCTACTCACGTTATCTGGTTTTTGGTGTGGAGTGAATGATGTGAAATGCTGAAATTAGGACTGGTATTTATAGGCACGATCTAGTTATGACGTAACTTGAGTTGAGAGTTATGCAGTAACCCATATAATTCCATAATAATGCTCTCATTAAGCTGGTTACGGCGTAACACATGGAATGAGTTACCTCGTATCTTCAATACAGATTACAATTGGTGTGGTTATGCCGTAATCGTTGGAAGGAGTTATGGCACCTAATTGGTTATGGTGTAATCCATAGATGGGACTTACGCCGTAGTTGATTGCTGAGTTGGTCTTTTGAGTCACGCGTTAGTTATGGCGTAATGTGAGAGAAGGAGTTACGCCGTAACATCTTCACAGTAGCCATATTATCATAAATCTTTTAAGGAAATCTCCAAATCCGCGTCTCATTAGCTCCAATGCTCGTAATTTACCTGAAATTGAAATATAAAGGAAAACAAGCGTAAATCCATATAAATGATATAAAATACGAGCATTATCGGGGAAAATTAACACTTAATATTCAGAACTATTTGATGTTTTCAATATCATTCTTAAGAACCATTACATTAAGCTAAGGCATATCCCCTACCAACATACATTTGATTCTTAGAAAGAACAAATTTATCATACTAAAAAACAAGACAAAAACCAAACTTGTTCAACAACCAACTAGACACAAGATTCTTGCGAAATTCTGTAAGATACAAGACATTAGTCAACTTGAGCTCTTTCTCAGATGTCATCTTCAAGATTACATCTCCTTCACTGTAGGACCACTTTATTACACCAACCTTACGCGTAACAACCTTCAACACACAAGATGAACACGTAACAAACACAAACACTATGCGTAAAGATTAAGAAGAAGAAAGGAAAGATGTTGGTGACTTGATATGTTATGCGTATAAGATGAAAAGAAAACTTGTTATACTTGAAAGAAAAACACACACAAAACACACACAAGCACACCCCTCAAATGAGAATTTGAGGGGTATATATACTATAAGTACAAACGCCCTAATGGGCTTGGCCATGGGCTTCATGGATATGGGTTGGACATGGATTGGATGACAACTTATACAAGGCTAGCTTAACATAACTTCTAGCCATTTAGCTTAGTCCAATCCACGAGCCCGTTGACTATTCTAATACGATATCTAACACACGTTACAAAGTTCCTAAATGTGAATGACCATCACTTCTAATAAAAACTATTAAGGCTAACAATCTCCCCCTAAGAGGTGGTCATTCAAAAGATGCTCCACTTGATTCGGTCTTTACTTTTCTCGAGCTTGAACTTTATGTGTAGATATAGAATAGTCTTGTTTCATTGTTCCTTCATGCTTTGTGATTAATTAATGTGGTTGTCTGCCGTTGTCAACTTCGTTGGTTAGGTGTCTCCACGTTTTTCTCCACCATGCTCACACTTCTATTTGTCTTTTGGTTACCAATGATGTAGTTCTCGAGTCTTTAAACTTTGTAGATTCTTTGACATTGACGAAGAATCATCTTAAACTTTTGTTGCCTTTGATTTTGATGAGAACTTTCATGTGTTGTTGGTATGAGCATGTGGAAAATCTGCACGATCTCTTCCTCCCGCAAGCATCAATAAGAAGAAAGCATAAAACATGATTAGTAATAAGTGGATTCCGGCACTTACAAGTTTGAATTTCGAGGGTGTTAACAGCATAGTGTGAAAACACATCTCTAATTCTTACAAAGGCTGTTCCTGAACTGGAGTTCCACAAGTGAGATAACGCGATGTACCGAGGTACACCTACAGTTCAGATGAGTCGTTGAGGACACCGAAGCATCACCCCACGACTGTAGACCGTTTGAGACACACTAAGCATAATCCACGGGGAGTTACCGAAGTGACCTGCTGTCAGGGCTGCTTGATGTTGACCCTGGCAGGAGTTTCCATTCAATCATTGAAGATCACAGGTGTGGAACTTCTCATAAATGTTCTGGCAGATTGCTAAGATCTACGTAGGACTCTAGAATATATCACTTTTGTCCTTATTGATGAACAGCAAACGGTGTCATGTCAAGTATTCCTATGAGACCTTTTTATGAATCTCGTGGCTCTAGACTCAATTAGTGCATTTTGATTTTCCTAAGCGGAGACTAGGGTGAGGGTCTCCTTCTTCAATATCAACGATCTCTAAGAGAAAGTCGATAGATTATGTATGGTTCCCAGTGAGAATGAAACAAATCCTTTTAAGAGGAATTGAGTGGCTAGAAGGTTAGGTGCAGTTCGTCACTGGGTCCATGACGTCTTTGTCTTCAATACCAGTGTCATCTAGTGACAACCAGTAGCAGATGAATTGAACCCGGTTTCTGCCCTAAGGTTGATTATGGAGGGCTATTTCTTTTCACCCTTTTTCATTACTTTTCTTTTTAATTCTTCAACCCCTTCTTTCTCCTTTCTCACATTACTCCTTTTTTCAATCATACCTAAGGACTTCTAGTTCTAAACTATTGGTGATGTCCTTGGGTAGATCCCTCCGGCTCTGGCGGATCATAGGACGGATTTCCTATCCTTAGTCACCTTATAACTCCATGACTGTCCTATTGTTGCCATAAAACCATTTTTCTTGAAAATCTCTCAAAGTGTTTATGATTATCAAAACATTTTGTTAACACCTTGAGAGTTTTGTTTTTCAGAAACACTCCCCCTTCACAAGTGCTTATATTTTTTTAACTGAAATCTGCACAGAGAGGGTAGAGTTCGCACTTTTTGAATTGATCGACTTTAAATGAGCTAGACCGATTCGAGACACGTTTACATCACTAGAGAACTAGCTTGAAATTATTACCCGTCCTGGTCAAGTCCATAGAAAGTTTCTCGAGATGGTACATTTCCTGACATTGATTCCTCGTCAATTCATTGATTTCAACTGAGTCGAGCTCTTTTGAGATTCAAACAACGATCATTAACCTTTTTGATCACATTTTAATAACGTCTCCTCCCCCTCAAGAATAGCATAGTCGTGATCTTTTTTATATCAACAGATTAAACAACATTTTAGAATCTTTTGGGGAGACAAACGGATTTGATTTAAGCATGAATTTGGAACATTTTGGTTTTATACTCCTCTTTTAATAAAGTATAATCAAGTAAAGGGTTTTAGAGGGGGTTATCTTGAGCACAAAATATTTTGAAAGATTTTGAAAATCTTTTTGAACAATCTTGAAAAAATGCTCAAGATGATGATGATTTCTCACCAGTTGTAAATGTAGTGCACTGAAGCGTACACTTGATTTTTCTTTAAAAACACGAGTTTTGATTTGAAATAATCAAAATTCATCATTTTAGTTCGGGTTTCGTACTGAAGTATACGAAAGCCATTTTTTGTAGAAATTTTGAGAAACGACATGTTTTAGAAAAACATTTAAAGAACTCTCGCTCAAGCATCTGTACATGCCCGTATCATTGTTGAATGACATTTCTAGAAATGTACAGAATATCGATTATACGAGAGACATGTCGTGAGAAGAATATTTTTGTATTTTTTATTTTCTATTATTTTTGTATTTTTGAAAATTGTATATTTTTATATTTTGCTTTTGTTGGTTTTGCAAATTTTGTATTTTGTTTTTCAAAAATATTTACAGCAAAGCTTTTTGGAAAATCATTTTCAAGAAGATTCGAGAAGACGTTCTAACTCCTCAGGGGTTAGGCTTCGCATTCCAATTCGTCGAACTAAATCTTCAAACCTTTCTTTTGGAAGGGCTTTAGTAAATATATCGGCGAGTTGGTAATCAGTCTTCACGAAAAATAATTCAACAGTACCTTCTTCCACATGTTCTTTTATGAAGTGATAGCGGACTCTGATATGCTTAGTCTTTGAGTATGAACAGGATTGCATGATATGGCTATGGCACTTTTCGAGTCACAATACATAGGTATTTTATCAAAAGTAAAGCCATAATATGTGAGTTTTGTTCTCATCCATAGAACTTGAGCACAACACGCAGATAGAGACACATACTCAGCTTCAGCGGTTGAAAGTGCAGTGCAATCTTGTTTCTTTGAAGACCAGCTTACTAACTTTTCACCCAAAAATTGTGCTCCTCCTGATGTACATTTTGCTGTAACTTGATCACCTGCGTGGTCCGCATCTGAAAAGGCGATTAGATCAAATCCGGATTCCTTCGGATACCAAAGTCCCATATGAATGGATGTCTTCAGGTACCGAAAGATCCTTTTAACCTCTTTGAGGTGCAGTTCGGTAGGCTTTGCCTGAAATCGTGCTAATAAGCAAACAGCAAAATGAATATCGGGTCGACTAGCAGTGAGGTACATGAGAGAACCAATCATGCTCCGATATTTCTTCGGATCAATAGGTTTCCCAAACAAATCGGCTCCAATTTTTGGTGAAGTTACCATTGCTGTTCCGACCGAATCACAATTATCCATACCGTGATTTTTCAAAATCTCAGTTGTATATTTAGCTTGATTAATAAAAATTCCACGAGGGGATTGATGTATTTTTAAACCAAGAAAAAATTTTAGTTCCCCCATCATGGACATTTCAAATTTGCTTTTCATGAGATTTTCAAAATGTTTTGAAAGATTCGGATTAGTGGACCCAAAAATGATGTCGTCCACGTAAATCTGAACAATCAAAATGTCGTTTTTGCATTTTTATGTAAACAAGGTAGGATCAACCGTTCCTTTGGTGAAATTGTTTAGGATAAGGAGAAAGGACAGTTCGTCATACCATGCTCTCGAAGCTTGTTTTAGACCATAGATTGCCTTTTTGAGTTTGTAGACGTAGTATGGATGTTCCATTTCTATGAAGCCTTCTGGCTGACTCACGTACACTTCTTCTTTCAGAGTTCCATTCAAGAACGCTGTCTTAATGTCCATCTGATAAACCGTGATGTTTTTGTGAGCTGCATAGGCCAAGAATATCCTAACGGCTTCTAGTCGAGCTACCGGCGCGAATGACTCTTCAAAATCTATTCCCTCTTCCTGTCTATATCCTTTGGCCACAAGACGAGCTTTGTTGCGAATTACAGTCATCTCTTCATCCCTTTTGTTCTTCCATAACCATTTGAGATCAATGACGCGAATGTCAATTGGTCTTAGAACCATATCCCAAGAGTCATATAGACGGTATTGGAGAAGTTCCTCCTGCATTGCTTCTATCCATGCGGGTTCTGCCATTGCCTCCCAAATGTTCTTCGGTTCAATATTGTTAATTTAGCAAAGGTAAATGCACAAGTCGGAATCGGTGGCAAGTTGGCGTCTCGTCTGAATTGGCCTTGAAGGTTCACCAATAACTTATTCAATTGGGTGGTCTTTTGTCCACATCAGAGTACAAGGATACCTTAGATTATACGAGTGCGAGTTAGATGGTTCTCGTAAGCTAGAAGATGATTCAGCTGATTCCGTAGCAAATGGGTTTTCAAATAAGTCTGCATCTAACGTTGCATCGTTCGGGTTTTGAGTAGGTTCTTCTTGAAATGATATGTTTTGAATTTGCTCATCAACTGCTGGTAAGACTGTTTGAAGAATTGGAGTTGCTGGAGTAGATGTAGATGATGTTGATGGAGTTGGTGCATTGGTTTCGACCGTTGTAGATGCATCTTCTGTTGGTGGTGGTGGATGATTTTGAGCGGGTGCAGCGGAATGATGGTTTGATGCATTTATCGAAGTTCCACCATAGTATTCATCGAACATTAACTCAAAGAAATTCTCCCATTCATGTTCATGAGGAGTGCCAGCAAAAGTTGATGGAGCTCTTTGTTGTACGAGTCCTGAACTGATGTGTCCAAAAGTCTGCGGGTTCTAAAGCGAGTCTCTCAGAAGCCATCTGTGAAAGTTCATCAAAATTCACATTCATCGTCTCCATGATCCTCTTAGTTCTCCTGTTATACACCCTGAATGCTCTCGAGCTGTCTGAATATCCAATGAAGATTCCAATATCACCTTTAGCTTTCAATTTCCCTAGATCTTCTCTGTCGTTTGTAGGATAGCACAAAGCGCCAAACACGTGAAAGTAGGAGATATCAGGTTTTCTGTTGTTCACTATTTCATATGGGGTTTTATTGAATCTTGGATGGATTAGGGATCAGTTTTGAGTGAAACAAGCAGTGGCAACAGCATCAGCCCATAGAAATAACGGTGTATTGGAATAAATTAGCATTGTTCGAGCAGCTTCCACAAGAGTTCAATTTCTTCTTTCAACTACCCCATTCTGCTGTGGAGTTCTAACAACTGATGTCTGATGAGTTATTCCAACATCTTCAAAATAAGCTCTTAACTCCTGATTTGTGAATTCAGTGTCGTTTTCTGTTCTTACTACTCTTACTGGAGCTTGAAGAAGTACGTGAATACATTTCAGGAAGGTGATGATGATGCCTGGTGCTTCGTATTTTGATCTCAGAAATCTAACCCCATGTATATCTTGAATAATCATCGACGATAACAAGAATATACTTTTTCCCATTTATGCTTTCAACTCTCATTGGGCCACATAAGTCCATGTGCAACATATGCAACCTTGCTTCCGAACTAGGTACGGGTTTGGGTTTATATGAAGCTCTTTTGCTTTTTCCTTGTTCGCATGATGGACATAAGTGATCCTTGGTGTATTTGAACTTTAGAAGTCCATTGACGATGTTTTCTTTGGCAAGTTTGTTGAGGGTGTCGAAATTGAGATGGGATAGCCGTCTATGCCACAACCAGGACTTTGTTCCAGATGCTCGTGTCATAAGACATATTGGTGATGAAGAGGCCATTTGGTTAATGTCGATAGCATACAAGTTTGTATCACGATTCCCAGTTAAGAGATTAGTGCCATTCAAGTTTCTAACGAAGCAAGCATTTTTCCTAAAAGCAACCTCTAAATCTGCATCACAGAACTGTCCGACTGAAAACAAATTGTGTCCCAACCCTTCAACATATTAAACCCGAGTGATCAAATAATTTCCAAAAGGTAGATCTCCATAACCCATGATAGCGGCTACATGATCATTTCCGAAACGTACGGTTCCCATGAATTGCCAGACGAAATTGATCATCAGCTTCAGATTCCCGGTCATGTGCTTGGAGCAACCCGAGTCGACGATCCAAAGATATATTTCGATAACCTGCCAATAACAGAAGAAGAAGATTTTGGAAACCGTTTTGATTTTGGTTCCTTTGGGTTAGAGGTAAAATCTTGATCACACTCATAGAAGTTATCTATTGGTAAGACAGGTTCATCACTCATTCTACCATTCTGGAGTGTGAAAGTTCTACCCGTGGGTTTCCAAATGTCATCCCTATAGTAAACATTATGCTCCCTATCAATAGTGTAAAGCCTAAGTCTCGCAACTAGTCTTCCTATTTGTTTAGCATAAGTTCTTTTGGGAACATTTTTCAGAACAGGCTTAACAATCTCATTCTTAGAAACACAATCATCATGAACATTAGTTAAAGATTTCTTGCAAGTTAAACAAACAGATTCAACAGATTCATTAAACTTAGCAGAGTTCATACGTTCATTACATTTAGATGAAATGTCTTTCTTATTACAAAGCGGTAAATTCCTAGGGTGTTCTTCTACTTTCTTCTCTTTATTCAAGCGACTACTCTTAGAGGCAAGCGAGACTCTATTGTTCCTTGTATTGCTCTTAGGCTTTAGTCTGCTGCTCCTAGAGGTACTTCCTAGTCCTGTAGAAGGTAAGGCACACTCATTAGGATTCACATTTTTATCTAAAGAAATGGTTTCAGCTTTCCTAGTCTCTTTAGAGTGCTTTTCTAAAATTATGTCGTTTGTTCCATATGTTTTAGATGTGGAGGCAGACGCATTAGTGGTACTCATCTTAAAAAGTCCAGGTGCTAAAACTTTTGGTTTCTCGATAACCGCTTTTCCTTTTTCAACATTTTGTTTAGGCAAGGCAGGTGGAGTGACTGGTTTTGATAAATCATTTTTCTCATTGACTTTTGGAGGAGGCATTGAAACAGACATTTTTGGTTTTAAAACCGGTTTGGGAACATTTGCTTTCTCCTCAGTCAATGGTTTTGAAATCTTAGTATCCACTGCCTTTCCTTTTTGACATTCCAGCTGAGCCCTCAACAGATCATTTTTCGCTTGCATGTCATTGTAGGCACGCTCATACGACAGTTTGTCATACTTGCATTCCTCAGTTTTTCGATCAAGTTGTTTAAAATATGAGACATTTTCTTTTTCAAGTTTCTCAAGTGCTTTTTCATATTTTGAAACAATTTTGGAGGTTTCAGACTGGAGTCTTTCATGATCTTCAACGGAATATGTTTGTAAAATAATGGACATAATATCGGTAGTCAGAACATCTTCGAAGAGAGAGTCATTTAAATTTTCCAAAAATTTGATGTGTTCGACACATTCATTAGCTTGCTTTACCAGGGATTTATGGTCCTTGACAAAGTCAGCTGTTTCTTTCAAAAACGCTTGTTCAAAATGAATTACCCTTGAGTTGATGTTATTCAGCTAAGGGGCAATTTGAGTTTCAAAATACTTTTTATTTTCATTATCAAAACTATTAAACCAGATGTTTGTTGTAATATTGGTTTTAGTTTTAACAGTGTCTTGAAGATCCGCAATTCTAGTTTTCACATTTTCTAAAATACTTCTCGCATCACTTGTGTTAAGAGGATTGTTTGCAGACATTTGTTCAATGTTCGAAAGAGAATTTGAGACAACAACTGGTTTTGAAACAGGTGTTGACTCTTTGTTTGAAACACTTGGTGTGATGGAAAACTTTGACTTTTCTTTTTGATTAACAAAAGTAATTCCAGAAATTTTGTTCCATTTGTTATAGTCGATTGGTTTGATTTCCGGATGTTTTTGTTTCATTCTTTCTCTACTCTCCTTAGATAGTTCTAACGTTTTAAGAGAATCACGAACAATAATGGGTTTATGTAAAACATTTCCATTGTTTAACACATTCTGAGGTTTCTGAGCTTTCTTGAGGAACGAAGAAGGGTCGTTACCAAGTGCCATTCTATGATTAGTATGAAAACGCGGATTTACTTGATTAGAAAGCATCTTGTTTGTTTGAGCAGAATGACCCGTTGTAAGAAGCAAATTTTCCAAAGTTTGGATTTTTTTCATTTTTATCAAGAATTTCATCAAGAAGAGAATCTTCTTGTTTTGAAAAATCAGTAATCAACTGCTTCTTCTCTTTTTCAAGATCAGAAAACATTTCTTTTTGTTTAGAAAGTTGGTCATTTAAATCAGAAATTTCCTTGTTTAAAGATTTAATTTTCAAGTTCAAATTCTGCAATAGTTGTTCTTTAGAAACCAATTTTCGTTAACCAATTTCTAATTCTGATTCTTTGTTTTTTATGAAATTCAAAGGCTTTTGCATTATCCTTGTAACTCTCAAGCTCAACGGTCAATTTAGCATTCGCGGCCTTAACTTCGCGATTGACCATTCTAACTTTCTCGATTTCAATGCCACAATTATTGATTAATGATTCAAAATAAGCACGTGTTTCCTCATCAGTCTCAGTATTTTGTGCCACACAGTCTCCACTAGGATCCACATCTGGAGTCTTAGAGTTAGTATTGCTACAACTCGGACTGTCCAGGTATGTATCATAAGTAGGTGTTGATGTCACAGAATGCTGTTCGTCATGAGTAAACACATCAAATATGACATTGTTATAGCATGGATCAGTGATTGGTACCTCAGATACTGCATTGGCGTCATAGACAGGAGGTGTGTTAGAATCAGTGTCGTACTTAGTCTCCTGAAGATTTGCCATGAAGATGCAGTTTGCATTGATTTCCTCGAGGTCTTCCAAATCATCCATAATAGCAAAAAAGTCATTTTCCTCAGCACTCAACTGCATCCCTGCTTCTGACTTCTGTGCTAACAGCATAGCTTTCCGAATATACTCAGCATTCTTCTTTTGCGGCTTAGTGGGACAGTTTCTTGCCATGTGACCTAATCCTTGACAGTTATAACACTTAACCTGATTACCCTGATTCACATTTCCATAATTCCCAACGACTAGAGCTGCAACATTCCCATTCTAATTACCCACTGCTCTATTCCCAACATTCTGACCCATCTGATTTCCAACATTCTGACCCAACTGATTACCCTGATTCGGAACCGCCTGATTACCCATCTGAAATCCAGTAGCATATCCCTGTGGGCTCGTAATAACTCCAACCATTTGTCCTTGATGACCCATGTTCACACCCGGCTGTGCAATTTGCCTATTGCGAGTGTTTGCTGAAATCCTTTGGTTGTTGTTAGTTGGTGTGGAATAGCGACTTCTGAATGCTTTACCTAAAAATGCAAATGCATGTAGCAAAGCTTGTTCTTGTTCAATTTCAAGATCAGTGATTCCTTATTCCTGGTAATGTTGTTGTTCTGGTGGATAGATTTGTTGTTGAGGGATAACAGCTTGTTGTTGTGGAATGTATTGCTGCAAGTTGTTGTTAGTGGAAGATGATGAAGCTTGTTGTTGTGTATTCACTAGAGTTTGAGTCTTTGCAATGAGTGCCAATGGATCATGATTCTTTGCTAATCTTTCTTTCCTGACTTCATTCACTTCATTTTGGTTTTGTTTCAGAAAATCGTTGAGTTGATCAAAGTTCATTTGATGTAAGTCTTTTGTTTGGTTGACAATAGTGACATATCATCCCCATTCTTCTGGTAGATTGTTCAGGAACTTGATGTTACTCACGATAGTTCTGGGTGTCAACTTGTTTCTGATCAGCTCATTCATTAAAGTGCAGAACCTTCCATAGTAGGATTCAATGGATTCTCCTGGAGTAGATGTAAACTTCTCCCATGCAGTTAGCAGCTTGTTCTCCGTATCTTGTTGACCAATTTCTGTTCCATGACATAGCCGTCTAACACGTTCCCACATATCGAAAGCAGTTTCACAACTGTCTACAGCAGCAAAGATGTCTCTTGGTAAACCCAGTTGGACAATATGAATTGCCATGTCATCTGCTTTGACTTGTTTCTGATCCTCTTCAGTGTATTCAGATTCCTTTTGAATACGAAAAGATGGTGGGACGGGAGGTGTTGCATCAGAATTTCTAGGGTCTTGGACTTGTCGAGGTATGAAGGGTCCATTCGTAATGGATTGAATCATCAATTTTCCATTAGGTTTGGTCTTAACGTAACGAAGCATACGACTTATCCATTGAAGATAACCACCTTTTTCCAACATAGGAAGACGGTTTTCGGCACCGGCTGCATGAATGTTTTGTTGAGTTGCCATTGATGAAGGTATGATATGATAAATTTGATGTAGGATTGATTCAACGATAAAGGAGTTGTGTTTGATGAAGATTAAGCTTGGTTGTTGTTGTGAAAATTTGGTCTAAAAACTTAAAAACCTCAATAACTTCTTTTCGGAGCGTTTTTAGGACTTGAAGGTTGACCCGAATGAACTTTAGATGGGTAGAACGCTGAAAACGGTCGTTTTGATGGATAGAACGCTGAAAACGGAGTTACGGTTCAAAAGTTATGGCCGCTTGAAGTTTTTACTCGTAATCCTTAAGCTTATGCGTAAGCTGTGGTTGCTTAGACGTAAGTTTTGTTCCTTAGGCGTAAGAGTTGAACCTTAGGCGTAGATAGTGACTTTACGCGTAATAATTAATGCTTATGCGTAGAAATATTCTTACGCGTAAGATGTTACTCTTAGGCGTAAACAATATCTTACTCGTAAGTATTAATGCTTATGTGTAAAACACAGTCTTAAGCGTAAGATTTAAATCTTAGGCGTAAAAACTCGCTTACGCGTAAAACACGAATCGTATCTCTCTAACATATCCAAGCTAGTGAGGTTTCCCAAGTCGAAGTGTTCCACAAACTTATCCAAGTGAGGGAAGCACTGAGTCACCGTTGTTGCACGAAGATTCTTAACCAAATGCTTATGCGTAAAACCTTATGCGTAAAAATAGGGTTTTGACTTTTTCTTACGAGTAAAAAGAGGGTTTTGACTATCTGTTCTTACGTGTAAAAAATTCCCAGATTTTCAGACGATTTCAGATGCACAAACAGTTTCCAAAACACTCAAATACCAAGAAAGATTTGACCTTTGTCACCCAAAAAGCTTTTTCTGCTTATGCGTAGAAACGAACAACCCAATACATACGAGTTTAAAACTGAAGAAAAACACGTAAAGCTTCGAACTTTTAAAAAAAAACTAGAATCCTTAACACTATAAGAACCTCAAACCATAAGAATCTTGAAGATTTTAGTGCAAAAATTAAAGTTTTAAGCGTGACAATATTGAGAACGAAACTACGCGTAACAACACAAAAAAAACTTCAACCAAAACACTCCTAAACCATTGTTAGGCGATTGATACCAATTGTAGGACCACTTTATTACACCAACCTTATGCGTAACAACCTTCAACACACAAGATGATCACGTAACAAACACAAACACTATGCGTAAAGATTAAGAAGAAGAAAGGAAAGATGTTGGTGACTTGATATGTTATGCGTATAAGATGAAAAGAAAACTTGTTATACTTGAAAGAAAAACACACACAAAACACACTCAAGCACACCCCTCAAATGAGAATTTGAGGGGTATATATACTATAAGTACAAACGCCCTAATGGGCTTGGCCATGGGCTTCGTGGATATGGGTTGGACATGGATTGGATGACAACTTATACAAGGCTAGCTTAACATAACTTCTAGCCATTTAGCTTAGTCCAATCCACGAGCCCGTTGACTATTCTAATACGATATCTAACACACGTTACAAAGTTCCTAAATGTGAATGACCATCACTTCTAATAAAAACTATTAAGGCTAACATTCACCCTTGATATCAGTAGTTGCATAGTTTCCAATGTACAACTTCTCTCCATTGTCAACCTCTCTGAAAGAGTGAAACATACTCTTGAGAGCATATACATGACGGGTAGCCCCAATATCTACCTGCCATTCCCTGTTGTTGGAACCTACCAGGTTAACTTCAGAAATCATGGAAATGACGTCAAACACCATAGCAATCATGTCCACATTATCATTCACCATATTAGCTTGGGGTGGAGTCACCCGCTTTGGCATCTTGCAGTTAGCAGCACGGTGACCCACCTGGTCACAGTTGAAGCACACTCCTTGTAGCAAGGTACTCATACTTTCCTTTGATCTTATTGTCATTCTTTCCTTTGCCTCTCCTTTGACATTAGACTTTGAAGATGGCGAAGCATGCTCAACCATATTTTCCTTGGCAGGATCAGACGTATAAGTGTTTTATTGAGCCAACTTGTTGTCCTTTTCAATACAAAGATGAACAATCAAGTCTTCAAGAATCATGTGCTTTTGCTTATGCTTCAAGTATTTCTTAGATTCTACCTAGCTTGGAGGTAAATTTTCAATGATATCAGCAACTTGAAAAGATTCACTCAAAGTCATTCCCTTAGCATGAATGTCGTGTAGCAAAACTTATAGATCTCGAACCTGACTCATCACCTTCTTTGAATCAACCATCTTGCAATTTAAAAAATGAGCTACCGCGAACTTCTTTCTACCAGCATCCTCAATTTTGTACTTGCGTTCCAATGACTCCTACAATTCTTTGGTAATATTGGTCTAGGAATACACATTGTACAAAGAGTCCACCAAACAATTCAGAACATAGTTGCGACACAAGAAGTATGAATGTTTCCATGCTTCCATGGCTTGAACAGCCTGTTGTTTAGAGGATTGACCTTCCATAGAAGGTTCCACATGAGGTGGATTCTCTTTTAAGAATCGCGCAAGGTTTAAAGTAGTGAGATAGAAGAACATCTTCTGTTGCCACCTCTTACAATTCTACCCATTGATTTTTTTTTGTTTCCAAGCATGATTAGCAACCGTGTTGGTAACTGGCGCACCAGGTACATTTACAGTAGTTGTCACAGGAGGGTTAGTGGTGTGTATCATCTTGAAATATCACCACAATGCAAAAAGTTAAGAAAACTGTTATAAAATCGGTATCTAGAAATTCAATCGCTAGTTCTATAAGCATGTACCGAATTCGCTTCAAAGAAACTCAATATTGGTTGCAATGAATCTAGATTTAAAACTGAATGAATGACCAAACTAAATAGACCAGTTTAATAGAAACTCAATCTTATTTTCAAAATAAACTGATAAGAATAACTGCTTAAAAAGTCGTTTTAGATCAGAACTCCAAATCCGTTACTTTAAAACATCGGTATGATTCTGATTCATTGAAAACATCAGGTGGAAGAGAGTGTACGGGGTCTTGTTTCTTCGATTTTTTTCGAAAACCCATTTCCCTTCATGAATTTCTTCAATTAGGGGGAAGAAATGAGACGATCTGTGGTTCAAATTTCTTACTTTGGTGTTATCGTCTTGCTTTCACAGAGTTATCGTGTGTGAAGTTACCTAAATAGGATGTTATGATGCCTCACACATGGTCATTTTATCGAGTAACTACATATTTACAAGTGATTATTATTTCGATAGACCGCAAAATTCAGGGGGAAGTCATTTCATTTCGTATTTCGCTGTTTGTTTGGTGTGAAGCATCTACATACGTGAGAAGATCTTGTTGATTTCTTGCATGTTACCCCCGAACGGATTTTCCGCAATAAGTCAGATTTACCTTGTGTGGTTTACTGCTCATCTACAAATTCAGTTGCGTACTGAAAACTTCAACAGTTAGAAGAAATGTCTACTACATCGTAGTTTCGAATCTGCTGAAGGCGATTGTCAGTTTGGGGGGAAGCTGATTCAGAAACTTCGTCAAAAAGAAGTATACGGAGAAGCTGCTAAAGACATGCAGCATGATTTGGGGGGAAGTTAATCTAATTTATGCATATTACATCATTTGCCTACAAGTGAAGAAAACGGTTCTCAAGTCGAGGTACTAGAAGAAGACAAAGAACGTAAAATTTCATCATCCTCAGCAGTTGAAGAGCTTATGAAGACCTTTCTTTATTTGTCTTCTATATTTGTAGTAAATGTTGTAAGTAATCCCTTATGTCGTCCCATTGGGGGAAGATTGTTGGAATCGCTCCTAACTCGTAAATAGAACGAAATTGACGGGATTACATTTTCTATCTTTGTTAGCTTAAACACATGGGCTTGTTATGTCAATTTGCCATAGTTGTATGTGTTTAGGTATAAATACCCTCCTGGACTTTCCTAGAAGGGTGAGAGTCTTTGTGTAAACTTCACCTTTCATTATAATAAAACACATAGTATTTCCCTTCTCTCTCTACTTTCTCTCACTAACATGAAGATGATGTTCTTTCATCTTCCCCGGCCTCCTGATTCACCAAATCATCCATACATACGATCCTAACAGAGTCTCACATCTCAGCATATTACACGGGTAAAATACATAACAAAGAAACCACTAAACTAAATTGACTCAAACAAATACAAAATAAAGACAAGCCAAACATAGACGATCTTCAAATCAAGCCTTCTTTAATCACGTTCTCATCATCCGTGTCCTCTTCCTCACGAGTGGTTGTCGTCGGACTCACAAAGAAATAATATTATTCATAAATCTCAGTGTATTTCAGCGTGATCAAACCGCACCTTTTTCTTCCCTTAACACCTAACTAGAGTTACTGTTAGGAATTAGAAATTCCAGGTATTAAAGAGTCGGTCACCTCAAGTATATGTAATCGTTAGAAAGCTCGTAGTCGTAGTTATTTTAAGTTAAGTAGTAGTTAGGTTAGTAACACCGTGGAGGACGGACGGGTCTTTACCCACTGTATTCCTGATCCACAGCCCGATGTGTGGCGTTTTATTGTAAGACTATAAATACTCTCTACCTTCCAAGGTAGAGAGTTGGAGCTCATAATAAGAATTTTCTTTCTCTCACTAAAGTTCCCTAAACCTCTAACTTTCTCTCTCTAGAATTCCACTTATACGCCAACTTTGTGTTATGGTTTGATGTGTATGTGAAAACCAATATCTTACAATTGGTATCAAGAGCCATGGTTAGATCATAACTTGCACATCTTTGGATTTCTAGTGGTTTTTAGGTGGTTTTTGAGTTTGAAAAAGTTTAGTGGTTTGTGCATCATTTGGTTGATTTCTTGTGTTAAAGCTTGGATTTTGTTAGTACTTTTTTGTTTAGAATCATCACAAGTGTTTAGGTTTTCATTTGGTAAGCTTGAATCATCTTGGTTGGGTTATTTTTGGATTGAAAAGTGATGTTTGTGAAGTTTTCTTGCTAGCGACTTGACCTACGTATTACTTTTCTTGCTAGCGACTTGCTTTACATTTTTGTAGCGAGTTGCAGTTTGTGGAGTTAGCGACTTAGACTTAGCGACTAACAGTACAAGTAGTGGAGAAGTAGTGGATTCTCCACTACGGGTAGCGACTTGGTGTTAGCGACTTGGTAAGTAGCGAGTTGCTATTTAGCGACTTGATTCTTTAGCGACTTGTATCTTAGCGAATTGCTGCCAAAATTTTGCTAGCGACTAGAGGCTTAGCGAGTTGCTATTTAGCGACTTGTCTTTTGTTTAGCTACTTGGGACTTTAGCGACTTGGTGGAATAGCGAATTAGTAGTTAGCGACTTGGTGCATAATTTTCTAGCGACTTGGGTGATTTTCTACGGTTTTCTCTTGATTTAGTAAAATCCCGTGAAAGAATCTATTTCCCGGTTTAATCATAGAGTTATAAAATCCCGTTTAATTTGCAATCATGTCTACCAACTTTTCTACAATCATCTCCACTGTTGCCGAGGATGTTCAAGCAGCTGGTTCAAATACTCGTCCACCCATGCTTGACAGAACTGACTACGACTCTTGGGCTCAACGAATCAGATTGTACTGTCTAGGAAAGGAAAATGGAGTCAACATTCTCAAATCCATTGATGAAGGACCATATCGGGTTGAGACAACTAGAGACTTAATTGATTCAGCTGAAGATGGAACAATGATCTATGGAATTGACAGACCAAAGACATATGATGAGCTCGATGATAAGGAGAAAAAGAGATTCGATGCTGATATCAGGGCTTCTAACATCGTACTTCAAGGTCATCCAAAAGATATCTACAAGCTGATCAATCACAACACCGAAGCCAAGGCAGTGTGGGATAATGTTAAGATGCTTCTCTCAGGTTCTGAATTAACTATGGAAGACAGAGAATCACAACTCTATGATGAATTTGAACACTTCAAGATGAAACCAGATGAGAGTGTTTATGAGTACTATGTAAGATTCCACAAGCTTGTTAATGATATGAGGAACATCAGAATGACTATGCCTAACATTCAGCTGAACTCAAAATTTGTGAACAACATGAATCCCGAATGGCACAAGTTTGTCACTTCTGTGAAGCTCACTAAAGGATTGAAGAATACAAACTATGAGCAACTGTATGCCTTTCTTCTCCAAAATGAGAGACATGCTATGTTTGAAAAAATGATTCTTAATCAGTTCAAAACCAACCAGGGTGAAACAAGCTCATCAAATGATTCAACTGCATTTTACTCAAACATCGGAATCACAACCAAAGAATCACAAGTCATACCCATGGGTAATGGTAATCACAAACTCATTCCTGATCCTATGTTCAAACAAGCCGATGCTGATGCACACGTGGGAAACATCATTAATCAACTGGCTCTTATGATTAGTCAAAACATGAACTCTCTTCCACACACCAACAACAATCTCAGAACTGCTTCCAACCCACATAATCAAGCCACTGTCAGAGATGGGAAGGTTATGGTACAGCCAGTTCAAGAACGACAGTACGAACAAGCAAGAGGTGGAGCTGGTAGAGGTTATGCTGCAAATCAGAATAGAGGAAGGAATGGAAATCAAGGTCAAGCAAAGCCAATCAAATGTTACAATTGTGGAGGTGAGGGACACATTGCAAGGAACTGCACATCGCCAAAACACCCTCAGAATGCTGATTACTTCAGAGATAAGATGCTGCTTGTACAAGCTCAGGATAATGGTGCTGCTTTGGATGAAGAGGAGTTGTTGTTTCTTGCTGAGGGCAATGCCAAGACCCATGATGCAGATGTGGATGAGCAGCCAATTCAGGAGATAGGTCACAATTATCAGAATGCCTTTCAAGTCGCTGATTGTGATGCATACGACTTTGATGTGGATGATGGACCTACTTCACACACAATTTTTATGGCTAGCATTTCTCCAATGGTTTCTCCCAAGGTCTCATCTTCACCACAAGCTGGCCCATCCAAAGACAAACTCATCTCAGAGGTATTAAAACTATACAATGATGCTGATGTGCAAAAGATGCATGACAAAGTACAATCAACTGAAACTATTGAATCAAATATTGAAAATATGGATAGTATCAATGTTGTCCCATATGATCAATATGTGAAACAAAGTGAAAGTGAAGTTGTACCAAGTGATGCATCTTCTGCAGTCAATAATGAGTATGTTTTTTATGAATTCACTGCATGTGCCTCTGATGATTCTGTAGTTTCTGAACTAAATGCCTATAAAGAACGTGTTGCTATTTATGAACAACGTGCAAAATTTGAGTTGACCACTCGTGAGCAGGAAATGGATGACCAAGTGCGTACAATCATTAGAAAAAGTAATTTTAGAGAAGAAGTATTAAAACAAGAGTTAAATTCCTTGCAAGAAAAGCTTTTTAAAACTGCTAAACAAAAACAAGAACTTCAAGAAAATGTGAAAATGCTTAAGCAAGAATTTAATGCAAAGGAATCAAAACTCTTGAAAGATTTTTCTAATCTGAAAACTTTGAAAAACAAACTTGAAAACAAGTTGTACATACAAGGGAACACCATTCAGACTGCTCACATGATCACTAAGCATAGAGTTCTAAGCGATAGGCATAGTGTTCCCATTATAGATAAACCCAACCCTGAGTACGGGAAGATAGCAAAAGCAGCTCAAAGTGTGATCTATGATGGCAATGAGATTCTTAAACCTAGACAAAAACCTAGTTGCTTTGAGTGCACAGAGGAAGATAAGAAATTAGATGAAATCACTAGGGAGAAGATGAATAAGAAACTAAAGGATCCTAAATGCAAAGAGAAGAAAGTAATTATCACTCCCCATGACTACAAAGAGGAGGATTGGATCTCATTGAACATGTTTAAGCCTTAAACATTGTTGACTCCCGAACAAGTGTTCTGGAAAATGGACTTAGATAAGCGGAAACTATTGTTGAAACAAACCCTCCCCTTAGGAAAATGCCTAAAGCAACTGTGTATCCTCCCAATACACCAATGCATCTAGTTCCTAGAACTATTGCCACTAAAAGCAAGACCTTAATTAGTCAATACGTTATCTTTCAACTATTTGTTGATTTTGAGAAAACTTGCAAGAAAAGAATCACACCCACTGGAATTACTGAAGGGGAAAGGGGTTTTGAACAAACGAAAGAATGTTATCTAACTGAAGTCATGCCTTTCTTTAAACAACTAAAAGACCATTTTGAAAGTCTTAAAAAGGGAATGAATTTAGACATTAAAGAAATGGAAAAGGAATTTGATGCAATGATAGTTGAGGTTAGTGATTATGAGCGTGCACTAAAATATAATGAGATTGAGAGGAAGAACTTGCATACATTGAATGAGACTCTTATTACTGAATGTGTTGCTCAAGATATGTTTTTCACTGCTACAAATTGTTCCATTAACGCTTCTCAATTTCATGAATTATCTGTTGTCCTGAAAGTCTTTCATGATCGTGTCATTGAGCTTGAAAAGACTAATTTCAAACTAAATGAGAAAATTGAACTGGATGATCACGACAATTTGATTAAACATTTTTCTAAACTAGAGGCTGAGCATTTTAATTTACAACTAAAATATCAACATCTTAAAGAAAATGTCAAAACTTCAAATATCAAGACATCCTCAGATGCTCCAGAATTTGATGCAGCTTTTCAAATTAACAAACGCGATGAACAGATTCAAGCTCATTGCAACACGATCAGAAAGTTGAAAGCCCAAATCTCTCAATTAAAGGGTCAAACGAACAATATGACAGGTTCCCAAATGCCTCCTCCTCTAGATTCTCAGATTTCTCAAACGTTTCATCTTCAAAACTTGGTAAATGCATTACAAAAGGAAAACGAAAGTTTTCTAGAAGAAAATAAAAAGGTTAAACGTCATTTCAATGAGTTATTTGAATCAATAAAGGTTACTCGTAACAAAAACAACGAACAAATAGCGTGTAGGACCTTACAAATATCAACCTTATCACTTTACCAAGCAAACCTAACACACGTAACCCAAGTTACGCGTATAAAACGTGAAACCCAAACACAAACAAAGTGTAGAAATAAGATGAGAAAGATGGTGACTTGAATGATATAAAACCGTGTATATGTGAGATAAAGATGAACACAATAAGTTGTATATTCCAAAGGAAAAACACACACACACACTTACTTTCAAGCACACCCCTCAAATAACCATTTGAGGGGTATTTATAGTACAAGTAACTTAAAACCCTAAAGGCTTTGATTGGGCTTTTCGTGGACCGGATTGGGCTTTGGATTTGACACGCTTAAGCTTATAAATGGCTAGCAAGTCTCAACTATTAGCCATTTAGCTTGGTCCAATCCACGAGCCCATTGACTATTCTATCACGATATCTAACACATGATACAAAGTTCCTAAAAGGGAATGACCATCACTTCTAATAAAACTATTAAGGCTAACAATCTCCCCCTAAGGGGTGGTCATTCAAAAGATGCTCCACTTGATTAGGTCTTTACTTTTCTCGAGCAAGAACTTTGTGTGTAGATATTGAATAGTCTTGATTCTTTGTTCCTTCATGCTTTGTGATCAGATAATGTGGTTTTCTGCCGTTGTCAACTTCGTTGGTTAGGTGTCTCCACGCCTTTCTCCACCATGCTCACACTTCTATTTGACTTTGAGTTTCCAATGATGAAGTTCTCGAGTCTTTACATTTTGTAGATTCTTTGACATTGACGAAGAATCATCTTTAACTTTGAGTTGCCTTTGATTTTGATGAGAACTTTCATGTGTTGTTGGTATGAGCATGTGGCGAGTCTGTACGATCAATCCGCTCCGGAGCTTCCAGAAGAAGAAAACATAAAAACAGGTTAGAAATAAGTGGATTCTGGCACTTACAAGTTTGAATTTTGAGGGTGTTAACAGCATAGTGTGAAAACACGTCTCTAATTCTCACAGAGGCCGTTCCTGAACTGGAGTCCCACAAGTGAGATAACGCGATGTACCGAAATACACCTACAGTTCAGATGAGTCGCTGAGGTACACCGAAGCATCACCCCACGACTGTAGACCGTTTGAGACACACTAAGCGTAATCCAGGGGGAGTTACCGAAGTGACCTGCTGTCAGGGCTGCTTGATGTTGACCCTGGCAGGAGTTTCCATTCAATCACTGAAGATCACAGATGTGAAACTTCTCATAAATGTTCTGGCAGATTGCTAAGACCTGCGTAGGACTCTAGAATATATCACTTGTGCCCTTATTGATGAACAACAAGCGATGTCATGTCATGTGTTCCTATGAGATCTTTTGATGAATCTCGTGGCTCTAGACTCAATTAGTGCATTTGGTTTTCTTGAGCGGAGACTAGGGAGAGGGTCTCTGATGAGTGTCTAAATACTCATCATTTTTGTACTATCTAGACTGCAAAAACATCTGAAAACACTCAGAAATGCTTCAAAATGTTAAAAATATCACAAACAAGTGTTTTATATGTTTTAAATGCAAAAACATCAAAATCTTGTGAAAAACGTATCAAGTTTGCATAATTGGCAGTTTTAGTCCCCCAAGTTACAAAAGTTGTCAAATCTAGTCCCTGGTAATTCAAAAACTTGTAAAATGTCATTAAAGGTCCTTGGGATTCACAAGTTGTTCAAAATAATCCTTTGAAGTTAAAAATTACAAATTTACAACTTTGGTCCCTCAACTTTGCAAAAGTGTCAAAATTAGTCCCTAAGGTTTTAAAAATAAGAAATAATCAAAAATAAACCTTGTACTATTCATAAATGGCAATATTGGTCCTTCATGATAACTTTGGAGAAAATTACAAGTTTGGTCCCTAGAGTTACAAAATTGGCAATTTTAGTCCTTGGACATTTAAAAATGGAATTTTATGCAAATGATCCTTGTACTATTCTTACTTGGCAGGTTTGACCCTTGTGATAAGTTTGGAAACTTGTCAAATCCAGTCCTTAACTTTCACCAAATTACAACTTTGGTCCTTGTCTTAAATAATTAACCAAACGGACCACTTTTGTGTTATTAACACAAACACAAAACACAACCCAAATCCAATTCTTACCCAGCTGGCCCAACACACCCAAGCCCAAACCAGTTTAAAAATAGAAAACCGCCATGTACTGTACACCTTCTTCACCTTTCCTGTAAACCAAAACCATACCATCACTACCCACAGTTTCATCCCCACCTTTCCACCTCACCCTTAACAGCTCCTTACCCATGTCCCCTCCACCTTGCAAACCCACTCACCATCTCAATTAATGAAAAAAAACAACTCCATGACTTTTCCCGCCAATTTTACAAGTGTACGATTAGGATGAATTCAAGAGTAGAAGTCAAGTGGGATATGCTCAGAGGTTGACAAGAGACTCAAGGAAGTCAATAAATAAGGACCAGAAGCTAGAGAGAAGACCAAGTAGTATAGTTTAGTTTAGATAAAGTCGTTTTAATAATTTCAAGTTTTTTAGTGTACATTTAAGCTTTAAAGTTCTTGTTTAAGTATTTTTGAATGTATTTGAACCTTTATCAATCATAAATTTCAAGTTTCATTATCATTTTCAGTTTTCACAAATTTTCAAGATTCAAATTATCATGTGAATGTTATTACCATTTGTTGTTTATGAAATCAGTAAGCTCATAAGCTCTTATATACACTTTTATAAGCTCACTCTAGCTTATTAACTACTCAGTAAGTCTCTACTCAGATTCTAGTCTCCAAGCTCAAAGGTCAACAAAAGTCAACTGAATTGGAATTTGGTATGAAAATGGAGTTGGGTTGATGCTGAGCTAAAAACTGGATTGGATATGATTTAGAATAGAGTAGTTTGGTTCTGTGATAAGCTGTGCATGATCTTAATCATTTGTAAGTTAAAAATTTCTTTCTAATGTACTGTTTGGATTTACTTGTCAAGATGTGTTAGAAGTCAGTTAACTAGTTAAAAATGATTGGTTTAGGTTTGTTTAGCTATAATTAACTCATATCAGACCTTTGTTTGCACCTAAATACCATAAAAGTCAACATAGCTCTAATCCTAATTAGCCATTTAACTGTCAAGACTTTTAAATACAAATCTCAACAAAGTAGTTTGCAACTTAGTAATCTAGCTTAAGTCAGTCTTATTATAGCTTAAAACAACTTATTCAGCTCATAGAATCAGTTACAATCTCATAAAAGTCAAATAGTTAGTGTAATTAAAAAGTCAAATATTTCTAATACCCGTTTTTGAATAAAATGTATAATTTTATATAGGATTCATTATTAATAATTAGCTTAAACCCTTTTGGGAAATTAATATTTAACTGCTAAAGAAAATTAGAAAAATAAAAGCTTATAACCAGTTAGCTTATAAATAGCTTATTACTTAGCTTTTTTCTGACCCCTTAACTGAAAACCTCCCCTGTGCACAGCTTTGCACCTACTTTTATAAGCTCACAAAGAGCTTATTAGTTTGCCTCAGCCTGTGAACTTTGGTTTTTTAGATAGCTTATCTACCCATCTTAATGTCATAACCTTAGTTTTTTAATTTTTAGCTTATTAGATAAGGCTGCTAGTAGTTTTTAATTTTGTCCAATTTATTTAATGTACTAAACCAGTCAGTGTTCATCAATATTTCATAAGCCTTTCATAAGCTTATTAGTTTAATCCAGAGGTTGAGCTTTAGCTTTTTGAAAAGCCAATAAGCTCAGCTTTTTGGATCCACTGTTTCTTTGGGCTTCTAATCTCTCCTGTGGGCCCCATGAAGCCTGGAAGTTGGTTACCAAGGCCTGTTGGTTAATCAGTTATAAGCACAAGTGCTTATTGGATTATCATAAGCTTATTAGTGCTACTCTTTGTAATTTTTTACTTATTACCAGTTCCCTTTGCTTGTTTTAATCTTATTTCAGTTTTGTTTTCTTTGGATTAGCTTATTTGATAGCTCATTTTAGTTCAAAATCCCTTTAAAAAGCTTAAAGCTCCACTGTTGAAAACATAAGCTTAAACTCAGCTTATTAGTCATTTTGAGAAAAAGCTCCAGTTATAAAAGTTGCTTATTTTCTTGTATTTTATAGTTTGCAAAAAGAAAATTTCAAAAATAAAATGTTTTTGCAAAAAGGGTGGAGGCAGGCTCGAACCTGAGACCTCCACCCCTTTAAGAGTGATAGTGGGTACCTGTAAACCAGTTGCCCTTGGGACTTTCTCGTTTTTATTTTGCAAAATCAAATATATAACCCCTCTTGTCTCATTTAGCTTATACGAGCATTTAAGCTTATTTCTAGCTTATTCATAGCAGCTTTTTCCAGTTTTCTATTTTTCTTAAATTTGTAATAGTATAAAGTATTTTCTATAAAAGTTTAAGATTTTTCCAATAAGTTTTAGTATTTTTAAACATTTAATTAGTGTTTTATAGTAATTAATTCATAATAAAAAATATAAAAGTCTAAAAAATATAAATCTTTTTTCTAAAATTTTCTTTTGTCATATAGTACGTAAGAAAATTAGTTTTACACTCGTAGGCCTTTTATTTTATAAATTTTACGTTTTTGCTTGCGCTCTAGCGTAATTTTTGTAAGTAACGCTCGTTTTCATTTTAAGTAACATTTTTAGATATTTTAAGTTTACGTTTTAGTTAAAATAGTTTATTTAAGTTATTTTGTTTTATAAAATCACAAAAACATCATTGTAAAAATAGTGATAGCGTTTATTTAATAGATTTTAACTTTTTAATCTTTTTAATTTGCATTTAAGTCGCTGTAATTTGTAAATCTTTTCTTTAGGTAATTATCCATCAAAACCCTTACTGATCACTATCCTTAGTGATCATTCTATCATCTGAAGTTGTTTAAACACCAATTCATCCTCCGTGGGACTTAACGACCCAGGAATCCACTATATTCCTCTGATCTTAATTGCATTAGTGTTTGAGCTGTTTTGAGTTTCTTACGGTTGGTCATTCATAAGTGGCTAGCTTGCGTGAGATAACTTGACGGTTTAGCACCGATCAAATTTTGGCGCCGCTGCCGGGGAGGCTGTAAGCGTGTTTTAAACATTTCCAGACCCGTACTTGCACATATACCACCTTTTTGTAAAAAGTTTTTCTGTAAAGTTAAATCAAAATCAAAAAGTTCATTAACACTTTTTCTAAAGTGTTAATAACGCCAAAAATATTTTCATTCTTTGTTTTTATAGCATGTTTTTCAAAAATGCCAAAAATATTCATCTTTACCCTCTTACCTTTTGATTCTTTATTCCTTTACCCTCTATCCATTTGATTCTAAACTTCTTCTATTCTCATGGAATCACTCGACTACGACGAAATCTAGAACGAAGTTGAAAAACTTCCTATTTTATCACAAATGTCAAGAATTCGTGTTGTTCGTGATGATCCATTGATTCTGCGTAGGGAAATAGAACGAGAAACCGGGGTGACAAAGGACCAGGTACTTTCATCTGATAATGGAGGTGCTAAATACGTCCATCCTACGGTTATCCAAAGATCTAATCCCTCGATTGCTCCTAAGCCGTCTAAAATTGATCCTACACTTTCACGATTTACGGTTAAAAGCAAACATGCAGAATTTAAACCGGTGACTAGCAAGAATGACTTGCCTAATCTTCACGTTTCTCAAGAACCAGAACCGGAGACCATAACGGAAGTAGTGGAAATTGCTAGCTCTCAGAGCACACCACTTGTCCCACCTCCGGATTTTTCAAAATGTTCTTTGAGTCTTATTAGTCATTCAGATCACCATGTTGATTTTGTTGATTCTTTGAATGAACTGATTCCTTCTCATAACTCTCAAATAGAATCGTTTATTCCTTGTGTCGGTTGTGGTGAGCCTCTTTTTGGTTCACCCTGTCGCTGGTGTACGTGTGTACAGTGTGGTAATGATATTCGTAACGGGAGTTGTTTGTTTTGTGGTTCGAGGAATTCATTTGATTATGATCCTAATCCGAACTCATTTAACGACCCCTCAAATTTTTCTAACTACCCACCACAGCCCGACTTATCTTCATATAATCAACAATACTGCTGTGAATTTTGTGGAGGTCCTCACCAAGGATTTGAATGTCAATCCGAAACACACGGTTGTTTATGAACATTTTTCCGGTGATGCTCAGAACTTCGGTTATGACCAATATCCATATGATTCACCAATCCAGGCTCAACAGTTTTACTGTTGTGAGAACTGTGGAGGTCCCCATTTCAGCTCTGATTGTGAAACAGGGAATCCATTTCCTTGTAACAATTACGACTATCACGACCACCCTCCACAGTGCCAAATAACTCAAACTCCTCAGCAAACTCAACAAGACATTTATCTAGAGCTTCTAGAGTCAGTGAAAAGAACTGAGGAGTTGAGTAAGACAGCATTTCATAATGTTCCCAGTTTTTCTTGTGTATATTGTGGGGGTCCTCATGATGATTATCAATGTCAACCTTCCGGTTTTGACAAATCTCCACTCCCACAATGTCCCGTCATTCAAAATTCACATGAGAAATCCATGGAAGAATTGCTAGCTGAAGAGCAGGCTGTTAAAATAAATTCCCAAATTGCTTTTGAAAAGTCTATTAGGGAATTAATTGCAAAAGAAAAAGCAGCCAGATCTAGCTCTCAATTTCATTTTATTCCTGATGACAGTGATGATGAAGATACACTTGAAGATTCATCAAATTCATCAGTGGATATTCCAGCAGTTGAGATTCATTCTCAAACAACTGCTATCACACCCGAAACTCCCACTCACTCTCTGAATATGGGGGACGAGCATCTTAGCACTGTTCCTGAAAAGGAATCGGACGAATTCATAAAGTCTAGTGTTGAGGACCTTGTCCCAATCCCGAGAGAGTCACAGGGAACTTTTGACCATATGTGTGATTCTCTTTCCCCTCTTGAGTGTTCAAAAGATCATTTTGAGACTTTCTCCGATTTTAGCAATGATTGTAAATCTTATGGAGACATTGAGAATGTTGAGGCATCACTTTCACATTGTGATGTTGATCCTCTTTTTGAGGAGTTTACTGATGAACTCACTCACATCATTCCACTTTCATCGGAAAGTGATGATGATCTCTTTGATTTCAAAGCCAACTTAGGAGAAATTGAAAGTCTCCTTTATAATGATCGTTCACTCACTTCTCACCCTAACAATCCAATAGAGAATGTTAATCACCTTGTTCCCGAAGCATTCAAAGCTACTTTCACCAATCCTCTATTTGAATTCGAATCTGAATTCACTTGGATTTCTAACAATCCAATCTTTGACGAGGATAGTGATGAGTCTACAATGGAACAAGAGTTCACAAATTCACTTCATGTGAATGATTCTCTTTACGAAGAGTTCTCCTTTGAACTCAATCATATCATATCTCTACCGGAGTATGATAACTTCCATTTTGATCTAGACATAAATGATTTTTGTGTTCCGGAGGGAAATGTTCTCAACCATGAGAACTTGCTTGATATCAAAATCCCATCCCTCCCGCCCAGAATATGTCTTGATCAAATGAGCTTAAATGATGAGATTCATGACCCAGAAATCATGAATTCTCCTATGGATGAAGATGAGTTAGTCATGATTTTCATCATGATTTTCTTTCTTTTCTTCACCTATCCCTTGGCTTCTCCTGTTCTTCACTCCTTCGGGAATGAAGACATTATCTTTGACCCCGGCATTTTCATTTATCATTTTTGAGCCGGTTCTCTGTATATCTGATCGGTGTGGAACTTTCATGTACTTCAATGTTTATACAAACATTTTGAATGAAAGTCCGATGGAGATTGTCTCTTCCACTTACTTCCCCATGCACCAATTAATTCGGGGTCGAGTCAAGCTAGCGACTCGGTAATCAAAAACAGTAGCTAAACATGGGTTTTCACCCGTGTGTACCACCCTAGTGTGGGGGAGCTGCCCCACATGTTGTATATAGACCTTAAAAATGAATGAAAATTGTAAATATTTAAAAAAGAGAATAAATGTTGTGTTTCTACACTTAGCTAGTAATGTTATCTTTTTACGTTCTAAGTTTCGGCATTACAGCCGGTACTTTGAATATTGAGGACAATATTCATTTCTAAGTGTGGGGGGGAAATTCTGGCGAATTTGATCGTAAATGTACTTTTTTAGTCCCTTTTTCCCCCAAAATGGCCAAATTTTAAATTTTTTTTTAGTGGAAGTACTATGTACTAAACACAACAAATGGTAATCAGTCCACCATGTCTAACCCACATAAGGATTGGCTAATCCAGGAGCAAACGGCTCTTGGTAAAGATATCTCAAATCCGTTTATGGCTTGCAATTTGCCCAAAATTGTATGGTATTCAGCTCGCCATATCCTAAAAAGTGAAGAGTTGGCTAGCCCGCAAGTTTATGGCTTGTGGTAAAGGCAGTTGGAAATCCATAATTGGTAATCGACTCACCAAAGATAATATTGATAATTTATCTAAGAGTTGGCTAGTCCAGAAGCAAACGGCTTCTGGTAAAGACAAATCAAATCCGTTCACAGCTTATGATTTGCTCAAAATCATTTGGTTATCATTGTACCAAGGTTCTTACTTGAACTGAAACAATTGGCTACTCCAGAAGTAATGGCTTTTGGTAAAGAGATAAAATCCATTAACTTTTCATAAATCATTGCTAGGGACTAGCAATATCTTAGTGTGGGGGATTGATGAGTGTCTAAATACTCATCATTTTTGTACTATCTAGACTGCAAAAACATCTGAAAACACTCAAAAATGCTTCAAAATGTTAAAAATATCACAAACAAGTGTTTTATATGTTTTAAATGCAAAAACATCAAAATCTGGTGAAAAACGTATCAAGTTTGCATAATTGGCAGTTTTAGTCCCCCAAGTTACAAAAGTTGTCAAATCTAGTCCCTGGTAATTCAAAAACTTGTAAAATGTCATTAAAGGTCCTTGGGATTCACAAGTTGTTCAAAATAATCCTTTGAAGTTAAAAATTACAAATTTACACTTTTGGTCCCTCAACTTTGCAAAAGTGTCAAAATTAGTCCCTAAGGTTTTAAAAATAAGAAATAATCAAAAATAAACCTTGTACTATTCATAAATGGCAATATTGGTCCTTCATGATAACTTTGGAGAAAATTACAAGTTTGGTCCCTAGAGTTACAAAATTGGCAATTTTAGTCCTTGGACATTTAAAAATGGAATTTTATGCAAATGATCCTTGTACTATTCTTACTTGGCAGGTTTGACCCTTGTGATAAGTTTGGAAACTTGTCAAATCCAGTCCTTAACTTTCACCAAATTACAACTTTGGTCCTTGTCTTAAATAATTAACCAAACGGACCACTTTTGTGTTATTAACACAAACACAAAACACAACCCAAATCCAATTCTTACCCAGCTGGCCCAACACACCCAAGCCCAAACCAGTTTAAAAATAGAAAACCGCCATGTACTGTACACCTTCTTCACCTTGCCTGTAAACCAAAACCATACCATCACTACCCACAGTTTCATCCCCACCTTTCCACCTCACCCTTAACAGCTCCTTACCCATGTCCCCTCCACCTTGCAAACCCACTCACCATCTCAATTAATGAAAAAAAACAACTCCATGACTTTTCCCGCCAATTTTACAAGTGTACGATTAGGATGAATTCAAGAGTAGAAGTCAAGTGGGATATGCTCAGAGGTCGACAAGAGACTCAAGGAAGTCAATAAATAAGGACCAGAAGCTAGAGAGAAGACCAAGTAGTATAGTTTAGTTTAGATAAAGTCGTTTTAATAATTTCAAGTTTTTTAGTGTACATTTAAGCTTTAAAGTTCTTGTTTAAGTATTTTTGAATGTATTTGAACCTTTATCAATCATAAATTTCAAGTTTCATTATCATTTTCAGTTTTCACAAATTTTCAAGATTCAAATTATCATGTGAATGTTATTACCATTTGTTGTTTATGAAATCAGTAAGCTCATAAGCTCTTATATACACTTTTATAAGCTCACTCTAGCTTATTAACTACTCAGTAAGTCTCTACTCAGATTCTAGTCTCCAAGCTCAAAGGTCAACAAAAGTCAACTGAATTGGAATTTGGTATGAAAATGGAGTTGGGTTGATGCTGAGCTAAAAACTGGATTGGATATGGTTTAGAATAGAGTAGTTTGGTTCTGTGATAAGCTGTGCATGATCTTAATCATTTGTAAGTTAAAAATTTCTTTCTAATGTACTGTTTGGATTTACTTGTCAAGATGTGTTAGAAGTCAGTTAACTAGTTAAAAATGATTGGTTTAGGTTTGTTTAGCTATAATTAACTCATATCAGACCTTTGTTTGCACCTAAATACCATAAAAGTCAACATAGCTCTAATCCTAATTAGCCATTTAACTGTCAAGACTTTTAAATACAAATCTCAACAAAGTAGTTTGCAACTTAGTAATCTAGCTTAAGTCAGTCTTATTATAGCTTAAAACAACTTATTCAGCTCATAGAATCAGTTACAATCTCATAAAAGTCAAATAGTTAGTGTAATTAAAAAGTCAAATATTTCTAATACCCGTTTTTGAATAAAATGTATAATTTTATATAGGATTCATTATTAATAATTAGCTTAAACCCTTTTGGGAAATTAATATTTAACTGCTAAAGAAAATTAGAAAAATAAAAGCTTATAACCAGTTAGCTTATAAATAGCTTATTACTTAGCTTTTTTCTGACCCCTTAACTGAAAACCTCCCCTGTGCACAGCTTTGCACCTACTTTTATAAGCTCACAAAGAGCTTATTAGTTTGCCTCAGCCTGTGAACTTTGGTTTTTTAGATAGCTTATCTACCCATCTTAATGTCATAACCTTAGTTTTTTAATTTTTAGCTTATTAGATAAGGCTGCTAGTAGTTTTTAATTTTGTCCAATTTATTTAATGTACTAAACCAGTCAGTGTTCATCAATATTTCATAAGCCTTTCATAAGCTTATTAGTTTAATCCAGAGGTTGAGCTTTAGCTTTTTGAAAAGCCAATAAGCTCAGCTTTTTGGATCCACTGTTTCTTTGGGCTTCTAATCTCTCCCGTGGGCCCCATGAAGCCTGGAAGTTGGTTACCAAGGCCTGTTGGTTAATCAGTTATAAGCACAAGTGCTTATTGGATTATCATAAGCTTATTAGTGCTACTCTTTGTAATTTTTTACTTATTACCAGTTCCCTTTGCTTGTTTTAATCTTATTTCAGTTTTGTTTTCTTTGGATTAGCTTATTTGATAGCTCATTTTAGTTCAAAATCCCTTTAAAAAGCTTAAAGCTCCACTGTTGAAAACATAAGCTTAAACTCAGCTTATTAGTCATTTTGAGAAAAAGCTCCAGTTATAAAAGTTGCTTATTTTCTTGTATTTTATAGTTTGCAAAAAGAAAATTTCAAAAATAAAATGTTTTTGCAAAAAGAGTGGAGGCAGGCTCGAACCTGAGACCTCCACCCCTTTAAGAGTGATAGTGGGTACTTGTAAACCAGTTGCCCTTGGGACTTTCTCGTTTTTATTTTGCAAAATCAAATATATAACCCCTCTTGTCTCATTTAGCTTATACGAGCATTTAAGCTTATTTCTAGCTTATTCATAGCAGCTTTTTCCAGTTTTCTATTTTTCTTAAATTTGTAATAGTATAAAGTATTTTCTATAAAAGTTTCAGATTTTTCCAATAAGTTTTAGTATTTTTAAACATTTAATTAGTGTTTTATAGTAATTAATTCATAATAAAAAATATAAAAGTCTAAAAAATATAAATCTTTTTTCTAAAATTTTCTTTTGTCATATAGTACGTAAGAAAATTAGTTTTACACTCGTAGGCCTTTTATTTTATAAATTTTACGTTTTTGCTTGCGCTCCAGCGTAATTTTTGTAAGTAACGCTCGTTTTCATTTTAAGTAACATTTTTAGATATTTTAAGTTTACGTTTTAGTTAAAATAGTTTATTTAAGTTATTTTGTTTTATAAAATCACAAAAACATCATTGTAAAAATAGTGATAGCGTTTATTTAATAGATTTTAACTTTTTAATCTTTTTAATTTGCATTTAAGTCGCTGTAATTTGTAAATCTTTTCTTTAGGTAATTATCCATCAAAACCCTTACTGATCACTATCCTTAGTGATCATTCTATCATCTGAAGTTGTTTAAACACCAATTCATCCTCCGTGGGACTTAACGACCCAGGAATCCACTATATTCCTCTGATCTTAATTGCATTAGTGTTTGAGCTGTTTTGAGTTTCTTACGGTTGGTCATTCACAAGTGGCTAGCTTGCGTGAGATAACTTGACGGTTTAGCACCGATCAGTCTCCTTCTTCAATACCAACGATCTCTAAGAGAAAGTCAATAGATTATGTAGGGTTCCCAGTGAGAATGAAACAAATCCTTTTAAGAGGAATTGAGTGGCTAGAAGGTTTAGTGCAGTGCGTCACTGGGTCCATGACGTCTTGGTCTTCAATACCAGTGTCATCTAGTGACAACTAGTAGCATATGTATTGAACCCGGTTTCTGCCCTAAGGTTGAATATGGAGGGCTATTTATTTTCACCCTTTCTTTTACTTTTCTTTTTAATTCTTCAACCCCTTCTTTCTCCTTTCTCACATTAATCCTTTTTTCAATCATTCCTAAGGACTTCTAACACTAACTATTTGTGATGTCCTTGGGTAGATCCCTCCGGCTCTGGCGGATCATAGGACGGATTTCCTATCCTTAGCCACCTTATAACTCCATGACTGTCCTATTGTTGCCATAAAACCATTTTTCTTGAAAATCTCTCAGAGTGTTTATGATAGAAAACATGTTTGCAACACTCCGTGAGTTTTATATTTTCAGAAATACTCCCCCTTCACATGTGCTTATATGTTTTGACAGAAATCTGCACATAGAGGGTAGAGTTTGCACTTTTTGAATTGATCGACTTTAAATGAACTAGACCGATTCGAGACACGTTTACATCACTAGAGAACTAGCTTGAAATTATTACCCGTCCTGGTCAAGTCCATAGAAAGTTTCTCGAGATGGTACATATACTGACTTTGATTCCCGTCTGAGTCGAGCTCATTTTGAGATTCAAACAACAATTTTGATCACATTTTAATCACGTCTCCTCCCCCTCAAAAATAGCATATTCGTGATATTTTTGATATCAACGGATTAAAAATCATTTTAGAATCTTTTGGGGAGACAAACGGATATGATTTAAGCATGAATTTGGAACATGTTGTTTTATACTCCCCCTTTAATAAAGCATAATCAATTAAAGGGTTTTAGAGGGAGTTATCTTGAGCACAAAATATTTTGAAAGATTTTGAAAATCTTTTTGAACAATCTTGAAAAGGTGCTCAAGATGATGATGATTTCTCACCATTTTTAAATGTAGTGCACTGAAGCGTACACTTGATTTTTCTATCAAAGCACGAGTTTTGATTTGAAAGTAATCAAAAGTCATCATTTTGGTTCGGGTTTCATACTGAAGTATACGAAATCCATTTTATGAAGAAAATTTTGAGAAACGACATGTTTTGAAAAACATTAAAGAACTCTCGCTCAAGCATCTGTACATGCCCGTATCATTGTTGAATGACATTTCTAGAAACGTACAGAATATCGATTATACAAGAGACATGTCGTAGAAGAATATTTTTGGATTTTTGATTTTCTATTGTTTTTGTATTTTTGAAAGATTTTATATTTTTATATTTTGCTTTTGTTGGTTTTTCAAATTTTGTATTTTGTTTTTCAAAAATATTTACAGCGAAGCTTTTTGGAAAATCATTTTCAAGAAGATTCGAGAAGACGTTCTAACTCCTCAGGGGTTAGGCTTCACATTCCAATTCGTCGAACTAAATACTCAAACCTTTCTTTTGGAAGGGCTTTAGTTAATAGATCGGCGAGTTGGTAATCTGTCTTCACGAAGAATAATTCAACAGTACCATTTTCGACGTACTCTTTGATGAAGTGATAGCGGAGTCTGATATGCTTAGTCTTTGAGTGAAGAACAGGATTGCATGATATGGCTATGGCACTTTTCGAGTCACAATACATAGGTATTTTATCGAGAGTAAAGCCATAATTTGTGAGTTGTGTTCTCATCCATAGAACTTGAGCACAACACGCAGATAGAGACACATACTCAGCTTCAGCGGTTGAAAGTGCAGTGCAATCTTGTTTCTTTGAAGACCAGCTGACTAACTTTTCACCCAAAAATTGTGCTCCTCCGGATGTACTTTTTGCTGTAACTTGATCACCTGCGTGGTCCGCATCTGAAAAGGCAATTAGATCAAATCCGGATTCCTTCGGATACCAAAGTCCCATGTGAACGGATGTCTTCAGGTACCGAAAGATCCTTTTAACCTCTTTGAGGTGCAGTTCGGTAGGCTTTGCCTGAAACCGTGCTAATAAGCAAACAGCAAAATGAATATCTGGTCGACTAGCAGTAAGATACATGAGAGAACCAATCATGCTCCGATATTTCTTCGGATCAATAGGTTTCCCAAACAAATCGGCTCCAATTTTTGGTGAAGTTACCATTGGTGTTCCGACCGAATCACAATTATCCATACCATGATTTTTCAAAATCTCAGTTGTGTATTTAGCTTGATTAATAAAAATTCCACGAGGGGACTGATGTATTTGTAAACCAAGAAAGAATTTTAGTTCCCCCATCATGGACATTTCAAATTTGCTTTTCATGAGATTTTCAAACTGTTTTGAAAGATTCAGATTATTGGACCCAAAGATGATGTCGTCCACATAAATCTGAACAATCAAAATGTCGTTTTTGCATTTTTGTGTAAACAAGGTAGGATCAACTGTTCCTTTGGTGAAATTGTTTTGGATAAGGAAAGAGAACAGTTCGTCATACCACGCTCTCGGAGCTTGTTTTAAACCATAGATTGCCTTTTTGAGTTTGTAGACGTAGTCTGGATGTTCCAAGTCGATGAAGCCTTCTGGCTGACTCACGTACACTTCTTCTTTCAGAGTTCCATTCAAGAACGCGGTCTTAATGTCCATCTGATAAACCGTGATGTTTTTGTGAGCTGCGTAGGCTAAGAAAATCCTGACTGCCTCAAGTCTAGCTACCGGCGCGAATGACTCTTCAAAGTCTATCCCTTCCTCTTGTCTGTATCCTTTGGCCACAAGACGAGATTTGTTGCAAATAACAGTCATCTCTTCATCCCTTTTGTTCTTCCATAACCATTTGAGATCAATGACGCGAATGTCAATTGGTCTTGGAACCATTTCCCAAGAGTCATGAAGACGGTATTGGAGAAGTTCCTCCTGCATCGCTTCTATCCATGCGGGATCTGCCATTGCCTCCCTAATGTTTTTCGGTTCAATATTGCTAATTGAGCAAAGGTAAATGCACAAGTCGCAATCGGTGGCAAGTTGACGTCTCGTCTGAATTGGCCTTGAAGGTTCACCAATAACTTGTTCAATTGGGTGGTCTTTTGTCCACTTCAGAGTAGAAGGATACCATTGGTTAAACGTATGCGAGTTAGATGGTTCTCGTAAGCTTGAAGAGGATTCAGCTGATTGCGTAGCAAACGGGTTTTCAAATAAGTCTTCATCTAACGTTGCATCGTTCTGGTTTTGGTTTTGCTCATCAACTGCTGGTAGAACGGGTGCAATAACTGTAGTAGATGTAGATGATGTAGATGGAGTTGGTGCATTGGTTTCGACCATTGTAGATGCATCTTCTGTTGGTGGTGGAGGATGATTTTGAGCAGGTGCAGCGGAATGATGGTTTGATGCATTTGTCGAAGTTCCACCATAGTATTCATCGAACATTAACTCGAAGAAATTCGCCCATTCTTGTTCTTTAGGATTGTCAAACGAAGTTGATTGAGCTCTTTGAGGTACGAGTCCTGAACTGATGTGTCCAGAAGTCTGCTGGTTTAGTGCGGGTTCTAGAGCGAGTCTCTCAGAAGCCATATGTGAAAGTTCATCAAATTTCACATTCATCGTCTCCATGATCCTCCTAGTTCTCCTGTTATACACCCTAAATGCCCTCGAGTTATCTGAATATCCAATGAAGATTCCAATATCACTTTTTGCTTTCAGTTTTCCAAGATCTTTTTTGTCATTTGTTGGATAGCACAAAGTGCCAAACACGTGAAAGTAAGAGATATCAGGTTTTATGTTGTTCACAAGCTCATATGGGGTTTTATTGAATCTTGGATGGATGAGGGATCGGTTCTGAGTGAAACAAGCAGTAGCAACGGCATCAGCCCAAAGAAATAACGGTGCACTAGAATAGATTAGCATTGTGCGAGCAGCTTCCACAAGAGTTCTATTTCTTCTTTCAACTACCCCATTCTGCTGTGGAGTTCTAACAACTGATGTCTGATGAGTGATTCCAACATCTTCAAAATAAGATCTTAACTCCTGATTTGTGAATTCAGTGCCGTTGTCTGTTCGTACTACTCTTACTGGAGCTTGAAGAAGTACTTGGATACGTTTCAGGAAGGTGATGATGATGTCTGGTGCTTCGTCTTTTGATCTCAAAAACTTAACCCATGTATATCTTGAATAATCATCGACGATAACAAGAATATACTTTTTCCCGTTAATGCTTTCAACTCTCATTGGGCCACATAAGTCCATGTGCAACATATGCAACCTTGCTTCCGAACTAGGTACGGTTTTGGGTTTATATGATGCTCTTTTGCTTTTTCCTTGTTCGCATGATGGACATAAGTGATCCTTGGTGTATTTGAACTTTGGAAGTCCATTGACGATGTTGTCTTTGGCAAGATTGTTGATGGTGTCGAAATTGAGATGGGATAACCTTCTATGCCACAACCAGGACTGAGTTCCAGATGCTCGTGTCATAAGACATATTGGTGATGAAGAGGCCATTTGGTTGATGTCGATAGCATACAAGTTTGTATCACGATTCCCAGTTAAGAGATCAGTGCCATCCAAGTTTCTAACGAAGCAAGCATTTTTCCTAAAAGCAACCTCTAAATCTGCATCACAGAACTGCCCGACTGAAAACAAATTGTGTCCCAACCCTTCGACATAGTAAACCCGAGTGATCAAATAATTTCCAAAAGGTAGATCTCCATAACCCATGATAGCTGCTACATGATCATTTCTGAAACGTACGGTTCCCATGAATTTCCAGACGAAATTGATCAGCAGCTTCAGATTCCCGGTCATGTGCTTGGAGCAACCCGAGTCGACGATCCAAAGACATATTTCGATAATCTGCCAATAACAGAAGAAGAAGATTTTGGAAACCGTTTCGATTTTGGTTCCTTTTGGTTAGAGGTAAAATCATGATCACACTCATAGAAGTCATCTATTGGTAAGACAGGTGCATCACTCATTCTACCATTCTCGAGTGTGAAAGTTCTACCTGTGGGTTTCCAAATGTCATCCCTAAAGTAAACATTATGCTCCCTATCAGTAGTGTAAAGCCTAAGTCTCGTAACTAGTCTTCCTATTCGTTTAGCATAAGTTCTTTTGGGTGCATTCTTCTTAACAGGCTTAAAAATCTCATTCTTAGAAACACAATCATCATGAACATTAGTTAAAGATTTCTCGCAAGTTAAACAAACAGATTCAACAGATTCATTAAACTTAGCAGAGTTCAAAGGTTCATTACATTCAGATTAAATGTCTTTCTTATTACAAAGCGGTAAATTCCTAGGGTGTTCTTCTACTTTCTTCTCTTTATTCAAGCGACTACTCTTAGAGGCATGCGAGACTCTATTGTTCCTTGTATTGCTCTTAGGCTTTAGTCTGCTGCTCCTAGAGGTGCTTTCTAGTCCTGTAGAAGGTGAGCCACACGCATTAGGATTCACATTTTTTTGAAGGGAGGTGGTTTCAGCTTTCCTAGTCTCTTTAGAGTGCTTTTCTAAACTTATTTCGTTTGTTCCATATGTTTTAGATGTGGAGGCAGACGCATTAGTGGTACTCATCTTAAAAAGTCCAGGTGCTAAAACTTTGGGATTCTCGATAACCGCTTTCCTTTTTTCAACATTTTGTTTAGGTAGGGCAGGTGGAGTGACTGGTTTTGATGAAACATTTTTCTCATTGACTTTTGGAGGAGGCATCGAAACAGACATTTTTGGTTTGGAAACCGGTTTGGGAACATTTGCTTTCTCCTGAGTCAATGGTTTTGTAATCACAGTTTCCACTACCTTTCCTTTTTGACTTTCCAGATGAGCCCTCAAAAGATCATTTTTTGCTTTCATGTCATTGTAGGCACGCTCATACGACAGTTTGTCATACTTGCATTCCTCAGTTTTTCGATCAAGTTGTTTAAAATATGAGATATTTTCTTTTTCAAGTTTTTCAAGAGCTTTTTCATATTTTGAAACAATTTCGGAGGTCTCAGACTGGAGTCTTTCATGATCTTCAACAGAATATGTTTGCAAAATGATGGACATAATATCAGTAGTCAGAACATCTTCGAAGAGAGAATCATTTAACGTTTCCAAGAGTTTGATTTTTTCAACACTTTCGTTAACTTGCTTTACCAGGGATTTATGGTCCTTGACAAAGTCAGCTGTTTCTTTCAAGAATGCTTGTTCAAAATGAATTACCCTTGAGTTGATGTTATTCAGCTGAGGGGCAATTTGAGTTTCAAAAAACTTTTTCTGTTCATTATCAAAACTATTAAACCAGATATTTGTTGTAATGTTGGTTTTAGTTTTAACAGTCTCTTAAAGATCCGTAATTCGAGTTTTCACATTTTCTAAAATACTTCTCGCATCACTTGTGTTAAAAGGATTGTTTGAAGACATTTGTTCAATGTTCGAAAGAGATTTTGAGACCTCTACTGGTTTTGAAACAGATTTTGAAACTGGTGTTGACTGTTTGTATGAAACACTTTGTGTGGTGGAAAACTTTGATTGTCCTTTTTGAGAAACAAAAGGAAGAACATTAATTTGGTTCCATTTGTTATAATCAATCGGTTTGATTTCCGGATGATTTTGTTTCATTTTAGATCTACTCTCCTTAGATAGTTCTAACGTTTCAAGAGAATCATGCACAATTATAGGTTCATGCAATGGTTTTCCATTGTTCAACACATTCCGTTCTTTATGAGCTTTCTTGAGAAAACAAGGAGGTGAGTTACCAAGAGCCATTTTATGTGTAGTATAAAAAATCAGATTTACTTGATTAGAAAGCATCTTGATTGTCTTAGCGAAATGACCCGTTGTAAGAAGTAAATTGTCCAATTTTTTGATCGTTTCAGTTTTATCCAGAATCTCATCAAGAAGAGAATCTTCTCGTTTTGCAAAATCAGTTATCAACTTCTTCTTCTCTTTTGCAAGATCAGAATATGTTGCTTTTTGTTTTGAAAGTTGGTCATTTAGTTCAGAAATTTCCTTGTTTAAAGATTTGATTTTCAAATTCAGATTCACATCAAGTGTGTCATACTTGAGTTGCAAATCTTTTTCTCTTAAAACAGAATCTCGATAACCAATTTCTAATTCTGACATTTTGCTTGTATGAAATTCATAGGCTCTGGCGTTCTCTTTGTAACTCTCAAGCTCAGCGGTCAATTTAGCATTCGCGGCCTTAACATCGCGATTGACCGTTCTTACTTTCTCAACTTCAATGCCACATTGATTGATTAATGATTCAACATAAGCACGTGTTTCCTAATCAGTCTCAGTATTTTGTGCCACACATCCTCCACTAGGATCCACATCTGGAGTTTCGGAGTTCGTATTGCTACAACTCGGATTGTCCAGGTATGTATCATAAGTGGGTGTTGGCGTCACAGAATTCTGTTCGTCATGAGTAAACACATCAAGTATGACATTGTTATAACATGGATCAATGATTGGTACCTCAGATACTGCATTGGCGTCATGGACAGGAGGTGAGTCTGACTCCGTGTCATACTTAGCTTCCTGAAGATTTGCCATGAAGATGCAATTCGCATTGAGTTCCTCGAGTTTTTCCAATTCATCCACAATACCGAAAAATTCATTTTCCTCAGCACTCAACTGTAACCCCGCTTCTTGCTTATCTGCTAACAAAGCAGCTTTTCGAAGAAAATCACCATTCTTCTTGTGCGGCTTAGTGGGACAGTTTCTTGCCATGTGACCCACTCCTTGACAGTTGTAGCACTTAATCTGATTACCCTGATTCACATTTCCATGATTCCCAACGACTGGAGCTGCAACATACCCATTCTGATTACCCACTGCTCTATTCCCAACATTATGTCCAATCTGATTTTCAACATTCTGACCCAACTGATTACCCTGATACGGAACCGCCTGATTACCCATACGAAATCCAGTAGCATATCCCTGCTGATTCCCAATAACTCCAACCATTTGTCCTTGATTACCCATATTCACACCCGGCTGTGCAATTTTCCTGTTGCGAGTGTTTGATGATATCCTTTGGTTGTTGTTAGTAGGTGTGGAATAGCGACCTTTGATTACTTTACCCAAGAGAGAAAGTATTTGGGACATAGGGTCTTCTTGATCAGATTCGAGATCAGTGATTCCTTGTTCCTGGTATTGTGGATACTGTTGTTGAATGACTTGTTGTTCTGGTGGATAGAATTGTTGTTGTGGTTGTTGAATGTATTGCTGCAAGTTGTTGTTGGAAGATGATGAAGCTTGTTGTTGTGTATTCACTGAAGGTTGAGTCTTTGCAATAAGTGCCAATGGATCATGATTCTTTGCCAATCTTTCTTTCCTGACTTCATTGACTTCAGCTTGGTTTTGTTTCAGAAAATCGTTCAGTTGATCAAAGTTCACTTGATGAAGGTCTTTTGTTTGGTTGACAATAGTTACATATCGTCCCCATTCTTCTGGAAGATTGTTCAGGAACTTGATGTTTTGAACGATAGTTCTGGGTGTCAGCTTGTTTCTGATAAGCTCATTCATCAAAGTGCAAAACCTTCCATAGTAGGATTCAATGGATTCTCCTGGAGTAGAAGTAAACTTTTCCCATTCAGTTAGCAGCTTGTTCTCCATGTCTTGTTGACCAATTTCTGTTCCATGACAAAGCCGTCTAACACGTTCCCACATATCAAAAGCAGTTTCACAACTGTCTATAGCAGCAAAGATGTCTATTGGTAAACCCAGTTGGACAATATGAATTGCCATGTCATCTGCTTCGACTTGTTTATGATCCTCTGTAGTGTATTCAGATTTGTATTGAAGACGAGAAGATGGTGGGACGGGAGGTGTTGCATTTGCATTTCCAGGTACATGAACTTGTCGAGGCTGGAAGGGTCCATCCTGAATGGATTTAATCATGAGTTTCCCATTAGGTTTGGTCTTGATGTAGTGGAGCATTCGACTTGTCCATTGAAGATAACCACCTTTTGCCAACATAGGAGGACGGTTTTCGGCATCGGCTGCATGAATGTCTTGTTGAGTTGCCATTGATGAAGGTATGATCTGATAAAGTTGATGTAGGATCGATTCAACGATAAATGAGTTGTGGTTGATGAAGATTAAGCTTGGTTGAGGTTTTTCTGAAAGTCGTACTCGTAACCTTGGTTCTTAAAAAATTTTCGCCCAAAATTTGAAATTCACTATAAAAATCAATTCTAAGGTCGTATGAAAATTTTGAGTTATGACAATTTTGACGCCAAATTTGATCCGAAAAATTTGAATTTAGGCCCAAAAATTTGAATTTTTGACCAAAATTTTCCAAGTTAAACCAAAATTTGAATCTCGCGTAAAAATTGAACATTTAGTCTCCTCAAAAATTTAAATTTTACTCAAGTTTTCCCGCCAAACAGGAATTACGAGTAGACGAGGCTTAGGTGTAGGATCTTATGCGTAGGAACTTAGGCGTAGGATCTTAAGCGTAGGATCTTAGGCGTAGGATTCCTTAGGCGTAGGAAATTCTTATGCGTAAACAGTATCTTACGCGTAGACAAAAAGTTACTCGTAAACCTTACGCGTAATTGTGAAGTTATGCGTAGAGTTACTCGTAAGCTTTTAGCTTATGCGTAGACTATGGTTAAGAACCAAAAATCCTTTACACTGTCACAGCGTAAGGGATATCCAAAAATCGAAGTGTTCCACAAACTTATCCAAGTGAGGGAAGCACTGAGTCACCGTTTAAGCTCGAAGAATCTGCACCAAAAAGTTATGAGTATAACCTTATGCGTAGTTGACTTTCTTACGCGTAGAAATAGGGTTTTGACCTACTCGTAAAAAATTTCCAACGATTCAAACAATTTCGCTTGCACAGATATCCTTAAAAACACTCGAATAACCCAAAAATGTTGATCTTTTTCACCCAAAGTGGCTAGAAAAGTTACGAGTAGAAATGACCAACGAATCAAAAACGAGTTTAAAACTTAACCAAAACGCGTAAAGCTTCAAACTTTTTGCAAAAAACTGAAACTTTAGCACCAAGTAAACCTTAAACCACAAGAATCTTGAATTTTTAAGTGCAAAAATTAAAGCTTTAAGCGTGACAAATATGTTAAACGAAGCTACGCGTATCACTACTAAAAAACTTCAACCAAAACACTCCTAAACCATTGTTAGGCGATTGATACCAATTGTAGGACCTTAGAAATATCAACCTTATCACTTTACCAAGCAAACTTAACACACGTAACCCAAGTTACGCGTATAAAACGTGAAACCCAAACACAAACAAAGTGTAGAAATAAGATGAGAAAGATGGTGACTTGAATGATATAAAACCTTGTATATGTGAGATAAAGATGAACACAATAAGTTGTATATTCCAAAGGAAAAACACACACACACACTTACTTTCAAGCACACCCCTCAAATGACCATTTGAGGGGTATTTATAGTACAAGTAACTTACAACCCTAAAGGCTTTGATTGGGATTTTCGTGGACCGGATTGGGCTTTGGATTTGACACGCTTAAGCTTATAAACGGCTAGCAAGTCTCAACTATTAGCCATTTAGCTTGGTCCAATCCACGAGCCCGTTGACTATTCTATCACGATATCTAACACACGATACAAAGTTCCTAAAAGTGAATGACCATCACTTCTAATAAAACTATTAAGGCTAACATAGCGTCATTGCAAAAGGAGATTGAGAATCTGAAGAGTCAGGTAAAAGGGAAAATGCCAATGACCAATGGGGAGAATGGTGTATCAAACGCTCATTCTAGCAACAAATATGCTGTGTCTGTGAAATATGTTCCCCCTCATCTCAGGAATAACAAACTTGCTTTTCAAGCATATTTCTCATGCCTTAAGGATTGTCTAGAATGTCTACGTGAGATAGTTGAAGAGGATAAATTAGAAAAACCACTTGACAATGCAATTGGACATGCATGCTCATATGCCAAACGATCTCAAGAAATTCTAGAATGTTTAATCACAGTATGCCCAAAGTCTTTAGGTGAGAGAGTAAATCCTTTGATTCCAAGTTCTATGCCTAGTGCCAAGTATGATATTCATTCTATGCCCAATGTTTTGAATGTGAACCTTAGTGTGCCTTAAATAGTTCAGATTCCAGATCTGTCAATGCTAAGAATGAGAACTCTAGTATGCCTTCTAGGAGTACAAATCCCAGCACTTCTAGTTTTAAGAAAGTGAACCTTGGTGTGCCTGCATGTAATTCAGATCCCAGAACATCTAAACAGGAGATACAAAGAGTAGAAAAACCAACTAATGTTCCCATTCCCTCTACAGGAGTAATCAGTGACATTAAAGCAAGCAGGTCAAAGTCTCAAGACAATACAAGGAAGGACACGACCTCGCAAGCTAAGAATGTGCATTGGAAGAGAGTAGAAGACCTACCTAGGAACTTTAAGTTTGAGCCAAATAAAACGAATCGTGTTGATTCTAGTATTAGCCATAGGCGTACTGTAATTAATTCGAATTCTGATACTATTTGCAAACCTTGTATTGATGTCTGCTTGAATTCTGCTTCTAATCATGAATGTGTTGTTGATGTTTTGCCTAATGATGTTAATTGTCCAGTTAATATTGTTAATGCTAAAAATCATGCTAAGAAGGCTAAAAGGCAAAAACATAAGAAAGTTAGAAAACAGTGGAAACCCACAGGAAGAACATTTAGTAAGATAGGCTATCATTGGATACCTGTTGGTCATAAGACTAATCTGACAATGCCCACTAGAAAATGGATGCCTACTGGTAGAACTATTCCCTTAAGAAGTGAGCACACTTTGAATAGGGCTAATACAGACACTAGTACTGCATCTATTCATAATGATTCCATTGCCTTAATTTCTGATATGAATGCTTCTAATTCTGATGTGGGTGTTCCAACCATTGTTACTAACCAAATGGAACCCATTCTTGCATGGGGATCCCAATTATCCAGTTATCCATTCTTGTCTGTGTTCAACTGCAGATCGTTCAAATCGTTCTGTGGTACCTGGACTTAGGCTGTTCCAAGCATATGACTGGCGACCGGTCGCGGCTCATGAACTTCGTGAGCAAATTCATCGGGACAGTTACATTTGGAAATGATCATTTCGGTGCTATTATGGGTTATTGAGATTATGTTGTTGGCAAAAGTGTTATCTCCAGGGTTTACTATGTAGAAGGTCTTGGTCATAACTTGTTCTCTGTTGGTCAATTCTGCGATTCTGATCTAGAAGAAGCCTTCAGAAAACACACCTTCTTCGTTAGAGAACTTGATGGTAAGGAGCTTTTAAGAGGTTCACGTGGGTCAAATCTATACACCATCTCTATCGATGATATGATGAAGTCTTCTCCAATTTACTTGCTGTCAAAGGCTTCTAAAACAAAGTCATGGTTATGGATCGTCGTCTCAATCACCTGAACTTCGGCACCATCAATGATCTCTCCAGAAAGGACTTAGTTGTAGGTTTACCTAGACTCAAGTATGAAAAGGATCATCTTTGTTCAGCATGTCAATTGGGAAAATGCAAGAAGTATGCCCATAAACCCAAACCCACTAACTCGGTCACAGAAGTTCTTCATACAATTCATATGGATTTATGTGGACCAATGAGAGTGCAGAATATCTTTGGGAAGAAATATGTGTTAGTTGTGGTTGATGATTACTCTAGATTCACCTGGGTCAAGTTTTTAAGGACAAAGGATGAAACTCCTGATATCATCATCAAACTCATCAAACAGCTACAGGTTCGACTTAACAAAACCGTCAGAATTATCCGGACAGACAATGGAACTGAGTTTGTTAACAAACAACTTAGTGAATTTTATGAAAGCATTGGAATCAGCCATCAAAGAAGTGTTCCACGAACTCCTCAACAGAACGGTGTAGTTGAAAGACGAAATCGAACTCTTGTAGAAGCCGCTAGAACAATGCTGATTTACTCAAAGGTTTCGATGTTTCTCTGGGCTGAAGCTATTGCCACTGCATGCTACACACAAAATCGTTCCCTGATTCACACTGTTCATGGAAAAACTCCATATGAACTTGTCCACAACAGAAAACCTAATCTCTCTTTCCTTCGTGTGTTTGGTGCATTGTGTTATCCAACTAATGAGGGACAAGACTTAGGCAAACTTAGAGCTAAAGCAGACATTGGAGTATTTGTAGGGTATGCACCAAACAAAAAGGGATACCGAATCTACAACAAAAGAACCCGAAATATCATGGAAACAATTCACGTTACGTTTGATGAGCTGACCGGTCAAATGGCTCCTGGACAATCCAGTTCAGGACCCGCACTTCAAAGCAGTCCCATTGGTTCATCCCTTGTACCTTATTCTTCTCCAGCAACTCCATATGTACCTCCATCTGAAGATGATTTAAAGAAATTGTTTGATCCTATGTTTGATGAACTTTATGAGCCAAGTACTAATGAGGTGTCAATTTATACAACAGAGGCTGCTCATATTCCTGAGAATGAAGTCAATCCTTCAATCTCAATATCATTAAGTCAAGAAGCGCCTGCTGCTGATCCTTCAGTCTCATTAACAAATCATCATTCTTCAAATGTACATCATGGAACTGTTTCTGGAATCAATGATGTAGTTAATCCCTTTGCTACTCCTGAAGATGCTCCATTTGAAAACATATTTGCTCCTGAATCATCATCAGAACCATCTTCTTCAGGAGACATCGACTCTGCTACCTCAGTCCCTCAACAACTGCCACATGAACACCTTAGAAAATGGACTCACGATCATCCATTGGACAACATCCTTGGAAATCCCTCTCGTCCTGTATCAACACGGAAACAACTTGCAACCGATGCCTTTTGGTGTTTCTTCAACTCCGTACTCTCAAAGATCGAACCAAAGGATGTTAAAACTGCCATGAACGAAGACAGCTGGTTCAATGCTATGCAAGATGAAATTCATGAGTTTGATCGACTTGATGTATGGGATTTAGTACCTGCTCCAGAGTGTGCTATGATTATTGCTCTAAAATGGATCTTCAAAGTGAAACTTAATGAGCATGGTGATGTATTGAAGAACAAGGCTCGATTAGTTGCTAAAGGATACCGTCAAGAGGAGGGTATTGACTTTGAAAAATCTTTTGCTCCAGTTGCTCGAATCGAGGCAATCAGAATCTTTTTGGCTAATGCTGCTAATAAGAACATGGTAGTCTATCAGATGGATGTAAAGACGGCATTTCTGAACGGAGATCTTAAAGAAGTCGTCTACGTCAGCCAACCGGAAGGATTTATGAATCAAGAGCATCCTACTCACGTTTATCGTTTGAAGAAGGCTCTTTACGGTTTAAAGCAAGCTCCAAGGGCATGGTATGATACGCTATCAAAGTTCCTTCTATCTACCGGATTTAGCAAAGGAGCAGTTGATCCAACATTGTTCACCAGGAAGTCAGGCAAACATTTAATTCATGTTCAAATTTATGTTGATGATATCATATTTGCCTCGACTGACCCCAATGAGTGTGACCGTTTTTCAAATGAAATGAGTTCAAAATTTCAAATGTCAATGATGGGACAAATGTCATTTTTCTTGGGATTACAAATTTCACAAAGTCCTGGAGGCATTTTCATAAATCAATCTAAATATGCAACTGAGATCTTAAAGAAATTTGGATTTGATTCAAGTGACCCTGTTGACACTCCCATGATTGATCGAACCAAACTAGATGAGGACCACTCAGGGATCTTGATTGACTAAACGAAATATCATAGTATGATTGGATCCCTGATGTACCTCACTGCTAGTAGACCAGACATCTTGTTCGCTGTTTGCATGTGTGCTAGATACCAGGCTAAGCCTACAAAAAAGCACCTTGAAGCGGTTAAACGGGTCTTTCGGTATCTCCAAGGAACCATCAATATGGGTCTTTGGTACCCGAAGGACACCGGTATGTCTCTAACAGCCTATGCAGATGCTGATCATGCAGGGTGTCAAGATACTCGTCGAAGTACTTCTGGAGGTGCTCAGTTTTTGGGTGATAAGCTTGTGAGCTGGTCTTCAAAGAAGCAAATGAGTACTTCTATTTCCTCTACAGAGGCTGAATACATAGCCATCTCATCTTGTTGTGCTCAAATCTTATGGATGAGATCTCAATTATCTGACTATGGCTTTGAATTCAACAAAATCCCTCTGTACTATGATAATAAAAGTGCTATTGCTCTCTCATGCAACAACGTTCAACACTCAAGAGCAAAGCATATCGACATTCGACATCACTTCATCAGGGAACAAGTGGAAAAAGGTGTGGTGGAACTCTATTTTGTGAGGTCTGAATACCAGTTAGCAGACATCTTCACCAAAGCTCTTCCAAGAGAACGTTTTGAGTTCATACTTCCACGACTAGGCTTGAAAAGCCTTCAACCAGAAACACTCAAACGTCTTCAGGAGGAAGACGAGGAGTAAAGGTCTATGCTCATCTATCTCTTGTAAATATCTTTTCGAAAAGCAAAATACAAAATTACAAAACCTTCAAAAAGCAAATAGAAAAATATAAAACTTTCAAAAATCCATAAAAATTGAAAAATCTTGAAAAATTCCAAAAATATTGTCTTTTTGTCATGTTTTCCTCGATTCGATAATATCTACGGTCTTTGTGATGTCATTCAAAGAATGACACGGGACTTTAGATGTTGTTCGAATATTTAAATAAAATAAAAAAAAAATCAAAAAATCAAAAATTATTTTTGGGAGAAAGTAAAAAGATGGCTTATTGTCATCTCAGGCAGTAACCCGCTTTTTAAAGAAAGAACAGAGCCATACTTTATCATGTTTTCAAAATTCCATGCTCTGATTCTATAAACATATATCTGATGAAAACTAACTGTTTTGAAAAATAACTCGGACTCTATTTTTGATAATCATCTGGACTTATTTGTCAAAATATCAACCTCTCAATCAACAACCTATGTCATTGATTGAGGGGGAGAATGATTTCAATTAAATTAAAAAGTTATTTGGCATTAAATTGTTTTCAAAAGATATACATGCATGTTTTATCAATGGAGTTTAAAATCTTAAAATCCGATCCTTATCAGTTAAAACGCTTTCATAATCAAGTTACAATTCCCCTTAAAAGCTTTCAAAATCAATTTAAATCAATAAGAGATCACAAATCTCAAATGATTTGATAATTGTGATCGGGAGAGAATGTGTGATTTAAATTGGATTTAAACTGATAATTCGGTAAATGGTTTTATAAGGATGTACATGTTATCCTTCCCACATGTGACAAACGATTTCAAATTTTCCATGCACATGTTGAGGGGGAGCATCTATCTTAAACCTATGATTTAAAACGTGATCACTTATCTCAATGTGCAGGTTCCCTCTAGTATGTGCAAAACTCTTTTCAAATCTCGAGGCACATACTGAGGGGGAGCAAACTTATGAAAACCTCATCCTTCCCAAAAATGCTTTATCTACTTGTCTTGATTAGGGAAGTGATGTTGATATCTTTTAGAAAATGGTAATCAAAGAAGTTAATTCTTCCTCTTGCCTCCGTGTGCAAAACGATTTCAAACATTTGATGCACATGTTGAGGGGGAGAACTTATTCTAAAAATATCAAAAACAATTCAGGTACAAAATGTTTTGATAATATATCACAAGTATCTGGATTGATTTTCAAATGGTTTTCAATTGGTTCAAATGGCAGATGAACAATACCAAGTAGACCGACTAAATTTACTTTATGTACGGTGATATAAGGATGATAAGGTTAGGTATTGGTTCCCATGATCCACCAGAACCGGAGGGATCTACCCAGGGACAATCCACTAGTTAGTGTAGAAGTCCTTAGGTATGATGATAAAAGGAGAAAAATGAGATATGGGAAGAATGCGAACTGAGATAGAGCTAGTACTGGAACAAACCCAACAAGGTTCTAGCTATGAAGTCTCGGTAAGCACTGAAGGGGTTGAAGAATTAAAAATAATTGAATGAGAAAAGGGTGAAAACAAATAGCCCTCCATATATTCAACCTTAGGGCAGAAACCGGGTTCAATTCATATGCTACTGATGGTAACATCGGTATAGAAGACAAGACGTCATGGACCCAGTGACGCACTGCACTTCAACTTTCCAAACCACTCAAGTTCCTCTTAAAAGGACTTGTTTCATTCTCACGGGGAACCGACATTATCTATCGACTTTCTCTTAGAGATTGTTGATATTGAAGAAGGAGACCCTCTCCCTAGTCTCCGGCACAGGATCCAAATATGCACAAATTGAGTCTAGAGCCACGAAATCATCAATAAATCTCATTAGGACACCTTCAATGAAGACTCTCTGTTTCACACAATGTGGAAAGAGAGATTATATCTTGAGTCCTACGCATTATCCTTGTGGTATTGCCAGACATCTGAGTGATGTGTATACATATTCACAATGAAGATGGAAAGCCTTCTGGAGCCAACATCAAACAAGCTCCTGGTAGGTGGCATGTGAGATCTATTATATAGATCAACCATGTGACAACTGAACAGAAACAATGGGGCGATTCAATCTCTTGAATCAATCCTGGTTCAGGTTATGGATTGACGGATACCTTTGAAAAACAGGTCTTTGTGCTTAATAACTCTTTTCTTTAGCACATCGAACGTGTACTAATTTTTCAAATCAAAAGGTGTTTTTATGATTGATAATTGATTTTCAATAAAACCTTCGTTGTATTGCCAAAACAATTTCTATTGAGCAATACACGATTGTTTTTCAAATCTCTTTTCATCAATCAGTGGACTTAAATTCGCTGGTTCACTCACTCTGTGTTGTCTTCTTTGAGACGTTCCGGTTTGAGAACAGCTAGAGCAGCTGCGAAACCCTGTCAAGGAAATTCTTCGGAATTATACCTGATCACAGGCAGTACATGTACTGATCAACGGGGAACCGTGGGCCGTGTACCTCAATTCAACTAAAGTGGTCAAAGACAATTTTGTACGCTTTATTGCTAACTGTTGTATGCAGGTACGCCCGACGTTTGCAGCTGATCAGAATGAAGCGGTCAATCCATAGCCGCATGCTCACACAATACATTCATCTCTCAAGAAATCATGATAAGTGCATCAATGACTCTGATATTTTCACTCCATGCTTCTGCTACGCTGCTGCCAATATCATGAATCAACGAAAGCTTCCGTTACTCTGATGAGAAGATATCATGATCTAGAATGTGAGCATGTCGGTCCGAAAGTCACAACATCACATAATACCAACACCACAATGGATGTCTCAGAGATTTTTGATAGCTGATGATCTCAAAAGCTGGCTCAAAATTATTATCACGTGGATCAGTAAAAGACCTCCACTTGGATTAACCAAACATGCAATGAGAAGAATCAATGACTACGAGCTTCGGAGCAAAGTACTACATCAAGAATGCAAGAACAATTTTTAATGTAATATCTGTTTGTATTCAATGTAATTTTAGTACATGATTGAGGTGACCTCCCTTAGGGGGAGATTGTTAGGAATTAGAAATTCCATGTATTAAAGAGTCGGTTACCTCAAGTATATGTAATCGTTAGAAAGCTCGTAGTCGTAGTTATTTTAAGTTAAGTAGTAGTTAGGTTAGTAACACCGTGGAGGACGGACGGGTCTTTACCCACTGTATGCCTGATCCACAGCCCGATGTGTGGCATTTTATTGTAAGACTATAAATACTCTCTACCTTCCAAGGTAGAGAGTTGGAGCTCATAATAAGAATTTTCTTTCTCTCACTAAAGTTCCCTAAACCTCTAACTTTCTCTCTCTAGAATTCCACTTATACGCCAACTTTGTGTTATGGTTTGGTGTGTATGTGAAAACCAATATCTTACAGTTACACGGCCCGTGCTTGTTTCCATGTTCAGTCAACAGCTTACCCTGGAAGTTCACTTGAAGTACTTGGTTGTGACTCAGTTACAAGTCTCTCCACATTCAGCCTTGGTCTTCCATTTCTTCATATTCAACTCATTGAATTCCTTTTTCATTTACCACCATTTCACATGAAGGATTACTAGTATTCGAACCACATTCATCATTCATAGTAGCTATGTGCTCAAAACATCAAAAGTATTTGAAACTTTAGTAATCGTGTCACCCTTTGCACGTGTATCAGCCTTAGTAACAGAGTTCTTAATAGGTTTTTCATTTCCATCCTTTTTAGGTTTATAAACATAGAAGGGTTTAGATTTCTCCCCAACTTGCAAACCTCTCGATGCTTGACGAGGAGCTTTGACAGATTGCAAGACGTCCACAATGATCTTCTTTGGACATTGCTCAATACAATGGCCAAACGTCTTGCACCTTGGACACTTAGGATGTTTCTATTCATATTCAACCTGAATGGTACAAAGAGTAACCCCTTCGCCATGATCATAGTCTCCTTTAACTCAAAATCAGCTTGTAACTCAATCATAGCCTTAGCAAAACCTGATGTCCCCTACGATTCCATGCACATAGAAGAAGTATACGAATCCAACATGAGCGGGGTACCGAGATTCGTGGCAATAGCACTTAAACCATCAGTCGTGAAGGAAATTGTAACATCATAGAATCTAACCCAAATCGGAATGGTGGTCAAGTCACTCTTGTAAAGATTTGAACCAAGAGCCCATTTTCATAGAATAATAGGGATGTTTTGGATCATCCATGGTCCATTTTCTAACATCTCTTCCATACCATGCTCAGAAGAGAACTTGACAAAGAAGAATCCTTCAGATTTCATCAAAGCCTTTTGAAATCCAAATTTGGTTTAAACATTCTTAACATAGTTCTCTACTAGTGGGAATGCAACCCGTTTACCCAGGAAATACCCATAAACTATATTACCGAACCTCTCATTCACATCCCTAACCAATGTCAAGGGGATTTCAACATCAGCTCCTTCACAAGAAGGCACAACAAGGGTACGAAAGTTCACCTTTTGTATGTTGAGATCTGTGTTGAGCAATCGAGCACAGGATTGAGACCCCATACTAAAAGTAGTCGTTCAATCAACCGTGTTTACCCCCTCTTCACTGTCATCATTCGACCCCACATCAAACCTACTCTTTATAGAAATTTGGGTTAGGATGTGATGATAATCTTAGATATCTTCTCAAATCATGTATGTTCACTTTACGAATCAAGTATTTTGACCTTTCAATGCCTGGGTATCACGAAATCTTTATTGGGATTATTCACGAAGAACACATAGTTTGTAGACACAAGAAAATGATAGATGCCACTAGGAATCAATAAAGATTCGGTAATGGTTTAAATAACTTGGAAAATCAAATAAGAAGAATTGATAGTCGAAAGCTTCTTTGATTATGAATGTGTTTGTTACAGATGATTACAATAGATTGAGAAGAAATGATTAGTAAAAAACTAAGGAATGTAAATGAGAAGCTTGACTATTTAAACTATAGATTGGGCGCCAAATTCAGTTAGTAGCCTCTGTGAAGACTGTCGATGAAAATCCCCCCCCCCCCGGTGCTCCTCATGTGCCAACGTTAGCTACTAACAGCTTCTATCAATCTACCCTTTTTAAAAACAAGCTTGTCCTCAAGCTTGTGCAACAAATTCAAGGAACTTATCAAATAGTTCTGGTAAGGGTTCCCAAGTAGCATCTTCTTGTGCCATTAGCTCATTGTACTAATCCATAAACCACAACTACATTCTTCTTTTTAAGCATATTCCTGTCCAAAATAGCTATAGGCTGCACCTGAATCATTCCCTCCTTGTCACAACTGGAAACCTTGCTACTTGTGAGGGCTATGGAGTACCTTTGCATAGCTTTAATTAAGAGACATGGAACACATTGTGGATCTGAGCATAAGAAGGAAATTCCAATCTATAAGCCACTTCTCCAATCCTTTCAACCACTTTAAAAGGTACAAAACTCTTAGGAGAGAACTTGTTTTGCTTTCCTTGTCTAATGGAGTCTTGCTTGTAAGGCTGCAATTTAAGGAAGACCAAATCACCAACTACAAATATCCTTTCAGACCTCTACTTATCAGCTTGTTGCTTCATTCTGTCTTGGGACCTTGCCAAGTGAAATTTCAACACTTCAATTGCTTGTTCTCTTGCCAAAAGTGTCCAATCCACTTCATCCACCTTGCTTAGACCACCCAAGTATGGCACATGAACTGGTGGACTCTGCCCATAGACTGCTTCAAATGTTGTTGTAAGAGTGGAAGTGTGGAATTTGGAGTTGTACCATAATTCAACCACTTATAACCACTTAGCCCACTCTTTAGGTTTCTCACCAGTCATACATCTAAGGTATCCTTCCAAGAACCTATTAACCACTTCTATCTGGCCATTAGTTTGTGGGTGATAGGTTGTAGACTTGAGCAACTTGACTTGCAACAATTTGAACAACTCCTTCCAAAAGTTACTTAAGAATATCTTTTCCCTATCTGATACAATAGTGAGTGGTAGACCATGCAGCTTGTATACTGTTTCCAGGAACAACTGTGCTACCTGACTGGCTGAGAAAGGATGGTCAATGGCTTGAAATGAGCATATTTGGTGAGCCTATCAACCACCACAAATATGACATTGTAACCTTGGGATTTTGGAAGGCCTTCAATAAAGTCCATAGAGATGCTTTCCCAAATCTTGTTAGGAATAAGTAATGGCTATTAAAAACCAGGATAGGCTGCTAAGTCTGGTTTGCACCTCTGACAAGTGATAGATTCCATTACATACTTCTTAACATCCTTTCTCATGCCCTTCCAATATAAAACATAATTCATCTTGTGAGTGGTGACCTTGACCTCTGAATGATCACCAATGTAGCTGTCATGAAAGTGAGCTAATAGATCCCCCCTTAACAGGGTATCCTTACCCACTACCAACTTGTTTTTCTTTAGAAATTGATTATTGGATCATGTGTAGTGCTTCTTCTTAAAATTTCTAGCCTGCAACTCTTCCAAAAGCTGTTTTAAAGTTACATCTTGTTCCCAAATTGCTGTTATTATTGCATTCAAGTGAGTTGACATAGTTACCACCATAGCTGCCATTAAAAGGCCCTCATTCTGTACTCTAGACAAAGCATCAGAAGATGCATTTTCCACTCCTTTCTTTTACTTAACCTCATAATCAAACCCCATAAATTTTGGTAGCCATTTCATTTGAGTATGTGTGGGTATTCTTTGGTCCAAAATGTGGAAAACTAGAAGGGAGGGGGTTGAATAGTTTTGCAGATTTTAAGTTAGTTTCAAAAACTTTAGATTCGATATTATGTGAAATCGTATGGATGTAGAGAAAGAATAGATCTAATGATAAAGCAAGTAAATAAAGTAAAGCAAGGGATAGAAATGACACAACCGATTTATAGTGGTTCGGCTACAAGGACACCTTCCTTGACCTACTCCACTCCCCGAGTCACCTACTCGAGAGTTCAAGCACTATGTCAACAAAATCCTTCAACTTGGCGGAGAAGCCTTCACAACGTTGCTTACACCTTTTTCTAGTACAAAGCTAAATACTGAGTCCGTAACACGGTGGACCAAACCAACACGACTATTACACAACAACTATGTGAAATATCAAATACAAGATCTTTGCTACAGAAATCTTGTGGAGGAACAAATCAATCAAGGACCCCTTGCTTGGATGACTTGTAGAATGCTCATGATCTCGCCTTAGAGAAGGACCTAAATGAGAATCACAATAGAAAGAAAGAAGATCAACTCTCAAGATCAAGTGATCTTTTGTTAGAAGATAATGAGAGTGTATGAGAGAATTAGTAAGAAGAGAGGTAAGTTAGAATGAAGAAATGGCTCTCTATTTATAGGCAAAACTTGCCACTGTTCCCCGGATCCCACGGATCCCTCCCACAAGGGATCCGTCTAGTGTAAACCTAGGGATCCATGGGACGCTCCTCTTTGCCTATGGGTTTTTTGGTTATGGGTCTTGGGTCATGGGTTATGGGTTAGTCCATGGGTATTTCTTTAGATACAATGTATCTAATGAGTACAATGTATCTAGTCTTGTGGGTATGAGTCAATACCATGGGTTATGGATAAGATCCATGGGTTGTGATTTTTACCCATCCTAATAAACTATTACAACAAATTATTTATTACAACAATTTGTATTAAGTGACTATATGTAAATGATTTACAAAAAATAACATGCATCCTTATAATTGTAGTTATGATAACATTATATATTTATTATCAACAAAACACAAAGAGATCGAAAAATATTAATAAACTTGTTTACGGTTTATTTGTATTAACAATCTCCCCCTTTTTGTTGATGACAAAACATAATGTTATGATGAGTAAAACTTAAGGTTAGATGTATGTTTTGAAAGCCCTAAGTTTTACTTCTTCTACCTCTTTTTGTCGAAACAAAAAGTTAACCCATCGAAGAAAGAAAACGTGGAAAATAGTCCACGTATCGCCTACTCTCCCTTGACGGTAGCTCCCCCTAGTTTGGGGCGCCAAGTGAGAAAAATAAAAATCCTACAAAGAAAGGGTTAGTAGTAACATGCATAAGTAATCGTGTGATTGAAGAGAATCAAGATTGGGAGCCAAGGTATGTAAACAAGGCCTTGTAATGAAACAACAAAATATAGTGGTATTTATGCCACATACAAGCATGTAAGAGTAAGAACAAGACTTGTTCTTGAAAAATGACTCAAAAGAAAAATACTAGAAAATAGTAATAATGATTCCTTCCATGCTTCCATAAGGTTTATGGATGGAGGTTTTGATGAGTAATGGTGTTGATGCGATCAAGAATGAGGTTGAGTATGAATCGCATTTCTTCGCTAACTTCTATTGCAATATCCCTAGTGGATTGGCAATGTTCACAATGTAAGTGATGTGGGTGATGAGTGCGGAAGTTTTCCGGGTTGTTTTGATTTGTAAGTTGCGGAATATGTGGTGGAAAAATAGGAAAATACGGATCAAAGTCCAGAATATTTGGAAGTGGTGGTGGAAAAGAACCTTGGTGTTATTGTAGGTTAATGGAAGCTAAGGGTGGTGAGGTTTCAAGGTCTTTAAAATTTGTATTTGGTGAGGTAAGAGGTGTCAAAAAGGCTAGTTCTTTTTGTTTTGGTTGTTGAGATCTTGTTGGAGTCTTAAGGAGTTCCAAAAGAGTGACTTTAGCTGGTGAGTTGATGTATGATGAAGTCGGTGTACTTGTTGGTGATGAAGGAGGTGCTATAATGGAAGCATTTTGTGGTGAGTTAGTGGTTGGTGATGATCCATTCGATGATGGTGTGGCTAAGCAACAAGGCCAGATGCTAATCCGTGCGGATATCCTAGATTTTGATTGTGGTATTTTGGAAAGTGGTAGGACAAAGGTTTGGATTTCTTGAAAAGCATTGTTTGAATTAGGTGATTCATCTAAGTTGGAAGGTATTTTGGAAGACATGGTGGTGTTTGTTTGTGAGGATGAGATGAATAGCAAACAATGTTAGGAATCCTACTTATAGAAAAAAAATATGCATTGCAATGAATGCTTGACCCAAAATATGGATTAAAATCTAATGATTAGATATGAATTTAAGTCATGTGATCATGAGAAAACAATCATTAAATCACATACTCCAAAATGAAGTGAGAAAATAGAAGATAAAACTAGCTTCTGTCTCACGGATCCCACGGATCCTTCCCGTGAGGGATCCATCCAGCATTAAGGCTGGGATCCGTGGTGCCGATGATACAGGCAGCTCAAATTTTCCTTTTGGAAACATTTTTGCCTAGTGTGTGCCTATATGCAAACTATTTGGAGTTGCGGTTATCTCGACTCCTAAAAGAAAAGGAAAAATAAACTAGAAGTGAAAAAGCATACTATTATGTGAGATAACCTGAGTGCTCCTAATTCATTGTTGCTTAAATGAATGTACCCGAAAACACATATTAGTTATGTGTCCTCTTTAGCATTCAAAAGACATGAGATGCAATGAAAACGGGTTTTTACTTTTGTATTAATAATGAAATAGCGATTTGTCCAAGACGTGAGAAATTGCTTTTGTGAAATTGATACGGGAAGAAGTATCATTTTAGAAAACATTTTGAAAGGAGGTTTCTATGTTGTGAATAAAAACGTTTTATTCTTTGAAAAGAAGATGTGTATGTAATTACGTGTTTGTAACTTGTACTTATTTTGAAGGAAAAATAATAAAAACTATGAATTATAAGTGAAAAAATTATCTTGGGTTTTGAAAGTTCCCGTATTGGTTGTGAGTTGTGCGTGAAATAAAGATCCTAGACTCAGAAAGAAGAAGGCTAGTGTTTACATACCTTGTAGAGTTAAAAATTAAATTACGACGTTTGTTCCATGAGACCAGGACCAAGACGAAGTAGGTTGAATTGTTCCCGCTTCAACGGTTTGGTGAGGACGTCGACTATGTTGTCTTCAGACGCTACCTTCTCAATAGAGATGTTCTCCTTTTGAACATTGTCTCTTAAGAAGTGATGACGAATCTCTATATGCTTTGTGCGAGAATGTAATACCGGATTCTTGCTTAAATCTATGGCACCTTTGTTGTCACATAGAATGGCTATGTCACTTAGATGAATGTCGTAGTCAACTAACACTTGTTTCATCCATAGTGCTTGTTGGCATGCTTTGCCGGTGGAGACGTATTCGGCTTCGGTTGTTGATATTGCTAATGCCGTTTGTTTCTTAGAAAACCAAGTTGTTAAACAACATCCCATAAAAGTACATACCCCACTTGTACTTTTTCGGTCAACATAATCACCTGCATGGTCAGAATCTGCATATACAATTGTTTCTACTCCCGTGCCCTTAGGATACCATAATCCTAATTGTGTTGTACCCTTAATGTATCTAAATATTCTTTTTACGACTTCTAGGTGTGATGTTTTAGGGTCTTCTTGAAACCTAGCACATAGACAAACACTAAACATGATATCTGGCCTACTAGCCGTGAGGTAGAGAAGACTACCAATCATGCCACGATATTTAGTATTGTCAACGGATTCGCCGTCTTCATCTTTTGTGAGTTTGGTGTCGGATGACATCGGTGTCCTAATTGGTTTCGACTCTTCTAGACCGAATTTCTTTAACATCTCTTTTATGTATTTAGATTGATTAAAGAAGATACCATTTTCTACTTGTTTGATTTGTAGACCAAGAAAGAAACTAAGTTCTCCCATCATACTCATTTCGAACTCGTCATGCATGATTTTAGAGAAATCATCACACATGTCTTGATAAGTGGATCCGAATATAATATCATCTACATATATTTGAAGAATGATTATATGTGACTCTCTTTTCTTAGTAAAAAGTGTGTTGTCAACTAACCCCATGGTATAGTTGTGTTTGATTAATAATGACTTGAGTCTATCATACCAAGCTTTTGGAGCTTGTTTAAGACCGCAAAGGGCTTTCTTTAACTTATACACATGTTTAGGTTTTTCAAAATCGGTGAAGCCCGGAGGTTGAGCTACATATACTTCTTTATTAATAAGACCATTTAGAAAAGCACTTTTGACATCCATTTGATAAAGCTTAAGATCATTAGCACAAGCATAAGCAAGAAGTATTCTTATAGACTTTAATCTAGCCACGGGGGCATAGGTGATTGGTCCCAAACGGTCAACCCAAATTAACCAGGTGAATGGTCAACAAGAGTCAATCACTTGAGAACGCAATGCAATTATCCAGGAGAGTTTAGTGTATCCCCGGGTCGTTAAGTCCCAACGAGGTGTGTAAACTGTAATACAACGAATATGTGATCGGGTGATATTGAACAGGAAAAGGTTATGATTGATTAAGTGATTAAACTAAGGAAATTAAATCTATAAAAGACTTTGAAGTTATTTTAATTCTATATTTAAAATCGATTAACGTTTAAAACCTAAAACGTACGTTTAAATAAAATTACGTGAACCTAATCCCAAGCCTCGAAAATGAAAAATATGCAATTTAAGTCCTACGAGTGCAAAAACAATTTTCCTACATTCTAATTGACTAAAAATAATTTTAGGAAAAAGCCGGGAATTTTTTTTGACTTGTAAATTATTTATTACGAATTAAAAACGATTTTAAACTAATTAAATGATGAAAAATATTAAACTAAATCTGAAAATTTTGGAAAAATCACAGAAAGTAGTATGAATTGGGCTTAAACTAGGAAAAAAAAAAAAAAAAACATTTACTTGCTTTGGAAATGAGCTACTGAATAAGCTAAGAAAGGCTTAAAGCTAAAACTGAACAACACTACTTAAGGACTAAATTACCCAAGGGCAGTTGGTGTTGAGGTGTGTGCTGTGTGCGTGGGTTGGTGCAGGAGGTCACAGGTTCGATTCCTGTCCTCCACGTTTTTGGTCACTTATTTATTTGATTTTTTTTGGCTTTTTGGAAATTAACAAATAAGTAACTCTAACTAATTGTTAAATAATTAAAAGTGCAAAATTTAAACAAAAAGGAGCCCAAGGACAGTTGGGTTTGTGGTGTCTGGTGTGGTGCAGCAGACCATGCAGGTCCTGTGTTCGAACCCAGCTCCTATCCTTTTGGCATTATTATTATTATTTTTTTCTTTCTTTTTGGCAATTGGAATAAGGACAACTTAATCTGTTTAACACAAATTTCAGACTTTGGACAAGCCTAACCAAGCTGTAAACAGCTTCTTAACAGTCGAATGGAAAAAAAACAATGAGAGGGCTGTTTGGGATAGAACAAAACCAAACACCCCTTTCTGCTACAGTGGGCACCAAATACGCAAAAACAGTTGGATAATGGAAAATTGAACAACTAAGCTGAGTAAAACAACAACAAGCAAAAATTCATGAGTTAAGCTAAATAAACTGTGGGGATAAGCAGTTGGTTGGTTAAAGTGTTAAACTATGCTAGGGGGTCCTAAGCTAAGTACATGGAAAATAAGCAATAAAAACTACCATTAAGCACTAATTAATACTCCTAACTTAATTCAGCTAATAAGAACCTAGGGAATCTAATAAGCTAAGATTTAAACACTAAAAAGCACACAAAAAAGTACCTGCTGTTGCAGTCCCCAAACAGGCCAATAGGGCTCTTTGAAGCTTATTTGGAATGAGCTAGACTGAGAACCAACCACTGAGCTTCTTGGAACATGAAGCCTGCCCACCTAACTCACTTTTGCCCCCAACATCTGGCTAGAACAAGCTGTCAACAGCTTATAAATAAGCTGTTGTTGCTGCTGTTTTGGGGACTGCTGTGACTGATGCACAGGAGAAGAATAAAGCTGGAACATGTATGGAGAATCACTAGAAAACACAATGCCTGAACTGGAAGCTTAATTCTAGTCTTGAAACAACTTAGGAACTAAATTCTACTTCTATAACCTCAGATTGATCAAACAGTTAAGCTCAAAACCTTGACATTTTAATAAATCCAAACTCACCTTCAAATTATCAAATATGCAATGGAACTTTTGAAAATTAATGAAATCTGGGCTAAGCTCAATTCAACAATCAAAGTACATTAAAACTTCATCAATATAACAAACTTACAGCAGAATTTAAACTAAAATTCATTTGACTTTCAACGTTGACTTTCGTTGACTTTTTTTTGACTTTTCTGAAAACTGAGTTTACAGAACATGAGAATCTTCCAACTCTCTTGATTAATCAAGAACAAACTTAAACAAACTGATTAAAACAATCTTAACAACTTAAAACTGGAAATTTACCAAGAATGGATTTTGGCGGGAAAACTTAAACAGGCAGAAAACTAGAAATTAATTGAGGAAGCTTATGAATTAAGACTCAAAATAACTTGTAAATTATATTAAACATAAATCCCAGAAATCTTTAACATTAAAAAATTAAAACGATTACAATAAAAATAAGAAAAGGTCTAAAAACAGTGACCACCTATATCTCTGAGTCTTCTTTTTCTTTTATAGTCCTCACTAGGCTCTTCTCTTTCATTCTTGGCCATTGATGTGGTCAATTCGATCTTGGCCCTTGATTTCTCATATTGGCGCCAAATTGATGCTACAGGTCCTGTAACGTGTGAAAAGGGAAGGCAGCATTAAATATATTTTGTATTGTAGTGGAGGTTGGAGGGGACAAAGCGTGGAGCTAGGTTGAGTGTTTGGTGACTTTTGCAGGGTTAGTTGATGAGTAAGGAGATAGGGAGGAGGGAAAAACAAGTGGCGGGGTGCGTGGTTTGACTGGGGGATTATTAATAGGAAGGGGGTTCACAAAAAAGGGGGTCAATGTTGTTTTGGCCTGGGGTTCAAGGGATTGGATTTGGTATTAATAACATAAAGACCATAATTGCAATTCCACCAAACTTGAGGGACCAAATCTGTAATTTTCCAAAATTTATTATAAGGACCATTTTTGACAAGTTTAATTTACCCAAGGACCAAAAATAATAATTTTCAAATTAAAAATGTCCAGGGTTAATTTCTGTCAATCTTTGAAACTTCAGGGACTAAAGTTGCCATTTTGCAAAATTGAATTTTATAAGTCTAATTTTGACAACTTGAAAATTCCTGAGGGCCTTTTATGAAAAATTAACTTGTTTTGAATAACCAGGGACTAGATTTGACAATTTTTGCATAAAATACAGTCTAAATATTTTTTCTGTCTTTTTAAGACTTTTCAAAGTGTTTTTGACTGTTTTTGCAGTGCAGATGGAATAAAAATGATGAGTATTTAGACACTCATCAATATGTCTCATCAAAGTCTATTCCTTCTTGTTGGTTATACCCTTAGGCAACTAGTCTAGCCTTGTTTCTAGACACTACTCCGTTAGCATCTAACTTGTTTTTATAAACCCATTTGGTTCCTATTATGGTTTGATTACTAGGTGGAGGGACAAGTGTCCAAACATCATTAGAAACAAATTGATTTAATTCTTCTTGCATAGCCATTACCCAACTTTCATCTTTTATGGCTTCTTGTATATTCTTAGGTTCTATGGTTGAAACAAAACAAAATAAGCTACTTTGGTTTTGAACTTGAGACCTTAATGTTTTTTCGTTTAACTTTCCTATGACCTTATCTACGGGGTGATCTTTGGACTCTTTAATACTTATGACTTCATCATTTAAAGGTTCTTCCTCTTCATTTATCTTTTTCTTTATTACTATAGCTTCACTTTCTACAATCTCGTCATCGACAAGAGGTGGAGAGGGTTTGGGTGGACTTTCATCAAATTTTACATTTAATGACTCTTCTACCTTCATTGTTTCTTTATTTAATATGACGTAAGCTTTGCTATTTGGAGAGTAACCTAGAAAGATACCTTCGGTTGATTTAGGATCAAATTTTGTAAGGTAATCTTTAGTGTTAAGAAGAAAACATTTGCTACCAAAGACTCTAAAGTGATCTAACGTAGGCTTTTTGCCTCGGAGTAACTCGTATAGAGTTTTACCTAAAATTGGTCTAATTAAGACTCGATTAAGTATGTACGTTGAAGTATCAATGGCATTACACCAAAACTTTTGAGGTATGGATTGCTCATTTAGCATGGTGCGACTCATTTCTTGTAGGGTTCTATTCTTTCTTTCAACTACCTCATTCGATTGTGGAGTGCGAGGAGCCGAGAAGTTGTGAGTAATACCATTAGCGTCACAAAAGGCTCCAAATTGTACTTCATTATCGAATTCCCTACCATGATCCGTTCTAATAGACACTATAGGACTTCCTAGTTGTCTTTGGATTTTCTTGCTTAATATTTCAAAATAATTAAACGTTTCCGTTTTGTTCTTTAAGAATTTAGTCCATGTGTACCTAGAGTAATCATCCACTATGACCAAAGTGTAGTAGTTGCCTCCATAACTTTGGATAGTGGATGGACCAAATAAATCCATGTGTAGTAATTCTAGACACTTAGTTGTAGACACCATGTTTTTAGCTTTGTGGATAGAATGAACTTGTTTTCCTACATTACAAGCATCACAAAAGTGATGTTCATATTTTAACTTAGGTAGATCTCTTACTAGATCTTTGGATGATAGCGATTGAAGAAGTCGCATATTGGCATGACCCAATCTTCGATGCCATAAGGTCGAAGTATCATCCATAGAGGTAAGACAAAGTTTGTCTTTAGGTTCATTACCAATTTTAATGACATAGACTCCATGTTTCCTAATTCCTCTTCGTATGGTTATGCCATTTTTTAATATCTTACTACCGGTTTCGGTAAAAATTACATTGCACTTTTTATCACATATTTGTCCTATACTTAAGAGGTTAAAGTTTAGGTTTTCTACGTGACATACATCGTTAATGGTTAGAAATTTATTAGAAATCGTACCTTTACCGATGATTTTACTTTTGCTATTTCCAAACACCACATTACCTTCATTGAAGGATTCATATGTGGAGAATAGATCTTTATTGCCGGTCATGTGCCTCGTGCACCCGCTATCCTTGACCCATTCATCCGGGTCTAGGCCGACCTTTAAGCACACATAAGAAAACAATTAACTCAAAAGTTTGGTCCCCATTTTTTCATGGGTCCATTAGTGTTAAACATTCCATTCATGTTAGACATGTATGGATAAGGTGAATATGCATTCCATGGTGCAAAGTTTTGAAAAGGAAATCCATTTTGCATATTTGGGTTTCATCCCATTTGATGGTTACTTCTCGGGTAAACATTATTAGGTCTCCTAGATGGGTTAGGTTTTGAAAAAGATGGAGCCTTGTTTCTTGCAAAAATAGGATTATATTTTGGAGGTGGTTGTCTAGTGGTAAAATGAGTTGGTTTCTTCTTATTAATGATAACAAAATCAGTTCGAGATGAAGAAGCTATGTTATTACCACTGTTTGCTTTAGCAGACCCATGGATCTCTGGCTGCACACTAGCCGGTTCCCTTTTTGTGGGATCCGTGGGATCCGCCACAAGGCTTGTTTTTCTTGTGCCTTAACAAATTGTGTTTCTTTGTTTTCACTAGTTGACGCTTCAAGTTGCTGAATACCTAAACCTTTTTGGTTGTTTCCGGTTTTAACACTATCTAATATCATATCTAAAGTATTCGTACTCATTCTAGCAATTTTAGAATCTAGTTGATCAACTAGTGTTTGAAGTTGAACGCAAAGTTCACATTCACCACTTGCTATTTTACCCTTTTTTAGACGTTTCAATTTTACTTTTAATTCTATGACTTCCTTATCTAAACGTTGGTTTTGACTTTTCAAAAGCTTGTTTTTGTTAATTAATTTTAAGCTAATGTTGCAAAGTTTGTCATATTCATTATGCAATGAGTCATCATCTAGTGATGAGCTACTATAGTATTCGTGACATACCTCATCATTTGCCATGAGATAAATTTCTTCGTCCTCCTCGTCGCTCATTCCCCATGTGTCGCTCACGAATGCCTTTTGATCATCCCGTTTGGGACACTTACTAATAAAGTGGTTTGGGTCCCCACATTTAAAGCAAGCACGATCATCCCTTGGCTTTTCGTCCTATTTGCTTTTCCGGAATCCTTTCTTGTCATCATACGGTTGTTTGACGTATCTTCCCTTCCTTCTAAAGAACTTTTTAAAGTCCTTTACCGCCATAGCATACTCCTTGTCGTCACTATCCGAAGAAGAGTTCTCTTCATCGCTCGAGGCCTTTTTGGCTTTAAGGGCAAGAGATTTGTGTTTCTCTTTCACCTTTGAGGCTTCGGAATCTTTAGCAAGGACAAGCTCGTAGACTTTTAAGTTGCCTATGAGTTCATCAAGGGTGAGGATTGTCAAATCTTTTGACTCTTCGATTGCCGTCACCTTGGATCTCCACTTGGATGGAAGTGCCCTTAGATATCTCCTAACATGGTTACGGCTAGAAGAATATTCATCAAGTGCTTGTAAAGATGTAATAATAGTATTAAAGTTAGCAAAAGAATGATCTATAGTTTCCTCATCCGATATTGAAAATTGTTCATATTGTTGAATAAATAAATCCATTTTATTATTTTTAACTTGTTGATTACCTTGATGAGTTACAACTAAAGAATTCCAGATTTCTTTAGAGGTTTTAAACAGAGAAATTCTTTCGAATTCCTTTTTGGGTAAAGCATTATATAAAACCATTTAAGCTTCACTATTTTTTGAAAGCTTTTTCTTCATTTCATCATTTAGTTTATCATGAGGTATGTTAACTAAATTTCCTTTATCATCTTTTGAGGTAGCCTCAAAATCGCCTTCAACAATAATGTACCAAAGATCAATATCTTTAGACTTCACATACGTTTCGAAATCTATTTTTATAGTATATAAAACCATTAGTTTCAAGTAGTGGTGGTCGTTGCATAGATTGCCCTTCCTTGTAATTTTCAGAACCCATAGTGATCGAAAAGTTTTTAAAATACGGTTTACTTTAAAAATTTTATAAACTTAGCTCTTAATGCCAATTGTAGAAAACTAGAAGGGGGGTTGAATAGTTTTGCTGATTTTAAGTTAGTTTCAAAAACTTTAGATTCGATATTATGTGAAATCGTATGGATGTACAGAAAGTATAGATCTAATGATAAAGCAAGTAAATAAAGTAAAGCAAGGGATAGAAATAAAACAACCGATTTATAGTGGTTCGGCTACAAGGACACCTTCCTTGCCCTACTCCACTCCCCGAGTCACCTACTCGAGAGTTCAAGCACTATGTCAACAAACTCCTTCAACTTGGCGGAGAAGCCTTCACAACGTTGCTTACACCTTTTTCTGGTACAAAGCTAAATACTGAGTCCGTAACACTGTGGACCAAACCAACACGACTATTACACAACAACTATGTGAAATATCAAATACAAGATCTTTGCTAAATAAATCTTGTGGAGGAACAAATCAATAAAGGACACCTTGCTTGGATAACTTGTAGTAAGCTCGTGATCTCGCCTTAGAGAAGGACCTATATGAGAATCACAATAGAAAGAAAGAAGAAAAACTCTCAAGATCAAGTGATCTTTTGTTAGAAGAGAATGAGAGTGTATGAGAGAATTAGTAACAAGAAGGGTAAGTTAGAATGAAGAAATGGCTCTCTATTTATAGGCAAAACTTGCCACTGTTCCTCGGATCCCACGGATCCCTCCCACAAGGGATCCGTCTAGTGTAAACCTAGGGATCCATGGGACGCTCCTCTTTGCCCATGGGTTTTTTGGTTATGGGTCTTGGGTCATGGGTTATGGGTTAGTCCATGGGTATTTCTTTAGATACAATGTATCTAATGAGTACAATGTATCTAGTCTTGTGGGTATGGGTCAATACCATGGGTTATGGATAAGATCCATGGGTTGTGATTTTTACCCATCCTAATAAACTATTACAACAAATGATTTATTACAACAATTTGTATTAAGTGACTATATGTAAATTCTTTACAAAAAATAACATGTATCCTTATAATTGTACTTATGATAACATTATATATTTGTTATCAACAAAACACAAAGAGATCGCAAAATATTAATAAACGTTTTTACGGTTTATTTGTATTAACACAAAAGATACTTCAAACTGTAGTGGTTAGTTTTAATGATGAAGTGTCTTTCTAATAGATATCCCTTCCACTTCTTCAATGCCATCATTACAGCCAAAAATTATTTTTCATATGTGGAGAATGATTGATTCTTAGGTGCTAAAGCTTTATTCAAATAAGCAATAGGATGGCCATTTTGCTGCAAGATTGCCCCAATACCCACTCTTGATGCATTTGTCTCAACTTCAAAAGGCATACTAAACTCAGGTAGGGCCAGAACAAGAGCCTTAACCATGGCTTCTTTCAATACCTCAAAAGATCTATGTGCTTCTTCTGACCATTTGAAGGCATTCTTCTTCAAAAGTTGAGTCAATGGTCTGCTTAAACTGGAAAAGTTTTTATTGAATTTCCTATAGTAGCCTGTGAGACCAAGGAATCCTCTCAATTGTTTGATATTGGTGGGCACATGCCAATGTTTCATAGCAACTATTTTTGTAGGATCAGTGGAAACTCCTTGTGCAGATATAACATGCCCCATATACTCCACATGAGTTGTCCCAAAGACACATTTAGACCTCTTTGCATATATCTGATGTTGCCTCATTGTTTCCAAAATCACAGTTAAGTGGCCACTATGATCTGAAAAGCTATTTGACTAGATCAAAATGTCATCAAAGAACACTAGGGTAAACTTTCTCAAGTAGGGTTTGAAAACATCATTCATAAGAGCTTGAAAAGTAGATGGTGCATTAGTTAAGCCAAAAGGAATAACCAAGAACTCATAATGCCTTTCATGAGTATTAAATGCAGTTTTAGCTATGTCATCTTCATACATTCGAATTTGATGATACCCTGATATGAGGTTTAGTTTGATAAAACACCACAGCACCATGCAGCTCATCAATAAGCTTGTCTATGATTGGAATTGGGAACTTACCCTTAACAGTGTTTTTGTTAAGTTGCCTATAATCAATGCACATCTTCCAGCTATTATCCTTCTTTTTGACCATAAATATGGGTGAGGCAAAATGACTTTGACTTGGCTTAATCACTCTTGAAGCTAAAAGCTCGTTAACCATGGTTTCAACAACATCTTTCTGCAGAGGAGGGTGCATGTATGGTCTAATGTTGACTGGTTGGTTGCCTTCAATCAGTGGAATCCTATGGTCATGGACTCTCTTTGGTGGCAACTCTTTAGGCTCTTCAAACACATCTCTAAATTGCTCCACAACTTGTTCCAATTCAGATCCTTCTTCCTCTGCATTCCCCTGCTTCTCCATTGTCATCAAGCCTAAACCGGTGTTTGGATAGACATATAACATAAACATTTAAATCGCAGACTTAGTGGTACTTAAATTGCATCTTCAATTGCAAACTTAGTGGTACCCCTGATTGCTATCTTCTTGTCTTTGTAGTTAAATTGCATCTTCAATTCCTTAAAATTGCATTTAATGTTTCTTATAGTAGAAAGCCAATGAATGCCCAACACCATGTCACAACCCCCTAGAGGTAATAACATCACATCAGTTACAAAATTTTCACCATTTAGCTTCCAAGCAAACCCCTTACATTCACTGACACTGACCAACTGTCTACCACAAGCTACTGCAACTGACAAAGGACAGGTTTGCCTAATCTTATAACCCAATTTCTTAACCACATTGATGTTTAAAAAATTATGAGTAGACCCTGAATCAACCAAGATATGCAGTTCATGATTATTCCCACCCAGTTCTACAACTCTCGGTGTCTTATAAGAACTTTCACCATTTAGTGCATTAAAAGAGATTTGTGGTGGAATCTCAGCATACTGTGACTCATTCAACTCATCATTTGAATCTTCAAACTCCTCTTCCAACTCCTCATTTTCAGCCAATACAACCAAACTGAATAATTTCCCTTGACACTTATGGCCTGGAACAAACTTTTTATCATAGTAAAAGCATAGATTCTTGGCCCTTTTATACTCTTTCTGTGTTAAATATCTCCTAGGTTGCACATTTGTGGCCTATTGTTCCAATTCCTATTAATATTTGGCAAAGGTAACAAGGGCTTAATAGGATTATTGACAACACCATGGTTTACACCAAATCTTCCATTACCAACACTGGACTGCAACCTATTCTTTTTCTTAATAGCATTCAGTGTAGCCTCTTGAAAGTTGGTTAATGAATATGCATAAGCCAGTGATTTTGGTTTAAACATTCTAACATACATCTCTAATTCAGTAGGTAAACCACCAAGATATAAGCTAATTGCATGATCTTCACTTAGTCCACCCTACTCAACAAAGTATCAAACACATCTTGGTAGTCTTTAGCATTGGTTTCATATTTCACATTCTTGAGTTCAAACATTGGATCATCAAACACAGTACCAAATCTCTGAATAATAGCATCTCTATACATAGTCCATAACACCAATTCACCATGCAATATAATGAACTGCCTATGCCATAACAGTGCTTTATTAAAGAGATGCATAGAGATGAGTCTTACCTTTTGATCATCTGGTATGTTGTCAAATGCAAAGAAATGTTCACACCTAAACATCTAGCCTCTGACATGATCTCCAGAGAACTTTGGGAACTCCACCTTAGTCATCCTACTAAATTGAGTTTGCCCATTCTGCCCTTGGTTTGGTGTCCTACTCACCACCCCATTATCCAATTGACTTTGACTTTGCAAGAATTGACTCATCATCTGTTCCATTGCTTGTCTGAACCTAGCCAATGATTCATCAATATATCTTTTTGTGCTATCATCAATGTTTTCCCCACCACCACTGGTACGGTGGTACCAGTTGTTCTTGTTGCTAGTGCCATTGTCTTATGCTATTTCTTGATTATGATTGAATCTTGTTGTCAGTTACTACTCCTTCGTCTTCAATTGAATAGTCACTAACAACCTTTAACCGTTCTTAACCAACTTCAAGTCAAACAACACTAACCATTGATTCACGAATAGAGGATTTAAGCACTCATGCACTGTTCTTGTACAGCTTGGTCTTGTTTCTGACGGAAACAGAGTATCAGTGTAATACTCTGAATCTTGAATTAATCGTTCGCCGGAATTTCTTGCCGGGAATCTTGAATCTTGATTTTGGCGGGAAAGTTGAACATAATTTGTTTCAATGAGACCTCACCAGGAAAGGACTCTCATACCACTTGATAGACGCCACTAGGAATCAATAAAGATTGGATAACGGTTCAAATAACTTGGACAATCAAATAAGAAGAATTGATAGTCGAAAGCTTCTTTGATTATGAATGTGTTTGTTATAGATGATTACAAGAGAGATTGAGAAGAAATGATTACTAAAAAACTAAGGAATGTAAATGAGAAGCTTGACTATTTAAACTATAGATTGGCGCCAAATTTAGTTAGTATCCTATGTGGACACTGTTACGTGCACCTCACGTGTGGGATGAAAATCCCTCCGTGCTCCTCACGTGCCAACATTAGCTACTAACAGCTTCTTTCAGAAAACTAAGCAAAACAAAGAAGAACTATATGAATTTTCGTATGTTAAAATGAGACAAAAAAAATCTGTTAATAAACAGATTCTATGGGTTTTAACTTATTATAGAAGACTATTTTCTAAAATTAATTTTTAACTACAACTACAAAAAGAACTTTTGAATCAGCAAAAGACTCGAAAGATTAATAATAATCAAAATTGACAATTGAATAAAAAAATTATGAAAGCTAAAAGAAAAAATTAAATTTGAAACATCATGGTTTGAAAGCGAAGACATTTATGTTTTGAAATTTTTGCTTCCATCTATATAATAAGCAAAACGCGGGGTACATAAACCTAGCATACAATGCTGGTAGTATTAGGTGGGGAAAAATGGCTCAACATGTTGTTTATATAGTGGTATAGGAAGAATTAACACAAAAGAGAACTTAGAAGGATGGTTTACACTTTTAACTAGAAAAATAGAGGTCCCGAGGTGGAGTTTGTTTGGTACCACAAGTTGTAAATTCTCTTAAAAAAGAGAACTTTGCTCTGATAATAGAGGTGCAGTTTTGTAAACAGAGGTAAAGAAATTTGCTGAAAATTGTATGTAAACAGAGGTAAAGAAAGAAATTAACACAAAAAAGAAATTGGGATGGTTAAAATTCTTAACTAACCAGCTGAGGTCTCAAGTTTTATAGTCGGGTAGCAAAAAATTATAGTTGTTTTTTTTTTAAACTTTTGGGAGTACAGTAAAAAAGAGTAAAGTTTGCTGACAAAGGAAAAGAAAGGCAATATTAAGCACACTTGATGGACTAAGTTGCAGGGGCAGAGCCAGAAAGTTTTTGTCTAGAGGGCAAAATATGATAATTTTTAGGAATTACACTAAGAATTGGTTCGTTGGGGGGCAAATTACAAAAATAATCGAAAATTTTTGAAAATTTACACTATAATTTTTTTCACCGGAGGGTTACATGACCCCTGAGACCCCCCTTTATTTTCGCCTCTGGCAGGTTGCGAGTTCAAGTGTCAGATATTGTGGATTCACTAACAAAAAGATGTATAATAACACGTTTCGCCGCAACGCGCGGACATATTTTTCCTCATTTACATATCATAATTGTTTTTTTTATCATTAATTTCTAGTTAAACCTTGATATTTTAAAGGAAAAAAGCTATAAATGCTTAACGTACTTTCCGAAAAAACTCATCATGCTCTATCTACTTCACTTATTGTCATTATACATAACCCTTTTCATTTTATTTGGTTATTTGTGATGTGGATTTCCAGCGTGTACCCTTATTATCCCACATGGATTTCCAGCGTGTACCCAAATTCCCTATTAAACCCAGATAACTGATCCCCTTTTCCCCAAAACAAAACCCTAATTGTAAAAAACCATCACACTAATCCAAATCCCTATCAAATACCATCACACTAATCCAAATCCCTGTCAAATACCATCACAATGTCAACATCTCTTCACAGACGTCGTGTGCTACCTAGTCACTGTAACTGCAAAAAGCCACTTGCTAGACGAAATGCTTGGACTCCCAATAATCCAGGTCAAAGATTTCTTAATTGTCGTTTTTCAAACGTAAGTTTTGATGTCTTATGAAATAATTAGCTTTTCCCCAAATTTGGTTAATTAGGGTTCCAAATATGATTTATTTTTAATTTTTTCAGATCCCTGGTCAAAGGAATTGCAATGCCTTTTATTGGATTGATCCAGAGTTAAACAATCCATGGTACAAAGCTCAGTTGTTTGAGCTTTACCAAACTTTGCATCCTGATGAAAGGGCAAATTATGCTGATCAAATAACTTTTCAGGATCAACTTGAGAGTTTGGAACATGAATTTGAAGTTTATCAGAATGACATGGAGTTGCAGATACAAAACTTGAAGTTGGAACTTATCAAAAGCAAGAAGAAAACTTGGTTATCTTGTTTGTGTTTCATGTGATGTTTTAGACTAGTGGTTCTTAGGTTGAAATGGAAAAAGTCTGTTCCTAGGTTATGTGTTTAGATGAACTGCAGTATTTTGTGTTTTGTAAGAACATGGTTGATGGTGTAATGTATCTTGTTGCAATGAAAGTGCAGTTTGTAGTTACAGTTGATATATTTGCAGACATCTAACATGGGTCAAAATGTGTTAAAAATGAAAGTGCAGTTTGTATTTGCAGTTGGTATCTTGTTGTAATGATTTCAATGTGGTCTCCACTAACATGGGTGAAAGTGGTCTCCACTAACATGGGTCAAAATGTGTTAAAAAAGATGCAATAAGTAAGACAGACCAATGCATTGATCAAAACAAAATGGGTCAAAATGTGTCAAAGGAAAAAGAGACCAATGCATTGAATAAACAATGATAGAAAGCAATGAATAAAGGAAAGACAGACCAATGCATTGAATAAAGAAAAGATTCTGCATTAATAAAGATAAAGTAAGGGATATGTCCAAATGCATTGTTTACAAAATATGTGCCTATTTAGCTAAGGCACACCCATCCACATAGACCTTATCACATTCTATTACAAAAGCAAAGGTTTCAAATACTACTTAAGTTACATTAGAATCATTCATATAAACCTAAAACTAAAACCATTAATCAACAGAGAATGCCTTGTCTGGTGTTGAACCAGTGCCAAACTCATCAAATTTAAATTTCTTGTACTGGTTGGCAATTCTCTCAGATCTACTTCTGTTCTTGTAGTAGATTCTTCCATAGGATGGTGTTTCAGCTTTTTGTTTTCTACCCCATTTTTTTACCTTTGTACTTCTGTCCATCTTCTGGTGCATCAGGTATGACCGCAGGTTGTTTTCCCTTGTTATTTGGATTGTCTGCAACTGAAACTTGATGTGGAACTTGGTCTGTAACTTGACTGTTTTGGGTAGGAATAATTGGAACTTGATCTGCAACTGTGTTGACTGGTGGAACTGCTTCTGCTACAGAAGTATATAACTCAGATATTTGCCTTAATTTTCCATGTTCTTTCTCCTCAGCCATGTCAAACTCATTTAAATGTTCATCTGTTTTAAGCTCTTTCAAACCTATATTTAGTGGGACACCAGTTTTAATGTAGTAAAAGGACTGAGGTGCGCATAAGTTTAAAAAACTCACTAAATATTAGCCCTTCAAAAGCAATGTCTTCAACTACATGATGATCCCCTTCCAGATACTGAAGTGGGTTACTCATGAAAAAACCATCATAATAAAGGTTGATGGTGAAATTAGTCATCTTTCACCAAATCTGCAAAATTAGGGTTTCAGATAGAAATTAGGGGTTTAAAAATTAAGCATTTACAAGACAAATTAACAACCATAAAATTATAAATACATGTTTATATTAACATACCTTTAAGTAATCGAAGCCAATTTTGACAGATTTACATGATATGAAATTAGGGTTTTGTGAGTGTTTTTGATATAGCGGGAAATGATAAGTGTAAGAGTTGACTTATGTCAACTACTTATATACCATATCTTTTTAATTTTTTGTTTACTCAAAATGCCATCTCATTAATAACACATAAGGGTTTTTTTATACACATGACATAGAAAATAAAAACGGGGCAAAAATAGTAGCACAATAAAAATTTGATAAAACATAATAAAGTAAAATGACACTAAAATTAATAGAGAAAGCATAATGAGTTTTTTTGTAAAGTATATTAAGCAGGCAAAAGTTCAATATAGATCTCAAATTTACCATAGATCCAATGAACCAATCATAGTCATTCATTTTTCTAATAAATAAAATAAAATAAACTTTCACCCTTTTTTTAAAATTTAAATATCTCGCAAACCGTTAATTGTTACGCGAAAAAAATTTATACAATCGCGACGAGAATTAAATTATCTTTCTATAGATATGCACTTCTATATATTTTTAACGATTTTTTTTTCAAAATTTCGGCCCAGAAAAATCATATATGATTTGTGAAAATCATATATGATTCGATTTTTACAAATCATATATGATTTTTGCAAATCATATGTGATTTGTAAAAATCATATACGATTTGTAAAAATCGAATCATATATGATTTTCACAAATCATATATGATTTTCACAAATCATATATGATTTTACAAATCATATGTGATTTTTCTGGCCGGAATTTTTGAAACAAAAAAAATTCATCGAAAATATAAAGAAGTGCATATCTATAGAAAGATAATTTAATTCTCGTCGCGATAGTGTATTTTTTATAGTTTGAAGATTTACCAAAAAGGGTGAAAATGATATTTTTATTAATTTTGATCAAAAATGAATGGCTAAAATTGATTTATTAGATCTATGGCAAATATGAGATTTATATTGATCTCAATTTATATTAAGCATTTATAGCTTTTTTCATATTTTAAACACTTTTTCACAAATTATTAAGATAAACAAAGTGACTATATTAAGTTATGTATTTAAAGTTTGCAGTATGCTAACTACTTTTTGTTGGTGTCTCGGTGACCTTTCTTCTGTCGATGTGTATATGTTTCTTGATAACATGTAGGATTATCAATATTTCCTTGTCACAATGGTAAACATCAAGTTAATAAATTGTATTCTTAGTATCGCCAAAATAAATGCTACAAAGATTTTTTTTTTCTTATTTCTTTCTTCAGGAGCTCAGGTTATTTAAACAAGCAAGGGATTAAAGCTCAAAATAAGGTTGGTATGTATCATGCGTGAATACTATTTTACTAAAAAGAAGTTAAAGGAACATTTTGTGTGTTACAGAGGGATAACCATCATTAGCTGCTGTGAGTGTCATACTCACTACAACATCGACCGGTTTCCCCAGTGACATGTCGTTGGAGAAACGTCGCTGGGGAAGCCGCGTCAGGGATTGTATCCCCAACGACAATTTCCGGCGACGACGTGGGTCCCACTCATTTTTCAATCAAAGAAGTAGTGCCACGGTGGCATATTATCCCCAGCGACATGTCGCTGGGGAATCTTCGGGTTAAGCTAAATTGATTAACACGCCTAATTAAAACTAACGTTAATTTTCAATTATCCCCAGCGACATGTCGCTGGGGAAACTATTGACAAGTCAACGAATAAGCATAGTATCCCCGGCGACATGTCGCCGGGGATACTATGCTTATTCGTTGACTCCCCGACGACATGTCGCTGGGGAAACTATGTTTATATGTTGACAAGTCAACGAATAAGCATAGTATCCCCGACGACAAGTCGTCGGGGAAAGGCTGTAATTTTCTTTTTAAATACAGCCTGCACAGCAGGCGATTTCCAGATTTTTTCCGGAATTTTTTCGGAAAAAATCTACCAAATAAACCTGTACGAAAACCTGTATAGACTCACCACAACTTGTACCAAAACACAAATACAATATAACGGATCAACGCAATACAAATACATCACAACTTTTACCAAAACCGAAAGATAATAAAGCTAAATCGTCCAAAATCCGAATAAGTCTACAAAACGTTGCTTCCTAGTCATAAACAGGGCTTAAAAGTCAATATTCAACATGATAGGTAGGGAAACAAGTGTTTAAATGTCGCCAAGATGAACCTAATAATATATAACACAACTACCTAAAGTACCAATGTAGCATACTAATAATATATAACACAACTACCTCTCGTCGTCGTTATCCTCATCACCGCCACTCTCCTCGTCATCACCACACCCGCCACTCCCGCTAGCACCACCCGACTCAAACTCCTTAAACATATCCGAGTATTTGGCGTCGCTTCTGAAAAGACTCATCATAAAGTCTACCTTTCTGTGCATGCTCTTGAGCGACTTGTCAGGGGCGGGCATAGTTGGCCTGGATGTGGCCCGTGATGGCAATACCCGACCCACACCGGGAATATGCCCACGAAGCTTACCCCCTCTTGCCAACGCATTGATCTCATCCTTCGTGTACTCACCCGTAGCCTCAAGCCTTTTCATCTCCTCCTATGTAGTGACAAAAACACAAGATAGTAAATATATTAGTCGGGTTGCTACATTATTTCTCGATAATTCATTAAAGTGTGTTTTGAAACAAAACTTACATATATGCGGCGGTCCTCATCCTTAGGGAATACCCCGTCAACAGTATGTGTTCGCCAGAAGGTGTCAATGAGTGAAGGGTACTCCTGAGTGTCTGAGGCCTGGCTCTGTACATACACACGCATATAAGATGAAAGTAATTAAAAACGACAAATCACAACACACCAAAGCGTATAATCAGATATATATGTATATATGCATGTAAAATAATTATAATTTTTATTACCATCTCATCTCGAAGGCGAACCAGCGACCGGGATCCCTGTCGAGATATGACCAGGCTCTTTTGCCGGTTTAGCCGATTTTGAGCGGCTCGAGCAAGGTTCTTGGGATCATTCCAAAACTTAATGTACTCATCCCACTCAGCCGCTGTAATCTCCTCGGGACGTACCCGCCTGATCGCCTCCACATCGTAAGTCCCGGTGGTGGGGTCTGCCTTCCAATGCTTGGCCTTGAAAGAAGCCTTGTTGCTATTGTAGGCTTTTTGCAAGTGCATGTTGATGCCTTCGTAGATCTCTGTCCAGCGGGAGGATTCCATGTGCGGGCTGAGGTTAAACAAGGTCTACAATCATATATAAGAAAACGAAAACAGAGTTAGAGATATAATTTATATATTTATTTAAATTTGTTTATTTATTTATATGATATAAATAAATAAGCGAATTTACATAAATATACACAATTAAATAAATGAACACGATAATGAAATAAACATAAAAGGATAACTGACCCCAATATTTGAAATGATCGCCGCCTTCTGCTCCTTCGGGACCTTCTCCCAAGAAGGGTAGTAAAACGGCACACTCCTAACGAGCTCCCCGATGTAGTTAGACCAGTGAGCCGCATGGGGACCGAGAGGGTTTAGGGTTTGTTTGTCACCAACATCAAAATTGATCGAGACGGGGCCTTTATCTTCTGCGATTGCCTTTAGCGAAAGGTTCCGGGTCTTGTCGCGGGTATTCAGCCTGCCCGCTCCCCTGCCGCCCAAATTGGGCTTTCGTTTACCTTTGCCTGCAAAATCAAGTTAGTGATAAAGTCATAAAAATTCAAGGCAAGCAAGTTCAATATATGTATCAAATTTATGCTTGTATTACAATAATCCAGAAATTCTTACCTCGGTTAATGAAGCAACCCCTGCAACCGGTAGGTACGCGGTATGGAGGGGGACGATCCTCACCGCCACCGTCACCGCCGTGGGACCGTGCAACATCTGCTGACGACATCTGTATAAGTACAATTAGCATAACATATAGAAATTCATGAACAAAATAATATAAGCATGCACACATCCAAATACATACACATCCAAATAAATATACACATTTAAACAATCCACAACAATTTCATTCATTCATTCAAATATATAAGTGTATTTTGCAAGTTACAACTCAAGATCAATCTTCTTCTTCACTAGAATAAACTTTCTCAACACCATCATCATCAAAAAGCAGTCCCAAACAGGGGACTTTCCGAAATTAATTTCTAATAAATTAATTTCGGACGGGTTTTCTATAGGATGAATAATTTTAGACGGGGATTTTCCAAAATTAATCACTAAAATCCTAAAACATTCCTAAAGGGTTCAAACGGCTTATATCAACAAAGTTTTATCATTGACAACTTATTATAATTATAAACGAGTACATTTCAAGGCAATTCAACTAATAATAACTATAAACTAACAAAATTTAAACAATAAACATTCCCAGGCAACATGTCACCCGGGATACCAAAAGGAAAAAAAAATTATAACATACCTTGGCTATGGATTCGGCTCGTTTTCGGCTCGGCTGTGGACTCGCCTCGTTGGCTGCTGTCGTGTACTGCCAAAACCAAAAAAAATTACTTAACAAAATTTTCTAATTAACAACTTCTTACAACAATAACAATCTTGTTTAACCAAATCATATTATAATTAACATAATTAAAAAAATATATATACAACAATACGGTGGTGGACTTGGCTGCTGTCGATGGAGGTGCGGTGGTGGATGCGGTGGTGAATGCGGTGGTGGATGCGTTGGTGGATGCGGTGGTGAATGGTGCTCGAATTGTTGGTGATGGAGGTGCAAAAATCGCCAATAATTGTGGTGGATAAGTTTTTATTTCGTTTTCTGTGTTGGTGGATGAACCAGATCTACTTTATGATAAAACTTTTTCCCCGGCGACTTACTTTTTTTTGTCGTTTAGCGAAATTGGCGCGATAACGAAAATTTTTGGTGGGGGGTATCCCCGGCGACATGTCGCCGGGGAAAATAAACTTAATTTTATTTTTTTGTCGTTTAGCGTAATTGGCGCGATAACTTAGTTTTATTTTATACGTAAACTTTTTTCAAAGCTTCGTTTTTGTACGTAAACTATAAAAACAAATATCATTAAATGCAACAAACTTTAATAAAGTGATTAAATATGCATATTTTGATGTGTTGTTACGTTAAAAATAATGACATGTGTCAATTCTCTAAGTTTTTCTTTCTTAACTTTGACCATAAATATTTTGGTTTTGTTATATGATATTTGATGGAAAACATATGAATAGATTGAGTATTAAATGTATTTCCACTACGTATTATTTTATTGTTACACATTAGACGTTCAACGGATGAGTCGGTATGTTATGGTTACACATTAGACGTTCAACGGATGAGTCGGTATGTTATGGTTACACATTAGACGTTCAACGGATGAGTCGCTATGTTATGGTTACACATTAGACGTTCAACGGATGAGTCGGTATATTATGGTTACACATTAGACGTTCAACGGATGAGTCGGTATGTCATGGTTACACATTAGACGTTCAACGGATGAGTCGATATGTTATGGTTACACATTAGACGTTCAACGGATGAGTCGGTATGTTATGGTTACACATTAGACGTTCAACGGATGAGTCGGTATGTTATGGTTACACATTAGACGTTCAACGGATGAGTCGATATGTTATGGTTACACATTAGAGGTTCAACGGATGAGTCGGTATGTTATGGTTACACATTAGACGTTCAACGGATGAATCGTTATGTTATGGTTACACATTAGACGTTCAACGGATGAGTCGGTATGTTATGGTTACACATTAGACGTTCAACGGATGAGTCGATATGTTATGGTTACACATTAGACGTTCAACGGATGAGTCGATATGTTATGGTTACACATTAGACGTTTATGTTATGGTTACACATTAGACGTTCAACGGATGAGTCGATATGTTATGGTTACACATTAGACGTTCAACGGATGAGTCGATATGTTATGGTTACACTTTAGACGTTCAACGGATGAGTCGGTATGTTATGGTTACACATTAGACGTTCAACGGATGAGTCGGTATGTTATGGTTACACATTAGACGTTCAACGGATGAGTCGATATGTTATGGTTACACATTAGACGTTCAACGGATGAGTCGATATGTTATGGTTACACATTAGACGTTCAACGGATGAGTCGGTATGTTATGGTTACACATTAGACGTTCAACGGATGAGTCGCTATGTTATGGTTACACATTAGACGTTCAACGGATGAGTCGGTATGTTATGGTTACACATTAGACGTTCAACGGATAAGTCGATATGTTATGGTTACACATTAATCGTTCAACGGATGAGTCGCTATGTTATGGTTACACATTAGACGTTCAACGGATGAGTCGGTATGTTATGGTTACACATTAGACGTTCAACGGATGAGTCGATATGTTATGGTTACACATTAGACGTTCAACGGATGAGTCGGTATGTTATGGTTACACATTAGACGTTCAACGGATGAATCGGTATGTTATGGTTACACATTAGACGTTCAACGGATGAGTCGATATGTTATGGTTACACATTAGACGTTCAACGGATGAGTCGGTATGTTATGGTTACACATTAGACGTTCAACGGATGAGTCGGTATGTTATGGTTACACATTAGACGTTCAACGGATGAGTCGATATGTTATGGTTACACATTAGACGTTCAACGGATGAGTCGGTATGTTATGGTTACACATTAGACGTTCTACGGATGAGTCGGTATGTTATGGTTACACATTAGACGTTCAACGGATGAGTCGGTATGTTATGGTTACACATTAGACGTTCAACGGATGAGTCGATATGTTATGGTTACACATTAATCGTTCAACGGATGAGTCGGTATGTTATGGTTCCACATTAGACGTTCAACGGATGAATCGATATGTTATGGTTACACATTAGACGTTCAACGGATGAGTCGATATGTTATGGTGACACATTAGACGTTCAACGGATGAGTCGGTAGGTTATGGTTACACATTAGACGTTCAACGGATGAGTCGATATGTTATGATTACATATTAGACGTTCAACGGATGAGTCGATATGTTATGGTTACACATTAGACGTTCAACGGATGAGTCGGTATGTTATGGTTACACATTAGACGTTCAACGGATGAGTCGGTATGTTATGGTTACACATTAGACGTTCAACGGATGAGTCGGTATATTATGGTTACACATTAGACGTTCAACGGATGAGTCGATATGTTATGGTTACACATTAGACGTTCAACGGATGAGTCGGTATGTTATGGTTACACATTAGACGTTCAACGGATGAGTCGATATGTTATGGTTACACATTAGACGTTCAACGGATGAGTCGGTATGTTATGGTTACACATTAGTCGTTCAACGGATGAGTCGGTATGTTATGGTTACACATTAGACGTTCAACGGATGAGTCGGTATGTTATGGTTACACATTAGACGTTCAACGGATGAGTCGGTATGTTATGGTTACACATTAGTCGTTCAACGGATGAGTCGGTATGTTATGGTTACACATTAGACGTTCAACGGATGAGTCGGTATGTTATGGTTACACATTAGACGTTCAACGGATGAGTCGCTATGTTATGGTTACACATTAGACGTTCAACGGATGAGTCGGTATATTATGGTTACACATTAGACGTTCAACGGATGAGTCGGTATGTCATGGTTACACATTAGACGTTCAACGGATGAGTCGATATGTTATGGTTACACATTAGACGTTCAACGGATGAGTCGGTATGTTATGGTTACACATTAGACGTTCAACGGATGAGTCGGTATGTTATGGTTACACATTAGACGTTCAACGGATGAGTCGATATGTTATGGTTACACATTAGACGTTCAACGGATGAGTCGGTATGTTATGGTTACACATTAGACGTTCAACGGATGAATCGTTATGTTATGGTTACACATTAGACGTTCAACGGATGAGTCGGTATGTTATGGTTACACATTAGACGTTCAACGGATGAGTCGATATGTTATGGTTACACATTAGACGTTCAACGGATGAGTCGATATGTTATGGTTACACATTAGACGTTTATGTTATGGTTACACATTAGACGTTCAACGGATGAGTCGATATGTTATGGTTACACATTAGACGTTCAACGGATGAGTCGATATGTTATGGTTACACTTTAGACGTTCAACGGATGAGTCGGTATGTTATGGTTACACATTAGACGTTCAACGGATGAGTCGGTATGTTATGGTTACACATTAGACGTTCAACGGATGAGTCGATATGTTATGGTTACACATTAGACGTTCAACGGATGAGTCGATATGTTATGGTTACACATTAGACGTTCAACGGATGAGTCGGTATGTTATGGTTACACATTAGACGTTCAACGGATGAGTCGCTATGTTATGGTTACACATTAGACGTTCAACGGATGAGTCGGTATGTTATGGTTACACATTAGACGTTCAACGGATAAGTCGATATGTTATGGTTACACATTAATCGTTCAACGGATGAGTCGCTATGTTATGGTTACACATTAGACGTTCAACGGATGAGTCGGTATGTTATGGTTACACATTAGACGTTCAACGGATGAGTCGATATGTTATGGTTACACATTAGACGTTCAACGGATGAGTCGGTATGTTATGGTTACACATTAGACGTTCAACGGATGAATCGGTATGTTATGGTTACACATTAGACGTTCAACGGATGAGTCGATATGTTATGGTTACACATTAGACGTTCAACGGATGAGTCGGTATGTTATGGTTACACATTAGACGTTCAACGGATGAGTCGGTATGTTATGGTTACACATTAGACGTTCAACGGATGAGTCGGTATGTTATGGTTACACATTAGACGTTCAACGGATGAGTCGGTATGTTATGGTTACACATTAGACGTTCAACGGATGAGTCGGTATGTTATGGTTACACATTAGACGTTCAACGGATGAGTCGGTATGTTATGGTTACACATTAGACGTTCAACGGATGAGTCGATATGTTATGGTTACACATTAATCGTTCAACGGATGAGTCGGTATGTTATGGTTCCACATTAGACGTTCAACGGATGAATCGATATGTTATGGTTACACATTAGACGTTCAACGGATGAGTCGATATGTTATGGTGACACATTAGACGTTCAACGGATGAGTCGGTAGGTTATGGTTACACATTAGACGTTCAACAGATGAGTCGATATGTTATGATTACATATTAGACGTTCAACGGATGAGTCGATATGTTATGGTTACACATTAGACGTTCAACGGATGAGTCGGTATGTTATGGTTACACATTAGACGTTCAACGGATGAGTCGGTATGTTATGGTTACACATTAGACGTTCAACGGATGAGTCGGTATATTATGGTTACACATTAGACGTTCAACGGATGAGTCGATATGTTATGGTTACACATTAGACGTTCAACGGATGAGTCGGTATGTTATGGTTACACATTAGACGTTCAACGGATGAGTCGATATGTTATGGTTACACATTAGACGTTCAACGGATGAGTCGGTATGTTATGGTTACACATTAGTCGTTCAACGGATGAGTCGGTATGTTATGGTTACACATTAGACGTTCAACGGATGAGTCGGTATGTTATGGTTACACATTAGACGTTCAACGGATGAGTCGGTATGTTATGGTTACACATTAGACGTTCAACGGATGAGTCGCTATGTTATGGTTACACATTAGACGTTCAACGGATGAGTCGATATGTTATGGTTACACATTAGACGTTCAACGGATGAATCGGTATGTTATGGTTACACATTAGACGTTCAACGGATGAATCGTTATGTTATGGTTACACATTAGACGTTCAACGGATGAGTCGTTATGTTATGGTTACACATTAGACGTTCAACGGATGAGTCGATATGTTATGGTTACACATTAGACGTTCAACGGATGAGTCGGTATGTTATGGTTACACATTAGACGTTCAACGGATGAGTCGGTATGTTATGGTTACACATTAGACGTTCAACGGATGAGTCGGTATGTTATGGTTACACATTAGACGTTCAACGGATGAGTCGATATGTTATGGTTACACATTAGACGTTCAACGGATGAGTCGGTATGTTATGGTTACACATTAGACGTTCAACGGATGAGTCGGTATGTTATGGTTACACATTAGACGTTCAACGGATGAGTCGATATGTTATGGTTACACATTAGACGTTCAACGGATGAGTCGATATGTTATGGTTACACATTAGACGTTCAACGGATGAGTCGGTATGTTATGGTTACACATTAGACGTTCAACGGATGAGTCGCTATGTTATGGTTACACATTAGACGTTCAACGGATGAGTCGGTATGTTATGGTTACACATTAGACGTTCAACGGATGAGTCGATATGTTATGGTTACACATTAATCATTCAACGGATGAGTCGCTATGTTATGGTTACACATTAGATGTTCAACGGATGAGTCGGTATGTTATGGTTACACATTAGACGTTCAACGGATGAGTCGATATGTTATGGTTACACATTAGACGTTCAACGGATGAGTCGGTATGTTATGGTTACACATTAGACGGTCAACGGATGAATCGGTATGTTATGGTTACACATTAGACGTTCAACGGATGAGTCGATATGTTATGGTTACACATTAGACGTTCAACGGATGAGTCGGTATGTTATGGTTACACATTAGACGTTTAACGGATGAGTCGGTATGTTATGGTTACACATTAGACGTTCAACGGATGAGTCGATATGTTATGGTTACACATTAGACGTTCAACGGATGAGTCGATATGTTATGGTTAGACATTAGACGTTCAACGGATGAGTCGGTATGTTGTGGTTACACATTAGACGTTCAACGGATGAGTCGGTATGTTATGGTTACACATTAGACGTTCAACGGATGAGTCGGTATGTTATGGTTACACATTAGACGTTCAACGGATGAGTCGATATGTTATGGTTACACATTAGACGTTCAACGGATGAGTCGGTATGTTATGGTTACACATTAGACGTTCAACGGATGAGTCGGTATGTTATGGTTACACATTAGACGTTCAACGGATGAGTCGGTATGTTATGGTTACACATTAGACGTTCAACGGATGAGTCGATATGTTATGGTTACACATTAATCGTTCAACGGATGAGTCGGTATGTTATGGTTCCACATTAGACGTTCAACGGATGAATCGATATGTTATGGTTACACATTAGACGTTCAACGGATGAGTCGATATGTTATGGTGACACATTAGACGTTCAACGGATGAGTCGGTATGTTATGGTTACACATTAGACGTTCAACGGATGAGTCGATATGTTATGATTACACATTAGACGTTCAACGGATGAGTCGATATGTTATGGTTACACATTAGACGTTCAACGGATGAGTCGATATACGTTCAACGGATGAGTCGATATGTTATGGTTACACATTAGACGTTCAACGGATGAGTCGATATGTTATGGTTACACATTAGACGTATATATATTTTTTGTTTTTCCCATAGCTATATATCTACTCTGTTTCGTCAAGTCTCATCAATAACGTATATATATTTTTTGTTAAAGTCAACGAAGTCAAAGTGAATCCCCGGCGACATGTCACTGGGAAAAATGTCCAATAAAAACAGTTATCTCAAAACATAAGCCCAATTGCATAACTTAAAGCCCAAACAGTTTTCCCCGGCGATATATCGCTGGGGAAACTCTTGTCCACGTCACGATAAGAGACATTAACACTAATTACAATTTTTTAAATAATCAAATGAATCCCCGGCGACATGTCGCTGGGGAAAAGTAAGCGGGAAAAATTCCCGCCACGTTTTACGAAGAAATATTCGGTCAAAATATAACCGTTTAATCCCCGGCGACATGTCGCCGGGGAAAACTACACAATAATTTAGCTGACTTTTCTACGAGAATTGGTGCCACGTAGGATATATTTTTGTCGTTTAGTGAGGATTCCCCATCGACAGATGTCGCCGGGGAAAATATCGATGTGAAAACTGGTAAATGTTGTAGTGACTGTCGTAGAAGAAACTCCGGGGATCATTTCTTGAACACTTATGTTTCTCGCTTCTACAAGACCACAGCAGGGATACAAACATAATTTTCTTTTTACCATAAGATTTATTCCCAAGCAATTAAACAGGGAGTGGTTTCCTTGGTATGAATAATCTTGGACAACAAACAAGGTGAGTTTAGCACTTATAGTTCCCCTTTGTGTTTTCTTGCATGCAGTACCACCAGTAGTAATGTGGATAAGTATCAAGCAGATCCTTTGGATATCCTGGACCACGTGAGGATTAACAATCCCTTGAAAGCCCAATGCCAACAATCAGAATTGTTCTTCATAAGGGATAAGAAAAGGATTTTCGATTTAAAAATGAGGAGGTAGAAGAAGCAGAAGGACGACAGAAAGTTATCCTTGTTACATTTTATCACAAGCTTCATCTTCTGAAGCATTACAGGTAAGAACAGGAATTTCTAACATTGAAATTGATGTTTTACTGTTTGATAGCATATTGAGTTTGACCATTGGCATATCTTCATTTAGTTCAAGACTAAAAAAGTTTTGTTAATCTCCTAATGAAAGGTTAGGCGACTACTAAAATACTTGAAACTTATCATGCTTTTCAGTTTTGAATAAGCAATGTGATATTTGAACCCATTTAGAAGGTGCTTTATGTCTAATTTTTAGTGTGCATAACTACACATGCATATTGCATAAAGAAGGGCTGCAAGTTTATACTGAAAATTGTTTGTGTTTGTGCAGGTCTAAGGCGGATAAAGATAAATGGAATAAGAGAATGAAATAGAGGAGTCAGAGGAGCAGAGTAACATGGGAAGTCCGACAACTGGAGAGAGTGGGTTTGTTAACGGGTGATCTAAATAATGATTCTTCATCTTCTTCCTCAAGTCCTACTATGTCTATTAATCAGGTATTGTTATTACAATTACGAAAGACTCTAAGAATGTTTGTTGATTATAGGTTTTGAAATAAGAAATTGTTGGTGCTACATTTGTTAGTGTTACATTTATATGTTTTCATCCAATTTCTTATGTATGAAGATGTAAGAAAACGTATAAAAACGGACAAAAACATATGAAGATGTAAGAAAACGGATGAAAACATATAAAAATGACACAAGTGTATAAAAACGGACAAAAAACAGATAAAAACGTATGAAAACGAAAGAAAAACATGTAAAACCGGACGAAAACGAACAAAAAAGTCTGAAAGCGTAAGAAAACGTATGAAAGCGATCGAAACGTGTAAAAGCGGACAAAAACGTATAAAAATGGACGAAAACATATGAAAATGTAAGAAAACGTATAAAGTGGATAAAAATATATAATAACAGACGTAAATGTATAAAAAGGGATAAAAACATATGAAGATGTAAGAAAACTTATGAAAACGTACAAAAACGTATAAAAGTGTAAGAAAACGTATGAAAGCGATAGAAACGTGTAAAAGCGGACAAAAACGTATAAAACGGACGAAAACGTATGAAAATGCAAGAAAACGTATAAACTGGATACAAAACGTATGAAAACGTAAGAAAAACATATAAAAATAACGTAAATGTATAAAAATAGATAAAAATATATGAAGATGTAAGAAAACGTGTAAAAGCGGACGAAAATGTATATAAACGCATGAAAACATATAAAAACGGACGAAAACAAATAAAAAAAGACGAAAATGTATGAAAAAGTAAAAAAACGTATTAAAACGGATAAAACCGTATGAAAACGTAAGAAAATGTATAAAACGGATGAAAACATATAAAAACAAGTTAAAACGTAAGAAAACGGACGAAAACGTATAAAAACGAACAAAAACGTATAAAAACGGACGAAAACGTATAAAAACGGATGAAAACGTATAAAACACGGACGAAAACGTATAAAACAGACGAAAAACGTATAAAACAGTGGAAAAACATTAAATTTTAAACGACCGTTATTATAAAGGATAGACGATGCAAACGGTCTGTTAGCCTCGCTAAAGTGAAGTCATTACGGGAATTGCATTAGTTTCTTCTTTTACTCATTCACAAGGACTAGTTTAGTCAATAGTGCTAAGTTAGACTTGTCTAAGTATAAATACCCCTCCTAGTCCCAACTAGGAGGGTAGGAAGTTCATATTTTGTAAAGAAGTGTGTGTGGTTTCTTCTTCTTCTCTCTAGAAACACACACATCTTCCCTTTACTTTAATCTAAATAATACCATGTCTTATTCATTCTTTGAGCTTCCCCGACCCCCCGAACCACATGAATCAATAGTTTTATCGATCCTACAATTGGTATAACGAGCCAGGTTGTGTCTTTTTATCGATTTGTGTGGTTTTCGAATCTTGTTTTAGGCTGTTTTGTGCTTATTTTGTGGGTCGGAAATTTTTTTTCCGTATATCTTGGTAAAACAGTTTTTTAACAAAGTTTTGTGTATCTCCTCTTGGTCAAAAATGTCCTGGTCTTCATGCATATCTGTCTTGGTCACTATCTTGTCCAAACAGCATCTGTTATGACTTTTTGGTACCAAAAGCTGTGAAAATATTGTGGTCAAACTTTGGTCAAACCGTCATCTTCTTGGTTAACTGGTCAAAATAGAAGCATTTTTTTATGCCTCTTCTGGGTTTAGTATGAAGACTGAACGGAAAAACATGGTCGGAAAACCTCACCGGAAAAAGTCAAAGGGTCAAAACCCTTTTTTACGCGTAAGGGGAATCTACAGAGATGTTACGCGTAGCTGTGAAATTACGCGTATGAAAAGTTACGCGTATGCCTACGCATAAGCAATGTTATGCGTAAGGCTACGCTTAAGTAGTTACGCGTAACAAAGACCTACGCATAAGGTATCAAAAACGCTACGCGTATGTTTTTTTTCTACGCATAATAACTGAACAGAAATACAAAAGAAAAGCTACGCGTAAACTGCATAGACCTGACCACAACTAAATACCATATACCAAAAATTTCACCATGACTTCAGTCTCATAAACCTCATCAGTCCACAAGTTCCAAAACCAAAACCAATCCTAGACCTAGACTCACTTCAAAGGACCCTCACTATCACTCCCCATCTCTCATTCAAATTTCAAGACTCATAACAAGAAAAAATTCAATCAATCTCAGTTTTGCTTCAATTGTTTTTGCAATCTTTTAAAGATTGTTTTACTTGAAACAATAATCCTCATTGATCATATATCATTTTCGAAGGCAAGCTTCAAGTAATATTCGAATCTTAAGAAAGACTATAACAAGGATGTTATATCTCTTTTCTTAGTTTCGTTAAAGACACAAACATATCACCTACCCGAGACCATATGTATGATCTTGAAGCCGCTCTGTAAGATTCAAGTCTTGATTCAAAAAGCAATTAGTTAAGTGGTGTTTGTGAGATACTTCGGAACTGATTATTGGTGTTTGATGCTCGGACTGGATGAGACTGAAATGATATTTGAAGGAGAAGGCTGTATTGTGTGATGCGTTTTTTCCCAGATCTATCTTGGGAGAGAAATGGGAGGCGTTTATTTTCTTTAAGTGTGTTAGGGTTAGGTTAGACATATGTGAATTGTGAAGTGGTGTTATTTTATATAACCGGTACTTAAATTTGTATATGGATCGTGGATGGTATCTCACATACATGGGCTTTGGGCTGTCGAGTAGCTCTATGGGCTGAGTTGTAGTTATGGGTTGTTGGATCCGACAATTACTGGTGGGTGGATTTAAAACGAGAACTGCTACCTCAATGATATTCAAACGTCTATTTGTAGACATTTGTTTTAATAACTTTTGGATATAAATACGTTTGACAATATTTGATATTTCAAAGATGGTATTTTGGTATTTGGTCATTATATTTTTCACGAGGATACATGTTCACGGCTAAAGGTTTCGATAAATTTGAAGTGTGACCACGAAGATGATGCTTTATTATTTATTTGGGTTTGAAGTGACGTTTGACGGACGAGTTTACTTATTTCGTCTTCTTTCTTTCTTCCCTTCCGCGAAGATGACTTGTCTGGGCAAATATGTTGAGTGTGATGAAGACTTGCTATCTAGTTACTTTTGTGATTCTTTCTCTCTTAACCCACAAAGTAGCTATCACTTTCGGTGTCTCACGTAGTTGAGGATACGTCAAGAGGTTTTGTACATTGGGTACACCGTTCTTTTTCACAAGAATAGTACAAGATTAAGTAACTATTCCGGGAGATTTTACTTCATCCTCAAGTTCGTCATATTGGGTTATCCTCACACGTGGTTACTACAGACAGCCGTTGAATTTTGATACAGGGGGTTGAAATGAGTTAGACCATTTCAAATGGTATTGTTCATCGACATCTTCTCACGGGCTGATTTGATTTATGATAGAATGCTTCCAGTTAATGCTTCAAGTACACAATTGTATGCTGATTCCGATAAATCGTAACCATCAAGGGAGAGAAATGTGTACATTATGGGCTGATTTGATATATGAAAGATAACTGGAATGCATTTGGTGAGATGAAGATGTTGATATATTATTTCCCCGAATGGACAATCTTGAAGAAGGTCAAGTCGACAGTCTTTTCTACATTTTCCGCTGCGTGTTAGAAGACTAAAGACGGTTCTAATTTAATTATCAAAATACTTCTTCGAATTCAGGAAATTCATCAGAAAGGTTGTCAGTTTGGGGGAGAGCACTAATTAGGGGAAAGCAAAAAGGTCAGATTTAATCCCTAATTAGATTTGCTCATATTGTTCTTCTGCAAGTAAAGAGATGGCAGCTGAGAAGATTCATGAAGTTCGAAGACTGTGAAGACACTCTTGGAGCTGCTGCGCTTATGTTTTGTATTCAATTGTGCTTGTAGGGAACATTGTAAGCAACTCCCGTATGACATCACTTGGGGAGAGATTGTTAGCCTCGCTAAAGTGAAGTCATTACGGGAATTGCATTAGTTTCTTCTTTTACTCATTCACAAGGACTAGTTTAGTCAATAGTGCTAAGTTAGACTTGTCTAAGTATAAATACCCCTCCTAGTCCCAACTAGGAGGGTAGGAAGTTCATATTTTGTAAAGAAGTGTGTGTGGTTTCTTCTTCTTCTCTCTAGAAACACACACATCTTCCCTTTACTTTAATCTAAATAATACCATGTCTTATTCATTCTTTGAGCTTCCCCGACCCCCCGAACCACATGAATCAATAGTTTTATCGATCCTACACGGTCGTTAGCCAAAAGGGCTAACGTGTAAATGATAACATAATCTACTTAACACCGGTTACGAAAAGGACCACGAGTATTATTCTTTTGCAAAGATAGGGACTGCTCGTGCAACTTTAAACTTTGAGGGACAATGGATGATTTTTTTTCCAAACTACACGGACCATTTATGTAATTTACTCTATTTTATAAGAAGCATTTGATAAATTGGTTATTAAAGGTGCATTATTGCAAGTTTGATAACAAACTTTTCTTGTTAAATTTTTAGTATATCACTTTAACAAGACGATCCCTAAAATACTTTCCATGAATCAGGAAAACTGTAAGAACACCCCATATACATCACAGCAAATAGGAAGGTTTTTAGTTTTTAATAATATTTAGAGTGAAGGCTGAATATACGTAACAAACTTTCTCAAATTAACCAATATATGTAACATGCTTATTTTATTCTCAACATACGTAATAGACTTTTAAATACTTACCAATATACGTAATATTGACAGGTTACCACTTTAAAAGTTACAATAATGGTCCATGTTGTTTGCGTTGACTTTCACCATTAGTCTTTTGATATTTTTTCACTTAAAAAAGTTATAGTAATTGTCTCTGTGGTTTGGTTTGACTTCCACCGTTAGTCGTTTGACTTTCAGCTTTTTTATATATGTTTGTTACACGTTTTTACACATTTTCATACACGTTTTTAACATGTTTTTATATACGCTTTTTACACGTTTTATACACGTTTTTTTATACACGTTTTTATATACGTTTTTAACACGTTTTTATACACATTATTTACACGTTTTTAAGCATGTTTTTATACACGGTTTTATTTACGTTTTTTTACACATTTTTATACACGTTTTTATACACGTTGTTACACGTTTTATACATGTTCTTTACACATTTTTACACGTTTTTATATACATTTTTTACACATTTTTATACGCGTTTTCTACACACGTTTTTACACGTTATTATACATGTTTTTATACACATTTTTTACACGTTTTTATACACGGTTTTGTGTACGTTTTTTACACATTTTTATACACGTTTGTATACATGTTTTACACATATTTTTATATACATTTTTTTACATGTTTTTATACACGTTTTTATATACGTGTTTTTACACGATTTATGCACGTTTTTATATACGGTTTTATATACATTTTTTACATGTTTTTTAACACAGTTTTATACACGTTTTTAAAAACGTTTTTTAAACGTGTATAAAAACGCGCATAAAAACGTGTAAAAAACGTATAAAAACATATATAAAACCGTGTATAAAACGTGCATAAAATCGTGTAAAAATGTATATAAAAACGTGTGTAAAAAACATGTATAAAAAAGTGTATAAAAATGTGTATAAAAACGCGCATAAAAATGTGTAAAAAAAGTGTAAAAATTGTATATAAAACCGTGTATAAAAGCGTGCAATAAATCGTGTAAAAAACGTATATAAAAACGTGTGTAAAAAACGTGTATAAAAGCATGTAAAAAACGTGTTTAAAAACATGTAAAAAACGTATATAAAAATGTGTGTAAAAAGTGTATATAAAGACGTGTGTAAAAAACGTGTATAAAAACTTGTGTAAAAAACGTGTATAAAAAGCATATAAAAACGTGTATAAAAGCATGTATAAAGATATGCATAAAAACGTATATAAAAATGTGTATAAAACCATATATATAAACATATATAAAAAAGATGAAACTCAAAGGACTAACGGTGAAAGTCAAAGCAAACCACAGGGACCATTACTGTAACTTTTTTAAGTGAAAAAATGTCAAAGGACTAACGGTGAAAGTCAACGCAAATAACATGGACCATTACTATAACTTTAAAAACTGGTAACCTGTAAATATTGCGCATAGTATTTGAAAGTATATTACGTATGTTGAGAATAAAATAAGTATGTTACGTATATTGGTTAATTTAAGAAAGTTTGTTACGCATATTCGGTCTTCTCCCTAATATATATGTGAGAATATTTCATTTCTTAAGTAAAAAGGGTCGGGAAGAAAGGCCACATGTAGCGTCAACAAAGACCTCACGCTTGTGATCGTTGTGCAAATGCCTCCACAAAAATGGAATAAAGCATCCAAGAACAAGAACTCCAGCAATAATCCCAGGTATAAGCCCTGCCTTTGATTTCTTTAAAGCATCTACATCATAATAATTTGATATAGTCATGGCTTTGGGTAAACTTAAAGCCATCCTGAATAAAGACTTGAATCTACTGAAGGTGGAAAAACGCTCATGTAGTAAGGTCAAAACGGGTAACTTGTTGGCAAAAGTAAAAACAGTTCAGGTTGTTTCACCAAAAACAATTTGTCTACAAAAAAGTATATTTTTGTAAATGCATAAATTTAGCCAAGTTAGAAACAAAAGGATATACAAGATTTATTCATTAAAACTACACTTTTTGCCCGACTTTCGACCTGTTTGACTTGTTACAGTTGTTTGAACCGATTCGATTTTATCTAATTGCTTCTTTAGTTTACCCATTAGGGGAGAGCATTGAAACCGAAAAACCTAACCATAAATAAAAAAAACCAAAAAAACCGCCTAAAAAAACCGAATTAATTCTAAAACCAATGGTGCGGTTTTGGTTTCTAAAAAAACCTAAAGTTTTGGTTTGGTTTTTGGTTTTATATGAAAACCCAAACCCAAAAAACCGAACCGCCACGTACTAATATTCATAAAACTAATAAAAGATATATACGTATTAGTTTTGATACAAGTAATCAACAAAGACCAAAAACAAAGAGACACATGTATTATATAAGAGAAATGATTTGCACATTCTATTTTTTGATTGGGACACTTTAACCTGTGCATTAAACAGCTGTACTATTTATACATTCTACTTTAACTAATTGTACATAGGAGTGTGCAAAACAAAATAAAATGTGTGCAAATCATCACCAATTATATATTCATAACAAGTCTTTATTAGCTAACAATTCGTAAAGTTAGTTTTCTTTATTTATTTCATATATGTTCGCACATCCATACATGTTATGTAATCTTATTATTTTTAGACAAAATATTCAACTTACATTCTAGCATTTCTTGATTTAGGTTGTGCGTGTTCAAAAAATATTTGTATTCGGATATCCAAAAAATTGATCGGAATCTATTAAAAAGTTGGGTTTTATGAAATGTCAGTTTTGGAACTCATATAAAAGTGTTCCAAAGATTATAGATATTTGGATATTCGGATATATAAAATTGTTATCCGAAATTTGAGATATCTGAATTTAAAGAACTTAGATAAAACAATGGGTCTAACATAAAATCGTCATCTCGAATTTCGGATATCCGAAAACCGAAAAAACCAAAAACCAGAAAAACCAAAACGAACTTTTAGAACGGGGTTTGGTTTTAAAAAACTTAAAACTGATTTTTTGGTTCGGGGTTTGGTATTAGCCAAAAACCGCCTCATGCTCACCCTTATTATCCATAACATATAAATCGAATTGACCCATTTATGAGTAAGTGGTTTAAAAATTATAACCTCTAAAATCATCCTACCTCCATAACCAGATATGCAAGGGTGGGTATTATTAAAGCCACAGTTCAATCTGTTTTTGTGAAGCTGTAATAAGTCACTAATGTAAAACACTTGCATCAAGTAAAGTTAATATTTCATCTATCTTTAAATTGAAGTACACATACTTGAATTTAGAAACTATAAATAAACGATTAGGAATTGGACCACTGAGGTTGTTGTATCCAAGTAATCTGCACACAAAAAGTTAAATAGATACAGCAATATAAGAATAACTACATGAGCTTGGTTCTTGTAGTTACATACGCTTACTCTCATATAACTCGGACTATAAACTCACATGATAGTCAAGTTTGGCAGACCTGAAAGAGACTCTGGATTAGTTCCTTGAAAATTCTTTTGGCTTAACATCCTGAAAGCACAATTAAAGATCACCAATTATCAAAACAAGTAGATGTCGTTAAAAAAGGAAAGAAAACAACAACAACAACAAAAACAACAAAATTATCATAAACATGCTACAGCTTATCTATATGCAAATGAGATATTTAAATGAGCATTTGTTATGTTATTATCTGATATTAAATAATCAATGTGAAATTATGTGATAAAATGGTTGTAGGAAAAGGTGTTTGAATGAGCTTGTGCCATGAGATATATCTTACGATATGAAAGTAAAAGTCGTTGACATGAGAGAAGCAAAACCAGGTTGAATGTAGGGCTAAAATGTTAGCTTAAAAATCAATATTGTTGAGCTGGTATGAAGCTTATTCCAGTATCGATGATTTAAACTCATGCATTGCAGCGAGAACCTTAAACGTACATTTGTTATGACGGGATCCAAATTTTTCCGAACAAGAGAAGGTAACAAAAATACCCAATTTCTAAACTATTTTCCTTGAAAAAAATATATTTTTTTGCGTGATTTTTATTTGCTAGCAAAAAACCAAAAAATCTAGTGGAAATTATGATTTTCGCAAGATCCTATGTTTGCTTGAATATAAATATAAATATGGGTGGGTAATTGTATAACACCAGTATATAAATATGAATTACGTAAATAACTAGCAGAATATGCTTGTACAAACATGAAAAATAGACTAATTATTACGACTGCCTCAAGTCGTTAAGTATCAGATTTCCAAACGTTAATCCAGACACCGAGGTTACTTACAAAGATTGAAGATTTGGAGATTTCCAAGAGAAGATGGAACTTTTCCAGTTAAATGATTGCTTTCCAAATCCAACACCCTCAACCTACTCAGGTTCCATACTCTTCAGGTATTCCCCCTGTTATTTGATTTCCTTGCAAGGAACTTATAAACAAAGAAACAATCAATTGACCAACCAAAATCATGCAGTAAATAAAAGATAAACAACTAGTATCACCCAAACCCATGCACAGTTGCACACAATATAGGTTCATTAACCCAAAAAATTCACTTTATATAGTTCTAGTTATGTGAAACTATTTAGGAAGTCTAGGTACGATAAAGTTGCAACAATTTTCCAATTACTCCATCCATCGCAAATTCAAGGGATATTTTAACGTCCTGGTTTATTCCGTGATACATTTGCTTTTGGTTTCTTCAAATACTTCTTGTGTGTGTTGAGAGATTAGAATCCTATGTTAGCCCTTTGTAATGTTGTTAGATCAAATATTAGTTAAACTTTAATGTTTTAAGACTTTAGTTAATATGTAATTAAGTAATTGGTATGTTCTATTTGTATATGGGTTGAATTAAAAGTCTGCTTATGGGTCAAGAACATTTTAACCCAAACAGGCCCATAAGGATTGACAGTTATTAGAAAACGGTTACATCACAAACAGTCACAACGTTTGGATGAAACCTTGGTGTCATTTAGGTTTGTATATATTGTGAGTTTTCAACCTGTGAAAATCACAACAACCTTTTATATCTACAAAGTCAAGTTTTAAGTATTATTCTTGTATTACCCGTTTTACTGTTCCATTGCCAAAACACAATCACACAGTCAATTGCAAACATGAAACATATATTGTGTTGAAGCATAATCTGGCGCGGACTGGATTCAACGACTCTCCTTGGCCGTTAGTCGTCTTCTCGAGCCCTAGTAGACCTGTCAACAAAGAGAACCCGTTAGGAGTGGACCCGGAGCCGTAGCCCCGGGGTCCACCTCCGACGGTCAAGTTAGTATGCGTTGTGGCATAGCAAAAGATGTTAGGTTTAGAGATAACCTGCGTGTGTATATATAGGCATGAATTAGGGTTTAGGCGTAGAGTGGGCCGCTGATGCCGGGCCTGACCCATTCCTGGCCCAGTCCGGACCATACGTCAACAAGCCCCCCAAGTCTAGTATGAGATAGCGCATGGCTATGTTGTGCTAGACTTAAGTTCTGATGGCCGCGTAGGTGAAAGTGGATCCCGCATGCTGCATCCTGGGTAAGGGCGTACCTTTTGTACCAGTAGCGACACAACATGGTGCGACAGAAGACGTGCTTCTGTAGCAGAAGTGCGCGCTGTGCGCGACAAAGAGGTGCGACAGAAGACGTGCTTCTGCGCATAAGTGCGCGTTGTGCGCAACAAAGAGGTGCGACAGAAGACGTGCTTCTGCGCATAAGGGCGACAAACACTGATCAGTGCGCGACAAAATGTGCGCTGTGCGCGAGTCTTTACAACCAACAGAGGACGTCTCCCCTGCGGCATGTTGGTGCGAATACTCAAATTCGTCTTCGATCTGCTTCCAAATATACCTGCGTACGGAAACAATGGTAGGATGTACCCTGGTAGCCCCCCAAGTTTGATGGTGCTACTCGTGTAGGAGCATTAAACTTATATATGCCTGCGTAAAACACTTAATGCAAACATTAAAAGCATATGCCGCGAATCGCAGCATATAAGACTTAATAAATTAAAACAATAGACAGCGCATAGCATGAATAATAGAGTGCGCATAGCATAAAAAAAATATATACAACCTATCGTGAGGTTTTACAAACTACATAAACAATTGTTTGTATAAAATAAAACCTATCGTGAGATTTTTTTTTTTTTTTTTTTTTTTTTTTTTTTTTTTTTTTTTAATGTATAAATAAAAACTCGGATGGATGTACCGTGACCGCGACTAACAGACACAGATGGATTTATCTTAACCGCATAGACTCGAACGTTTCTGGATGATCGCAGATGTTTATACCACGGCCTTTGGTCCAGTGCGCATCATGGCGATTGACTAGCATCGTGATTTTCGCGCGTACGCGTTCTCTGCGAAGATGTCTGAACGCACGGCCTAACGCGGGTAGATTTATCGCGACTGCGGTGTTTGAGCGCGAACAGGCGTACCAACCGTAAAAACAGTATCTGCGCGAATTTATCGCGGCTAAAAAATAAAACAGCTCCGATCGTGCGGGCTTATTCTTAGGTCCAATCGTGCGGACTGAAATATAAAAAATGTCCGATCATGCGGATTTGTCCTTTTATATGTAAAAGTAATATTACTGTACCCATTCGTATATCTTTTGTAAAGATTTAATAATGCATGTACGGAGATTATAATAATATAATGCATAATATAATATATGTGCGAATATTCTAAATAATGAACACATGCGTCTGAGGTACTAATTGCCAATAATACTTTAAAGGCAATCGATTATAATATCTGCGAATGATATTTTAAATCAATCGATCATGGTAAAGCAAGTTTTAGAGTTACCGACTTTAGAGATTGTTTTCTGCTTCTCGGTAATATGAGAACACGAAACATAGTTTATTCGTGGTCCCACGGATGGCGCCAACTTGTTGAAGCATAATCTGGCGCGGACTAGATTCAACGACTCTCCTTGGCCGTTAGTCGTCTTCTCGAGCCCTAGTAGACCTGTCAACAAAGAGAACCCGTTAGGAGTGGACCCGGAGCCGTAGCCCCGGGGTCCACCTCCGACGGTCAAGTTAGTATGCGCTGTGGCATAGCAAAAGATGTTAGGTTTAGAGATAACCTGCGTGTGTATATATAGGCATGAATTAGGGTTTAGGCGTGGAGTGGGCTTGAGACCTGATTGTTCTTACAATATCCACTCTACGAATTGTTGGCAAATCTCCTGTGAACATCCTATAGATAGTTTTGATTAGATTTAACTCATTGTATCTCAATTCATAAGAATATTTCTAGAATTAAAGTGTTTGGTGATGAGATGAATTCCAAATGCTGTGAATAGCAAATTCATACGAATAGCGACTTGTTAATTATAGTTTCGATAGCAACAGAAGATCTTATACTTTTTCATAATGAGAAAAAAGACCATTCATATTTATCATGCATTAGTAATTGATGCAGTGAGAACTGAGAAAATGACTTGGCAAGAATTTTCTATATTCTCAAACAGCTAAGTATCTTACAACCAAAAAAACCAATCGAAAAAGGAGCTGGAAAATATTAGGCTTATAAATAACCAATCTGATCTAGACATTAAAATATGCTCATCATTGTGGAAGGCATCTATATATCCCGTTGAAGGTGAAACTGTTTATCAGGCGTGCATGGCTTAACTTGCTGCCAACTATTTATAATCTCCAAAGCATACATTTAATACTTAATGATGGTTTTTATGTGCATTGTAGTGATCCTCATGAAGATGTTCTACATGCTCTATTCCAATGTGATCAAGTGCGAAAATTATGGGAAGTGGCTAACCTTATTAATATAACATCCATCCAAATGTTGATAATGTGAATGATTATTGTGCAGCTTTTATTTCAGATAACGAGAACAAATGGGAGGCGTTTCTAATGATTTGTTGGAGCCTTTGGTTAGAACGCAACCGTATTGTACATGGCCAACCTCCTCAGAATTGTGGGCTAATTGGGCAAGGCACTACACGTTTCTTACAAGAATTCAAGGATGCTACTATGCGTGGTAATGCACAATTCAGGACAAATGCAAATCCTTTCGCAGCCTCCTCCTACGGGTTTGTCAAGTTAAATTGTGATGCTGCAAGAGGTTTGTTGCAAGAAACACATAAGGTAAGGTTATTTTATCACGGGCAAAACACATTGAGTACTCAGAGTCAGTCCTTATAGCAGAAGTTAATGCCGTTGGTGGGCTATCAAACTTGCCCATGAAAAGCATCTAATAAAAGTTGAAGTAGAGACAGACTCCTTTGTTCTTTATCGATCGCTATTAACCGGAAAACCTCTTTTTCATATTTCAAGTATGTGGCAGGATATCATGGATCTTGCTTCTACATTCGAGCGTTGTCGTTGGGCTTTTGTTTAGCTTGGTGGTAATGCGGTTGCTCATAGTATATCTAGATATGCTTTAAGAGATATTGTGACCTCTGTAGTTAATGGCCTAGTTCATCACGAGTCCAGTATTTCTGCTCTTGTTGATACTTCTTGATTTTGGTTTTATATCATGCTCTTTATCAAAAAAAAAAAAAAAAAAAAAAAAAAAAAAAACAAAAAAACAAAAAAACCAATAGCACGTACAAACAGGAAAACATTAACTGTTAAACTTCAGTAACAAATTCAACACTACGAATAAGTGGACAACACATATCATGGTCACTTAGACAGAGATGACACTGTTATTGGCATCACAACTAACTTTAGACCAAGTGCAAGGATTAACTTGATTCTGACTCCAGTCTGAGAGCTGATCAGTTGCATCCTTAAGTAATTTCTTAGATCAAAGAGTGCATCTCCTGCAAATTTACGATTCACTCAAATGAAAAATCTACATGTAATGAGTAATAATAACATTGAGCTTCCTTCATAACATTGTTCTAAGCAACTTTGGAAAGAAAAAAACAAATTACTACAAAGGTGCATGTCAAGATGGATGGATCAGGTTGGTTGGGTAGAGGGTCAAAATGGGTTTTGGTTGAAATGAGTCATTGCTATTACAGTCCGACCAGTTAACGCTTCTTTTGCTAATCGTAGTACCGTACATATTTGCTATACTAATGGTGTGAAACAAAACTGTATTATTACAATGATAATATAAATCCTTTAATTAAGCTATTTAAGAGGTGCCTTTCAACCGGTTTGACTCATTTGACCTGTGTGGAACGGAAACACAACCCAAACCATACATAAATAAGTCACCAGTCAACTCTAGCTAGATACAGAAACAACATATCGAACTAAACAAGATATTTAGAGGTGCGAATGAGTGGAAGTGAGAATATCATGATTCATCTGCCATATCACATTTGATGTATCTCTTAAAAGAAAAAGTATCGCTGCAATCATAATTATATAGAACTAGTGCATATAGACTATTAGATAACGTTACGCAAGTTACTATTGAAATATATATATTACGAGTAGATGTAGAATATACCTTGAGCATCAGGCGCTACCAAATGCAAACTTGCCAATACTAAAAGTACCAACAGTAGTTCCATCTCGCCAGAAAAAACTGTTGCTTATGATTTGGCTCAACTTTTCAGCAGGGAGATACATCCACTTTCAAGGCATAAATAAAAACCATTTCTGTATGTACATCCAATATGAAATTATATCATTAAAGATTTGTAGCGCACCATATATGAACTTGTACACAAGGATTCAGAAAGAAAAGTCAAGTTGAAAAATACCCAAATCACATACCTTTTGGAAGAATCAGGATTTACATGTTTATGTTACTACTGTATGAGTTTTGAGCAGAAAAAATAAAAGAGTCAAAATAGAGAGGCTTTAATTTGCTCTTGGTACTAAAAGTACCAACAGTAGTTCCATCTCGCCAGAAACTGTTGCTTATGATTTGGCTAACTTTTCAGCAGGGATCTGCATCCAATTTGAAGGCATAAATAAAAACCATTTCTGTATGTACATCGAAAATGAAATTATATCATTATGATTTATAGCACACGGATATATTTTTTACAAGAATTTGATGCAAGTAACTCACTGGATACTGAAATTGTAACACTATATACACTTTTAGGTTCGATAGACATTTCAGCTTATTTGACTACCAAATAATCTGATAAGCAGAACTTTGGTAAACATGAACTAAGAATAACTCCTTATGCTTTGCTAATTTTATGAGCTAAGCTAAAGATTACCACACACATAAAAAAAATGTTTATTTAGTTTGGTAATTACTCTGTACTATATTATCCCTAAATAATTAGAAAACCAGAATCGCATACCTTTTGGAAGAATCAAATCATTATAGTAACCAAATAAAGAAATGCTTCAGTTTACACTATATATGAACAAAAACACAGCTTGTACTTAAACGATTCAAAAAGAAAACCCAAGTTAGCTTTTGTATTCTGCTGTCTTTGTTAGTTGCTATTTTGGAGTTCTTTGGATTGCTGAATTGTGCAGTATCTTGTTATGGTTCCTAGTGTTGGCATTGCTTGTTTGCTATTGTATTTGTGGTTTCATTGTATTGATTTTGTTTTGTTTTGGTTTTTGATTTTATATGAAACCTCAAAAAAACAGGATCGTCACTCCACTCACATAATAATATTCATAAAACTAATAAAAAATTATAATTATTAGTTTTCATACATATTTGTAACATATGTTTATTTAGCTAACACTATAATGAACTCGTAAAGTTATTTTATTTATTTCATATATGTTCGTATATCTCATTTTTATATACATGTTATGTAATGTTATTATTTTACGACAAAATATTCAACTTACATTCTAAGATTTTTTTTATTTAGGTTTTGGATGTTCAAAAATTATTCGTATTCGGATATCCAAAAAGTCAGTTTTGGAACTCAAATAAAAGTTTTTCGAAAATTGTAGATATTTGGATATTCGGATATATAAAGTTGTTACCCAAAATTTCGGATATCCGAATTTAAAGAACTTAGCTAAAATAGTAGGTCTAATATAAAACTATCAAGTCAAATTTTGGATATCCGAAAACCAAAAAAAACTGAAAACAAACAGCAAAAAGCCAAAAACCAAACCGGACTTTTGGTGTGGAGTTTGGTTTTAAAAAAATTAAAATAAAATTTTCGGTTCATGGTTTGGTTTTAGCCAAATACCGCCCCATGCTCACCCTAGCAAAAGAGAGGCATAGTATAAAATGACAAAGCACTCCCGAAAATAGATACACCTCTTTATTATTTCTTTTTTCCTATTTGAAATATGCATGTGACTATAATTTTTTTCACTTTGCTCATTTTAATAATAATTCTCACTAGATCCATTCCCAGTAGAGATAATATATATAAATTCTTATCATGAATAAGTTAAGTGTATATAGGGTTATCTCACATACCATATAAACTATGTCGTATCCAGTGGCGGAACTGGGATGTTGGAGAACGGGGGTGGGATTTTTTATTATTATTATTATTATTAGACTAAAATACACCGTTGGTCCCTAAACTTGGCTCGAAGGATCGCGATGGGACGAACTCGGCATATTCATCGTGGTGAGTCCAAACCTTGGCCTTTAAATGCCAAATCAGTCCCTTTGACCAATTCTCTGTTAGTCAAAGTCTGTTAACTTCCTCATGTGCCTTGCACATGAGGGTAAACTCGTCATTTCATTGTTTTTGTCTATTTTATTTCATCTTCATCTTCCTCATTGGCTAAACCCAGATTCCGGCGACCTTAAACCCAGAATCCGGCGACCAACAAAAGGTGTCAGAAACCTGCTGATTTGTTCTATTATTGTCTTTTCTTATCATTGAGACCTGCTGATTTGTTCACAAATGTCGTTTAAGTAATTTTTTTTCAGTGATAGATACAAAAATCACGAGACCCTATGCATTCTGATGTATTGGCATTCCATAATCGAACTTCATGATCTAAACTTCCACTTGCAAGTATTTCTGGATGCAATGGGTGGAACCTAACCTGTAAATGTACAATTAGCACATCTTTAAAATAGATCCACCACATGCACTTTAATAACAAGAGGCGTAATAAAATTTTAGTAGCTCAAAACAGACACCAACTGAAAGTTCCATTTAGTATGAAGAAATAATCGGCGTGCCTACTTGTATGCCTAAACCTATGTAGCATTTATCTAATAAATTTGTGTATATGTTGGCCCTTTGTTTATCATCGACAGAAATTGCCACATAAGTTTAGACATAACTTTAGGCAAACAAATAGGCATGCCAATCATCTCTTAAGTACAAAATTTGGTCAAGCAAAATTAAGGACAAATGGTTCGAATAAATCATCCAAAGTTTCCAAATTGATCTCTACCACAGGAAAGTGGAAACAACATCTTATGCGTAATAATACTACGGTTAAATCACACAATGAGCTAGCAGCAAAAAGATCATATAATGAGTATTGCTTTCATATCTTACCACCCAAGGAGTTCTACGATTACCACTCAGCACCTTTTCACACTTTCCCGTTTGGCAATTGATTATTTTGACTGTATGGTCACCACTGTCAGCCAAATATCAAATTAATTCAAGAACAAGAAATAACCACAAAGACCAAAACAAAAAAATGTTGGCAACATACTGAGTAGAAGCAAGAATTTTCCCATCTGCACCAAACGCCGCAGCAATTTTTGACCTCGGAGAAGGCACCAATGGACAATATTTGGCTGTTAAACACCGCAAGGACTCAGCCTCCACCCTGTGACGATACAACCACGTAAATCGTAAAACAACATTGCCTAACTTCAGATTCTCTTCAATAGCATCCAAACATCGCCCAAAAAAAATCAATACCATGAAAGAAGTTCGCGTCTTGAATTCCTCACTTTTTCACTTTCACGTTTAAAAGACGATGGATGCTTCCGGTTACAACCTTCTGCCCAGTGCCTTTTCGGCAAGCACTTTGCATTTCTCGGAGCTATCTCTCTTCTTGCCAGCAAATGAAACACATTCCTATCATTGAAAAAATAATCGCGTATGAGATAACCAGCATCAAACACATTCCTATCAGCAGGTCTCTGACACCTTTTGTTGGTCGCCGGATTCTGGGTTTAAGGTCGCCGGAATCTGGGTTTAGCCCATGAGAAAGATGAAGATGAAATAAAATAGACCAAAACAATGAAATGACGAGTTTACCCTCATGTGCAAGGCACATGGGGAAGTTAACAGACTTTGACTAACTGAGAATTGGTCAAAGGGACTGATTTGACATTTAAAGGCCAAGGTTTGGACTCACCACGATGAATATGCCGAGTTCCGTCCCATCGCGATTCTTCGAGCCAAGTTTAGGGACCAACGGTGTATTTTAGTCTTATTATTATTATTTTTTTTGAAAAAAGTCATGGTGCACACAAATATTAAGATTAAAATATAAGGTTTTTACATTATTTGGCTTTAAAGAGGGGATCTGATTTTGTGGTGGGGTGCACTTTAATAAAAATGTCATAAATATTGTAAAATATTATGGGCTTATGGGCTTATGTATATTCATCCTAATCTTGATTAACAAGTTAGGTTTTTCCTATAAATACCTCCTATTGTAACATTATGAATACATCTTAATAATAAGAATTCTCTTCCTCTTTCATTCTTGTGTTCTTGTTCATTACATTTACAACACGTTATCAGCACGAAAGCTTGAAAGAAAAAGATAACGGCAACCATGAGAAAGAAATTGATTTGACGTCGCTAAAGTTCACGATTCATGTTTTCATAGTAACAACCTATACGTAGGGTAAGTCTCAAAGCAAAGCTTACTTATATATTAGTACTGGTATTATAATATTTTGGTGACACATGAACCAGTTGACGTCAATGACTAATTACATCGATTATCTATACTGTTCTTACAATAGTTATTCAAATATGATAGTAACTTTTTAGAATGGCATAATATATATTAGATATATAAAAGAACTTGATCTAGTATGTTTATATGCTTATTGAGTGGTCCCATTATCCTTAATCAGATCACAATTAAAAATAAAAGAACTTGAACTCATGTATGAAAAATAAAAGTGTGGCAAATATCTTACACACTATCTTCAGAAATATTAGAATCTATGTTAATAGATTGTGGATATACATTAATCTTTGTGTGAATGCATAATAAGAGCTCTAAAATTGTGTAGTATCGTATTTTTTTGTTTTTTTAAACTCTATTGTGATTTACAAGAACGAAAAATGGTCTATTGTGATTACATAACGAGAATTATGTTATATTCTATTATTAATTTTTCAAACTCTCATGTAATTTACAAAAACAATAGATGTTTTATCGTGACTACAAAGAGAGAATCAAACCAGCATAGCCATCTTGTTATGGTTGAAAAAAAAATTATTAGAACCTCAAGTTCTAATATGATTCTTTCATGAATCAATATCATAACCTCATGTTATGATTATATTTATTCATAATAAAACCTCAAGTTTTATTACAATGAATAAATTAAAAAATACAATAACCTCAAGTTATTGTATCTCTTTTAATGAACCTCAAGTTCATTTATTATTCTCTCAAGAGAATCACAATATCATAACCTCACGTTATGTTTAGAAAAGAAAAAAAAAAAGAGTATGAACCTCAAGTTCTACTATGATAAACATAATCAAAATGCAGTAACCTCAAGTTATTCTTTTTAATGTTGAATCATGATTCTCATGAAAGAGTCAAAATAACATAATTTTGTGTTATGATATTCAATTAAAAATATATATATATATATATATATATATATATATATATATATATATATATATATATATATATATATATATATATATATATATATATATATGAGAACTAAGGTTCTATCATGATTATATCAAATACATAACCTCAAGTTATGATTAGAATGTTCTATAATAATTCTCTCAAGAGAATCAAATAACATAATCTCATTATGTTAAAGAAAGAAGCTAGAACATTATTCATTCAATTGAATTAATAACATAACTTCATGTTATGTTAAAGAAGAAAGAAAAATAGAACCTCAAGTTCTACAATGATCTCCTCAAGAGAGTCAAAAGATATCATAACCTCATGTTATGATTATTATAGAACCTCAAGTTATTCTTAAAATGTTATTCTTAAAATGTTCAATTATGATTCCCGCAAGTGAATCACAATATCATAACCTCAAGTTATGATTATGATGTTTAATAGCCTTGTGTTTTTTTAAAAAAAAACATCAAGTTATTGTTATGATTTACTTGATGGCTTGTAATCTATTCTTCTCATAATTTATATGACTGAATATTTTTTTTTCTTTTCTTCTTCATTTTATTTACATGATTTTTGACGTAACTAAATTGATTTATTCATTTATATGTATGTGAAATAAGATGAAAATTGTATGGCATTGATTGAAAATCAAGTTTTCCAATTTTGAAACATATTTTAGTCAAACTCTCAACTTATTTACGATTTCGTACAAGTTAAACTATTAACTTGTATTTATATACTGTTGTGTTAACTTTGTAATTATTACATGTTATATTTTGGCTATCACTAAATTGTTTTTTATTAGATTAACTTAATCGCAATAGTTATACTATTCCAACGATTTTCTATTCGTTGTGATACAATGATGTTTATCACAAAAATCGTGATCATTGATGTGGTCGATGTAACAATCGTTGTGTTGTTTTAAAAAAAAAAGTATTATTGGCAACCTCAAGTTGCAAGATGAAATATGAAAAATGTAGCATAATGTGAGTATTACACATTGTAATGCAACATTAATGTCTCCTCAAGAGTTGCTAGACATAAATACATGCTACTGCAAGTTATCTTGGAGGATATATCACAAATAGAAACAAGGCATCTTTACAAGAGCCTACCAAAGCAATAATATTCCTCCGTCATCTTCTTTGTGATGACCCAAAAAAAAAGAGGATACTTAATGGTGAAAGACCCGTTAAAATTATGGCAAAATCTAAAAGAAAGATTTGACCATCATAAGCAAGAGATTCTTGCAAATGCGAGCACATTTTTCGTAATATTAAGTAGTACATCTGAATGATGAAAAGAAAAAATGCGATGATGAGATGGTTAATGCCTCGAATATACTCATATATCGAGAACGATGCTTTGATTTAAAAAAAATGGGTATGTTTGAACAAACACGATAAACCCGTTTACTAAGTTTTCTCTATATTGTCGTGTTAAAAGAAATTGGTTGGCAACCTCAAGTTGCAACATAAAGATCTTCATTCCCTCAAGTGAATGAGATAAAATGATCAATATGAGATCCGCATTCCCTCATGTGAATGTGATAATGTAACGATAAATGGTTAAAGATCGTTTATCATGGTAAATGCTATGGTCGAGATAGTATGACAATGACAAACCACTAGTAGTGGCGAAAATACAATAAGAAAGAAAAAAAAATGCTATTTATGCAAAAATGCAATATGATGTATATGAAATACAAGTGTGTCAAAGATATTACACACTATATTCATAGATTTAAAAATCTGTGATAGCGCATTTTGCTCCACGAAAGCATTATGAAATTGTCATGAGAAACGAAGTTAAATATTATAAATACATTATATTCTTTTATATCTTCCTCGACATGCAAAGATTAGTAAAAGCTAATCACTGCCATAAACTTAAGTTTATGAGCAATAATAATTATAGTATTTTTGGCATGACCGGTTATACCATCCCGAGTCGTTAATGATGCGAAAACTATAATAGAAAGATTCTTCAATCTTATGTGTTTTTCTCTCAAAGAAAGTTGATTATTCAACCATCAACTATATTGGGGACTCAATCTCTTAATATTCTGGAAAGAAAACTAATGGATGCATGTAGGCATACACATCCATTGGATGAACCATTTAGAGTTTAAAATCGATGCATCGTCTAAATGGTAATCAAAATCACAACTTCAAGTTAGCATGATTAATAGCTCGACCAAATAAAATGCGAGCATAACATTCCAGAGTCAGTATTTCATTGTGAATATGTGATGAATTACTTTTAAATCATCCAATGATAATGAGAGAAAAACTATTTGTTATTGTATGGGGCCATACTAAAATTAGCATCATGCCAACATGTTATAAAGCCTCCATTTATAATTGGTTTTGGTTAGAAACCAAGTATCTCTCATTAAATTTCTTTCGTGCAATACATGCTCAAATTATTCCACCTAAATGCACATATGGGATATAGAAGAATGATAATTCCTTCAGGAGGAGAGAAGAAGTAGCTGAAAAATCAGAATGAATTATCATATTCTATTGATCCTCAAAAAGAAATTTATGAATTTAGATTCAATGGATAATCTAATAGCCATTAATATACTTTGGCCAAATAAAATAAAATTTCAGCTACTCATTGTTTGTTATGACATGCCTCAAGCATGATAGACTAATCGATTCCAAATTAAATCCTCGATGAAAAATATGGAGCATGAAAATAAGATGGTTAATCGAGGTATAAAAGACCCCATGATAGTCTCATAAAGAGACACTAGACATGAAGGTTTCAAACGAACCTCAAATAACTAATGAGATCTCAATAATTCTATGATGATTAAAATCATATGGAATCGAAATAAAAACGACATCGATAAATTTGTTTACATACAATATAGCGCTTGTTGTTATGCATAATGAGGATCATAAATCAAATGTTATTCAATGAAACGATTGGCCAACGTGAAAAGACGCAATCTCATGAAAATACGAGAAGTCTTGGGACATGAAGTCCGTACACATAAATGTGTAAAAACTATCGGATATACATCGGTCTTTGTGTGAAACCGAAATAAGATTTCTAAAGTTATCTGCTTTAAGACATGAATTGTTGAATAAATATATTCACAAAATTGATTATTAAGAGGCAAATTGTCTCGAGGTGGATGTAAATATCTTATTGATATTTTATGAGGCAAATAATCTATAAGTGTTTAATTCACTCTAAGTGAGTTTTAGATAAAACTCCCATATTCTAAGAAGGATCTATAATGCTTTAAGCCCTCAAGCATGTCTAGCAACTTCAACTTTTAGAAGCAATTAATAAAGTTCTCAAGAACTTTATTTGATAAAGTTGAATGAATCCGTATATAGATCAAAATGATTTTGGACGCATATTATGTAAATTGCTTCTAGAAATAATTAGTCCTCAAGTACCATACACAAGTACAATTGAGTTTTGGATGCCAATTTTGTAATTAATATGCGTCACGAGAGTGTATTTTTCTCTTTTAATATTTGTACATGTATTGTATACTTTCCAACCAATTGATTTGATATTGGGTTGGAAGCTACACATATATTTTGTCATTTTTGCAGGACTTATTCATAACATCATCAATTTGATGGACTTCATTGTAAAGTTGTTGCCAACAAAAGTATACGAGCAACTCGTTTAGAAGATTAGCATGCGATGCTTGAAATATATACATTATTGAGGAGGAGGAGGAGTGATGAGTGTGTAAATACTCATCATTTTTTGTTAAATCTGAACTGCAAAACGTCTAAAAATGCTCAGAAATGAATCAAAATACTGAAAATATTCCAAAATTGCATTTTATATGTTTCAGATGCAAAATGTTTTAAATCAGATGAAAAATGAGCTAAATTTGCATAATTGGCAGTTTCAGTCCCCCAAGTTTCAAAAATTGTCAGAAATAGTCCCTGAGCACTTAATTTCAAAAGATAAATCACCAAAGGTCCTTTTTAAATCATAAGTTGTCAAAATTAGTCCTTTGGTGAAAAATATCAAAAGTTTTGAGAAATTACAAAATGGTCCTTCAAGTTTGAAAATTGGCAAAAATGGTCCTTGGAAAATTTGAAAATGTCAGCTTTGGTCCTTGAACTATTGACACTTGTCATTTTCAGCCCTTGAAACAACTTTGCATAAATGGCAGATTTGGTCCTTGTATTTTTCAGAAATTACAAAAGAAGTCCTTGTATTTAAAACCCTTAATCACCTTTGGACTTGTCACAAACCATTTTGGACCCTGCCATCCTTGTGACCCCCTTCAATTTGGACCCCCTTTCTATTATTAAATCCCCAGTCAAACACCTTTGACTCCCTTTTCCCTCCCTCACGGGTATCCCTTCTCCATCATTTCCCTCCCCCTGCAACACCTGCTAACACTCAACCCACTGCCCCTCCTTCATCATCAACCCTACCCTCCACCTCACCCCAAGCCAAGGTGCATTTAATGCACCTTCTACCAAACACTCAACCTCCAGCTGTTAAAAACAGTTTTGGCGCCAAATTTCAATCCTATGGCCAATAACTCACCAAGGCATCCAATGGTCAAAATTAATGCTGGGATTTGAAGAGAGAGGTGAGAGAAAGAAGTTTGGTGTATAAAAGTGGAAGAAAGAGGCAAGAACAAGGAGCACTTAGTTTTAGTTTTAAAATGTATTTCGTTTTTAAAATGTCTTAAGTCTTAAATGAATTCCTAGTTGTAATTTCAGTTTGGTTGTATCAAATTAGAGTATTTAAATGTATTGCAACTCTTTTTAAATCTCAATTCGAGTTATAGTTACAGTTTCATATTTCTGTGACACTGTTGAAATTTTCAGTTTCCAAATCTTGTGTACAAGTTCTAAACAGCTTATTTGTAGACTCAAACAAGCTTATACTAGCTTATTATAGCTTTCTATAAGCTCATAGTTAAGTTTCAAACAACTTTGGATATTGGTCAACATAAGTCAAAATGGAGCACAAATGGGTATGAAATGGAAATGGTTGATGCAGAAATGGAAATGGGTTGATTCTGAGTTCTATGGGGTTGGTTTATATAGGCTAGTGGTTACTGTGTTCTGGTTTCATTGCTGTTTCAAGCCATAGTGGCTAGGGACCATTTGTAAGTGATTTTCAAAATGTCATAGCATAATCTGTTCTTGTAGTTGTAAGTAGTTAAAATCTGTTCATTAAGTTGTATTCAAGTTATTTTAACTCAGTTTGATCATAATCACATGCTAGTTCAGTAGTTTGTTCAGTTTTTAGTTCATATCAGTAGTTAAAAGGGTGTTTGGATTTGCTGTCAAAACTGTTATTGAGGTGTATTCAGTGGTAGATACATGTTGGTTTATGCTTGTGTAGTCCATTTGCACTCATATCTGTTATTAAATTGTGCCTGCAACTCTCAATAGTCAAAATCTTATGTCATCTGTCTTATAAGCAAATCTGTTGTGATTTTGAAAATACAAAGTCTTGTTTTGTGTTTGGAATTTTTAGACATTGCTTGCATTGTGCTTGTTCCATCATAATACTTCATAATCAGTCATAAAATTGGAATCAAAGTTCACATTAGTCAAACTTTTCTCAACTGCTTCATAAGTCAAACTTGAAAAATCCACTTTTCACCCAACTGAGAGGAATTATCATTGCTTCATTCTTGGGTCAAATTAATTGAAAATTGTAGGTTTAAAAAGTTCAACTGTTCTTGTTTCTTATTATCATTTTTGTGAAATTTTGTCAAATCTTTAGAAGTCTCAAAAAGGCTTGTGAATGAGGGCTTATATACCCTGTGCAGGGCACTGAGCTGCACAGGTTTTGTGCAGATCTTGCATGCTTGTCACAGAGCTCAAATCAGCTCATCATGGTCTAGTTTTTGGGTTATAAGTAGCCACCCAGGTCTAGTTGAGGTCTCCATACTTGGTTTTTAACTTCTAGCTTATTTGAGTGCTTATTCATAGGCTGCAACTTAGTACCCTCAAAACTGATTCTAGCATTTTACTCAATTCACCAAATCTGTGTATTCAGCTAAATAGAAGTTAAGGCTTGTTGTTATTAGTTTCATTTAGGTACTTGTAGTATATTAGAGCTTCTGTAAACAGTTGGTGCTTATTGGTTTTCATTTGGCTTATTTCAAGTGCTTATTTATAAGCACTTGCCTAGCAGTTTCATTTTATTGTACACAAGCACCTGTTTTTATATTTTTCTCAGCTTTAGAATAATATTTTAGAGTTTTCCTGAAATTTTCATATTTTTCTAGTACTGTTTGCTATTTTTCCCTATTTTAATTAGTTTTTAAGCATTTTTAATTAGCTTTTATTACAAATAATTCAGAAAAGGTTCAAAAAAATAATTTTTCATTTTTCTTAAGTTAATATAAATATAAAAAGTCAAAAAAATATTTTTCCAAATTTTTCTTAGTTAAATTTGTATTTTTAAGCAATTTAATTAGTTTTTAATAGTTTTTAATTCCTAGAAAATACAAAAATAATCAGAAAAATACAAAAATAGTTTTGAAAATTCTCTTTTGTTATTTTAGATTTTTCCAAGTCAAAATTTTATTTTTTTAGCTTAATTTCCTATTTTCTTGTAATTTAGGTTATTATTAAATAGTTAAAAATAGTTTTTAATTAATAATAATTAGATAAATAGTTATAAAAATAATTCTATTTTTCTAAATATTTTCTTTTATCATTAGGATTGTAAAAATATCATTTTCATATTTTTAGGACTAATATTGTGTAAGTTTCACATTTTCATTTGTACGTTACGTAGTTTTTTAATTCAGTTTTATAAAAACATTAAAATCAAAAACATCATTTTGCAAATAGTGATAGCGTTTATTTAATATTTTTTATCTTTTTAATTTTCTTTAATTTGCATTTAAGCCTTTATAATTATAGGCTATTTCTGTAGTTATAATAATCACAATCCCTTTTTCTGTTCAAATCTCTCGATCACTTTACGTTTGGTGATCCATTGCATAGCTCGCTGGGACATAACGACCCGGGGAAACACTATACTCCCCTGATCTTCATTGCATTGGTGCTTAAAATGTTTTAAGTTTCTTACGGTCGGCCATTCACAAGTGGCAGGCTTGTGTGAGAAAACTTGACGGTTTGGCACGAATCAAATTTTTGGCGCCGCTGCCGGGGAGCTGTGCTGATTATCCTCCGTTTAGCAGATTAGTAGTTTGAATACTCACTCTTTGTTCATACCATCCATCTATCATCTATATATATCCATATTTTCTTATAAAAAATCCAAAAACCCAAAAACAGCAAAAACGTATAAAACACAAAAATATTTTCCTTTTGTTTCTATATATGTATCAAAAATAAAAATACAAAAAGATTTGTCGTTTTCTTTAATAATAACAACATAAAAGATTACCACCGCAAACCAAGGCAGTGTACTACCTAACTGGGGGTACGACCATAATAAGTTCCCGAACTAAAGATTTAAAACTTGCCTTTGTGTCCTTGTGATTGGTGTACCTTTTTCAAAGAAGCCATTCATCTTGTGATTATTGGTTAAGTTCACTGTTGTTTTGCCTCGATCTTGTTTTAATTGGATTTGTTGTTATATCTACTTGTCAAAACCTGAAAACTAAAAAAAATTCTTCTTACCCCATTTTCATAATTCCCTTCATAATTCCCATTCTCATCAAAAATATTTTCATAATTCCCATTCCTTTCCTTGACTCTGAGTTTCTTTAGAGTTAACTCTAGTGCATGCGCACTCGTTCTTCTAGATCATTGAGTCCTTTGCGTGATCTAGCAGAAATTCCTAGAAGACGTTCTCGTAGACGTGCTGCCCAAATAGTCGAACCCGAGATTCGAACTATTTCAAGCAACAATATGGCAGACGAACGAACTATGGCGGAAATGCTCCAGGCACCCACCGAGGGTTATGGAGATGCCATCGTTTTACCAGTAATCAATTCTGATCACTTCGAATTGAAGACACATTTGATCACACTTGTGTCTACAAATCAATTCCACGGGTTTGATCGTGAAGACCCGTATGCACACATTCGTTGGTTTAACAAGTTGACTTCAACTATCAATTTCAAGGATGTGCCACAAAAAGTCATCAAGTTGATGCTTTTCCCATTCTCACTTGAGGGGACAACCCGGATTTGGCTGGAAAAAGAACCCCCTCGATCCATCGAAACTTGGGAGGATCTTGTTCAAAAGTTTGTCAATTATTTCTTTCCTCCATCAAAGACGACTAATCTTAAAAATGAAATTTCTGGATTTCGTCAAAATTTCGATGAAAACTTTGGAGAGGCATGGGAGAGATTCCAAGATCTCCTCAGGAAATGCCCCCATCATGAATTCACGGAGCTTCAACAAGTCAATATCTTTTACAATGGGTTGAACGGTAACGATCAAGATTCTTTGAACGCAGCCGCAGGCGGCAATATCTTGAATCGTAGACCTAAAGATGTGATTGAGATTTGCGAGCAAAAATCAAAAGTTCCTATTTCTCGCAACAAAGTCAATACTCCTAACCCTCCTGCTTCTTCATCCAGTAACTCTTCTGAGTTAGCAGCTCCGATAGCCGCTCTAACGGATGTCATCCGTTGTATGATTAAGGATGTTAAGGAAATCAAAAGCGAAATTCATAAGCCAGAACCAATCAAAGCCGTAAACAAGGTGTGTGAAACTTGTAGTGTTATGATTGTCAAGCAACCGATGCTTCCTTTTACCAAGCTCCCGTAGCTTCGGTAAACCACAATCAATACCGACCACAGGCTGATCCTCATTACCGTGCACCTAGCGGTATGACACCACCTGGTTTTCCTCCTGTGCAAAACCATGGCAATCAAAATCGCTTTGTTCCGAATCAAGGACAAAATTTCAATAACTCTCAAAATTTCAATCAAAACCGGAACAATTTCAACCAACCATATCAAGCTCCTAATCATCAAAATTATCAACAACCTCCTCAAGCTCCCATGCCAAATGACTTCATGAAAATTACTGAGTCAAACATACGTTCAATGCAAACTCAGATCAATAACATGAGAGTTGAGCTTAAAAAGGAAATTGATACCACAATATCTCGGCAGACAAATGAGTTAAAGAATATGATGAGCAGTTTCATGAACATGAATATGAACAAAGCTTCATCATCTTCTGGAGGACTCCCAAGTAATACAATTCCTAATCCCAATGCCGAGTTGAAAGCCGTCACCACTCGTAGTGGTAAGACGCACAATGGACCTTCGACTCCAATGCCCCCTCCTCCTGTAGCATTGAGTCAAGTTACCAAGGATACAACGGACAAGGTGCATTTCTCAAGCCCACGAAGTACCGCACACGTCCCACCTTCGGTAGTCCAAGCTTTAAGTCCGGAACCCGAAGTTCCGAAGAAAAATCCTGAGCCAGAAAACACTTCCATCCCGGCTCAAAAGTCTAGTCAGCTTCCTTACCCATCAAGAATGAATGATGAGAAGCTCAAAGACAAAAACAAAGAGCAAATGGAAAAAATTTTCCAAATCTTCAATGAGCTTCACTTTGATATAAGCTTCGTTGATGCTCTCGTTCTAATGCCTAAATTTGCATCCACGCTTAAAGGCTTACTCAACAACAAAGATAAGCTATCTGAGATGGCTAAAACTCCTCTCAATGAGCAATGCTCAGCGGTCCTTCTCAAGAAGCTTCCCAAAAAGCTTGAAGACCCTGGCAGATTTCTAATCCCGTGTGATTTCTTGGGGATGGTTCAATGCTCCGCCTTGGCCGATCTTGGCGCTAGCATTAACCTCATGCCACTCTCAGTATGGAAGAAGTTAGCAAAACCAAAACGCCGAAACTGCCAATAGCTTGCTGTTTTGAGTTCTGCCGTTTTTAAAATGGTACTTCTGGTCCGAATCATCAAAAAGTTAAAACACGAAAGTTGTCCGGAACGATGTTTTCCTTCGATTGCATAGAAGATCGGACCTTGAAAACGCATAAATAGGCCAAAAATATTTCAAAAACAGAAACTGCCGTAAATATAGTCTCACAACTATACTTTTGTCACAACTAAAAGCAAACCAAGAGGCCTAATGGCCATAAGCCAAGACCACGGCTACGGCTAAGGTCAAGGATGAGTCTCAAGACCATGGTAGTCAAGACCAAAGTCACGGCAAGACCATGGCTAAAGCCTTAAGGCTTGTTTACCCAAGACCATTAACTAAGGTAATCATATTTATGAAACGACGAGAACTTGTAAAAACATGATAAGCTTATTTATATAACAATCTTCACTCAAAACATATGTTGTATCTACTAAGTGCTACAATAGTAGGGAGCTTCACGTGAGGGGTTCATTTGAGTAAAACGTATCGACGAGTTGCTGGATTTACGATTTAAAGTGTCCTAGCTCCTCGAACGTTTACTGCATGACCTCTGAATTATGATGGCCCGAACGGTAGTACGATATCTATAAACTAAATATGTTTTCACATATTAAAGATCTTTCTATAAACATCATATGATAATTGACTACATCATGATCAACATAGGAATATATATAGGATGGTTTATGTTTCCTTAAACATTATTCCAAACTTAAGTCGCAACATTTCATTTTTAGGTTGCACGTAGAAGTCTTCCGACTTATCCATCACATCCGTTAGTACTTAATATCATCAACTCTCGGTGAGTTCATAGCCCCACTTTCTATTACTTAATTGTTTTACAAACCCTTGGGGGGAATACATGCTTTATTTTAAACCGAACACATTGCTTTGAAACTGTATGCTTATCTTAATGTATTATGTGCACTAAGTACCACTATTGCCACACTTAAGTACCTATTATCATGAACCATTAATCACTTGCGGGTAAACGCGAATAATGTGGATAGATCTATCGGGATTGACGAATCCCGTTTGTTTGACCAAGTCCAGTAAACAAACGCACTCTATTTGAAGAAGCATAGGTTAATTGGCAAATTACCTATTAGGGCAACTATTACTATTATATCAATTTCTATTGACAAGTTGTTAACGTTTTCGGTATCATGAGCTTAGTGCAATAATAACTGTTTTGTTTTCAAACCATTGGTGTGAGTCTATAGCTCACACTACAAACATAATGTGTTCAACCATCAAACAAACTCTATGAATTTCACTCAACCTTTGTGTTGACAGTTTTAAGCATGTATTTCAGGTCCATAATGTCGGAAGCTGGTACGGAGAAGCACGTATACTCAAGAAGGCTATAAATTTTATTATCATTTGAAGACCCATTTAATGTAATTTGTAAACTTGGAACCATTTGCGACCTCATTTTTGTAAACTCTGATATTTATATAAATCGAATGATAAATCTTTTAAAACGACTCCATTAGAGTTCGTTTTCTATTGTTATGACTGTTGTGCCATAAAGTAACACCCAGTTTGAATTCCGCTGCGTATCACGAAATTGGGGGTGTTACAGATTGGTATCAGAGCCACAGTTATAGAGAAACGAGTCTAATTGAGACTTAAACTATAACTACTTTTACAAACAAAAACATTTTATAGCCTTCCGTTCTCCGTGCCTTCCATCCTCCAGACGATTATGTGACTTTTAGGCATTTTAAGCTATACAAACATACTATATATTGATATATACACTTGACATAATTTCAATCATAAACAAAGTACTCAACATATCCGCGTATGCCTATTCTAAGGCATTACGGCACAATCATATTTTCCTAATCTCCCAATCATGCATCTACTCGTGCATTTTAGGATTACGAAACTTTATCCAAGACATTGTAACTGATTACAATGGTCTTTCCTACTTCCTAGACACTGTAAATCCTACAGTGGTCTCTATTACATTCTCAGACACTATAAATCCTACAGTGATCTCTATTACATTCTCAGACACTGTAAATCCTACAGTGGTCTCATTTATTTCTCAAGACATTGTGGGTTACACAATGGTCTCTCCATCTTTTCTCAAGACATTGTGGGTTACACAATGATCTCTCTATCATTTCTCAAGACATTGTAGGTTACACAATGATCTCTCCATCATTTCTTAGACATTGTGAGTTGCACAATGGTCTCTATTATTTCCTAGACATTGTGAGTTACACAATGGTCTCAACTATTTCTTAGACATTGTGAGTTGCACAATGGTCTCAACTACTCCTCAGATATTGTAAATTATACAATAGACTCTAGAAATTATCTTATAAAACCTTATGTGATATTGTTTTACATGAAACCCATCACAATCTATCAATTTCCCTAATGAAAATACAAGAAATGGAATTTCTAAAGGACAAACTAATTCATCATCTACAAAAGCTGAAGTTCAACAACTTTCTCTACATTCATCAAAATTCTCTTCTGAAACCTTCATTGTTAAAGGTTCGTGATGCTAGCCAAGCATTGACTATTTTAGGATTACTTAAGATTTTCTTTCCACACGTATCTACCCATACTATGTTCTATGCAATGGAATGTGAAAACATAGGTTACAAGTCTTTTATGGCCAGGACTTGCAACTGGATGGTTTGATATCGCCTTTGCTTAGTGGACAATTTCTCAAAAGCTATGGACATATCACAAGTATACCTAATTTAGGTATTTGAAAAATTTATCGAACCTCGGCTAAATATAGTATAGTCACCTATATTTAACCTAGGGATAGTGGAACATAGTCTGACTAACTATGTTCGACTTAAAATTTTCAAACACTGAGAATAGTTATACAAGGGTTATATTCAGGTTAATTTCCTACTTAAACTCGATAAACCACCAGAATTCATTAAAAAGATCTAGAGACACGATAGTGTCTTACCAATCAGAAAAATCTTAACATCTTATTTATACTACCTAATTTCATTTTTGAAAGTTTTAATTTTTGAAAGTTTTAATTTTTGAAAGTTTTCATTTATGAAATAATCCTAACTACTATCTAGGGATAGTCATCGAATCTTCTCCTACTAGTCTGATTAGGTTTCAAGGATATCATGCCGCCATAATCTTTTACAATCCACTTTTGATTTTAAAACAAACTTGACATCTCCTCCTAAGAATACTGGTAAACTTACGCTACACTCTTCTAATTGTCAACATATCACATCATTATCTGAACTCCATTATAAGTCAGTATGTAAACTTCACAGTACCACTTCTCCTTCAAACACTAGTTGACATAAACACTATAAGATATGACCTTCATCCCGAAACCACCTAAGACATGATCAACTTTAGAAATGGTTTGGATAACCACTTGCCACTAGCAAGACTTTCCCTACGACGACAGTTTTCACATCATTACAAACCATTTCACATCAACAATATCTTACACCTTTGATTAACAACAGTTACCCTAACAATAACAAAACTATTCCATTTTGAGGCACTATATAGAAAAAAGTGTTTAATTAACCATTTGCTGAACTAGGGTGTCAGAGATCACCCACGAAACAACAAAGGAAACCATACAAATACAAATTAGACTCCATGCCGCACACTATCACCAAAAACTCCATGTTAGAAATTAAGGTTTTATTGATAGCCTCGATACAATAAGATATGATTCATTTTGAGAATCGGGAAAAGCCAAACTTTAGGTATATTGAACTCTATAAGATTTTAACAAAACCCTTTAGATTGTCAACTTAAGCCACATGGTATATAACACATTCTATGACCAGAAACTTGAGAACGCAAAGATTAGAATTCGGCGCATACATCCACATTTCCCTCAACAATTCAACATCGGGTAACACACCCTGAATTCTGGGACGGAATTTCCATTAAGGGGGTGAGACTGTAACCACCCGCATTTTTAGGTTACTTTTCATTTTCGAGAATTTACTATTCACTTTTACTATTCACATTTACTATTCACTTTCACTATCATCCCGTAAAAATTTTAATCCACATTCTAGTAAGATAAATTATTTTAGTAATAACCTGAGAGTTCGACCATCGTTAGATCATTTTCGCAAAAGTTATTAAGTAAACATCGTTTTAAAGTTTCGTTTTAGACGGTCCACCGTTTAAACATCACGCGCATAACGAAAATCAACTCTGACAATTTTCCTCGCATCAGATAAATTTTTAGATCACTCATGATTAATTTGAGAATTTTTAAGATTTATTATTTTTAATATTACCAAATAAGCCCATCGCAGAACAAAATTAAACTTACGTTTTAAACAATTCTACTTACATCTAGACTTAATGATTCCTGCACTATGTTTCTAATATATTTTTGACACTTTTACATTTTTTTGGAAAAGTCAAACATATTTCCCTCCTCCTTTGACCATAAACGAATTAACCTTGTACGTTCTACATTTTTGCATAAATCGCGTAACTTTTAAACTTTGCAAATAACTGTTAAGTTATCCCGCGTATGACGAAAACCATATTTTGACATCTCATATCACTTTTAGACTAATTTTAGTCTACTCTAAATAAATTCACGGTCGTTTCCCTGAAATTTCGTTCTTTTCCGATAAACTGCGAATTACGCGTTTTTGACCCGTATTTCCAGCTTTAAGCAGCGTTTTTGCACCCAATGAGACTTATCACTTATTTTATATTTTTAGATGGAGTATAATGATGAGTCTCATCATTCCTGCAAGTTTTGTATTTTTACGATACCCGGTTTTACGTTTTATGGCTTAACGACTTACGGTTGGCATTTAACGGAACCAAAACTTACTCTAAACTCAAGATATTATCAAAACTTATCATCTAAGCCACCTAGACACATTGAGACCAACCTAAGGGGGGGGGGGAGTCATCATATTGGTGGCTTAATCCTAACCAAGGTTCATTTTGATCATTACAAGTGTCCTAACCTAACCATGGTTAATATTTAACCCAATATATGGTTAACCAAACTTACCCTCCTATAAATAGGAAGTGAAATACATCATAAACTCCCTCACATACTGAATTTGGTCGTTCATATCACAAATCATACACATCTTCCATCATTTGATCTATAAACTCCAAGTTTATGCAAGGAAGTTCCAAATATCAAGCTACTACATCAAATCTCTAGCAAGTTTAAGTGATCTTCTTGAGTTTAAATCCACTCAAGTCACTTAGTACTTCATCACCAACTCTTCAAGTTTGCAAGGGTGCCAAGGTGTGGAAAGCTAGCTCAATCCAAAGTCTTAAGTGATCAATCAAAGTCCTATCCTTACTAAGTTACTCCTTTCTTATTGAAAGCCAAAAGTTGTAAGCAACTTATCACCACCATCATCTCATCTTTATTATTCATAATCTTAACCATTTCATGCTATATATATAGTTACTATGTTGATTCATAATGTACATATACTCAATCACTTGTTTTAATTCACATATAGTTATAAAAGTAACAAACTAGTAAACTAGTCATATTCTACACATGTGAGACCATTAAAATCAGTAACATATGGACTTTCTAAATTAAATAATATGGTAGATAAGATAAAAAGGTAAACATAGCAATTTGAATCACCCGAAATGGAAAAACGAGTCAAAAGTTATAGCCAAAAGAAGTTAGCAAAACCAAAACGCCGAAACTGCCAATAGCTTGCTGTTTTGAGTTCTGCCTTTTTTAAAATGGTACTTCTGGTCCGAATCATCAAAAATTTAAAACACGAAAGTTGTCCGGAACGACGTTTTCCTTCAAAAGCAAAGAAGCTCGGACCTTGAAAACGCATAAATAGGCCAAAAATCTTTCAAAAACAGAAACTGCCGTAAATATAGTCTCACAACTATACTTTTGTCACAACTAAAAGCAAACCAAGAGGCCTAATGGCCATAAGCCAAGACCACGGCTACGGCTAAGGTCAAGGATGAGTCTCAAGACCATGGTAGTCAAGACCAAAGTCACGGCAAGACCATGGCTAAAGCCTTAAGGCTTGTTTACCCAAGACCGTTAACTAATGTAATCATATTTATGAAACGACGAGAACTTGTAAAAACATGATAAGCTTATTTATATAACAATCTTCACTCAAAACATATGTTGTATCTACTAAGTGCTACAATAGTAAGGAGCTTCATGTGAGGGGTTCATTTGAGTAAAACGTATCGACGAGTTGCTGGATTTACGATTTAAAGTGTCCTAGCTCCTCGAACGTTTACTGCATGACGTCTGAATTATGATGGCCCGAACGGTAGTACGATATCTAAAAAATAAATATGTTTTCACATATTAAAGATCTTTCTATAAACATCATATGATAATTGACTACATCATGATCAACATAGGAATATATATAGGATGGTTTATGTTTCCTTAAACATTATTCCAAACTTAAGTCGCAACATTTTATTTTTAGGTTGCACGTAGAAGTCTTCCGACTTATCCATCACATCCGTTAGTACTTAATATCATCAACTCTCGGTGAGTTCATAGCCCCACTTTCTATTACTTAATTGTTTTACAAACCCTTGGGGGGAATACATGCTTTATTTTAAACCGAACACATTTCTTTGAAACTGTATGCTTATCTAAATGTATTATGTGCACTAAGTACCACTATTGCCGCACTTAAGTACCTATTATCATGAACCATTAATCACTTGCGGGTGAACGCGAATAATGTGGATAGATCTATCGGGATTGACGAATCATGTTTGTTTGACCAAGTCCGGTAAACAAACGCACTCTATTTGAAGAACCATAGGTTAATTGGCAAATTACCTATTAGGGCAACTGTTACTATTATATCTATTTCTATTGATAAGCTGTTAACGTTTTCAGTATCATGAGTTTAGTGCAATAATAACTGTTTTGTTTTCAAACCATTGGTGTGAGTCTATAGCTAACACTACAAACATAATGTGTTCAACCATCAAACAAACTCTATGAATTTCACTCAACCTTTGTGTTGACAGTTTTAAGCATGTATTTCAGGTCCATAATGTCGGAAGCTGGTACGGAGAAGCACGGATACTCAAGAAGGCTATAAATTTTATTATCATTTGAAAACCCATTTAATGTAATTTGTAAACTTGGAACCATTTGGGACCTCATTTTTGTAAACTCTGATATTTATATAAATCGAATGATAAATCTTTTAAAACGACTCCATTAGAGTTCGTTTTCTATTGTTATGACTGTTGTGCCATGAAGTAACACCCAGTTTGAATTCCGCTGCGTATCACGAAATTGGGGGTGTTACAGGACCAATAATCATGACCCAAGAACCAGTACCCATGACCCAAGAACCATAACCCACAACTCAAAACCCGGAGTTATAACCCAAATTACAGACTGGTTGATCCAGATAGCTGAATCCCTTGGGTAAAGCCAGTCAGATCCCTTTTGTAAGGGATTCGTCGGTCCGACAGGTCAGAAGTATTTTTGCCTATAAATAGTATGCCATTTTTTCATTACTACTTACCCCTTTCTTTCATAACTCTTCCTATATTCTTATATCTATCTAAGATCATTCTTGTAGTTTTTATTTTAGTGATTCTCAAGATTCTTCGTAAAAGGCGAGACCACGACTTTAGCACACAACACTTGCAAGCTTCAAGAGAAGTGTAGTGTAATTTTGTGTTGCTGGGTTGGTTCTTGTTGGGAATAATCCGTTACCACGGATAGTAGTGGTTTACACTGCTTGGTTTAACACTAGCAGTGGAAACGTATTCCCACTGCAAGTTATTCATTACCACTGCTATTAGTTTATGATAAGGTTAAACGCGTCTAGATAAGTATAGAATAGATTGTGTGTATATTCTATTATGTTAACTTTATTCTTATCTTGTAAAGGACTCCTTGTTGTATAAAAGGAGATCCTAGGTTATTGTCTTAGGTACGTATTACATTACATTATACCTACGAAAGCTTCAAGGTGTAACCCTAGTGATAAGTTAAGATCACTCGTATTATTCATTAATAATATTGAAGCTTGAGTTTTGTGTTAATTGGTGTTTATTCTCTTACATCATATAATTCGTCTTCTAAGTATTACTTAAGTAAATTCCGCTTGCTTGATAATATTATACAAAATATCATTGACACAAGGAGAGTGTCCTAGATCCATCAAGTGGTATCAGAGCGAAGGTTCTGATATTTTATTTTAGAAGATCCAAGGAATTAGCTTGACTCACTCACTCAATTCAATGGAGATGGAAAACAATCAATCAAACTCTTCTTCTACACCCAGACTCCCTAAGCTTAAGCTTAATGAGTTTGAGATGTGGAGGATACTGATTGAGCAATACTTCCTCATACAGGACTATGCTCTATGGGAGATCATTAAACTTGGTGATTCCTTCAAATCTGTGACCACTACTTCAAAAGTTGGTGACACAGATGTTGTGAAAGTTTCTGTGCCTGAATCAAATTCTGAAAAAGCTCAAAAGAAGAATGATCTTAAAGCTAGAAGTCTGTTGCTGATGACTCTTCCTAAAGATCAGATTATTGCATTCAGCAAGTTCAAGACTGCTAAAGAACTGTTTGAAGAGATTTGCTCAGTGTTTGGTGGTAATGATGCTACAAAGAAGACTCAAAAGACATTGTTAAAGCAAATTTATGAAAACTTCTCTGCTTCAAGCAATGACTCACTTGATAGCATTTTCACCAAACTTCAGAAGATTGTTACACAGCTAACTGTGTTTGGCATTGAGGTAGAAAAGGAAGACCTCAATTTGAAGTTTCTAAGAAGTTTGCCTTCAGAATTTCAAACCAATGTTACTGTCTGGGAAAACAAAACAGACATAGAAACAATGAAGCTCAATGATCTTTACAACAACTTCAAACTAATTGAGCAAAGGTTGAAGAAGGCAGGGAAACTTGGTACAAGCTCTAGTGGCTTGGCATTGTTGTCAACCTCTGTTGACAGTGATGTTTTGTGATGATGATATTGCCACTGTAGGTTCTAAAGTTTCCACTGGCAATGTGAATGTTGCCACTGCAGGATCAAAGAAGAAGGTTGCTAGTATTGGAGATCCTACCTTTTATGCTTTTATCTCCACACAAGTTGATGGCTCTCTCTTAACTCATGAAGACATAGAGCAAATTGATGAAGATGACTTGGAGGAGATGGATATAAAATGGCAGATAGCTCTTCTTAGCATGAGGGCTAAGAAATTCTACAAGAAGACTGGCAAGCCTATCCACATTAATGGTGATGATACTGCAGTCTTTGATAAGAAGAAAGTGGAGTGCTTTAACTGCCACAAGTTTGGACATTTTGCTAGAGAATGTAGAAGACCAAAGGCCAAGGACAACAGGTCTACATGGTACAAGCAAAAGAAGGGACCAACTGTGGAAGAACCAAAGGCAATGTTGGCTATTGATGGTGTGAGCTATGATTGGAGTTTCATGGCTGATGATCTTGAAGAAGAACACACTGATGCTGCTCTTGTTTCTGCTGAAGTTGCTCTTATGGCTTTCTCTGACTCTGAGGTACAAAACTCTGAATGTTGCTCTAAAACATGTAGGGCTGCTAAAGAAGTTGAAAGACTTAATGATTTATATTCGAATGAAAGACAAGAGTTATACACTGCTAAGTATATTGTGGCTAATCTTAGGAGAGCTATGGCAGTTTTAGAAAAACAAATAGAGCACTATCAGGCAAATGAGTCAAATTATAATGATGATATGATTCTTCTTAGGAGAGAGGTAGAACATACAACTGCTGTGAATGAAGCATACCAAAAGGAGCTTGAAAAACTTCAAAAGAAAATTGAAAATGTCAATTTAACTATAGACACATGTTATCATCAGTCTGAGTCAATTGATAAAATTTGGAATGCTCAAATATATAATAAAGCTAAGTCTGGTATGGGTTATAATACTGCGCCTCCACCACTAAGGGGTGTTCATTCACCTCCAGGTATAGATTTAGCTCATACATGTATAGAGGATTTTAAGGATCTTGAAAGAGAATATGGTCCTTTAAAAGACACAGTTGTGAAGAGTGAGGAAGAGAGTAAGCTTGATAATGATGTTTTTGAGAGTGCTAGTGACTCATCTGTTGTAGACTAGAGTGTTAAAAAGAATGTAGAGACTACTATCCCAAAAGTTGTTAATACTGCTACAGAGGAACCTAGGAAACCAGTTAATAAACCTAGACCAACTGTAAGGTATGCTGAGATGTATAGGAACAAGCCTACAGCTCCTAGGGGTAACCAGAGGAGTTGGAATCATGTTAAATCTCAACAACTAGGTAGTGATTTTGTGATGAACAATAAAGCATGCTATATCTGTGGTAGTTTTGATCATCTACATGCTTATTGTGACTATCATGTTGGGAGAAGGGTAGTCTATGGGAATAAAAGGGTGGTGTCTAACAGATATCAACATAATGTACACCCTAGTTCTAATTGCCAAATGGTCCCAAGAGCAGTTCAACTTAGAAGTGGCCTCAAAACATTTGCCACTGCAAAAACTGTTAACACTACTCACCCTAAGTCACCTGTTAAAAGTGCAAATACCAAAACAAGCTTTGTAAAATCTGCATAAACAGGAAAAAGGACCTTTCAAGCTAAAAAGGTTAACAATAACCAACAGTGGGTACCTAAAAAGAAACCAGCAGTTTCCACTGCTCATTCAAAAGTTACCATTGCAAGGGTTTTGAACAAGAAAAGGGGGGACATGGGAAATGCTGTGAAGGCCTCAGCACGTTGGGAATGGAAACCTAAAGGAAATATCTCTACAACCAATCCCAATGGTGTATCAATGACCTTTGATAGATACAATTATATTGATACACGAGGCAGATCCAAGTCAATCATGGCTTGGGTCCCCAAAAGAAACTAACTCTTTACTCTAATGTGCAGGAACATCCAAGGATAAAAAGATCAGATCAAGGATATACAGATAGTGGGTGTTCAAGGCACATGACTGGCAACAAGTCCTATCTTTCATACTTTGAGCAATATGATGGACAGTATGTCAGTTTTGGAGGTGGAGTAAATGGTAAAGTTGCTGGTAAAGGAGTTATTAAAACTGGTAACTTGGACTTTGAACCTGCGTATTATGTAAAAGAGCTTAAGTAGTGTGTCACAAATGTGTGACAAAATGAACAATGTTCTTTTTACCAAAGATATGTGTTTTGTACTCTCTAAGGATTTTAAGATGCCTGATGAAAGTCAAGTTCTTCTTAAAATTCCTAGAAAAGGCAATTTATATAGCTTTGATATGAACAACATTGTTGCTAAAGATGACTATGCTTGCTTGCTTGCAAAGGCCACAGTGGATGAATCCATGTTATGGCATAGAAGACTTGGTCATGTTAACTTCAAAACCATTAACAAGATTGTCAAAGATGGTTTGGTGAGAGGTCTGCCTCAGAAAAGATTTGAAAATGATCAAACCTGTGTGGCTTGTCTTAAAGGTAAACAACACAGAGCTTCTTGCAGGTCAAAGTTGGTTAACTCTATTGCTCACCCACTTCAAATGTTACATATGGACTTGTTTGGTCCTACATCAGTGAGCAGCTTGAATTTGAAGAAGTATTGTCTAGTGGTGACTGATGATTTTAGTAGGTTCACATGGGTTTTCTTTCTTGGAACTAAGGATGAAACAACTGGCATCCTCAAGATATTTATCACAGAAGTAGAAAACCAATATGATATGAAAGTTAAAATCATTAGATGTGACAATGGAACCGAATTCAAGAATAGAGTTATGGATGAGTTTTGCAGAGATAAAGGTATTAAAAGAGAATTTAGTGTGGCTAGAACTCCTCAACAAAATGGTGTTGCTGAGAGGAGGAACAGGACACTGATAGAGGCTGCTAGAACCATGTTGGCCGATTCAAAATTGCCAATTACTTTTTGGGTTGAAGCAGTTAACACTGCATGCTATGTGCAAAACAGGGTTTTAGTTGTAATGACAAAGAACAAGACACCTTATGAATTGTTTAGGGGAAGTGATAAGGTTTTAAAAGGTACCATTTTGAGGGGTCGTTTAAGCCCTTATTTGATCACTTTTGTATCCATTATTGCTTAATATCGTTCCTTTTCACTTTTTAGGTCTCTTGAAGGCAAAATGCTGGAATGGCACTTATTTGGACGAAAAGGCGCGAATATACGAAGAAAATGGCCAAAGTCAAAATCGAGACACTCAAAGCTGCTAAAAACAGAAGGCGACGGCGTCACTGCTTAACTGCGACGCCGTCGGAGAAATTTGTGACATACAGAAGAGAAATTGCTTGTGTTTGGAGGACGGCGTTGGGCTTTAAAAGAGTAGGCAGTCGCAACTCAGATGGCCTAGATGCGACCCAGACGACGTCAGAAGCTGAAGAGGACAGCGTCACAGACATAAGGTAACGCCGTCGCAAGGTTAACGTGGCCAAGACGAAACCCTAATGACGGCGACACGACGGCGTCACAAAACATAAGGTGACGCCGTCGCATATGTAATATTATATATAGAATCCGAATTTTTCAGTTTTAAGAGAGTCTTTTTGGAGTAAAAACCTAAAACCGAACCAAGGGTGTCTTGTACAGTATTTTAGGGTTCCAAACCCTATCTTACATTAAGATAAGTATTTACTTCATCAATTCAATTATGTCTTTGATTATTTGTGTGTATGCTTGCATGTTCTCCATGTCCGGCTAATTTATTTGTGTGTTCGCTTAGGGAGTATGAAACTTAATTATTGAATATTGATTGGTTGTTTCTTATCTTAGTTGATTAATGATCTAGTAATGCGATAGGTCATTCGTTGTGTACTTAATGCTTGATTCATCTTTGTGAACCTTAGAATATAATTACCTGAGTAGTTGTAAGCTAAATCATCCAAAGAGTGCCTTAGAGTAAGAGTTTATTATCCCTAGTGGGTTTTGTAGATGAGACCCTTTGGTAAGTTCAAAGAGTTAGGGAGAAACGCATACCCTACAACTTTAGACACACAACGCAACTAAGAATAAGGACGTGACAACTCAACCATCAATAGGAGATAATTAAGGAGTAGTAAAACCTAAGTAAACACATCTTTAAACTATCATACGAGCACACATTAATTAGACATAGACTTCCACCACCTTAGTTTAGATAATTAGATAATAGTAGAGTAATCGGTAGAAATACCAACCCCCCAAATCCAAACCCCGAGATTCGTACTTTTTCTTTTCTAAAAAATATAAAAAGATAAAAAATAATCTTCCTCAACCCCAACCTTAGCGTAGTAACTTCTCACTAGCATTCCTATTCCCCTAGAGAACGATATCAATTCCCGTGGCTTACCCTAATACCACACTACAACGATTAGGTTCACTGCCTAGGGTGTTGAAAAACTTGCTCGACGAAAAGGAAGTTCCTTTGACCCCGAACGCGCTGTGTAAGCGTATCAAGTTTTTGGCGCCGCTGCCGGGGAATAGAATAGCTAGTTAGTAGTCCACCTCGTTTAGGTTCTTTGCTTGATTCCTATCAAGTAAATTTTTTCTCATTTTTAGCTTCCTCTTAGTCTATCCCCCTTCTTCGTGACCTTCGTTCGTAAAAAAAACCATCACTCACCATGATCCGTATCTTCCACCGAAGATTCTTCACTCTACCCGTTCCCAATCCCGAGATTGAGAACGCAATCCCACAAAACCCTTCACCCACTCACCATTTTGGTAATCACCTAGGGCATAATGAGATAAATTGGCAACAACAAAGTCCTTTCTATTACTCAGATTCTGATGAGGAATTTGATTATGGTGAGGCACTTAATAGCGGGGAGGTCATTAATGAAGTTAGTTTTGAAATTGAGGAAGACCCCTCCCAATGTTTTGACCCTAGGTGTAGGATTGAGAAAGATGGCCCCTTTAACATGCAATTCCCTTGCAAAATAGGACTAGAAGGGTTCGATGCTTATTTGAATTCATTCTTACCTTTAAACTTAATATCAAGGGATCTATACAACAAAATCAAGGTCAATGAGTTAACCTATCAAGGGAACAATGTTGTTGAAGCAGTAATTCATTTGCACGTGTTTGTCGGAAGTTTTGCTTATTTGGTAGAGTTCATGGTCTTAGAAGACTTAGGAGAATTTATAGATAAGGACCTCACTCAAGTAATTTTTGGAAAACCTTTCAAAAAATTGACTAGGTTGAATGAACGAATTATTGATGGTCTAATTACATTCTCTGATGAAGTTGAAGATTTCATCTACCAAATGCCACGCGCTCATCCTAGGTTTAAACATAAGGACATTGAGGCTTGTAATAGAATGACCTATATTCCATTGCTTAGTGAAAGGGATAGGCAAAGTGGGCTTAGGTACCCATATGAGAAAACTAAGCGGTATTACAAAAAATGCCTTGAATTAGGAGATGATTACAAAAAGAATGAAAGAGCGTTGGAATGGCTTAAGTATGAGCACGAGAGCGTGCGTGAAGTCACGTAGGGGCACGACTACGATTCTAGCTACAAGACTCTTAAATAAAGAAAAGCGCTTCGTGGGAGGCAACCTATGCTTAATTGTTTGCTTGTTAGTGTCATATATATTTTATTAATTGTTTATCCCCATGTTTAAATTTGTAAAAATGCTTTATTTTGTTTTTAACCTCGTCTTAATTGCATATAAAGGTATTTTACATAAGGGATAAGTGTAGGGAGGATTACACACGTTTTCAAAAGAAACGTAAACATGAGAATAACAATTAACTAAAAGATATGTATGTTTGTTTGTTCGAGTCAAATGCTTGTATCGAGTCATAATGGATGTTTTTGCAGAAATTTTTCCAGATTCTAAAGATGTAAATTTTCCAGATTTTTTTTCAGAAAATCGCAGAACAGTGTTTGTCAGGATAACCTGACGGCGTCAGGATTGCAACCTGACGGCGTCAGGAAGGAGTAAAAACATCAGATCACTTTTTCTCATTTTCTGAGCTACTTATAAATTTTTGGAATTTTCCAGGTCTTAATTTTCTTAGAAATTCTGTAAACATCCATTCCACAAGCATTATATCCTAGTTTAAATCGAGTCTTATATATATTATTACCGCCGATTTTACGCGAAGGTTTCGTTTATTTTGTTCAAGTGTGCAGGTTTAGTTTGTCAAGAAGAAGTTACACAAGATTGGAAGGAACTTTTCACGCAATAATTCTTCTTGGAAAGGATTTAACCACCACTTTACACGGATCCTACCGAGCTAATCAGGGGAGTATTAGTTTCTTTCATTTTTTTTAATTACCTTCCATTATCATAACTTTGATACTTTCGGGGAACATTGGGGACAATGTTCAGTTTAAGTGTAGGGAGGGAAAATAAAACGGGAACTTTGAAACTATACTTATCCTTGATTATTTGCTTTGTCCAATTGTATTTGTGTAATAAACCATGAGAAAATGTCGGTTAGGGTAATTTTGGCACCAAATTTAAAATTTATCATGATATATAGGAGTGGGCCATTAGTCTTAACAAAAGCGTCTGTTGGAATCACTCCTAAACAGTATTTCAAGTATTTATATTTCATATGTAATAGGTAGCTTTATTCTGGCCTTTATGTTTGTTTAAGGTCCAGCTTATGTAGAAGGCCCATAAGCTGAGGCCCAAGCCCAATAAGGAATAGGGAAGGAGAGGGAGTGTTGCCCTAGCTCCTTGCCTATATAAACTATTGTAAACCCTCATTTGAGGGTTGGTTGTTCAAGTTTTCTTTTCACATACTCTCTTTGCCTTAACCGTGTTTAGTATTACGTGTGTGTGTGCGTGATAACTTGTTCATCCGCCTTTATCTCTTCTCTATAAGCTTGTGTTGTAAAACTAGTGACCTAACAGTGGTATCAATCGCCAAATAGTTGGGTGTACTCGTTTGTTTTTGAAGTTTTGATTTGGGTCTTACGCGTAAAGATAACACAATCTTTGGTTCGCTTAAAAACTAATTTTTTACACTTTTGAATCCAAGATTCTTGTACTTTCAACGTTATTAGGTGTTAAACTATTGGTTTTTGGCAAAAAGTTTGGAACTTTACGTGTTTTTCCTTGTTTTTAAGCTTGTTTTTGTACGCGTGTGTTATCCTACGCATAACCGTTTTAAGTGCTTTGGATCATCAAGTTTCACACTTTTGTGTTATTTTGGTGTTATTGAAGCTATTTCAACACACAAAAACTGGTTTAGAAACACATTTGGTTAGAATCACAGTTACGAGTAATCTTACGCGTAACAAAACCCTAAAATTACGCGTAAGACTTTCCTTGGTTTGATCTTCAATTTTCTGGTTTATTCCGTGTTTTCTTACTTGGATAAGTCTGAAAATACGTCGACTTTGGATATCTTTTGCACTGTGAAGTGTAAAAGATCACTTGGGATAAAACCCTAATCTTACGCTTAAGCATAAAGCTTACGCGTAGAAAATCTTACGCTTAAGATTCATCTTACGCGTAGACTTAGTCCTACGCATAAGGTAATCCTACGCCTAACTTTCTACGCCTAACTTACTGTTTACGCGTAACTTTAGTTTTTTTTTCCTACTTACGCGTAAGCTAAATCCTACGCGTAACTATTCTTGTTACGCGTAACTTTTGGTGTTTTTACGCATAAGTGCTACTTGGTTCTTGTCATTTCTACGCCTAAGGATACTTCATCAACAAAGGTTCATTCGACTACAAAGATCCATTCTTACTACACAAGTTTATCATCATGTCTCAACCAGCAACTCAACCAACTGCTTCCAACACACCTTCACAGCAACAACCTCAACCTCAACAAAATCAATTGGTCCCATACAGCAACAATGCTCAAGCATATGTCAGTGAAGCCACTGAGGAAATCGATCCATTCGAAGCATTGCAACACGGATTTGTGATGATTGCTAATGCTTTTGGTCGTTACACCAACAAATCCAACAATCGAATTCGTTCCTCATCTAACACACGGACTCAAGCTGTTGTGAACAATGGACGTGTTGAAGTTCAGAATCGTGATTATGGTCGTCAGATGAGCGGTGGTCAAGGGTTTAATGCTGTGGGTAGGAATAACAACAGAGCTCAAGTGGTGGAACAGGGAAATGCTCAGAATCGGTTAAATGGTCTTCGATGCTACAACTGCAATGAGAAGGGACACCTGGCTAATGCATGCCCAAAGCCAAGGACTAGGGGCAGTGCTTATTTCAAAGAGGCCTTACTTTTGGCTCTTAAGGATGAAGCCGGTGGATCTCTCACAAACAAAGAACAGAGCTTTATGGCAGATGCAGACTCAGATGATGATATGGAGGACTTGCAGGCTAATGCAGCTGTTATGTTGATGGCTAATATGCATGAGCTACACATGAGTGATTCAGGCCCAGTGTATGACACTGATGGCTTGTCTCAGGTACCCGAACAAACCATCATCATATCTGAACTAATATCTCCGCCAATATCTGAATCCGGCACGGATCAGACTGTTCAAAATGAGTCTTCTACATCTTCTTCTGATGATTTTCAAGTTAACCCTGTAGTTACATTTGACGATCAAGATGACCTTATGGTCTCCCTTGATAATCAAATTGACTCCGTGGTCGTACTTGAGGATCTAAAGAATGATCATGTTGAGACTCACGTTGAACAAGATGATCTGTTGCCTCACCCGGATTTTGCTCGGTTAATTCAAGACCATAAAATCAAAATGGAGGAATGTTATGCATTAAATCAATCCTTAAAAAGCAAAAATGCACTGTTAACCAAGGATTTTGAATGTTTACAAATGCAACTCAACTTTTTCAAAACTCAAGAAAACCGTGAAAAAGGTTTTGAAGCCGCTTTTGCAAAATCTCATCAAAACGAAAAATATTTAGAGAGACAGATGCGTGATCTAGCCGCCTCGAAGAATGCTTTGTTGTCCGAATTAGAACAACTGAAACATGAACATAAAAAGCAAATTAACGCTCTCACCTTGGAAAATCAAAATGCTAAGGCTGAGTTGTTAAATTGTCAAAAACAGTTCTCCGCATACAAAAAGCATTCAACGAATCGGGTAGATGACCTTCTTGCAGAAATTCTCGGTTTGCAAAACAAAATCAAAGAGTTTAAAACTGTTGTTTACAAACATGGTGAATCAGTAACAGCTATTGAAAAGTTTACCTTAAAACCTAATCCAAATGGATATGGAAAAAATCTAGCTGATTACAAACCAAAGCTTTCACTAAAAACATTCAAACCAACTCCTGAAGTTTCCAGTGCACAATAAAAAATTGATAATACTGTCATGAGTGTTGTTGAATACCATCGTCAAGAGGAATTAGATGCAGAAGACGAGAGTCGATCAAAATTAAAAAATGTTGTTTACAACAAACCTTTTAATTACAAAAATGCGGTCACTTTCGTCACACCAACGGATTCAACTAACACACCAAGGGTTATCATCAAAACACTTGAGTCTTCTATTGTCAATCCCAAAACAGACTTTGCACAAACTTATGGTCCTTTACCTTCCATTAGTGAAGTAAACTCAAAACCTGAAGATCGAAAAATACTTCGATATTTTGACATTTTCATGGCTGACCTCAAAATTTTACAACATGAGATAGAATATCGATCTGAAATAAAAGTTGAACATTTTCAATCGCCTCTGGCGCGAGAACAAAGAGACATTTTTCAGAAAAATCTTTTACCTAATGTTAAAAACTTGAAAAGTTGTGCAATTGCCTGGGAAAAGGATTTTCATAAGGAACTTGGGGTAATGAAAAACGTTTTCGAGAAAACAGAAACATCTATTACTAACACAAAACGCAAAAAGAAACTGTTGAGAAAAGATGTTGATCGACTCTTGGAAGATGTTATCTGTGCTGATATCCATAATGTTGTGCTATTCTATTCGTTGCCATATGCATCTGATCATATCTCTGCTGATACTGTTGACACTGTTGTTACTGTTGAAAACACCGATAATGTGCTTCAGATCGAGTCTTTAAAAGCTGAAAATAAACGATTACACACGGAAATTTACAATACAAAACGACGTCTACATTGGTGTGAAAAAGATATTCACAACCATCAACTTAGTTTTCAAAAGAAAATCGCTCAATTGAGTGCAAAATCTTCTGATACTAAAATTGAGCATCTGGATGATCAAAACGTGTCTTTGAAAAGTCAAATCTCAAAATATGAACAAGAACTTTTAAAAGTTAAACAGGAATATGGTGTCATATTTGATTTACTCAAAAAGACTCGCGATGAAGCATCTAATGAACTTGATCACTATCTGGCTCACACTAGAGATGTCATGAATTTTGCTGGTAATATTCGTTCTGAAAATCAAGATCTGATTCACACCATCTCTAAGCTACGGGAAATGTTAGGAAAGTATGAACAACTCCCGCCTACTGTGATTAAGAGATTAGCACCAGTCACACTTAGTAATCGTGAACATAGAATTTCTACTGCCAAATCACAAGTTGCTAATGTGTTTCCCTCTACTGAAACAGGAATAGTTGCACCTTTTCCAAACGTCCGCACTTCACAGCCTAGGAGCACTCAAACGAAGAATAGGAAGTTGCGACCTAAGAAAAGATCAATAAGGAATGCTAAAGTAGAAGAACACCCTAGGAATCTGAATAAAACTCAAGTTACTTCCACTATAGATGTTGCGTCTGGCAAATGTAATAGAAATAGTGATGTAACGAATGCTAAACCGTTAAGTACCTTTGATATTCAGTCTGATGCACCTTGTGATATTTGTCAAAAGAGTATGAATTCTGATTGTCATGACAAATGTGTTGCTAAAGCTATAATCTCTAGATTACGGAATCCTAAGAATCGGAATACCTCTAGGCCCACTAATCATTCTAAGTCTGTGCTTGGTAAACCACCTTCTTTAGATTCTAAGGCAACCATTGCTATCACAGTAGCTCCCACTACACCTCCTAAGAATGTAGTATCATCTAGTGCTTTCACTAAGACTAAAGCAAAGAGTAGTTATAGATGGCAGAAATGGATATATAACACACTAGGATTTAAATGGATGCCTAAAATTATAAATGTGTGTATGTCTAACATATCTGCTTCGGAACCCTCCCACATTTCGGGTTCCACATCTACTTCTATTCCATCTGTGTCGTCTGTGTGTACTACAGGTGATACAGATCATTCTCTGGATTGTTGATAGCGGATGTTCCCGACACATGACAGGCAACCTTAAACTGTTATCAAACTTTATTGCAAAGTTCATTGGCACTGTCAGATTCGGGAACGATCACTTCGCAGCCATCATGGGCTACGGAGATTATGTTAATGGGAACATCGAAATCAGCAGGGTTTACTATGTGGAAGGCCTCGGTCACAATCTGTTTTCAGTAGGTCAATTTTGTGATGGAGATTTGGAGGTTGCTTTCAGGGAGAAAACTTGTTTCATTCGTGATCTACAAGGAAACGACCTAATGTCTGGCTCGCGTAATTCTAGTCTCTACACTATCTCTATGCAAGACATGGTTGCTTCCTCTCCCGTTTGCTTACTTTCAAAGGCAACATCTACAAAATCATGGCTATGGCACCGTCGTCTATCACATTTAAACTTTCAAACCATCACCAACCTTGCTCGACACAAACTAGTTGAAGGACTCCCACGATTCCGGTATTCAAAAGATCACCTTTGCTCAGCATGTGAACAAGGGAAAAGCACTCGTGCTCATTTTCCTTCAAAGGTGGAACACAGCTCTCAGCATGTGCTTCATCTTCTTCACATGGATTTGTGTGGCCCGATGCGCGTGCAAACGATCAATGGCAAACGCTACATTTTAGTAATTGTTGATGACTACTCACGATGGACTTGGGTCTATTTTCTTCGTAGCAAAGACCAAGCTCCACAAATGATCATCACCTTTCTCACAAAGATACAGGTTCAGCTCCGCAACACCGTCAGGATTATTCGGACAGACAAAGGAACTGAATTTGTTAACAAAACCCTTCGTGAATTTTATGAGAAAGTGGGAATTCAGCATCAAACATCTATTGCACGGACACCTGAACAAAACGGAGTTGTTGAAAGACGAAACCGAACGTTAGTGGAAGCTGCAAGAACAATGTTAATCAATGCTAAACTTCCAGATTACTTATGGGCAGAAGCTGTATCTACTGCATGCTATACTCAAAACCGTTCTATGATCACAAAACGCCACAACAAAACACCTTTTGAGCTTGTCCACAACTACAAACCGAACCTCAAACACTTTCATGTATTTGGATCCCTTTGCTATCCGAATAATGATCGTGATGATTTTGGAAAGCTCAAAGCAAAAGCTGATATTGGAGTCTTTATTGGATACTGTGACAATTCTAAAGGTTTCCGAATCTGGAATCGTCGAACTAAGGAGGTAATGGAAACGATTCATGCTCATTTCGATGAACTCACGGAAATGGCTTCTGAGTATAACAGCTTAGAACCCGGTCACAACCGTTTAAACTTCCCTCAACCCCCATCATCAGCTGAAGAAAGCCCTCAGCTAACTCGTCAACAAATGGAAAGGTTATTTGCTCCTCTGTTCTGTGACGATATTGATGAACGTGCTCCTGGTGTATCCGCTGTTTCCGCTGCACAACCTGATAATATTCCTATACCTGATACACCTGCTACAACAACTACTGTTGAAGATGCACCTACACCAATTGACTCCAACACAACAGTTGAACACACCGCTTCCAACAATGATGAACCAGTTGATGATATTCTGAATGAAGTACCCCCACCCGCAGATTTTGATCCAAATGCGTTCTTCAACCCATTTGCAAATGAGACTGCTGCACCAGATGTTGCGGAATCTTCAACAAACAATTTGAATCCTCAGAATCTGCACAATGTATACCAACATCAACCCTCTACACATAGATGGACAAAAGACCATCCTCTGGCTAACATCATTGGCAACCCGAATCAACCAGTCGTTACGAGACAACGTCTTCACTCAGATGGTGAACACTGCATTTATGCACTCACTGTCTGCCAATCAGAACCTAAAAACATTAAAGACGCAATGACAAAAGACAACTGGATTGAATCCATGCAAGAAGAACTCAACCAATTCAAACGTCTTGAAGTATGGGAACTGGTTGAAAGACCAACAGGGGTCTACGTCATTGGTCTAAAATGGATTTGGAAAAACAAATTGGATGCTGAAGGGAATGTCATCCGAAACAAGTCACGGCTAGTTGCTAAGGGTTATCGTCAGGAAGAAGGGATAGACTTTGAAGAATCTTTTGCTCCGGTTGCTCGTCTTGAGGCTGTTCGGATATTTCTCGCGTTCGCGGCTCACATGAACATGACGGTCTATCAGATGGATGTCAAAACGGCGTTTCTAAATGGACAACTTAAAGAAACGGTCTATGTCAGCCAACCAGATGGATTCGTTGATCCTGAGTTCCCGAACCATGTCTACAAACAGAACAAAGCTCTTTATGGTCTCAAACAAGCCCCTCGGGCATGGTACGATAAGCTATCATCTTTCCTCATTGCCAATAATTTCACCAAAGGCTCGGTTGACCCAACTCTTTTTATACAATATCACGGGGCACACATCTTAATTGTTCAAATTTACGTGGATGACATCATTTTTGGGTCAACACATAAAAAGTTTTCAATCGCTTTTGCAAAACTCATGAAGAAAAATTTTGAAATGTCCATGATGGGTGAACTTACGTTCTTTCTAGGACTGCAAGTTCATCAATCACCCCGTGGTATTTTCTTGAGTCAGTCCAAATATGCCCTTGAACTGTTAAACAAATTTGGAATGAATACCTGTGATACTTATGCCACACCAATGGCTCATACCAAGAAGCTAGATGCTGATTTACATGGGAAACTAGTTGACCCCACCAAATACCGAAGTATTATTGGGTCCCTCATGTATCTAACAGCTAGCAGACCTGATATTGTCTTTGCCGTTTATCTATGCTCCCGTTATCAGTCGCGACCAACTGAAACCCACCTCTCTGAGGCTAAAAGAATCCTCCGATACATAAAGGGAACCATTAATTTGGGGATCTGGTATCCGAAGGATTCTGGTTTTGAACTAATCGCTTTTTCAGACGCTGATCACGCAGGATGCTTAGACTCAAGGAAAAGTACTTCAGGAGCTCTACAATTTCTCGGTGATAAACTGGTGTCTTGGCAATCAAAGAAGCAGGATTGTACATCGCTGTCATCAACTGAAGCAGAATATGTAGCCATGTCCGCGTGTTGTGCTCAAGTCATTTGGATGAGAACACAACTCAAAGACTATGGTTATGTATTTGACAGAATCCCGATGTACTGCGACAATCGGAGTGCCATTGCAATCTCGTGCAACTCAGTCCAGCACTCGAAATCAAAGCACATCGATCTACGCTATCATTTCATCAAGGACCACGTAGAACAGGGTACCGTTGAACTATACTTTGTGGGTACTGAATACCAATTGGCAGATCTGCTCACCAAAGCCTTGCCTCCCGCTAGGTTTAATGAGTTGGTCCACCGGATTGGTATGAGGTGTTTGACTCAAGAGGAATTGGATGACCTCTTAAAACAGTCTTAAAAACCTGTCAAACACCAAAACCTCTTTTGTAAATAAATTTTCAAAAACAAAATACAAAAATATAAAATCCGATAAAACAACAAAAATATTCTTCTAATCTATATTTCTTTCAACATGGCAAGTACATTTCTTCCGTCAACACTTTAATCTTTCAAAATTCAGTATTTTTCCGATCAAGTGTTGAGGGGGAGAAAATAATCCATTAACTGTTTCAAAACATCTGTGTACTTGCATGTTATCACATCTCGGTTGATTCTTTTACAAATGGTGGTACATTTCCTGGTTCAAAGACACTCCTCGGACTTTAATTAACAACCTTTCATTATTTTCTCAAGTCGAGGGGGAGTGTCGTCAAGGTTCTTTTCTAAAAACTTCATTTGGTAACAAAATTAGGAAGTTAAAAAGCTTTGGATGAAAATGGAAAAGGTGGAGGGACCAAAAATGTCAAAATGATAAAGTCTATTTTAATAAATAATCCTCTCCACCTAAACCTTTCACTTCTCATTTGCATTCTTAACCTCAAAAAGATCCTACGCCTAATAATCTCTCAACAAAACCGTGCTTTTGATCATCAAGTTGTAAGTAGTTTCTTGTGTAAAACATGTTTCTAAGCATAGGTATTTAATCTCATTCAAATCCTATGGCTAAAACGATTTTTACGCGTGATTATGTGTTCTACGCATAAGCGTATGAACACACAATCATTGTGTGTATGTTTGGGGTAAAATGGTTTGTCTCAAAACGTTTCTTAAGCATCAAGGATAACATTTTTACCATCAAAATCCACCCAGAAACTCAAAATTGATGAGTTTTAAAAACTAGGGTTTATTAGTCGATTTGGGTGTTTCTAAATGTGAAGTGTCTTGGTTAAAAAGATTGTTGTTTTATGCTCTTGAGTTGTTAAATTGATGATTTCCTAAGTCTATGGCCACCCAGAAACACGAATTGATCATCAATTCGAAACTAGGGTTTAAAGCTTATAAACTTTGGGTATTCTTGATTCACAACAATTTGGATGTTATAACTTGGCCTAATGACTATACCAACACTCTTGAACTACCAGAATTTAAATGGTGCATAATCTACGGCTAGAATCCATACGCGTAGATCTAGGGTTTAGTCTACGCGTATGCAATTCTACGCATAACTGTGTAACAAATGTTATTGCCATGATCTGATGATAAAATGTTTGTATGTGTTAATATTGATGATTTGATAAATTTATTTCAGGATTGCTACGCTTAGAATTCAGAATCAAGGTCATTTGATTATCTACGCATAAGGATTACCTTACGCGTAGCTGGTTATGCATAAGACTTGTCTTACGCGTAGCTTCTACGCTTAAGGTTCTACAGTGGGACTACGCGTATCCTGTGAAGGATATGCGTAAACAGTGACCTCTACGCATAAGGTCTACTCTTACGAGTAAGCCTTACGCGTAAGGTTTTTATACGCCTACGCGTAAGCTCTACGCGTAAGGTCCCCTTTTTCCTACGCGTAACATTTCTTACGCATAAGAAAGGATCCTACGCATAAGCTTTCGCCTACGCGTATGTCACGACTGTTTACGCGTAACTTTGTCAATCCTACGCTTAAGCCATTTTTGACCTTCATTGTGAATTGTTACGTGTACAAAACTTGTTAATAAACTTATCATAACGTCACGAATCCAATAATGTCACTAATAAACCAAAACGTTTGATATGTTGTGAACAATAAGTGATAACATAAGCTTTAAAACTTAAAGTTAACTAACTCACGAAACATTTCACGACGTCATTAGACTATTGGACATACAAGTGACTTAGGACTCGTAACAATCATTGACGTTGTACATTAAATAACTAGACAATAAGACCTTCTGTTGACTAACATTATGTCTTTCGATATGTTGGTTCTTTTGGCTAATATTATTTCAGATCACGACATGGCTGCTCAACCAAACATGGATGCACCAAATGTTCTCTCCATTGCTGATATCTATCCTCATGGCTATCCAATGAAGATTGGAAAGAATAATCTCCGAGTTGACTTCAGCACTCTCACTTGCTCTGAGTCTTCATGTTTAATCGCTATTGACATTCTGAGGACTCATCCATATCAGAACATGCTCACACATTCTGCAACAGTTCCTGAGATCTATATCCAACAGTTCTGGAACACCATGGAAAGGGTCAAAGGAAGGACTGCTGTAACAGTGACTCTGAACCACAAACAAGTCACTATTACACCTGAAGACTTAAGGGCTGCTCTCCTTATTCCTGAAGTCAATCCAACCAAACTTTATGCCACACCTGCTGAAGAGCTTACTCTCCAATTCTTAATCGATATCGGTTATGACGAGGCTACAGGAGTAATCACCAAGCACTCTCTCGTAGAGCTTAAGAGTATTCCTCAACCATGGAGAACACTCTACATGATCATCACCAAGTCTGTTTCTGGTCGTGACAGCGGCTATGAGCATCCTAAGCTCATAGAACTGCAAATATTTTGGGCATTCGTCAACATGAAACACATCGCTATTGAAGCTCTGATTTGGGATGACATGATGTCATTTCTCAACAAACTTGGCTCAAAGATTCCCTACATCAGATACACTAAACTGTTGATACAGAGAGCACTTGGACTTCATCCTGATATTCCCAAGAGGCTCAATGACCCCGACAATCACGACATGTTGACGGAACCTATTCTCTCTGTCAGAATCAAGGAAACGTCCACAAAGAAACAAGGTGCTGTGCTCCCAGATCTCCTTCTAACTGAAGATGTCAGAAAGCTCGAAACGTACAAAAGATATCTGGAAGCAGTCAGACAAGGCAAAGTTGGTCATCTTGACGAAAAATCTTCTGGAACACCTGTCAGGAGAACCAGAAGAGGAAGTGCAGGAAGTGTCACAAGTACAGATAGTCAAAGGAATGTTCCTAAGAAGAAACCCATTCCAAAGAGGAAACCCACTCCTAAGAAGAAAGTTCCTTCTCTAGAAGCCACTCCGATCCTTTCACTTGAACCGCAAAGACAACTCAGGGACGAGGACTCTGAGGCTACTGAATCAGATGAAGAGATCTCATACTCTGAAACTGCAAAGGATGAAAATCCCTCAGTACCAAAACCTCCAAGTCCTCAAACTATTAAAGGAAAAGAGAAGACTACTGCACTTGTACCTCAGGATGAAAGCTCTGAAGACGAAGAGCAATTGGATAAATCATACAGGAAAAAGTTTCACAACGTCCGACACACTCAAAAGGCCGCTGAATTTGCTAAAGATCAAATGGGTGGCCCCGGAGGATCAAGTGGTGCTGCCCACTCCTCTCCAGATCCTGATGCGGTTAATCAACCCGATAAGGGATCTGGTGCCGCCACTCTTCTGCAACAACAACCGCCTGTTGAAGACACCATTGAGTATGATTTTGAGAAGCAGGAAACTGAGAAAGAAAAGTCTAAGGATGAAGAGGATGATTATACAAAGTTTCTTCTGGACAGTCCAACTCACTCAAAGGAGAAAACCTCAGAAACTCCTAAGGACATGAAGTCTCCTCATGTCTCCTCATCATCGGACTCTTCATCTCATTCATCACCACCACCATCAACTAAGTCAACCAGATCATCATCCAAATCCGTGAAGAAACCACCTAAATCTTGGATTTCTCAAACACATGCAAGAATTGTGAAAGCTGTCAAACAAGTTAGAAAGAAGGACATGCTTCAAAGAAAACTTAATTGGTATGCTGAACAAATGCAGTACTTACATGATGAGAACGACGGGATGCGGAAAGATAGGAAAGCTATTCAGGAATTCATGAGAAGTCATCGTCAGGGGGAACTGAATGAAATGATTGAAGGTTACACTCAAAAGTACCTTCAGGATGTCGTTCCTAAAGTCCAAATGGAACTGGAGAAGTCAGCAAGAGAACAAACCCACAAGTTTCTTCTCGACACTGTCCCCAGTGTGACTAGAGAAATATTTTCCAGACAACTCACCCCTAACATCGTCGAATTGGTTAAACATACAATGGCCAAAGAAGCTGATCTCTCTGAATCTGAGTTAATCGCTAAACTAGTGATGCAAATGTCAAAGCGATCTGGAACGTTTACTTCAAATGAAGCTAAATTTTTCGAAGGTCTACTTGCTTTTCAACTCAGTTCATCATGCAAGGAGTCAGCCGATCAACCCAAACGGCCAAGAGATGACGATGATAAGGATAAGGACTCTGCACCTAAACGTCAGAAGCAGTCTGGTCAATCTACATCTATGCCACCTCCTCCACAACGGACTTCTTCTCAACATAAGTCTCCATCACCTCGGTCTTCTACTGATAAACCTCGGGACGATTCCGAGTTACCACCCCTGACTCATAAAACAGGTGACTACTTTGAGTACACGGGTGGTGACGATGAAGAGGTCCTTGAGCCCCAACAACAACCCACCTCACCCAAACAAGTGCAGAAACCAGTATCATCATCTCGGCATTCCAAAAAGAAGACAAAGACGACTCAACCTGGAGTCGTAACATGGCTAGATGACGATAAAACCGAAGAGTATGAATGGTTCTCCACACTTGTCAATCAAACTCCCTACCCTGATGAAGGCCAAGAATTGGTAGATGGTTCAACATTGGAGCATGCAAAACTGTTGCAAGAAAAGTTCCATGTGAAGAAAATGACGAAATCTGAATTGAAGCGAATCAAGAATGAAGCCTTTCAACTATGGAAAGACAGCTCTGAAAGTGCCCTCGAGATCGAATATCATCTTGAGAACATCGCTCGAGCTATGTCTAACAACATGGATTGGCTCAATCCGGAAGCAAACATTGACTTCACACAAAGGGACAACCCTCCATACTACACCGATTGGACCAAACCTCTACCAACAATTGGCCAAGCAGACGAACCAAGGATTCCCTTCCGATATTTCTTCAACAAAGACCTGGAATTTCTTCTCCATGGTGGCAATGGTTCGAGAAAATACACTACATCATTGACTCTTCCATTCCCAGCGGCCATCTACTCAAACTGCATAGCTATCGAGGAACGTGCAACTCACTTGTTTTCTGACAATGTGCAAGCATACGTCCAAGATGCATTGTATGGGATTCATCATTGGCCTGAACGACGAAGAATCTACTACAGAAGCTGCCTGGTTCAGAAGTCTCAACATGCAGTGTACAGCTCTAAGGACATCGTGGCCATCAAACACATTGATCTCAAGTCTAAGTGGGACTACACATTCTTAAAGAATATCATAGTCAAACGACAAGATGAACAGGACTATGGATTCTCCGAAGCTGACTTTGAGAACTTGTCCCTCAACGACATCGAAGACATGTATCTTGCCAAAGTACAGGGTCGTATGAGACAATTCTCGACTGACGTTCAACGTGAATTTATCAAGTCAGTTCTCATCTTCATTAGACGCATCGTGATCAAAGAACGTGTCGAAGATATCCAGATGGCTGTTGAATCATATCAGAAACGTGTAAACTTCACTCCACCACAGCTTGATCTTCCTGACATCAACCAGCTCAAACAACTTACGCTCATCAGCAAACCTTTCGGCGTTGTTTACCGCAGTGAACTTCGAAGAAACTGCTTAATGGCGTGTAGTGAGCTCCACAAATTTGGGGATCATACATTGAAGTTGGTTAGGGATGGATTGGCGTACAGATTGAAGGATATACGCATGAATGTTGGGAATCCTAAGCGCTGGAACTCTCAGGATAGAAGGGATGTGAGAAGGATCATCACTATGATTGATGAACGGTTGTTCAGAAGGGATCAGTTCAGACGCCTGGAGAGCTATGTTGGTGGTAGACCCAGGATAAACATCACCGGCTTTCAACGCCCTGTGCGCACTCCTGGGAACATCACTGCACTTCCTGGTACCCCTTGAATTGTTTCCTTCACATGATTTTGGATGTATGATTAAATATGTGACTGGCTTGTGCACACATAACAGTGTACAACCCGCAATTGTCAAGAAAGGACCCTGTGGTACGCCTCAGTGCCACAATCCTTATAAAAGGAGCGAAAGCTTCTTATTTTTGAGTAAAACCTATCAAACCTTTCATTTTTCAAGGTTTTGCTCAAAAAGACAAGTACTTCCCCATATGATTTCAAAACCTCAACCGTTTATATCACTAGTTGAGGGGGAGTATTTGATGAAAACTTTGTTCACAAATTTGTTCACAGTGGTCACTCTTCCCGCAACACTCAAAATGGTCATATTTATTCTCAAAATGTTTCAAAAATAACATCTTATATGCCATTTTTGAGGGGGAGAAAATTGTGTGATAAGAAATATGTTTTGTAAAGCAACATGTGCAAGCCCCTTGGCTTTCTCGTGTGCAAAGACTTAACCAATGAATTGACGATCCTTAACTGTCTGCAACTCGAAAAGACTTGTCCTGGACGGGTAATAATTTCAAGCTAGTTCGCTAGTGATGTAAACGTGTCTCGCAAAGGACTTGTCTGAGTAGAAAGTACCATTCGAGAAACTTTTGATAGACATGAACTCTGACGGGTATGACAACCTTTCGAGGTTTGTTTACACCTTCAAGATAGTTATTAGAGCTAGTTGTCACCTAAAAGCTGACAATGTATCTCTTTAACTATTCAACGTAACCGTGTCTCGCGGGAGATTGTCTATCTTTAGTGGATCAATTCAATAAGTGCGCGCTCTTCCCTCACTGTGCATTTAACCATTAATACTATTAAGCACATGTGGAGGGGGAGTATTTATGCAAAAACTTATCTCTCACTGTGGTTCAAACATGTTTTTCATTTACAAACCCTTTGAGAGATATTTTAACTTACAGTGGTTATAATGGCAAACATAGGTCAGTCATGGAGTTATAAGGTGACTAAGGTTAGGAATAACCGTCCTATGATCTGCCAGAGCCGGAGGGATCTACCCAAGGACACTACCATTAGTTAGTGTTAGAAGTCCTTAGGAATGATTATAAAAAGGAGAAAATGAGAATCGGAGAAAGAAGGAGTTGAAGAATCAAAAAGAAATGTAAAGTAAAGGGTGAAAAGAAATAGCCCTCCAGATTATTCAACTTAGGGCAGACACCGGGTTCAATTCATATGCTACTGGTTGTCACTTAGTGACACTGGTATTGAAGATTAAAAGTCGTCATGGACCCAGTGACGCATGCACTAAACCTTCTTAGCCACTCAAGTTTCTCTCAACAGAAATTTGTTTCATTCTCACAGGGAACCCTACATAAACTATTGGCTTTCTCTTAGAGATCGCTGGTATTGAAGAAGGAGACCCTCTCCCTAGTCTCCGCTCAGGAAAACCAAAACGCACTATTGAGTCTAGAGCCACGAGATTCATCAAAAGATCTCTTAGGAACACTTGACATTTAATCACTTGTTGATCAACAAATAAGATCTTCAGTGATTCAGTGGTTCATATCGAGTCCTTCACAGATCTTAGCAATCTGTCGAGAACATTTATGAGAGGTTCACATCTGTGATCCTCAGTGATTGAATGGAAACTCCTGCCGGGGTCAACATCAAACAGCCCTGACAGCAGGTCACTTCGGTAACTCCCCGTGGATTACGCGGAGTGTGTCTCAAACGGTCTACAGTCGTGAGGTGATGCTTCGGTGTACCTCAGCGACTCATCTGAACTGTAGACGTACTTCGGTACATCGCGTTATCTCACTTGTGGGACTCCAGTTCAGGAACGGCCTTTGTAAGAATTAGAGTTGTGTTTTCACACTATGCTGTTAACACTCTCGAAGTTCAAACTTGTAAGTGCCGGAAACCGCTTATTACTAACCGTTTGAAATGTTTTCTTCTTATGGAAGCTCCGGAGCGGGATGATCGTGCTGATTCTTCTCATCCTCACGCCAACATCATCACTAATGGAAGTTCTATTCTAATGCAACACAACAGTCAGAAGGATTCTTCATCAACCAAAGAATCTACAAAGTTAAAGACTTAAAGAACTTCATCAGTATTGATTTCCACCGTCAAAGAGCGTGTGAGCATGTTGAAGAATGACGTGGAGACACTGGAGCAGCGAAGCAGACCTGAGGCAGACTGATGCAGACAACAACATACTATCACTTTCACCACAAAGAACAATGATCAAAGAACAAAGTTAAAGATGACGTCGAAGCATAACTGCTCAAAGATAACGATCTCTCTACACTGGGGAGATTGTTCAAATCAAGACAATTCCTCTCACAAGAAAGAAGAATGTCAGAAGACGTCACCGCTACTATTACATCAACGCCTTCACCGTTTACATTCATATATACTTGAGGGGGAGATTGTTGGAATCACTCCTAAACAGTATTTCAAGTATTTATATTTCATATGTAATAGGTAGCTTTATTCTGGCCTTTATGTTTGTTTAAGGTCCAGCTTATGTAGAAGGCCCATAAGCTGAGGCCCAAGCCCAATAAGGAATAGGGAAGGAGAGGGAGTGTTGCCCTAGCTCCTTGCCTATATAAACTATTGTAAACCCTCATTTGAGGGTTGGTTGTTCAAGTTTTCTTTTCACATACTCTCTTTGCCTTAACCGTGTTTAGTATTACGTGTGTGTGTGCGTGATAACTTGTTCATCCGCCTTTATCTCTTCTCTATAAGCTTGTGTTGTAAAACTAGTGACCTAACAGCGTCTCACGGATAGGAAATTGCATGACTAGCACAAAAACCATTTACCACCTAAATTCCACCCAAAATGTGAGGATCGCCCTTAGATTAGTAGGAATTAAAGCATTCATCTTTAATGCTTAGAGTGTGAACCGGTAGTATATTAGATTCTAGAACTTGTTTTGTGATGCATTCCGAGATCGCAAGTGAGACTACACTTGTGTAGTTAGGAATAACTAAATGATAAGAGGCATTAGGATAACCCTTGTTTGATACCCGTAATATAATTACTTCTTCCACATCGGTTGAGTAATTCCCCCACACCCTTTGCGTTGTACTCATCTTTAGTACACGATACCCCTAGTTAACCCCTCAGAGCCTATCCTTTTCACGGTTCTCGTGATGTTTCGGTTTTTCCGGAATATCAATGAAGAGCATTGTTTACACCCCACCCCCAAATATACACCCAAATCGCCTTAGCCTACCCCTTATGCACTCCTTTTAGTCCAAATGTTTGTTATCACCCTAAACCCTTAGTTCAATTATCTGGTTGCTTGCATGAGTTGCTAAGTCGAGTCATATCCTTTGTATACAGTTTTGGGACGATTAGGATTCATGGAAAAAGTTAAAGTTTATGAAATGACGGGAAGGGAACGTTAAATTCAAATTCCCTTTGTTTGCGTAATAATGTACCCCAAGTGTTTTGATCTTTTCAATTCGGGTCAAATTAGTGTTAGAGTAATAAAAACTCAAGTGTAGGGATGTGCCTATAAATCCCTATCATTTTGATGTTACCGTAGAGGATGGTAGAGTAAAAGTGTATGAAAAAAAAAAAAATCGAAAAAAAATTAGAAAAAAAAAAAAAAAAAAAACCATACGGGCTACCATCCTACATCTATCCTTTAAATTTATGTTTGTTTATTTCCGTTACCTAGAGTTTTAGAGTGTCGAGTCTTGGCTTAGCAACGCCATTCTTCGTATGCATTTAACATAGAGATTTTTTACTTACCACCACTAAATAGCCTATCCCACCAAACCCTTGTTTCCCTATCGTAAGCCTAATATTACAACCCTTTAAAGACCTCTTTGATAGTCTTTCCTAGGTGCTTACGCCAAAGCGATGGAGGTTTGATCTATTCTCAAGCCTATGGTAATCTATGTACTAGGACCGGTTAATGAGTGTTTATCTTCCATTTCCTAATTGTTATATTTCATATATACACCCGAGAGAGATGTGAGTATCCAAACACCCCATGTGAGGTACTAGTATGTAATTTCCGTGCTTGTTATGACTTTTGCGGGGCTTATATGTGTTGTGGACCGTTTTAAATCAATGCTTCATGACCCCTAACTTATAAATTAATTGGCTAAAAGCACATTTTCTTGAGGACAAGCAAATAACAAGTGTAGGGATATTTGATAAGGTTTTAAAAGGTACCATTTTGAGGGGTCGTTTAAGCCCTTATTTGATCATTTTTGTATCCGTTATTGCTTAATATCGTTCCTTTTCACTTTTTAGGTCTCTTGAAGGCAAAATGCTGGAATGACACTTATTTGGACGAAAAGGCGCGAATATACGAAGAAAATGGCCAAAGTCAGAATCGAGACACTCAAAGCTGCTGAAAACATAAGGCGACGGCGTCACTGCTTAACTGCGACGCCGTCGGAGAAATTTGTGACGATACAGAAGAGAAATTGCTTGTTTTTGGAGGACGGCGTCGGGCTTTAAAAGAGTAGGCAGTCGCAACTCAGACGGCCTAGATGCGACCCAGACGACTTCAGAAGCTGAAGAGGACGGCGTCACAAACATAAGGTGACGCCGTCGCAAGGTTAACGTGGCCAAGACGAAACCCTAATGACGGCGACACGACGGCGTCACAAAACATAAGGTGACGCCGTCGCATATGTAATATTATATATAGAATCCGAATTTTTCAGTTTTAAGAGAGTCTTTTTGGAGTAAAAACCTAAAACCGAACCAAGGGTGTCTTGTACAGTATTTTAGGGTTCCAAACACTATCTTACATCAAGATAAGTATTTACTTCATCAATTCAATTATGTCTTTGATTATTTGTGTGTATGCTTGCATGTTCTCCATGTCCGGCTAATTTATTTGTATGTTTGCTTAGGGAGTATGAAACTTAATTATTGAATATTGATTGGTTGTTTCTTATCTTAGTTGATTAATGATCTAGTAATGCGATAGGTCATTCGTTGTGTACTTAATGCTTGATTCATCTTTGTGAACCTTAGAATATAATTACCTGAGTAGTTGTAAGCTAAATCATCCAAAGAGTACCTTAGAGTAAGAGTTTATTATCCCTAGTGGGTTTTGTAGACGAGACCCTTTGGTAAGTTCAAAGAGTTAGGGAGAAACGCATACCCTACAAATTTAGACACACAACGCAACTAAGAATAAGGACGTGACAACTCAACCATCAATAGGAGATAATTAAAGAGTAGTAAAACCTAAGTAAACACATCTTTAAACTATCATACGAGCACACATTAATTAGACATAGACTTCCACCACCTTAGTTTAGATAATTAGATAATAGTAGAGTAATCGGTAGAAATACCAACCCCCCCAAATCCAAACCCCGAGATTCGTACTTTTCCTTTTCTAAAAAATATAAAAAGATAAAAAATAATCTTCCTCAACCCCAACCTTAGCGTAGTAACTTCTCACTAGCATTCCTATTCCCCTAGAGAACGATATCAATTCCCGTGGCTTACCCTAATACTACACTACAATGATTAGGTTCACTGCCTAGGGTGTTGAAAAACTTGCTCGACGAAAAGGAAGTTCCTTTGACCCTGAACGCGCTGTGTAAGCGTATCAGGAAGACCACCTACCCTTGACTTCATGAGACCATTTGGGTGTCATGTATCTATTCTCAATACCTTGGATTATCTGGGCAAATTTGATGAAATGGCTGATGAAGGGTATTTTGTTGGGTATTTCATGGTTAGTAAAGCTTTCAGAGTATTCAACTTAAGAACCCAAAAGATTGAAGAGAATCTGCATGTTGAGTTCCTAGAAAACAAAGTCAATGTCAAAGGAACTGGTCCAGAAAGACTGTTTGATCTTGATACTCTAACAAACACTATGAATTATGTTCCTGTTTCTACAGGAACATCTTCTTTTGATTTTGCAGGTTCAGAAGAGTTTCTTGATGATGATGAACCATGCAAGGATCCTGCTGATAATCAAGATGAATTCAATATACCTCTTTGGGGCTATGCAGATTATGATGATATATCAAGAACTGAAAATGCTCATCCTTCTAGTGATGTGAATAAAGAAGGAGATGGCAACTTGAATGCTGAAAGTTCTGAAAGCAGTGGAAACTCAAATTCCACTGTTAGGCAAAATGTTTCCACTGCAACACCAGATGTAGGAATCACCACTCCAGTTACTATGGAAGCTCAAGCCAATGATGTTGAAATTTCTAATATGCCAAGTGAGATTGCAGTTCCTCAGACTCCCGACACCACTGTTCATAAATCACATCCTCTTGAAAATGTAATTGGGGATGTCTATTCATCTGTGAAGACTAGAAGACAAACAAAGCTGCCTGATGTTCATGGATTCATAAGTAAAATATATGAATCTAAAATACATGAAGGCAAGAATGAATGTCTATTTATGTGTTTTCTGTCACAAATGGAGCCAAAGAATGTTTACAAGGCACTTGAAGATGAAAGTTGGGTGGAAGCAATGCAAGAAGAGCTGCTCCAATTTAAGCTTCAAAAGGTATGGGTGCTTTGTGATTTGCCTTCTGGCAAGAAGGTAATAGGTACTAAATGGGTGTTCAGAAACAAGAAAGATGAAAGGGGAATTGTTATCAGAAACAAAGCTAGGCTTGTGGCTCAAGGATACACTCAAGAAGAGGGTATTGATTATGAAGAGGTATTTGCCCCAGTTGCACGAATTGAAGCAATTAGGCTGTTCTTAGCCTATGCATCCTTTATGGGCTTCAAAGTCTATCAAATGGATGTAAAAAGTGCTTTTCTATATGGGCAGATAGATGAGGAAGTTTATGTTTCACAACCTCCAGGCTTTGAAGACCCTGAATATCCTAACAAAGTCTACAGGGTAGTTAAAGCTTTGTATGGCTTGCATCAAGCACCAAGGAAATGGTATGAAACCTTGACTACTTATCTTCTTGCAAATGGGTTTCATAGAGGCAGAGTGGATCAAACTTTGTTCATCAAGAAAGACAAAAATGATATTCTGCTTGTTCAAGTTTATGTTGATGATATTATTTTTGGATCTACAAAGCCAGAGATGTGCAAAGATTTTGAGAAACTGATGAAAGAAGAATTTCAGATGAGTTCTATGGGTGAACTCACATTCTTTTTGGGACTTCAAGTAATACAAAAGCCAGATGGTATTTTCATCAATCAAGATAAATATGTGGCTGAGATACTAAGGAAGTTCAAGTTTTCTGATGCAAAGTCATCCAGCACTCCTGCAGACAAGACTACACATCTACTTCTTAAGGAAAATAGTGGTGAAGTTGTTGATGTGCATATGTATAGGTCTATGATTGGTTCCTTAATGTACCTTACATCATCTAGACCAGATATTATGTTTGCTGTGTGTGCTTGTGCAAGGTTTCAAGTTACTCCCAAGTTCTCTCACTTGACTGCTGTGAAGAAGATTTTCAGATATCTTAAAGCATTTCTTACTCTGGGATTGTGGTACTCTAGAGATTCTCCTTAAGATCTGGTTACTTACTCAGATAGTGACTATGCTGGAGCTAGCTTGGATAGAAAATCTACAACTGGTGGATGTCAATTTATTGGCAATAGGTTAGTGTCATGGCAGTGCAAGAAGCAAACAATGGTGGCTAATTCTTCAACTGAAGCAGAGTATATTGCTGCTGCAAGTTGCTGTGCTCAAGTTCTATGGCTTCAGAATCAACTTTTGGACTATGGGTACAATTTTATGAATACCATCATTCATATTGACAATAGCAGTACCATATGCATCATTAAGAATCCTGTTCAACATACAAAGACCAAACATATTGAAATTAGACATCATTTCATTAGAGACTGTTATGAAAAGGGACTAATTCAAGTTGTCAAAATTCATACTGATGACAACTATGCTGATTTGTTAACAAAAGGTCTTGATGTGGGAAGATTTCAGTACTTGGTCACAGGTATTGGAATGCTTAATCCATAATTATGTTAGTGTTGAGGGGAGGCTGTTGGGTACTGAAATTGTTGTATGAGTTTGTATATCAAGTTTTGATGAGGAGTTGGAGTTAAAAGGTGTATATCTAAGATACACAATAAATGGTTATTGATTCACCATGTCTAATACACATAAGAATCAACTAGTCCAGAGCAAACGGCTACTGGTAAAGACTTGACAAATCCGTTTATGGTTGATAGTTTACCAAAAACTATATGGTTATCAACTCACCATATTCTTTATGATTAAGAGTTGGCTAGTCCATAGCAAACGGCTCATGGTAAAGACATATCAAATCCGTTGATAGCTGATAGTTTGCTAAAAACTATGATGGGAGCAGTCTAGTTTACTAATGATTTTATTTCCCACTGCTCTTTGAAATTTTTGTGAAAAATTACCACTGCTAGTTCACAGTTTCTGCTGACAGTGTTATTTTACCACTGCTGTTCTAGCCGTTACAACTGATTGTGTCAGTAAATTTATTTTTTACTAGCCGTTGAAAGTAACCACTGATAGTCATATATATAGGGTTAATATTTTAAGTAAATTATCTTCTTTCTAAATTATAACTACTTTCTAAAGATAATTTTACTTGCGCATCAAGTCTAAACCCTAACCCTATATATCTTTCTTTTTCAATTGGCTAGTCATTCTTTCAATTCTTACTGACATAATAATATTTTTCATCCAAAGTTTCTATGGCATCTTTGAACTTTGCAGATGCGCACAACCTAGTGGCCTACCTACAAAAGTCTAACGAGAAGAGTGGCCATGTTTTTCATCAGATTGTGGATTTTCTTCATACTACTCATATAAGGTATGCTTTGATTTTCAAACCCACAATCTATATCTCTCAAATCAAACAGTTTTGGACTTCTGCTCAGTCCATAACACTTGAAATTGGAGATACACATGAAACAGTGGATGTGAGAGATATAACTTTTCACATACACATCAAACCATAACACAAGGTGGCGAATAAGATGGAATTCTAGAGAGAGAAAGTTAGAGGTTTAGGGAACTTAGTGAGAGAAAGTGAAAGATATTATTATCAGCTCCAACTCTCTACCTTGGAAGGTATAGAGTATATATAGTCTTACATAACTCGCCACACTTTGGGCTGTGGATCAGGCATACAGTGGGTAAAGACCCGTCCGTCCTCCACGGTGTTACTTAACTAAAATGCTACTTAACTTAAAAGAACTACGACTACGAGCTTTCTAACGATTACATATACTTGAGGTGACCGACTCTTTAATACTGGGAATTTCTAATTCCTAACAATCTCCCCCTAAGGGAGGTCACCTCAATCATGTACCAAAATTACATTGAATACAAATAGATAATACATTAAACATAGTTCTTGCATTCTTGATGTAGTCCTTTGTACTTGAGCTCGTAGTCATTGATTCTTCACAATGCATGTTTGGTTATTCCAAGTGGAGGTCTTTTACTGATCCACGTGATGATAATTTTGAGCCATCATTTGAGATCATCAGCAATCAACAATCTCTGAGACTTCCATTGTGGTGTTGTGACTTTGGGACCGACATGCTCACATTCTGGATCATGATATCTTCTCATCAGAGTAGCGGAAGCATTTGTTGAATCATGATATTGGCAGCAGCGTAGCAGAAGCTTGGTGTGAAAATATCAGAGTCATTGATGCACTAATCATGATTTCTTTTGATATGAATGTGTTAAGTGAGCATGCGGCTATGGATTGACCGCTTCATTCTGATCAGCTGCAAACGTCGGGCGTACCTGCATACAACAGTTAGCAACAAATCGCACGAAAGTGTCTTTGATCACTTTCGATGAATTGAGGTACACGGCCCACGGTTCCCCGTTGATCAGTACAAGTACTGCCTGTGATCAGGTAGGATTCCTAAGAATCTCCTTGACAGGGTTTCGCAGCTGTTCTAGCTGTTCTCAAACCGGAACGTCTCAAAGAAGACAACGCGGAGTGAGTGAACCAGCGAATTTTAAGTCCACTGATTGATGAAAAGAGATTTGAAAAACAATCGTGTATTGCTCAATAGAAGTTGTTTTTGCAATACAACGAAGGTTTTATTGAAAATCAATTATCAATCATAAAAATACCTTTTGGTTTGAAAAATGAGTACACGGTCGATGTGCTAAAGAAAAGAGTTTATAAGCACAAAGACCGGTTTTTCAAAGGTATCCGTCAATCCCTAACCTGAACCAGGATTGATTCAAGAAAATGAATCGCCCCATTGTTTCTGTTCAGTTGTCACATGGTTGATCCATATAATAGATCTCACATGCCACCTACCAGGAGCTTGTTAGATGTTGGCTCCAGAAGGCTTTCCATCTTCATTGTGAAAGTGTAAACACTTCACTCCGATGTTCTGGCAATACCACAAGGATAATGCGTAGGACTCAAGATATAATTTCTCTTTCCACATTGTGTGAAACAGAGAGTCTTCATTGAAAGTGTCCTAATGAGATTAATTGATGATCTCGTGGCTCTAGACTCAATTTGTGCATATTTGGATCCTATAACGGAGACTAGGGAGAGGGTCTCCTTCTTCAATATCAACCATCTCTAAGAGAAAGTCGATAGATAATGTCGGTTCCCCGTGAGAATGAAACAAGCCCTTTTAAGAGGAACTTGAGTGGTTTGGAAAGTTGAAGTGCAGTGCGTCACTGGGTCCATGACGTCTTGTCTTCAATACCGATGTTACCATCAGTAGCATATGAAGTGAACCCGGTTTCTGCCCTAAGGTTGAATTAATGGAGGGCTATTTGTTTTCACCCTATTTTCATTCAATTCTTTTTAATTCTTCAACCCCTTCAGTGCTTACCGAGACTTCATAGCTATTACCTTGTTGGGTTTATTCCAGTACTAGCTCAGTCTTAGTCTGCACTCTTCCCATATCTCACTTTTCTCCTTTTATCATCATACCTAAGGACTTCTACACTAACTAGTGGATTGTCCCTGGGTAGATCCCTCCGGTTCTGGCGGATCATGGGAACCAATACCTAACCTTATCATCCTTATATCACCGTACATAAAGTAAAGTTGGTCGGTCAATTTGGTATTGTTCATCTGCCATTGGATCCAATTGAAAACCATTTGAAAATCAATTCAGATACTTGTGATATATTATCAAAGCATTTTGTACCTGAATTGTTTTTGATATTTTTAGAACGAGAACTCCCCCTCAACATGTGCATCAAGTATTTGAGAAATGTTAAGCACATGGAGGCAAGAGAAAGAATTAACTTCTTTGATTACAATTTTCTAAAAGATATCAACATCACTTCCCTCAACAGATCAAGTGGGTATAACATTTCCGGGAAGGATGAGGTTTCCATGAATTTTGCTCCCCCTCAATATGTGCCTTGAGGTTTGAAAAGAGTTTTGCACATACTAGAGGGAACCTAAGGTTTTAAGATAGATGCTCCCCCTCAACATGTGCGTTGAAAAATTGAAATCGTTTGTCACATGTGGGAGGGACAGCATGTTCATTCATGTGAAACCATTTACCTTAATGTCAGTTTAAATCTAATTTAAATCACACATTCTCCCCCGATCACAATTATCAAATCATTTGAGATTTGTGATCTCGTATAGATTTAAATTGATTTTGAAAACTTTTAGGGAGAACTGTGACTTGATTGTGAAAGCGTTTGAACTGATAAGGATCGGATTTTAAGACTTTAAACTCCATTTATAAAACCATGCATGTATATCTTTTGAAAACAATTTAATGCCAAATAACTTTTTAATTTAATTGAAATCATTCTCCCCCTCAATCAATGACGTAGGTTGTTGATTGAGAGATAGAGATTTTGACAAATAAGTCCTGATGATTATCAAAAATAGAGATTGGGTTATTTTTCAAAGCATTTAGTTTTCAGCAGATAGGAGTTTATAGAATCAGAGCATAAGATTTGAAAACATGGTAAAACATGGCTCAGTTCTTTCTTTAAAAAGCGGGTTATTGCCTGAAAATGACAATAAACCATTTCTCTTTCTCCCAAAAAATATTTTTTTTTTTTTTTTTTTTTTTTTTTTTTTTTTTTTTTTTTTAAAAGAATTCGAACAACATCTAAAGACCCGTGTCATTCTTTGAATGACAGCACAAAGACCGTAGATATTATCGAACCGGAAGAAACATGACAAAAATGACAATAAATTTTTTTTTTTTTTTTTTTTTTTTTTTTTTTTTTTTTTTTTTATGGATTTTGAAAGTTTTATATTTTTGTATTTTGTTTTTCAAATATATATGTACATGAGATAGATGAAGATAGACCTTTACTCCTCGTCTTCCTCCTGAAGACGTTTGAGAGTTTCTGGTTGAAGGCTTTTCAAACCAAGACGTGGAAGAATAAACTCAAAACGTTCTCTTGGAAGAGCTTTGGTGAAGATGTCTGCTAACTGATATTCAGACCTCACAAAATATAGTTCCACCACACCTTTTTCCACTTGTTCCCTGATGAAATGATGTCGAATGTCGATATGCTTTGCTCTTGAGTGTTGAACGTTGTTGCATGAGAGAGCAATAGCACTTTTATTATCACAGTACAGAGGTATTTTGTTGAATTCAAAGCCATAGTCAGATAATTGAGATCTCATCCATAAGATTTGAGCACAACAAGATGACATGGCTATGTATTCAGCCTCTGTAGAGGAAATAGAAGTACTCATTTGCTTCTTTGAAGACCAGCTCACAAGCTTATCACCCAAAAACTGAGCACCTCCTGACGTACTTCGACGTGTATCTTGACAACCTGCATGATCAGCATCTGCATAGGCCGTTAGTGACATACCGGTGTCCTTCGGGTACCATAGTCCCATATTGATGGTTCCTTGGAGATACCGAAAGACCCGTTTAACTGCTTCAAGGTGCTTTTTAGTAGGCTTAGCCTGGTATCTAGCACACATGCACACAGAGAACAAAATGTCTGGTCTACTAGCAGTGAGATACATCAGGGATCCAATCATACTCCTATATTTCGTTTGGTCAATCATGATCCCTGAGAGGTCCTCATCTAGTTTGGTTCGGTCAATCATGGGGGTGTCAACAGGGTCACTTGAATCAAATCCAAATTTCTTTAAAATCTCTGTTGCATATTTAGATTGATTTATGAAAATGCCTCCGGGATTTTGTGAAATTTGTAATCCCAGGAAAAATGACATTTGTCCCATCATTGACATTTGAAACTTTGAACTCATTTCATTAGAAAAACGATCACATTCCATTGGGTCAGTCGAGGCAAAAATAATATCATCAACATAAATTTGAACATGAGTTAAATGTTTGCCTGACTTCCTGGTGAACAATGTAGGATCAACTGCTCCTTTGCTGAATCCGGTTGAAAGAAGAAACTTTGAGAGTGTATCATACCAAGCCCTTGGAGCTTGCTTTAAACCGTAAAGAGCCTTCTTCAAACGATAAACATGAGTAGGATGCTCTTGATTTACAAATCCTTCAGGTTGGCTGACGTAGACGACTTCTTTAAGATCTCCGTTCAGAAATGCCGTCTTTACATCCATCTGATATACCACCATGTTCTTGCTTGCAGCATTAGCCAAAAAGATTCTGATTGCCTCGATTCGAGCAACTGGAGCAAATGATTCTTCAAAGTCTATACCCTCCTCTTGACGATATCCTTTAGCAACCAATCGAGCCTTGTTTTTCAACACATCACCATGCTCATCAAGTTTTACTTTGAAGATCCATTTTAGAGCTATAATCATAGCACAGTCTGGAGCAGGTACTAACTCCCATACATCCAGACGATCAAACTCATGAATTTCATCTTGCATAGCATTGAACCAGCTATCTTCATTCATGGCAGTTTTAACGTCTTTTGGTTCGATCTTAGATAGTACGGAGTTGAAGAAGCACCATAAGGCATCGGTTGCGAGTTGCTTCCGGGTTGATACAGGACGAGAGGGATTTCCAATGATGTTGTCTAATGGATGATCGTGAGTCCATTTTCTGAGGTGTTCATGTGGCATTTGTTGAGGAACTGAAGTAGCTGAGTCGATGTCTCCTGAAGAAGATGGTTCTGATGATGATACAGGAGTAGCGAATATGTTTTCAAATGGAGCATCTTCAGGAGTTGCAAAGGGATTAACTTCATCATTGGTGCCAGAAACATTTCCATGATGTACAATTGAAGAGAGATGATTTGTTGATGAGACTGAAGGATCAGCAGCAGGTGCTTCTTGACTTACAGATATAGAGACTGATGAATTGACTTCATTCACTGGAATATGAGCATCCTCTGTTGTAGGGATCAGCACCTCATTAGTAGTAGACTCATACAGTTCATCAAACATGGGATCAAACAGTTTCTTTACATCATCTTCAGATGGAGGTACATATGGAGTTTCTTGAGAGGAGTTTGGAACAAGAGATGAACCAATAGGACTGTTTTGAAGTGCGGGTCCTGAGCTGGAGTGTCCAGGAGCCATTTGACCGGTCAGCTCATCAAACGTAACGTGAATTGTTTCCATGATATTTCGGGTTCTTTTGTTGTAGATTCGGTATCCCTTTTTGTTGGGTGCATATCCTACAAATATTCCAATGTCAGCTTTAGCTCTAAGTTTACCCAAGTCTTGACCCTCATTAGTTGGATAGCACAATGCACCAAACACACGAAGGAAAGATAGATTAGGTTTCCTGTTGTGGACAAGTTCGTATGGAGTTTTTCCATGAGTGGTGTGAATCAGGGAGCGATTTTGTGTGTAGCATGCAGTGGCAATTGCTTCAGCCCAGAGAAACATTGGAACCTTTGAGTAGATCAGCATTGTTCTAGCAGCTTCAACAAGAGAACGATTTCGTCTTTCAACTACACCGTTCTGTTGAGGGGTTCGTGGAACACTTCTTTGATGGCTGATTCCAACGCTTTCATAGAATTCACTAAGTTGTTTGTTGACAAACTCAGTTCCATTGTCTGTTCTGATAATTCTGACAGTTTTGTTTAGTCTAACCTGCAGCTGTTTGATGAGTTTGATGATGATATCAGGAGTTTCATCCTTTGTCCTTAAGAACTTGACCCAAGTGAATCTAGAATAATCATCAACCACAACTAACACATATTTCTTCCCAAAGATATTCTGCACCCTCATTGGTCCACATAAATCCATATGAATCATATGAAGAACTTCTGTGACAGAGTTAGTAGGTTTGGGTTTATGGGCATACTTCTTGCTTTTTCCCAATTGACATGCTGAACAAAGATGATCCTTTTCATACTTTAGTCTAGGTAAACCTACAACTAAGTCCTTTCTGGAAAGATCGTTGATTGTGCCGAAGTTCAAGTGATTGAGACGACGATGCCATAACCATGACTTTGTTTTTGAAGCCTTTGATAACAAGCATATTGGTGAAGCTCTCATCATGTCATCGATAGAGATAGTGTAAAGGTTTGAGCCACGAGTTCCTTTCAACAGTTCCTTACCATTAAGATCTCTAACAAAGCAGGTATGTTTTCTGAAGGCCACTTCTAGATCAGAATCACAGAATTGACCAACAGAGAACAGATTATGACCTAAACCTTCCACATAATACACTCTGGAGATGACACTATCACCAACAACATAATCTCCATAACCCATAATAGCACCGAAATGATCATTACCAAATCTAACAGTCCCGATGAATTTGCTCACGAAGTTCATGAGCCTTGACCGGTCTCCAGTCATATGCTTGGAACAGCCTGAGTCCAGGTACCACAGAACGATTTGAACGATCTGCAGTTGAACACAGACAAGAATGGATAACTGGATATTTGGGATCCCCATGCAAGAATGGGTTCCATTTGGTTAGTAGCAACAGTTGGACCACCCACATCAGAAATAGAAGCATTCATATCAGACAGTGAAGGAATGGAATCATTGTGAATAGATGCAATACTAGTGTCTGTATTAGCCCTATTTACAGTGTGACCACTTCTTAAGGGAATAGTTCTACCAGTAGGCATCCATTTTCTAGTGGGCATTATCTGATTAGTCTTATGACCAACAGGTATCCAATAAAAGCCTATTCTGCTGAATGTTCTTCCTGTGGGTTTCCATTGTTTTCTAACTCTCTTTCGCTTTTGCCTTTTAGCCTTTTTAGCATGAATTTTAGCATTAACAACATTAACTGGACAATTAACATCATTAGGCAAAACATTAACATCACATTCATGATTAGAAACAGAATTCAAGCAATCATCAGTACAAGGTTTGCAAATAGCATCAGAATTCGAATTAATCACAGTACGCCTATGGCTAATACTAGAATCAACACGATTCGTTTTATTCGATTCAAACTTAAGGTTCCTAGATTGTTCTTCTACTCTCTTCCAGTGCACATTCTTAGCTTGAGAGGTCCTATCATTCCTTGTATTGTCTTGAGACTTTGACCTGCTCCCTTTAATGTCACTGATTACTCCTGTAGAGGGAATGGGAACATTAGTTTGTTTTACTACTCTTTGCACCACCTGTTTAGATGTGCTGGGATCTGAACTACATGCAGGTGCACTCAGGTTCACTTTCTTAACATTAGAGGTACTGAGATTAGTACTCCTAGAAGGCACATTTGAGTTCACTTTCCTAGTATTGACAGATCTAAAATCTGAACTACTCACTGGTGCACTACTCCTCACATTCAAACTATTGGGAATCGAGTGCATGTCATGTTTGGCCTTAGGCATTGAGCATGGAATCAAGGGGTTAACTCTCTCACCTAATGTCTTTGGGCATATAGTGATCAAACATTCTAAGATTTCTTGAGATCGTTTGGCATATAAGCATGCATGTCCAATTGCATTATCATGAGGTTTCTCTAGCTTATCTTCTTCAACAATCTCACGCAGGCATTCTAAGCAATCCTTAAGGGATGAGAAATATGTTTGAATGGCAAGTTTGTTGTTCCTTAGGTGAGGGGGGACATATGTCACAGATAAAGTAGATTTATTACCAGAGGGAACCTTAGATACAACATTCTCCGCATTGATCATTGGCATTTTCCCTTTTACCTGACTCTTCAGATTCTCAATTTCCTTTTGCAATGAAGTTATTTGTTCGTTGTTTTTGTTACGAGTGACTTTAATTGATTCAAACAACTCATTGAAATGACGTTTAACCTTTTTATTCTCTTCAAGGAAACTTTCGTTTTCCTTTTGTAAAGCATTTACTAGGTTTTGAAGATGAAACGTTTGAGAATTCTGAGAATCTAAAGAAGGAGGCATTTGGGAACCTGTCATATTGTTCGTTTGACCCTTTAATTGAGAGATTTGGACTTTCAACTTTCTGATCGTGTTACACTGAGCATGAATCTGTTCATCTCGTTTGTTTATTTGAAAAACTGCATCAAACTCTGGAACATCTGAAGATGTCTTGAAATTTGAAGTTTTGACATTTTCTTTGAGATGTTGATATTTTAGTTGTAGATTAAAATACTCAACTTCTAGTTTAGAAAAATGTTTAACCAAATTGTCATGATCATCCACTTCAATTTTCTCATTAAGTTTAGAATTAGTTTTTTCAAGCTCAATGACACGATCATGGGAGACTTTCAGGGCCACAGATAGTTCATGAAATTTGGAAGCATTAATAGAGCAATTTGAAGCAGTAAAAAAGACATCTTGAGCAACACATTCAGTAATAAGATTCTCATTCAATGTATGCAGGTTCTTCCTCTCGATCTCATTATATTTTAATGCACGCTCATAATCACTAATTTCAACTATTATTGCATCAAATTCCTTTTCCATCCCCTTAATGTCTGTTTCTATCCCCTTTTTAAGACTCTCAAAGTGATCCTTTAAAAGTTTAAAGAAGGGCATGACCTCAGTTAAATAACATTCTTTCATTTGTTCAAAACCCCTTTCTCCTTCAGTTATGCCAGTGGGTGTGATCCTTTTCTTGCAAGTTTTCTCAAAATCAACAAATAGTTGAAAAATAACGTATTGGCTAATTAAGATATTGCTTTTAGTGGCAATTGTTCTAGGAACAAGATGCATTGGTGTGTTAGGAGGATACACAGTAGCTTTAGGCATTTTCCAAAGGGGAGGATTTGTTTTTACAATATTTTCGGCTTTCTGCTTATCTAAATCCATTTTCCAGAAGACTTGTTCGGGAGTCAACAAAGTCTGAGGCTTAAACTTGTTTAATGCAATCCAGTTTTCCTTCTTATAATCATGAGGAGTGATATTTATGTTCTTCTCTTTGCATTTGGGGTCATCTAGTTTTTTGTTCATCCTTTCCCTAGTGACTTCATCTGATTTCTTATCTTCCTCCGTGCACTCAACGCAACTAGGTTTCTGCCTAGGCTTAAGAATTTCATTACCATCATAAATCACCTTTTGAGTATTTCTAGCCTTTTTGATTACCTCAGGATTTGGTTCCTCAACAAGGGGAATGCTATGCTTATCGCTTAATACTCGATGTTTGGTGACCATGTGAGCAGTCTGAATGGTGTTTCCTTGTATGTACAACTTGTTTTCAAGTTTGTTTTTCAAAGTTTTCAGATTAGAAAAATCTCTCAAGAGCTTTGATTCTTTTGCATTAAATTCTTGCTTAAGCATTTTCACGTTTTCTTGAAGTTCTTGTTTTTGCTTAGCTGTTTTAGAAAGTTTTTCTTGCAAAGAATTTAATTCTTGTTTCAATACTTCTTCTCTAAAATTACTTTTTCTAATTACTGTACGTACTTGGTCATCCATTTCCTGCTCACGAGTGGTCAACTCAAATTTTGCACGTTGTTCATAAATGGCAACACGTTCCTTATATGCATTTAGTTCAGAGATAATGGAATCATCAGGAGCACATGCAGTGAATTCATCAAAAGCATAGTCATTGTTGACTGCAGAAGATGCATCACTAGGTACAACTTCACTTTCACTTTGTTTCACATATTGATCATATGGGACAATATTGATATTACCCGTATTTTCAATATTTGATTCAAAAGTTTCGGTTGGTTGTACTTTGTCATGCATCTGTTGCACATCAGCATCATCATATAGCTTTAATACCTCAGAAATGAGTTTGTCCCTGGATGGGCCAGCTTGTGGTGAAGAAGATATCTTGGAAGAAGCCATTGGAGAGATGCTAGCCATAAAGATTGTGTGTGCAGTAGGTTCATCATCTACATCAGAATCGTATGCATCACAGTCACCGACTTGAAAGGCATTTTGATGATTGTGACCTATCTCCTGAATGGGCTGCTCATCTACATCTGCATCATAGGTCTTGGCATTGCCTTCAGCAAGAAACAGCAGTTCCTCTTCATTCAAAGTAGCACCATTGTCCTGAGCTTGAGCCAGCAGCATCTTATCTCTGAAGTATTCGGCATTTTGTGGACGCTTTGGAGATGTGCAGTTCCTTGCAAAGTGTCCCTCACCACCACAGTTAAAGCATTTGATTGGCTTAGCATGACCTTGGTTACCATTTCTTCCTCGATTCTGGTTTCCAACATAACCTCTCCCAGCTCCACCTCTCCCCTGATCATACTGTCTTTCCTGAACTGGTTGCACCACGATCCTTCCATCTTTAACAGTGGCTTGATTATGTGGGTTAGATGCAGTTCGTAGGTTGTTGTTGGTTTGTGGGAGAGAGTTCATGTTTTGACTAATGAGTAGAGCTAGTTGATTAACGATGTTATCCACGCGTGCATCAGCATCAGCTTGTTTGAACTGAGGATCAGGGATGAGTTTGTGATTACCATTACCCAAGGGAATGACTTGTGATGCTTTGGTTGTGATTCCAATGTTTGAGTAGAAGGCAGTTGAATCATTAGATGAGCTTGTCTCTCCTGGGTTAGTTTTGAACTGATTGAGAATCAATTTTTCAAACATAGCATGTCTCTCATTCTGAAGGAGGAAGGCATAGAGTTGCCAATAGTTTGTATGCTTCAATCCTTTAGTGAGTTTCACAGATGTGACAAACTTGTGCCATTCGGGATTCATGTTGTTCACAAACTTTGAGTTCAACTGAATGATAGGCATAGTCATCTTGATGTTCCTCATGTCATTCACTAACTTATGAAATCTCACATAGTACTCATAGACACTCTCGTCTGGTTTCATCTTGAAGTGCTCAAATTCATCATAGAGTTGGGATTCCCTGTCTTCCATAGTTAATTCTGAACCTGAGAGAAGCATCTTAACGTTATCCCAAACAGCCTTTGCATCAGTGTTATGATTGATCAGCTTGTAGATGTCTTTAGGAAGACCTTGAAGAACAATGTTTGAAGCCCTGATATCTGCATCGAATCTCTTTTTCTCCTCATTATCAAGCTCATTGTACATCTTAGGTCTGTCCATTCCGTAGACAGGAGTACCATCTTCATTAGTATCAAGTATGTCTCTAGTCGTCTCAACCCGATATGGTCCTTCATCAATGGATTTGAGAATGTTGACACCATTTTCCTTTCCAAGGCAATACAATCTGATTCGTTGAGCCCAAGAATCGTAGTCAGTTCTGTCAAGCATTGGTGGACGAGTATCTGAGCCAGCTGCTTGAACATCCTCGGCAACAGTGGAGATGACAGTGGGAACAGTGGGAATGTTGGTAGACATGTTAACAGATTATACGGGATTTTATGACTCTATGATTAAACCGGGAAATAGATTCTTTCACGGGATTTTACTAAATCAAGAGAAAACCGTAAACAATCACTCAAGTTGCTAGATGATAAGATGCTAACTCGCTACCACATAATGCACTAAGTCGCTAGAAATTAGTGCACTAAGTCGCTAACCCTTAACTCGCTACACGTCTAAGTCGCTAGAATCCCAAGTCGCCAACAGAAGAGCAATTCGCTAAGTAGTAACTCGCCACAGACTAAGTCGCTAGCCAAATTTGTGCAGTAATTCGCTACACAATTCGCTAGATATGCAAGTCGCTAAAGAGCAACTCGCTACAGACTAATTCGCTACCACAAGTCGCTAACCGTAGTGGAGATTCCACTACTTGTACTGTAACTCGCTAGCTCTAACTCGCTAGATTTTATAACTGTAAGTCGCTACCAAGAAAACAAGTCCGAGAGCTAATTCGCCAGGTTGAAAAACCAAATAACCTTCACTTTTCAATCCAAAAACAACCCAACCAAGATGATTCAAGCTTACCAAATGAAAACCTAAACACTTTTGATGATTCTAAACATAAAAGTACCAACAAAATTCAAACTTTAACACAAGAAATCAACCAAATGATGCAAAAACCACTAAACTTTTTCAAACTCAAAAACCACCTAAAAACCACTATAAATCCAAAGATGTGCAAGATATGATCTAACCATGGCTCTTGATACCAATTGAGAGATATAACTTTTCACATACACATCAAACCATAACACAAGGTGGCGAATAAGATGGAATTCTAGAGAGAGAAAGTTAGAGGTTTAGGGAACTTAGTGAGAGAAAGTGAAAGATATTATTATCAGCTCCAACTCTCTACCTTGGAAGGTAGAGAGTATATATAGTCTTACATAACTCGCCACACTTTGGGCTGTGGATCAGGCATACAGTGGGTAAAGACCCGTCCGTCCTCCACGGTGTTACTTAACTAAAATGCTACTTAACTTAAAAGAACTACGACTACGAGCTTTCTAACGATTACATATACTTGAGGTGACCGACTCTTTAATACTGGGAATTTCTAATTCCTAACAGGATGCTCTAAGAGCCACTGTAGATGGGGTAACCATTGATGTTACTGAGGCATCCTTGAGGAGAGTACTTCACTTGGATGATCTCAATGGTCTCATCACATTACCTATGTCTGACATTCATGATACTTTATCATCCATGGGGTATGATACCACTGACAAAAAGTCTACTTTCAAAAAGAGTGGTTTTTGTCCCCATTGGAGATTTTTGATTCATACTTTGTTACATTGCCTTAGTCCTAAGAAAACATCTTATGAGCAATTTAGTTCAACCATGGCTTATCCTTTGGTTTGTCTTGTTACTGATAGGATTTTCAATTGGTAAAATTATATTTTTACAAGTATGACAGGCAATGTACAAAGTAAAACCAAAATTTTAATGTATCCAAGGTTTGTGCAAGTTGTGCTTAATGAATTTCAACTGCAACCTCACACTACTGTTTATCAAATCAGTTGCCTAAAGCCTAAAGTTTTTAAAAATTTGAATAAAGATGGCAATATGATTTTTACACCTCTCCTACCCCAAATGCTTGCTAAAATTTCCATTGAACAAAACACACCCATAATTAATGTTCCTAACATTGATTATACCCCACCAGTTTCAAGAACCTATGAGAGAAGGACAAAACAGTCAACTCCTCTCATGACAACACAACAAGTTTCTGAACCTTTTGGTCTAGGAACAAGCAGTGGTGGTTCTAGACTTCCACATAGTCCTACTATGGAGGAATCTGGACCTTTGCCCCATGATTCACTTCTCCCAACAGGTAACACAGTTGGAAGTGCTGAGGGCAGTGGCAACCAAATGGAATTGATGGTTTTGTGTACCAAATTGGCAAAGCAGGTTGAGTTTCTACAAAAAGATTTGGCTACTGTTAAGAAGAACCATGCCAAGTATGTTCAATTATTAAAAACAGAGATTCAGACCTTAAAGGAAGAGATGCAGAGGTTGAAAAAGCACAGGCAGACTGCAAAGATGGTGATTTCATCTTCATCCTCACCTTCTAATGGTGATTCATCAGATCAAGATTTGGGAAATTCCTCCAAACAGGGGAGGAAATCAGGTTCTGACACTGAGGGGAGGAAAATTGATTTTGAAGATGAAGGAGATACAAGTAAAGGAGCAAAGGAGGCTGATACTCATGGAGAGCAACTTGAAGATCAAGACATTTTTCAAACTGCAACTGATTTTACCACTGAAGATATTTCCACTGCAGAGCCAAATATTGCCACTGCAAGTGAAGAATTTGATAAATTGAAGACAAACAAGGGTAAAGCAGTTATGGAAGATGTACAACAACTTGCAAGTAAGATTTCAAAGAAAAGACAAGTTCAGATTGATCTTGATAGAGAAATTGCTAAGAAGATAGCAGAAGATCAAATTACTGAGAACGTTGCTGAAAAGAAAAGATTGCAGGAGATGGAAGTTGTAAGCTTTTTGGAAGCTAAAAAATTGGACAGAATGGAAGATACTGATTCAATTTCCACTGTTCAACCTACAATTATGAAAGAAAAAGCTCCAGAATTTAGCTATGTTCCTATTGAAGAAGATATTCAGTTTCTGGTAACTAATAATCCAGAAATCAAGAAAAAGGCAATTGACCTAGTTGCTGATGCATCCTTAACTGAGGAACAAAGAACAGCTCAGTTGAAGGATTTCATCATAATGAAGAACAATCAAGCACTTGATAATGTAATCAGTTCAGTCAAGAAGAATCATAAGAAACAAAGACAACCAACCAAGGCACAAATACTTGCATATATGAAGACTTATTGTTGTCATGTTGGTAACTGGAAAAGGCATCAATTTAAAGGAATGTCTGATGATCAAGTTGAAAGGGCTTACTACAGAACTGTGAAACAAGATAAATCTTTTATTCCAATGGGTTCTGAAGAAGAAGAAAGAATATTTCCTAGATTGAAGAGAAAGGGCAAAGTTAGTGATTCTCAAACTATTAAGAAGACTAAGGTTGATGAAGATTCTACAAAGTCTACTGAGAAGGAGATTCCTACTAAGAAGTTCACTAAAGAACAAATGACTGAAATGATTGTGATTGAAGACATAGATTTTTAACCAGAACCACTGCAAATTCGACATCCTATTATTGATTGGGAAGTTTACACTGCTAGCAATTTTGCTCCAACATGGAAGATTACAAGGCTGGGAGGTGAAACTTCATCATTCATGACATTTGAAGATCTTATTAAAGCTTTTGACAGAGATGACCTTAATACACTATGGAAATTAGTTCAAGAAAGGTTTAATGCTCAAGATCTCAAAGATGCAAAGGAGATGCAGTTATGGGTAAATCTTAGAAGGCTTTTTGAACCAAATGCTGATGATGACTACTGGAAAACCTTATTCACATGTCTTGGTACAAAATGGTTTTATTATGATTCATGTGAAGTTCATCATGTCTCTACAGCTAATGGAGAAGACTTTTTCATGCTTGCTGAGAAAGAATATCCACTTAGAGCTGGAGCTCTTATAGTAATGTTAAGCTTACATATAAGAGTCAATGAAGACAATGAGAAGGTCAGAGCATTATTACAAAGGCTTCAAGATCAGTGTTCAAGAGCTATGCAAAAGTTAAGAGAAAAGAAGTGAAGTGTTTGATTGAATTCCCCAAATCCTTGAAGTTAATGCATATCGAAGAAACTTATTGATTTGCAGAGAAATCAGAAGTTTAGGGGAGGATTGTTGGGAATAATCTGTTACCACGGATAGTAGTGGTTTACACTGCTTGGTTTAACACTAGCAGTGGAAACGTATTCCCACTGCAAGTTATTCATTACCACTGCTATTAGTTTATGATAAGGTTAAACGCGTCTAGATAAGTATAGAATAGATTGTGTGTATATTCTATTATGTTAACTTTATTCTTATCTTGTAAAGGACTCCTTGTTGTATAAAAGGAGATCCTAGGTTATTGTCTTAGGTACGTATTACATTACATTATACCTACGAAAGCTTCAAGGTGTAACCCTAGTAATAAGTTAAGATCACTCGTATTATTCATTAATAATATTGAAGCTTGAGTTTTGTGTTAATTGGTGTTTATTCTCTTACATCATATAATTCGTCTTCTAAGTATTACTTAAGTAAATTCCGCTTGCTTGATAATATTATACAAAATATCATTGACACAAGGAGAGTGTCCTAGATCCATCAGTTCTTTCATTGTAAAAGAACCCGGTATTTAGCTTAGTACCTGATAAATCGTAAGTGACGTTAGGGAAGGTTCTTACTTGAACAAGAAATCAGTATCTAGCTTTTTACAAGATAATGTGTAAGCGAAGTTGTGAAGGCTTCTCCGCCAGATAAGGAGCTTGTGGATCTAGTATTTATGAACTCTCAAGTTGGATACTCGGGAAGTGGAGTAGCACAAAGAATGTGACCCTTGTAGCCGAACCACTATAATACTTGTGTCATGGTTTTATCTCTCTTTACTTTAACTCGTCTCTAATATTCATAATATCTAACTATCAATATCCAAGTATCTAATATTTTAAAACGTAGTTTTAATTGGTAAAACTATTCAATCCCCCCCCCCCTTTAGTTTTTACAATTGCCATTAGAGCTACGTTACCAAGTTTCTTAAAGTATATTGTACTTTCAAAACTTAAAACAATCAATGATTAAAAAAAAAAAAAAAAAAAAAAAAAAAAAAAAAAAAAAAAAACCTACAAAGATGGGAAATCTTTAAAAAAACTAACATTAATTTTTTTTCCGGACATGATAAAATTTCCATCTGGGATAATGGTAGTATTGATAGTATTCTTTATATACTCTAACATTACCACGACTTCACTAGATAGTTCTAATAATTATTTTTAAAGACATATTTATGATAGGAAAGCTCTAAAGCTACTTTTAATCATAGGAAAAACAAAGGTGACACACATTGAAGAACCAAAAGAACTGTCAAACCTTTTCATCAATAATCTTACATGTATCTTAAAAGCTTATGAATTATTATTTGAAAATTGTTTCAAAAAGTCATCCAAGAAAGTATATGAAAGTTATGTTTCTGATTCTCAACTCATTAGTAAAATATTAATTATGAATGGTTGTTTCCATAACCTGTGTTGTTTGCATCTAGTTAGAACTTAGATTAACAAGTAATTGCTCTTTTTAATCTCCAAGATAATCTCATCTATGATGATTATTTACTTAGTTGCTTTACTAATTCTCATAGAAGTTTTACTTGCTTGCACTATTTGCTTCTTTTAGATCTCTCGTTGATATTAGCTATTTATTTTGACTTTCTCTCATATCATCTTTAAGAACGTAACTAGCACATCTACTAAAATAGTATTTATTTAACTTTTTCACTAAGAACTTCCTTTTATCTATTCTTGTTGTCTCTTTTCCGTTTCATCAATTATATGTTTTTACTAACCATATTGTCAAACCATAACATGAAATATTTGAGATACCAAACAACAACCTTCAAAAATCTCTCTTCACGAACTCCCATACCATTTGAAAGGTTAGGAATAGTAAACCATCTCTTCAACCTTTTATCTTCTCTAAACTTCTTCATTCAATCTCATTCACACTCAAATTTCAAATTATCACTCATCTCTAAAACACTTTCTAAAAGAAAAAGGCGAAGTTGACCAAAAAATGGTTAGCTACGTTTTGATGATCATCATTATCTCACTCGTTGCACTCATTTATCCCATACTCAAACTCCCTCGTGGCGATTTGTATTTCTATTTTTTGTTCATTTTTCATATCCTTTGTATTGCCTTGTGCATTAAAGTAAATGGAATATAAGTAATTTCTCATTTGTTTTGTTTCTTGCTTATTTTCTCGAAACATTTGTACACACAAACTCTTGACTTTGTAAAAATAAACCATTTGCTTAGGACCAATAACTATCTCTTCGAAACATATGCTAAAAACATCTAACGTAAAGGAACAAGTAATAAACGTTGCACTAAAAACCAAAGAATCAAAATTTCTATTTGCTGAAGGGCCAGATCCATTCGTTATAACTAGTCGGATCCCTTTTCAAAAGGATCCGGCGAAAGCGGCATATCAGATGGCAGTTTATGTGTTTTAAACATCACAAACAACTCTAAAGTTTCCCTCTCTTCACCCAAATGACCAAAAACACACACTCACTCATTCTAGGGTTCAATCATCATTCATCTCTATTTTCTAATCATCCCTAAAAGTAATTACACCTTCACATTGTCCTTAATTTAATTATAGGGTTTAGTTCATAATCAAAATTGATTCAAATGGGTTTATCATAATCAATTCGTTCCTGTTATTACATTGTGTAATTTAAATACCTAACTTGATTCCTTTTAGTTAGGTATTGCATCTTCTTAAACTAAAAATAATTTTCACTGAAACCTCTTGTACATGATTTTCGGATTAGTGTATAGGAAATATTTAAGAGTGTGTCTGGCTTGTTAATCAAAGTAAAAACGTTTTGTTAAAACTCATAATGCTTTCCATTCATGAATTTAATAAGTAAAATTACCAACCAGTTTGTGTTAATCGTCTTAAAACCCCATTTGATCGAATTTTGATAAGGAATGTTTGAAATGCCTCTAACCAAGGCTTTCATCGCCTAGAATCATCTTAGCTCAAACACTCACACACACACAATTCTATATTGAACACATTTCTTACTTCGTTAAAACATGTAACATTGTTTCTAGGTTCAAAAATGCCTAAGTCTACTAAAAAATCATCACGATACCGTTCACTACATTCCTAGACATCACTGAAACGATGGTCTTTCATCTAGTTACCGTAAGATATTCAAAATGCTTCAAAAATGCCTTATCCATGAAAGACGAGTCGTTGATCAATCTTTCCTTGAAGATACCGACATTCCTCAAGTCTTTACCGCGATCAACTTTGATTACCTTGTAGAGGTGTTTTCATGTACTCTAGTGATTATTCTCTTGAAAATCTCCACTTTTGTTGTTGATTCAAACCCAATCTACCACACTCTTCTTAATGATCTCATTGTTGTCTGAAACACCATTTTTATAGGAAGAACCAAACCAACTCGTCTCACCCGAAATAAGGAACTCATTCACCGTGGTCCTTTTTCAAATGAAACTCTTTGAGATGTTTCCACTTTACAAAAAGTGGAAAGAAATTCTTAGGGAGAATGAAATTTGTTTAGCCGGGAATAAAGACCATCCTAATGCTTGTCTCATTTACATGATATATTGCCTCATCAACCAAAGATCTTTCAACCTAACATACTACATTTCCAAAATAATGGTTAGTGTCTTCAAAACCAATAAAATGGTGCTTCTTTATAGAATGCTACTCACAGACCGTGGAATGCAACCATCTCCCACGAACGTGTCTAGGTTGATGGTAAAAGGCCTCATCCTCCCACCGTCTCCTCAGACAAAGTTGAAGTTGATCCAGACGACCCTATTCAAAACTATCAACTTGATCCCGTGTCTTACTTGGAACAACTTCCAAGAATTCCTAATGAAACCGAAGAGTTCAAGCAAATGAAAGGAATGTTCATGTGTATCACTCATTTTCTCACAAACATGGGAAAGAAGAAGAAATGAAGAGCATGGGATGGATATTTTGGTTTGGACATTTGTGGTTGGTTTTGAAACTATTGATCCTTTGAACATGTTATGTTATTGCTTGTGAATTATCTGTCTAAACTTGTGGTATGTTGAACAAATTTCTTGGATGGATGGCACTTTGAACATTTGTAGTCGTTATCTACTAATTACTTAATTAGGAATTTTATCACTTTTGATCATATATCGAAAGTTGTCTTTTAATCTCATTTGATTTCCTATTTGTTTCTTATACTTGATTCTTTTTCTGTCCTAAAATAGAAATGCCTTCTTCTCACTATTAGAAGAATACTTTTTGAGTTTTGATAGGTGTTAGATGGTTTTGCAAGCTCACTGTTTGCATTTTTATCTTAGAAGCCTAATCCCTTGGTTTACAATGGTCGGATCCCTTTTGAAAGGGATCTAGTGGAACCGACAGATCAGACATCATTTGCTGTCATTTTGCTTTGTCCTCTCGTCCTTGACGTTATTAGATTAGTTAAGTTCATCCTTTAAGTCATAATTTAGTTGCTCTCGGCCTTAGTAAACTCATTTTATCCTTATGCTTGGCTATGCTTGGCCTAGGATAATTTTAGAAGTGTCTTTGATTTTTTATTTTTTTATATATTCATTCCTATACTAGTTTTGTGATTCTATTTTCTTACATCTACTGTACATTACTAATTCTTAATATTGTTGTTATTTATTTTATATGTTCTCTTTTTCCTTTTACCTTAAATTGCATTGTTTTTAGTTTTTAATTTCTTGTGATTTTTTATAACTCTATCACTTTGTGCTTTTTGACTTTTCCTGCTTCTAAACACTCATGATTACCTTTTATGTCAACTAGCCACTTTTTGGTCATTTATTAGTTTCTTTTTAGTTCACTTTTCCTATAAAACCTATCATCGGCTCTTTTCTTTACTATTAGATTGTGTGTTGTAGTCTCCCATCTATTAGAACACTGCTTTACACTCTTAGCATCAACTTAATATAGGATAAAATTCATAATGCATAGCTATTTTTCTGTTTTTCTGGCTCAGTATGCCGAATCCATTAGCTAACACTAGCCGGATCCCTTTTGAAAGGGATCGGCGGATCTAGGGTTACAGAGACAGTGAAAAATGGTTTTATGCATTTAAAACTCACCTTTCTCTACTCTTACACTCAACATTGTCTTAAATGATCCTTCTTAGTAAAGTACAAATTTGTTAGTTGATATATGCATGCTAATGATTGTATTTTGGAGGATATTAGTGGTCTAAGCATTTAAGTTTTTTCATGGCTCTTCACTATTAAATCCCTTGTGTTTGCACCTTCAATCCTTCACTCATCATTACCATTCTCAGCTGATCTCACTTTTAAAACAATTTTCACCATGACAAAGCTTCAAGTGCATGTTCATCCACTATAAACCCTCCTTGTAAAACCGCTCGTATAATCTATGAGATTTCATCAAATGAGTCTTCACCCATTAAGAATCCCTCAAATAATTACATCCAAACTCCTTATTCCTCTCCTATTGAACCAACACCACAAACAACACTTGCTCCACAAACTACAACACCTCAAATTGAATCTTCATCTTTTGAACCAACACCTCTAGTCACCCCTACCACCACACAACCACCACTAGTTGCTTCCATTGAACCTCGTCAATTTATCTTTGATACAAATCATACCTCACCACATTTTTTCTTGAACACATTAGAGGATTTGCCACCATGATCAACTAATGCACCACCACTAACAACATTTGCTTCCATTGAACAAATGACTAGACAACAACCTTCATTACCCGACAATATAGAAACTGACACTTCCTTGCCTCCTCCACCAACTCATTTGCCTCTACCAACATCAATTTTGCATCCACCAACATCAAATTTGCCTCTATCAACATCACATTTGCCTCCATCAACATCACATTTGCCTCCACCAAACTTACCTCCACCAAACACACTTTTCCCTCTAATCAATCTATGTAGATTGAGGATCTATCACCACAACCCCCATGACATGGAGACTTCTGCAACCATTGTCAACACTCTCAAACCTTGGTTCATGATCTACGTGACAAAATTCGTTTCATGTTCAATCGTATTCTTGATCGTTTAGATGACATCAACGAACCAAATCACCCTTAAGAACATTGGAAAGAAGTGCAAGCATGAGTGGTCACCCTTTTCGTTAATTCTCTAGTTTTAGTTTAGCTTTAGCTTTTTCACTAGGATAACTTAAACGTTAGGCCGTGTTCTTAGTTTTATTTATTGGTTGTTGTGTACCACTCTTTTAGTTTATTACATGGCTCTGTTTGTTTATGCTATCATTTGCTTTAGGTATATTGGTGTGTTTGTTATTATTTTTATGGCCTTCTTAATATATTTTCCTTATATATTTAAATTCTGCTAATTCAAACAGGTAGTCGGATCCTTTGAATTACAAAGGGCAAATCTCTTTTGAAAGGGATCCGGCAAAACTGGTCAATCAGAAACATTTCTGAGAAATTTTGAGCTTGTTTTAGGCATGATATCATATCATATATTTTCACGCTAACCCATTATTTTTTAGATTTCAAAAATGACTTGGAAACTTGACACCCTCACTAAGGGGGATCATTCGTCAAAGGGGAGCATTGCTTCGTGCAATACCATACGTCACTTAAATTTTCTTACCTATTCAAATTACTTTTTCATCCGAGTTAGTTTCCTTTTGACACTCTTTTTGTTTCGAAAAAAAGAGGGAGAAAAGAGTAAAAACTTCAAACTTAAAATGTAGATTTTTTTTACTTAAAATGATTTTAGGTTTTGTTATCAACAAAAAGGAGGAGATTGTTAATACAAAATAAATCGTAAAAATGCTTATTTATATTTTATGATCTCTTTATGTTTTGTGGATAATAATTTTAAAATCATTTTAGCAAGAAAACTAAAATACGTAAGTTTTCGATCCAATAGTTTTCTAACTCATTATGCTAAAAAAGTACTTTATCGAATACATCTAGCATAATAGTTTATGTAAAATCAAATTCATTGTTCTAAAACACTTACAAGTAAATCTTGATATTTAACTAAACTAGGATATATAAATGTTTTAGTTAAATAAATTAGTTACATCATGCATGACATCACATGGGTATTTGTAACCCAAAACCCAATACCCATGACCAAAGAACCAAAACCCATAACCCAAAAACCGGAATCTTAACCTAAAATCTGGACTGGTTGATCCAGACAGCCGGATCTTTTTTGTAGGGGATATGACGGATCCGGGGGGTCAGAAGTATTTTAGCTAGCATGCCATTTCTTCATTATTACTTACCCCTTTTTTTCATAGCTCTTCCTATATTCTTATATCTCTTTAACCTCATATCTAAGATCATTCTTGTAGCTTTTTTCTAGTGATTCTCAAAGTTCTTTGTAAAAGACGAGATCACTAGTTTAGCACACAAGACTTGCAAACTTCAAGAGAAGTGTTGCTAACCTTCTTCATCATTACAAGATCACTGAATTGATACTTGTATTTCATACATCACATTGTACCATAAACTTGTAGTGTAATTTTGTGTTATCGGGTTGGTTCTTCCATTGTGAAAGAACCTGATATTTAGCTTAGTACTAGATAAATTGTAAGCGACGTTAGGGAAGGTTCTTACTTGAATAAGAACTCGGTATCTAGCTTGTGGATCTAGCGTTTACGAACTCTCGATTTGGTTACTCGGGAGTGGAGCATGTAACAAACGATGATTTTCAGAACTCAATTTTAATAATAAATTATATTTATTATTACCTATACTTCATTTCAAACTTTTCCGAACTTATTTGAATTGAATACGAGAGGTCATCTCGCAAAACGTGAAATTCGCACGCAACGTGTACCTGCACAACCGTAACTCAATGTACATTTTAATATGATTGTTACACTATTTATGAGAAACTAGTCGTGTGAATACTCATTCTTATTGGAAGAATTATTTAAATGCAATGGCGTAATTTTCATGTCTTGATTTGATCGTTAACTAGCCAAAAAACGAGCCCCGAATCATAATTTCACAAAAATTACAGTTTTAGTCCTAGTGGTAATACTTTCATTTACGCCCCTCAACTTTAACTAACTTTTCACTTAATTTCTAATAGTTTTTGGTATAAATAGAATGAAAACTAGGGCTTCACTCTCATAACACCACCCGAAACTCTCTCACTACCCATTTTCTCTCTCTAAACACCACAACCGCTCCCACTCTATCCAGCCACTATTCCAGCCACGATTGTCGTTTCATCACCACCACTCCGCCGCCTCTCCCGCCATTTGGAGGTTTGTGTATATTGGTTTTGTGTGACAATTGGGGTCACACATACGGATTTGTTTCTTGAGTGATTTTGTTCATGTCTTGGTTCATAACCGTGTCCTACATCTCGCCTCTCCTTATTTTCCTTCTCGAGGGTATGTCGTTGCAACAACAAGCTATCTTTCTTTATTTTTATTAAATTTGAATACAAATGAGTCGTATCTCTTTTTTGGATTAAAAATGGATTAAAACGATTTGATGATAGTTTTTATGTGGTATTAATCAATATGGTGGTGTTTGTTTGTTCTTGAATCGGGTTGGTTTAGAACCATATTTGTCGGGTCGACCCAATTTGGTTTTGAGCTTTGATGTTGGATTTACGGGATTATCATATGATGAATTATTTTTGTTTGTGATTGTTTGATCTTATTCATTTTATTATTATTTTCTTTGTTTTGAGTTGCGGTAAATATGAAACCCGATTAGGGCATTTGTTTTGTTTGAGTATACAGTTTACAAAGAAAACACCCATGAGGGTGTTGGTTTTACTTCGGGTCAGTCGCAACACCCACATAGGGTGACTCTTGTTTCGGTTGAACAATAATAATAACAAGGAGGATTTGAATTGGTGTTTGTTATTGTGAGAATCTATGTGTGGTCTGCGTTTTGTCTCGAGTCAGTCACAGCCCAAAATGGGTGCGTTTGTGTTAGCAGCTCCTAAGAGGTGCATTTGATTAATTGGCAATGGGCCACTAGCCTAAAACACAAAGGTGTATTTAATTTTATTTTACATGTTTGTTTAATTCGTGGATTATTGAATTTATGACTATTTATTTATTGTATTGCACATGTGTTTTTTGGTACGTTTCAGATATATTTTGGGACTTGATACTTGGTTTGGACAATGGATTACATAATTTCATAACGGACTTTATTATACGTATTTTGAGACTTGACATTATTTGATTTATACCGGATTAATATTATTTGGACATTTGGATAATTGGACATATTGGACACACTAGACTCGAGACGGATGTAATATATTAGACTTGTGACGAATTTAATATATTAGACTCATACCGGACCTAAAATACTAAACTAAGACTTATTAAACTAATAACTAATTATAAACTTGATAACTAATAAACAACCTAAAACTTGATTTATTTCTAGTCATTTTATTATTTATTTCAAACTATTATTGTAGCGCATTTGGATTAACAAACACGAACATGTGTTAAATTATAGATTTGTCGAGATTATTGTTTTGAGAAAACTGGGTTTTATTAAAGTTACAATGACTTGAAAAACGTTGTATAAACGGGCGCCTCATGCTAAAGTTTATAAAACTTTCTAAACATATACTTTTATTTCAAAACTATCTTATTATTATAAAACCCGACAACAATCGAAACATATACTTTTATTAACTTGTAAAACCGTTATTATTTTATTTACTAATTTGAGTTTTCTTATGAAACTTAAATGATTTTTCCAAGCTATTAAATTGACTTTTCTGAGATATTTAGGATTGTCGGGTAAACACCAAAACTTACCGTTGACTTATCTTTTTCTTATTCTTCCTACTCCTTTTCCCTTATCCATTTTCCTTTATTCACCTTCCTTGTTTATTCTTTCATTTATTATGCTTTGGCGTGAGTTATATTTCGAGTTTATGTTTTCATACCACCACACGAACAATGATACCAAACACTTTTACTGCGATGATACAAATCTTTTTACAATTAACGATACGAGTATTCCACGAAAGCTAAAATACCTTATCTTTTGAAATCTCATAAACATTATACCTGTAGGTTCCGAATAATGATAAACTAATAATTCTAGAGAGAGAAATTTAGAGAGAGAGAGAGAATGGAAGGAATCATTCTTATGATAATAAGGAAAGTAATTTTGCATAAAATGAAACCTACACCCTCTAAGGGGGGTTTGCATAGTATTTATAGTACTTAACTAAGGCAACACCCTTAAGTGGTGTTTTTAGAAACTATCCAAAGCCCATGGGCTTACTACACATGCTAGTAGATTAAATACAAACATATAAGCCTTAATATGACAACCTATTATATAAACTAATGACCGAAACTTTATATTGATTACATGTAATCTCAAAAATCTTCCCCTAAGGGTTGGTCATCATGGTCTTCATTTATAGGTTTTCTGACGTCTTTTGATCTTTGACTTTCTTAGTTGATGACGTCTTCCATCTTTAATTTCTTTGTTCTTCGTTCTTGTTCTTGTGATCTTATGTTGGTCTTTCTTTCACTTCATCAACCATTTTTTTTATGACGACTTTTTTTTCTTTCCGACATGCTCATACTTCTTGATAACTTTTAATCTTTAACTTTGATCTTTGTCTTTTAATTTTGCAGATTCTTGGACTTTAACGTAGAATCTTTCTGAACATTGCTTTTGCGTAGATCTTTGTGAGTATGAGCATGTGGAAGTAGATGTTGATGATAATGGTGGTGATAGTGGTCTCTGTTGGAACTCCGGGCCTTCATGAGTACCTGCATGAAAACAGTTAGCAATAAAGTTCCCGACGTAAGTGTTTAAATATTTTGTATAGGTATATCCTTGATCGCTGGCGCGTTCCTTGAATAATCTCAGACCGGATGGTCACTGGCATGTCCCCGTACTCAATATCTTCACACTGTTATTGTGAGTTGCTGGAGTACACCAAGGTATCACTCCACGACTGTAGACCCTTTGGAACCACTGCACACACTAAGCGTAACCCGTAAAGGATTACCGAATTCACCTGCTGTCAAGGCTGTTTGATTTTGACCCTGGCCGGATTTTCCATTCAATCACTGAGGATCACAGTAGTAAATCCTCTCACAAATGTTCTGGCAGATTGCTATGATCTGTGTAGGATTCTAAAGTTTACAACTTGTGTTCTTAATGTTGAACAAAAAGTATATAAATGTGAAGTGTTTCTAAGAGATCTTTTGATGAATCTCGTGGCTCTAGACTCGATTTGTGCATTTTGGTTTTAGTAGTCGGAGACTGAAGCAGTGTCTCCTATTTCAATATCAACACATCTCGGAGTGAGAGGTCGATAGATTATGCAGGGTTCCCCGTGAGAATGTAACAAATCCTTTTAAGAGGACTTGAGTGGCTAGAAGGTGAAGTGCAGTGCGTCACTGGGTCTATGATGTCTTATCTTCAATACCGGTTGTCACATTTGCGACAACCAGTAGCATATGAATTGAACCCGGTTTCTGCCTTAAGTTGAATTTGGAGGGCTATTTCTTTTCACCTTTTTCTTTACTTTTCTTTTTAAACCCCTTCTTTCTCCTTTCTCACATTAATCCTTTTTTTAATCATACCTAAGGACTTTCTAATTCTAACTACTGATGTTGTCCTTGAAAGATCCCTCCGGATCTGGCGGATCATAGGACGTATTTCATATCCTTAGTCACCTTATAACTCCATGACTATCCTATGTTTCCATAAAACCTTTTCTTAAAAAATCTCTAAAAGTGTTTATGATTATAAAGACATATTTTGCTAAAACTTTGAGAGTTTTGTATTTTCAGAAATACTCCCCTCCACATGTGCGTATATTTTTTAACTTAAATCTGCACATTAAGGAAAGAGTTAGCACTTTTTGAATTGATCGACTCTTGATCGACAATTCCCCACGAGAAATGGCTACGTTGCTTAGTTAAAGAGATCCATTGTCAGTTTTTGGGTGACAACTAGCTCTAATAACTAACTTGAAGTTGTTAACACTCCTCAAAATGGAGGTTAGACCCGTCATAGTGCATGTCTATCAAGATTTTCTCGAATCGGTACACTCTACTAAGATAAGTCCTTTTTGAGACACGTTTACATCACTAGCTAGGCCAGCTTGAAATTATTACCCGTCTCGGACAAGTCTTTTCGATTACTGACATTTAAGTTCGTCAATTCATGAATTATATATGAGTTGAGTTCTTACGAGATTGCATACTATCAACAACATATTTTGATCACATATTTTCTCCCCCTCAAAAATAGCATATACTTGTTGTTTTTGAAAACTTTGATTGAAATACGCTTTTTGATGTTTCAAAACCATTCGAGAGTCACTTTACAAGAACATTATAGTTTCAAACAAAGAGTTTTAAGTATCCCCTGAATTAGTGAAATGAATTTTAACTTTTAAACATTTGAGGGAATACATTGTCTTTCGAACAGAATTCTGAAAAAGTTTTAAAAGGTTGTTTGAGAAATTGAGTGAATTTTGTTCAAAAGTAAGAAGCTTTCGCTCCTTATATCAGGATTGAGACACTGAAGCATACCATATGGTCCTTTCTTTACAAAGATTGGGTCATGCACTATTATGTATACATAAGCCACAATGTTCCTTCATATTACATATTATGAATAAAGTTCTAAAAGTTCTACTTATCTAGCTATTACATATTATCCTTAGCTACAAGTAACGTTCACATAAAGATTATCCTATAATATTTGTTACAAATCGGCAGTAGTCACATATCAACATCAATTAATTGGGTCTCTAAAAAGTCCGGATATCAACACGTCGTGGTCATCCTCCCACATAACTCTCTAATCTCCTAAGTTGTTGTCGACGTTTCAGAACACGGTTGATCTTATCAATGAAGTTTTTGACTTCTCTTGATTCACTGGAGTTCCATCTCTTCTTCGTAACCTTTGGATTCTTTTGGTCTTTGAGTATTACTTCCAAGACATTACATACTTTTGTAAGAGTAGCATCACAGAATTTATGAATTTCGTCATATGCCATGAAGTAAATGCCTTGTTTGTCACTTTTGCTGGTGAATCCGAATGACGGTGTCTTCTTTAACGTGTATTGTGCTTCCCCTTTAATCCCTTGATACTCGAACATTGTTTTGGTCAGATTTATCTTTGTTTGGTAGCTTTCGACTCCCAATTGAAGGTTTCAACACGTTCTTAAATAATGACGCTTCTGATGATGATCAGGAGAGATGTAACGAAGGCATACTGAGTGCTTTTTGGAAAGTGTGGTAGCTTGTTTTGAACCTTGAGCAGATACATATCTTCAATGTGGTTTAAGCTTAAGTTCCAAGAGTCTGTTTCGTTGAAAGTGTACTCTTTCTCATCTTCCCGTTGCACTACAACGTTCTTCATATATGTGTACCCATATTGTTCTTCTATTTCAAGTTGTTGGATGAAGACGATCTTGAGTGGATTGTAGACATCTTCTTTTTGCTTTCGTTTGATTTGTTTGCTGCGGTAGTAGAGTCTGCGCAATGGTGGCCAATGATGAATACCGAACATAGCGTCCTTGTCGTATGTCACTACAGCAGAACTCCATAAGCTGGTAGCAGTCTCTTTGATTGCTGGCTGTGGAAATTCGGTGGCAGGGATAAGTGTCAAGGACATAGCATATTTCCTTGAAGTTGTGTCTCCCAATCTCAGGAACTCTAGATCTTTATTGAAGAAGAATGGATACATAATCTAAGGGTGGATTGCACTTCCTAGTAAGGGTATGGGCTTGAAGTAATCCGTGTAGTAGGGCTTGTCTGTATCCAAGATAGCCTCAGGATTTAGCCAGTCTATGTTGTTTGACATGGCACACACTATGTTCTCAAGGTGATATTCTAGCTCAGTTGAGCTTGCTGATCGATCCTTGAGAAGGTTGAAAGCTTTGTCTTTTACGCGCCTGAGATCCTTTTTGTTAATTCTTTGAAGTCCCATTGAGCTTTCCAGTCTCTGTGAGAATTCCAATGTGCTTCCATCAACTGGTTCTGAAAAATCATCAGTAGCATCCGTGTCTAGCCAATCCACAACCTTTAGCTTCTTGTGGTCGTTGTTCTTCCATTGGCTGTGCTGGGATATCATCACCTATATACATGAATGGTTTTGGTGCTGGTGGTGTAACATGTTCGGTGGTTTTCGTGGTGGATGCTGGTGGAGATTTAGAGGTGGTTGTGGTTTCAGGAGCAGTTGTTTCGGTAATGCCTGAAGAAGATCCTCCGACTTCTTTGACCTTTTGTCTGGATGACCGGGCTCTGGGGCTTTGTCGTCTCGAGGTCTTTTGTGTGAGGGTGTATCAGTTTCACACGTCTCGTTTCTCTTGTTCATAACAGCAACGAGAGCATTGTTAAGTGCCGATTCTTCTTCATTCATTTCATTAGTTGATTCGTTCATCTTCAAGATTAGTTGATCATGTAGCTCAGCAATGGTGAGGTTATCCAATTGATATGGGACCGGTCTGAGAGTTATGGGTGTGTATGAGAGGATGTCCTTGACTATTTGATGTAGAATGGGTTCAACACATGTCTTGACTTCCTGCGGGACGATCTTCACCAACTGTCGTTTTACTTGTTTTCTTGTGTGTTCTCGGATAGAATCATCCATTCGTGATTCAATATCCTTGTCCATGAAGTCATCCACATTCTTTTTCACATGGTGCAACTCTTTGGATAGTGTTATTACCGTGTTTGTGAGAGCTTGAAGTTGTGCTTCCATGCTGTTGACTTTCTTCACGCGAGCTTCAGCCACAACTTTCATGATCTTTGATGATGCTTGTAATACTAATGTTTGAACTTTAGTTTTCTAACGGATTTGTTTCATATAGACGTTGTGTGTGTTTTTGTTGGTGGAGGAGATGATTGAGTTGAGGATTCTGGAATGGTCGTTTCCTTGTCTTGTTCCTTTTCCATTTCCAGATCTTTGAGAGTTGGAGCATCAGAGGGTTTAAGTTGGAGGTAAGGATCATGATCGGGGTTTTCAGTAATGTAGTTATATACTTCTTCCAGAGCTTTGCGTTCTTCTTCTTCTTCTTCAGCTTTCCTCTTCAATTCAGCTTCAACATTCTTTCTCATTTCTCTTCGGCTTCAGCTTCTTTCCTTGCTAACTCTGCAGTTTCTGCCTCTTTTCTGAGTCTTTCTTCTTCAGCCAATCTGGCAGCCTCTGCTTCTTTTGTCTTACGTTCTGCTTCAGCTTTGGCTTTCTTGGCACAAACTACTTCCTCAGCTTCTGTAATACCTGAATTTCTAAAATTCACAAAAAGACCAAAATACCCTTATGATCAAAAGTAAGAATAATTAAATAAACAGAATACCAAATGAACTATGTAAATTCAGAAAACTTATAAGAAATATCACATATGATCCAAATAAATCTTGAATGACTTTGTAAAGTTAATTTTATAGATTATAATTTTCTAAAATCATTTATGTATTTTATATAAATAACCGAATATATTTCATATGTTTTATAAAGAATTTAATTAATAAAAGCCCAATATAAATTTAATAAAACTAAGAGTCCATTTATTTTAAGTCCAATACATTATAAAGCCCACAATAAAAATAGTAAATCAAGTATATATACAAAATTCGGTTCACATAATCCCTAATAACCGATTTAACACAAACCGACTCCCAAAACCCTTTACAATTCGATTTCCAGTTTCCAGAGCTTGAGACCAATTTTCTTGGACAAGTTGGAAGATAAAGAAGGTGAGAAAAATAGTGTTCGAGTTCCTAAGTTGCTGTTTTGATCGTGGTGAGTTTTGAGTGGATTAGGGTTTCGGCGAGAAGGGTTTTTGTGCTTCTTTTGTTCTAACGATCCAAGCTCATCAAGGGTATGTTCCTAATGTTGATTTCAGTCCTATAAGTCATATAGAACACATAAAAATTAGCCATGCATGTTTCATAAGTCGTATGGAATTATTTAGAACTAAAACCCTAGAAAGCGTATACAAATAACGAATGGGCATATAATAATTTTTAAGATCATGAATTGATTTTTCCAGAAGCTATTACATGTTATAAGACCTGAATAAAATACATATTTATGAATTCAAAGCTTGTATGGATTGTTTTGAGTTTTATGGTTCGATTAAGCATGGAAAAAAGGAAAGATTTAAAAAGGAACGATTAGGGTTTTGCATGAACTAGGGTTTTCTTGTAATCATTAAAGGTAATTAATGAAGTAATAATGATGAGCTAATGATTGGTTAAACTTAGGTTTAGGGTTTGTACTTGAATTATGTCTATTCGATCCTAAATAAAAGTTTTGGGTTGGTTTTGTAAATTATGAAACTTAAGGGTTATTTTGGAAATAGTAAAATAAAGGTACTAAACGGATAAAAATAAGTGTGGGGGTTAAACGTGTAATTTTGGATATTTAGAGGACCATTTGAATTGTATTTAACTTAAAAGGGTATGTTTTGTAAATTCTAAAACCTTTGGGTTAAAAGTGTAAAATCTGATAATATAAGGTTAGATCGTGAAATTAAAGATGTCAAGGGTGTAATTTGTAATTCTGAGTAATTATGGGTTCAACAAGTGTAAGTTGATTTTTGTAGAGACACGCATGAGTTAAGTTAATTTCGGTTTGTTATCATTTACGTTCTAGGTTAAATTGGGAAATCATTAAAAGAAGTAATATGTGAATTTAATGCGTATTTAGTAATATTTAAAGAGTATGGGAAACCCTAGAATCTAAATAGGAAGTTGGTGAATTAATAAGGAATACCCTAAAATGTTGTGATTTCGTCTGTCACTAAAATGAGAATATTCTGACAACTCTAAAAGTATTAATACGATAAATCCGTTATAACATTGATGATGCTAATAAATATTAAATAAATCATAATCCGTGTAGATTCGTCGGAGGAGACGCGACGTTACATCTTCGTATTCGTTCATTCGTTACTTTTCTCTCAATTGCTTTAAGGTACGGATATTCTGTCTTACCTTAAGACACTTATGTTATCATACATATATTCTGACCTTCTTAGTAAAGGTTCCTTATGATGTTCTTTCGTTAGTATTTCCATTTTACTTATTAGGGTTTCCAAAGCCATTGCTATGAACCCTTTCCTGATTGTGTGATTTGTTGCTTATCTGAACTTATGTTTTATGGGACTATGAGATATCTGACTTAACTTTATGTTTATGAAGACTTGATATGCGAAGTTGTTGAACCTTATTATATTGGAACATGAACCTTATGATATGAATTATTGATATGTTCCTTGCTGAACCTTGTGTTTGATTCAGACTTATGTTATGATTGAACTTTTGTTTGACCTAAGTTAGTTTGACACCCGAGCCAATTATTAACTAGTCATGGGGGTTCCATGTCCGTGTCAGTGATGCACCTCTGACATGACTCTAGGGCAGTAGAGTGAAGTTCTGCCACGTCCCTTATCTGTTATCTGTTATGAGCTCAGTTTGAATTATATTATTAAAGTATGTCTGTGGGGCGTATGGATGCATCCTAGATCTGATCTGTTGTCTGATATGCTTTGTTTAGATGAATGATGTCGTGTGCAATACGCATCTTCATGAAACTCTGGGAGCTCGCTACTCCGTATTATTTTGAGATTGTTTCTATATAGTTATGATGTTTTTGATATGATATGTTCTGGGCTCGAGGTAGTTAACTAAATCTTTAATTGTTATTTCTATGTTAAGTTCTGATTATGATTTGGTGTGTTCAAATGTTTATGATTATGTGCTGGGTTATTATATGATCTTATATATGTGTATGCTTTTGTATGTTTATGTGATTACCGTTTAAAGGCTAGGTTATGATTAATATGTTTAAATGGGGTTTGTATGCTGTTATCTGATGTTATGTTATGTTAGTTTATCGTTATGTGAATTCTTTGAACTGTGGGATGAATGTGTTAGTGTGATAGTTAGTATTCTATAAGTCTAATATGTATAGTCTGATCAGTTAATTTTGGGAACTTTGCTTATACGTTAGTATGTTATTGCCTATGTGACCTGCCATGTTTGCACTCTGCTGATGATAGGATTTGATCTGAGAACTGGTTTAGTTTGTGATAGTGGTTTTGATAGTTACTAATGGTTATGCTATATTTTGTTTGGTCTTTTTAATTATAGTGTGTCTACTATGTTTCTATTTGTTTGTGAGACTGCCATGATTTGGACTGCTATTTCCGCTGCTGCAATATTGAATTAAGTGTGTTAAGTGAAGGTTAATTAATTTGTTGAATGCCATGTTTATTTTCTAGAAAGTGTTTTCGTTAGTTTTAGACTTTTCGTTTGGTTTATATGTAATCTATTTGCTCTTGATATGCTAAGTGTTTGGTTGTTTGTGTTTGTGTCATTAATGTGCTATGCGGTGTTTAACTTGTTATGTGGTTGTTTGGATTTCTGTATGTTTGAATTCCGCAGAATCCTAAAAGATCTCTTATCATTATTTCATTTTGATTTCGTCATTTGTATATTTTGTTTTGTTTAGCTTTTGTTTCGTTATATCTGTTCACTGGGCTTTGTAAGCTCAGCCGCACTTTTCTTTTCCTGCGGCAGGTATTAAGCGTTCAAGATAAGCTTATGGGATAGCTGATATGGGTTGAGAGTAGAGACGAGAGCAAGATTTGATTATAGAGATCTTAGATTTATTTTGAAGTTTAGTTATTATGTTTTTATCTTGAGTATTTTTGTAAGGATTTCGCTATTGTATAGTATTTAAAGTTCTGATATGAAACCGTATTGTGATATCTTTACCCTTGTCGGGTCGGGGTGTTACAGCTTCTCTAATCATCTTCTATTTCTCTTCTTCTTCTAGCCTTTTGAGTTTTGCAGCATGCTTTTCCACATCTTCTGGTGTGATGAACTTAGTACCTTCCATGTTCTAGTTTTGGTCATCTTGCTCTTCATCGTTGTTTACTGGTTCATGCACAGAGCTTGATCCTTCTCCTTGTTTGCTTGGTTGAGAAGGAGGATAATTGTCTTTCCTGCTATCCTTGATACATTGAAGAAGATTTTTAAGATTTTGTTCTTTAATAGTTAGACTAGTAACAGGAGCCTTCATCTTTTGTTTGTCCATTAGTTCAGTCACAATCTCTTCTTCTTCTTGTACTTCATCACCCCCTTTTGACATGTACAACAAGGTATCCTCAACCTCATCCAAAATATCATCATGTACTTTCTTTTCTTTCTCCTTTTATTCCTGCTCCTTCTATTTCCGCTCAATTAGGATGATTTGTTAACATATTCGACAACTACTTTCTCTGCCGGTCCTTCTTCATTTTCAGAGACTGTAGCAGAGTCATCAGGGTTGTTAGAGGCTTCCGGAGAAGGTTTTGGCGAAAGGAGTTTCTTAGGAACTGGCACGCGTCTCTTCTTAGTTGGTGCCCTTGGTTTGTATTTCTTAGAAATGCTTCTCGAACTTGCAGTCTTACCACCTCTGTTGCTTCTGGTGGTTCTAGCTTGAGAAGATTATGTTTCTTCTTCACTGAATCCAACACGTCCAGCCTGATATACAGCATGATACTTTCGGTAGGCAACCGTTGTTTGTACTTGTTCAGTTAGAAGGCAATCTGGTAGTCGTTACCTTGTTTTCTAGTGCTTGAGGCTTGCACCTTAATCATGTCAACCTTGTGATTATTTAAGTATGTGTGATTTTTTTCGTCATCAAGGCGATTTAGAAGTTCCGAGTATGTATCAATAAGATGAGCAATGACCAGCTTGGTGAAACCAAAGAAGGGAATCTTGGTGGAGTTTCTGGTTAATTGGTTGTAAACCTGATGTATTGTTTCTTCCAATACCAATAGACCAAAGTCGATCTTCTTTAGATTTACCATTCCCCAAAAAAAATTAGATGTTGTAGCCTGGGGTGCTCGTGAGCATTTTCTCTGCCAGTAACAGAGCGAATGATGATCATGTAAAGCGTTCTCCATGGTTTTGGTAAGTATTTGATGTAAAATCTAGAGTGGACATTGAGTAGTAGATCTGGTTGTTCATCATAACCTATATCCTTGATAAAATCAAGAATTTCTCCTTCTGTAGGTATTGGATGATAATCTTTCTTTGGTGATGGCAAGAGTAGGATTCTATGAATCATATCTACATCAATGGTGAAATTCAGCCTATCCAGAGTAACTGTGAATGATGCTCCATCCAAATTCTTTTTGGTAGTGTACCAGAATTGATGAATGTAGAAGGCTGCTACTGAGGCTGACTTGTCAAGCATGTGTTTGCAGGGGTGGAGTAATAGTACTTCTCTTGCTATTTAACATGACGGTTCAGCCACCTTTAGCTTGTTGAAGTGAACTCTTGCATTGTTTTTGCCAATAACCATATAATCTGTTGGAAAGGTGTTTTGCATGGTGAGTCTTTGGAGAGGAAATGGAGCATTCACATTTTGTTGTTTAGTCATTTTGTTCTGAGGAAAACAAATCACAAAACAAACATCCAAACAAATTTTACGGATTAGCACAATGCGATGATTTGATTTACTGATTTCATCCCTTTTTGAAATTAAACACTTTAGTTATCTGAACTTAGTTTTAGTTTTATTTGATTTTGCTCAAACTCAGATTTAACTAATACAATTAGACAAATTCTAGTTTGGGTCCAAGTTTTAACAGTCCATGAAATTAGAAAGAGTGATAAAAGTTAGTAAGAAAGTTGTCAATTTGGGTCAACAAATCAGAAAGATGAGAACAAATCCGAAAGTTCCACCAAATCCGAAAGATTTTTCATATCCGAAGGATTCACTAAACCCGAAAGATGTATCAAATCAGAAGAATTAACAAATCCGAGAGATTTAACAAATCTGAAAGATATATAAAAAATTTGAAAGATTTGGTAAATCCGAAAGATTTATCATCAAATTTGAAATTTATTTTCAAGAAATCCGAAAGACACTGTAGACGTACATTTCTGAAATATGAATGATTTTCAAACTTTCAACCTGTACGATTAATAAACAAACCAATGGTTACATATTCAATCAGGTACTTATTAGAAACAGTTTCTTAACACATTTTCAAATTTAAGTCACAATTTTTACAAATCTAAAACATGATAAACCCTTAATTTTCTAATTTGATACAATTAAGATTGCAACTGAGTTGAAACTATTCTAATATGTTTCAAGTGATCATTAGAACCTTTCTGCACAGTTTCTAACATCATTTATACAACAAACACCCATTTTCGAATAAATTCTAAAACCCTAGTAATCGAATATTATCAGAAAAGGTGATATTGTTAAAGATTTTTATAGGCGATGTAAATTGTAATGTGTTTTGTTAATTCATAATGAAAGGGTTTGTTACAATATATACACCGAGAAATACATGGGCTTGACCCAATATACACAAAATATTATCTACTAACAGCCCCCCGCAGTTTGAGCGGGAGGACGCTGAACGCTCAAACTGGACCGGAATTCGTCAAATAAAGCAAATGGAAGACCCTTAGTGAAAATAACGGCATATTGATAACGAGAAGGAACATGTAACACACGAACGTGACCTGCTGCAACACGATCTCTAACAAAATGTATGTCAATCTTGATATGCTTCGTGCGCTGATGATGCACTGGATTAGAAGACAAATATACCGCACTGACATTATCACAATAAACTATGGTAGCTGAATGTAAAGGAGAATGAAGCTCACGAAGAAGGTTCCGCAACCAAGAAGTCTCAGCCACCGCATTGGCAACACCACGGTACTCAGCCTCAGCACTAGAGCGAGACAAAGTGTATTGTCTCTTGGACGACCAAGACAGTAGATTGTTGCCAAGAAAAACACAATATCCTGATGTAGAACGCCTAGTGGTCGGGCAACCTGCCCAATCAGCATCTGAATAAGCAACCAGCGAAGAAGTCGAGGAAGAATACAACTGAAGACCATAATCCAAAGTACCACAAACATATCGTAAGATCCTCTTAAGAGCAGCAAGGTGAGGCTCCCGAGGATCATGCATATAGAAACAAACCTGCTGAACTGCATAAGACAAATCAGGTCTAGTAAAAGTGAGATACTGTAAAGCCCCGGCAAGGCTCCTGTAAAGGGTCGGATCAGAAACCGGAGTACCATCGGCACCCAATTTGGACTCCGTATCAACAGGGGTCCGACACGAATGACAATTTCGCATACCCGCACGCTCAAGAATTTCCGCTGCATACTTTTTCTGGCTAAGAAACATCCCATTGGTGGAACGTGTGACAGAGATGCCCAGAATAGCGGACCAAGATCAGTCATAGAAAACTCCTGATGTAAGGAAGTGATAATCCTCTATAAAAATGCTGTAGAAGAAGTTGTCAACAAAATATCATCCACATAAAGTAATAAGTAAGCAACATCAGATCCTTGTTTATAGATGAACAAGGATGAATCGCATCTGCTGTGACCAAAACCAACACGAGTAGCATAACTCGCAAACCGCTGAAACCATGCACGTGGTGCCTGCTTAAGGCCATATAACGATCGCTGTAAGAGACAAACATGGTCGGGACGTTGAGGATCCCGAAAACAAGGAGGCTGATGCATGTAAACAGTCTCAGATAAGGTACCATGTAGAAATGCATTCTTGACATCAAGCTGATGAACAGGCCAATGTCGAGATGCAGCTAGACTGAGCACCGTGCGAATCGTGGCCGGTTTAACAACTGGACTAAATGTTTCATCATAGTCAACGCCAAGTTGTTGACTGTTCCCATTAGCTACAAGCCGTGCTTTGTACCTGCTTAAAGATCCATCTACAAAATGCTTGTGCTTAAACAACCACATGGAACGAACAATGTTCGCGTCCGATGGCCGTGGCACAAGAACCCAAGTATTATTTTTAATTAAAGAATTATATTCGTCAAGCATAGCTCGTTGCCAGTTAGGATCTTTGATAGCTATGGCATATTATTTAGGAAGAGGAGAAATGGTAGACACATGGAAATTGTAACGCGGGTTCTTTTTATTAGTACCAACTTGAAAACGAGTGACCATAGGGTGAGTTGATGTTTGGTTAGGGCGAATACTAGGTGCAGGTGAGTTTGTCATGGGAGGGGCGGGTTGATTGGTCTGGAAAGAATGAGTAGGGCTGGAAGTAAGTGGAGGTTGTGTGGGAGTTGGGCCGGTTGTAACGGATATGGGAGATGGGGGTTGTGTGGTTTGGGTAGTCGTAGCATGAGAGGGTGTTGATGTGGGAGAAGTGGGTTGTGGTGTAGGTGTAACAATGACAGGGGCCGGTTGTTGGAGAATTTTTCAAGCTATTATGTTTGGAGTGGTGTCAAGAAAGGTGTAGGAAGGAGCATCATTTGGTGTCACTGAGCCGTATGGGAAAATGGTCTCGTCAAAGGTGACATTACGGGAAATGACAATTTTGTTGGTGGAAAGGTTTAGGCAACGAAAGCCACGATGGTTGGATGGGTAGCCAAGGAAAATACAAGGAGTGGATCGTGGGCCAAGTTTATGATTGGTGTCGATGTGGACATAACACAAACAACCAAAAACACGTAAGGACGTGTAGGTGGGTTTTGTGTTATAAAGGCGAAAGTGAGGTGTATCGTTATTGATGGCGGTGGATGGTAAAATGTTCAAGAGGTAGGTGGCCATGTGAAGAGCTTCGACCCAAAAATGAGGAGGGAGATGGGCTTGAAAAAGTAAGGTACGGATAAGGTTATTTATTGTCCTAATCATACGTTAGGATTTACCATTTTGTTGAGATGTACGGGGACACGAGAAGCGTGTATGGATGCCGTGTTTTGTAAATAATTGATGGAAAATGGTGTTGTCAAACTCACCACCATGGTCACACTGAAAAGCTTTAATTTCTGCATTAAATTGAGTTTTTACAAGAGAACGAAATTCAACAAATTTAGCAAAAGTATCATACTTATTACGCAAAGGATATACCCACAAATAATGAGAAAAATGATCCAAAAAGATAACGTAGTATTTAATACCACTTTGACTCGGAAGTGGGGATGTCCACAAATCCGAATGAACAATATCGAAAGCAAAATTAACTACAATATCTAAAATAGAAAATGGAAGCCGCACATGCTTGCCAAGTTGGCAAGCATGACAAAGTTGGGGAGACTTCACTTTATTACACAAAATACTATTATTTGAAAGTAAAGAACGTAGCACTTCATTTCCTGGATGTCCAAGTCGTTGATGCCACATTTGATGACTAGCAAGAAAAGCTTGTGGGTAGGATGTAGGCATGGTGACAGGATAAAGATCTCCGGTGCTATCACATCGGAGCAGAATCTGCCGAGTCAAATAATCCTTCACAGAAAAACCAAACTCGTCAAATTCAATAGAAACTTTATTATCACGGGTAAATTGACGTACGGAAATTAAGTTTTTGACAATATGTGGAGTAATTAAAACATTATGAGGATGAAGGGCACGGTGAGGGTTAGGCAACAAACTATGGCCCGTGTTGGTAACGGGAATGGAGTTACCGTTACCAACAAAGACAGATGGATAAATGCTTTTGTTATAAATAGTACTAAGATTATTTGCATTTGAATTTAAATGTGAAGACGCACCTGTATCCATATTCCACCCGGCGTCTCCGAAATCCTAAATAGTCAAGGTGTTAAAGGCTTGCGGGAGAAGTGTTTCTTGACCATTGTAACCCGCAAAACCCGGACTATGTTGTGCAACCTGTTGTTGGCCCGGAGGAGCCGGCTGTTGGGCCTGATGAACATTAGCTGAAAGGTGGGCCTGAGGGGCTGGTATTGTGCTGAAACCAGGGGGTGTAGGGGAGGGGTTATTGGACCGTGTGGACTTAAAATTCTGCTGCTGGGCCTCTAATACTCTTTGTGCCTGAGTGAGATTATTAGCTAAACCATATTGGGCTAACATTTTTTGTTGGGCCTGAACAAGTTGCACTAGTTGTGCCTGACCCAAACTATGAAGATTATTGCTAATGTTTGTAACAGTAGGTCCACCATTTGCATTGTATGGTTGACGTGAGTAATTGGAAGACCACAGGTTATGCGCATGAGTGATAGAAGCATTATTTTGCATCTTATTTCCATGCACAAATCGGCAACCAGTTCCCCACTTACAAAGATCCGTTCGAGCAAAGTGATGACACACATTTTGAGAAGTGTTACCACGTGTGTCTCGGGGTCTAGTGTCACGGTTCGAACTCTCGGCTAGTAAAACAGTTAGGGCCGAAGATGTGGTTAAATCAGTTGAGGGTGTAGCTTTATGTTTAAGGCGAAGGTCCTCGGTGGTTACCATTGACCTAACCGTATCTAAGTTTGGAAACGGGTCACGGTGAGCAATAATCCCAGCGACGTGAGCAAAACGGTCACTCAAGCCATTAAGGGCATACGTGACGAGGTCATCATCATTCATGGGTGAACCTAGATCGGCTAGAATGGTAGCAATTGATTCGATTTTACCAAAATATGCATCTACGGTCATGTCACCTATGGTTAAGAGCCTTAGTTCCCCACAAAGGGCAACGGTTTTGGTCCGTTTGTTGTCAAGGAATATTTTTTCAAGAAAGGTCCAAGCATCTAAGGCGGTTTTAGGATTAGCCTTAACAATTCTAGCAACAATCACCTCACTACAAGTTAAGAAAATCCAAGCTTTGACTAAAGAATCTACCTTTAACTATTCCATAGTAGGTGGAGCAACGGCCTCGGCACTCGTAGATGCTTCCTTGGGTTGGATGTGATCGAGAATCTCCAAGCCTTCGCATTGAGTTTTGAAGAAAAAACACCAAGACGAGTAGTTGGCTTTGGTAACATCAAGCTTTATCGGGATTAGAGTGGGAATTGATGGTTGAACCGCGAGCATCTTATCAGATTGTGAGATGATGGTGGGAGGAGGTACGTTCGTATTGACCATGGTTATGCTGTTTTATGATGATAATCGTGAATGGTAGGTAGTATGCAAGATAAATGGTAGTACAGTATACGTGAAAAATAAAGGATTAATTGTTGTGGGACATGAGCATGTAAGCAATGATAAATAAGAGCATGAAAGTTGATTGTGGAGGATATTACTGTGACGGCAGTATGCAAGGAGGTAGGGGGAAAAATGGGATTAGGGTTTTGGAGAGGATCGTGGCTGTGATACCATGTAAATTGTAATGTGTTTTGTTAATTCATAATGAAAGGGTTTGTTACAATATATACACCGAGAAATACATGGGCTTGACCCAATATACACAAAATATTATCTACTAACAGGCGAGTGATTATGAACGTATTACACAGCTTTCCCACCAAGTTTATCATATCAAAACACAGAAAACCGATAATCCCCAATCTGAAACCCTTAAAACACTTTAATCTTTCTAACTTCCAAACGAGCCGTTGGATTTTAATATGATTTAAAACCGTTTCTTAGATTATAGTTTAGAACAATATTACACTTACAGATTGGAGAAAAGATGTGTGGATTTGGAGATGAATATCTAGCGGTTGATCTTATTTTTTAATAAAACGTAAATGACAAATGAGATAAGAGGGTGTTTGTGTTTGAAAATTTTTGAAGCTTTGAAAAACTAACACCTTTGGCCTAAAACTTTGAACCACTAATCCTTTTTCAAGCAAAAACAATTTTTGTACACATGCAATAACAAACACATTTAACCAACATCTTTTTCAGAAAATATGCAAGCATACACTAATTAATTTTGAAACATTTTCCGACTTCTCCCCCTCAACACATGGTTAATCGTATTTTGTTTTGTAAAAATTTTAAACTTGTGTTGAAGTAGGAAAGTGTGTTCTTGCATAGGATAATATCTTTATAAAAATTAAAAAATAAGAAAATCTTTTTGGGTTTTCAAAATTTTATATTTTTGAATTTTGATTGTGAATAAGTATTTACAAAATGGTTTTGGTGTTTGACGATTTTAATATTGAAGTTAGATAATTTTCCAGTTCTTCTAGAGTTAAACACCTCATACCAATTCAATGAACTAAATAAGAAAATCTTGCGGGTGGCAAGGCTTTGGTAAATAAGTCCGCCAATTGATGTTCTGTACCTACAAAGTATAGTTCCACCGTTCCCTTCTCGACATGATCCATTATGAAATGGTATCAAAGAGCAATATGTTTGACTTTGAGTGTTGAACCGTGTTACATGAGATAACAATTGCATTTTTAGAGTCACAATACACCAGAATCTTATAAAAAATATAACCATAATCCATCAGTTGTGTTCTCATCCAGATGAGTTGAGCACAACAGGCAATCATGGGTACATATTCTGCTTCTGTTGAGGATAATGATGTACAATCTTGCTTCTTCGATTTCCATGACACCAATTTTTCACCAAGAAATTGTAGACCTCCAGAATTACTTTTGCGTGTACCCAAGCAACCTGCATGATCCACATCTGAAAAGGATATTTAGTTGAAAACCAAAATCCTTCGGATACCAGATCCCCAAATTAATTGTTCCCTTTATGTATATGAGCATTCTTTTGAGGCATTGCTGGAATTTCAACTCAAAACCTCATGCAAACAGACAGCTGAGAAGGCCAAGCGTCCAAGAGACGATGATGATGTGGATAAAGACTCGGACCCAAAACGAAAAAAGAAAAATGACGATTCATCCTCTATGCCTCCACCACCTCCAAGGACCTCTACTCAAAGAAGTTCCCCAGAACGGTCTCCTGCTACTAATAAACCTCAGGATTCTAAGTCACCGCCACATACAGAGAAAACCGATGATCACTTTGAATACACTGGTGGTGACGATGAAGAAATTCCTGAGCCCCAACAACAACCTACCTCTTCTACAACAACAAAGAAACCGGAATCATAATCGAAGCCAAAGAAGAAGAAGAAAAAGACCAATGTTGTGTCATGGCTAGACAAAGATGACACCGATGAATATGACTAGTTCTCTAAACTTGTTGATGCTACACCTCAATTACCGGAAGGTCAAGAAATGGTAGATGGTCGCACAATGGAGCATGTGAAGCTTATACAGGAAAAGTTCAAAGTGAAGAAAATGACCAAAGCAAAATTGAGGCGAATCAAGAATGATGCATTTCAACTACTTAAAGACTGCTCAGAAAATGCAATTGAAGTCGAATATCATCTCGACAACATTGCACGAGCCATGTCTAACAACATTGACTGGCACAATCCTGAATCAAACATTGACTTCACCAGACAAGATAAAGCTCCATACTACACTGACTGGACCAAACCTCTGCCTACCATTGGCCGACCGGATCAACCCAAGATTCCATACCGCTATTTCTTCAACAACGACCTAGAGTTTCTTCTACACGGTAGCGATGTCTCCAAGAAATACTCTACATCACTCACACTCCCTTTCCCGGCAGCAATATACTCCAACAGCATAGCCATCGAGGAAGAAGCCACACACATGTTTGCCAACAAATTGGAAAAGTATGACCTCGATGCACTGTATGGGATTCATCATTGGCCAGAACGATGAAGAATCTTCTACAAAAGCTGCCAAGTTCTAAAATCGAAAAAGGAAGTGTTCAGTGAACAACGAATCGTTGCAATTCAGCATGTTACCATGTCGTCGAAGTGGGACTACACATTCCTAAAGAAAATAGTGGTCAAACGACAAGACGAAGAGGAGTATGACTTCTGTGAAGCGCATTTTCCGAGATTATCTCTAAATGACATTGAAGATATGTATCTTGCCAAGGTACAAGGACGAATGCGACAATTCTCTACTACTATCCAACGCGAGTACATCAAGTCATTACTCATAGTCATCCGAAGCATCGTGATCCAAGAACGTGTAGAAGTTAATTCAGCTTGCCGTGGAATCGTATCAGAAGCGTGTTAATCTCACAAAACCACAGCTTGACCTTCCCGACATAAACCAACTTGCTCAGTACACCCTCATCAAGAAACCATTGGGGGTAGTCTACTGAAATGAACTACAGCACAATTGCTTCATGGCATGCAAAGAGCTTCATAAGTTTGGGGATCACACATTGAAGAAGGTTTGGGATGGGTTAGCATACAGGTTAAAGGAGATTCATGATGGCATAGGGTCACCGAAGAGATGGAATTCGAGGGACAGAAGGGATGTAAAGAAGATCATCATGAGAATTGATGAAAGGTTGTTTAGGCGGGATCAGATCAGAACATTGGAGAGTTTTGTTGGTAGTCGTCCAAGTATATCTCTCACAAGCTACCAACATCCAGAACGCATTCCTGGAGTTATTGCTGGAATACCTAAGACTCCTGGTAACCCTTGATTTGTTTCTCTTATCAATATTTGGATGTGTATTTATATCTGACAATGGTTGTGCACACATAACAGTGTACAACCCGTACTTGTCATGAAAGGACCTTGTGGTACGCTTCAGTGCCACAATCCTATAAAAGGAGCTAAAGCTTCTTACTTTTGAGTAAAACTAATCAAAACTTTCATTTTTCAAAGTTTTTCTCAAAAGAACAAGTACTTCCCCTTATGATTTTCAAAACCTCATAAGTTAGTATCACTTGTTGAGGGAGAGTATTTGCTTAAAACTTTGTTCATAAAATTGTTCTTCGTGGTAATCTTCCCACAAAACTCGAAATAGACATATTCGATATCAAAATTTTATCAAAAATAACATTTATATGCCATTTTTGAGGGGGAGAAAATTATGTGATAAGAAATATGTTGTGAATTGTTATTGAATCTTCGTGATAAAGACTTAACCAATGAATTGACGAGCTTTTAAATGTTAGTAACTCGAAAAGACTTGTCTGGGACGGGTAATAATTTCAAACTAGTTTGCTAGTGATGTAAATGTGTCTCGCAAAGGACTTGTCCTAGTAGAATGTACCATTCGAGAAACTCTTGGTAGACATGAACCTTGACGGGTCAAACCTCCTCACCAAGGAGTGTTTACAACTTCAAGCTGACCTAGTCAGTGATGTAACTTGTGGAAAACTAGAAGGGGGGGGTTGAATAGTTTTGCCGATTTTAAGTTAGTTTCTAAAACTTTAGATTTGTTAATATGTGAGATCTTAAGGATGTAGAGAAAGTATAGATCTAATGATAAAGCAAGTAAATAAAGTAAAGCAAAGGGATAGAAATGACACAACCGATTTATAGTGGTTCGGCTACAAGGACACCTTCCTTGCCCTACTCCACTCCCCGAGTCACCTACTCGAGAGTTCAAGCACTATGTCAACAAACTCCTTCACTTGGCGGAGAAGCCTTCACAACGTTGCTTACAGCTTTTTCCGGGACGAAGCTAAATACCGAGTCCGTAACACGGTGGACCAAACCAACACGACTATTACACAACAAATATGTGAAATATCAAATACAAGATCTTCGCTACAGAAATCTTGCGGAGGAACAAATCAATCAAGGACCCTTGCTTGGATGACTTGTAGAATGCTCGTGATCTCGCCTTAGAGAAGGACCTATATGAGAATCACAATAGAAAGAAAGAAGAACAACTCTCTAGATCAAGTGATCTATATGTTAGAAGAGAATGAGAGTGTTTGAGAGATTTAGTAAGAAGAGGGGTGAGTTAGAATGAAGAAATGGCTCTCTATTTATAGGCAATTTCTTCCACTGTTCCCCGGATCCCACGGATCCCTCCCACTTGGTGTCCGTCTAGTGTAATCCTAGGGATCCGTGGGACGCTCCTCTTTGCCCATGGGTTTTTTGGTTATGGGCATTGGTTATGGTTTGGTCCATGGGTTTTCCTTAGATTCAATGTATCTAAAGTATACATTGTATCTAGCCATCTTGGGTATGGGTTATGATCCATGGGTTATGGTCCATGGGTTGTGGTTTTTACCCATCCTAATAAACTATTACAACAAATGATTAATTACAACATTTTTGTATTAAATGGCTATATATAAATGCTTTACAAAAATAACATGTATCCTTATAATTGTACTTAAGATAACATTATATTTGTTATCAACAAAACACAAAGAGATCGCAAAATATTAATAAACGTTTTTACGGTTTATTTGTATTAACAATCTCCCCCTTTTTGTTGATGACAAAACATAATGTTATGATGAGTAAAACTTAAGAATAGATGTATGTTTTGAAAGCCCCTAAGTTTTACTTCTTCTCCCCCTTTTTGTCGAAACAAAAAGTTAACCCTTCGAAAAAATAAAAGTGTGGAAAAATTAGTCCACGTATTGCTTACTCCCCCTTGACGGTAGCTCCCTCTTGTTTGGGGCGTCAAGTGAAGAAAAATAAAAAAATCCTACAAAGAGAAAGGTTAGTAACATGCTTATGTAATCTTGTGATTGACGAGAATCAAGATTGGGAGCCAAGGTATGTAAACAAGGCCTTGTAATAAAACAACAAAGTGTAGTGGTATTTATGCCACCTACAAGCCTGTAAAAATAAGAACAAGACTTGTTCTTGAAAATGACTCAAAAAGAAAAAGTACTAAAAATAGAAAATAGTAATAATGATTCCTTCCATGCTTGCATAAGATTATGGATGGAGGTTTGAATGAGTAATAGTATTGATGCGATCAAGGATGAGGTTGAGTATGAATCGCATTTCTTCCCTAACTTCTATTGCAATTTCCCTAGAGGATTAGCAATGTTCACAATGTAAGTGATGTGGGTAATGAGTACGGAAATCGTCCAGGTTGTTTTGATTTATGAGTTGCGGAAGTTGTGGTGGAAAAATATGAGAATATGGATCAAAGTCCGGAATGATTGGAAGTGGTGGTGGAAAAGAACCTAGATGTTCTTGTAGTTTAATGGGAGCTAAAGGTGGTGATGTTTCAAGATCATTGAATATTGTGTTTGGAGAAGTTGGAGGTGTCAAAAAGGCTAATTCTTTTTGCTTTGGTTGTTGAGATCTTGTTGGAGTCGTAAGGAGTTCCAAAAGAGTGATTTTAGGTGGTGAGTGATTTGTTGATGATGTTGGTGTACTCGTTGGTGATGAAGGAGGTGCTATAATGGAAGCATCTTGTGGTGTGTTAGTTGATGGTGATGAGCCATATGATGATGGTTTTCCTAAGCAACAAGATCGGTTGTTAATCCGTGCGGATATCCTAGAGTTTGATTTTGGTATTTGGGAAGGTGGAAGTACAAAGGTTTGGGTTTCATGAATATGATTGTTTGTACTAGGTGATTCATCTAAAGAGTTTGTGAATGACATGGTGTAGTTTGTTTGAGAAGATGAGATGGATTATGCAAGCATTTTGGGAGTTCTATATATAGAAAAACAAAGTATTGTAATGAATGCTTGACCCAAAATGTGGATTAAAATCTAATGATTATATATCAAGTTAAGGCATGTGATCATGAGAACACAAGCATTAAAGAGCATACTCCAAAAAATAAAACAAATGTGAATCTTTCATCCAAAGTGACAAAACTAGAAGGTAAAAACAGCTTCTGTCTCACGGATCCCACGGATCCTTCCCTTGAGGGATCCGTCCAGCATAAAGGATGGGATCCGTGGGTCTAGTGATTCAGGAAGCACAAAATTTTCTTTTTGGAAACACTTTTGCCTAGTGTGTGCCTATATGCAAACTATTTGGAGTTACGGTTATCTCGAGTCCTAAGAAGAAAAGAAAAATAAACTAGAAATGAAAAAGCATACTATTATGTGAGATAACCCGAAAAACACATACTTAGTAGTTTGAGTACATAATTTAGTGTTGCCAATGCTCCTAATTCATTGTGGCTTAAATGAATGTACCCGAAAACACATATTAGTTATGTGTCCCCTTTAGCATTCAAAAGACATGAGATGCAATGAAAATGAGTTTTTACGTTGTATTAATAATGAAAAAGCAATTTGTCTTAGACGTGAGAAATTGCTTTTGTGAAATTGATACGGGAAGGAGTATCATTTTAGAGAGCATTTTGAAATACAAACGTTTTATCCTTTTGAAAGAAGGATGTGTATGTAACTCGTACTTATTTTGAAAGAAAATAAGAAAATTATAAGTGAAAAACTTATCTTGGGTTATGAAAAATCCCGTATTGTTTGTGATTTGTGCGTGAAATAGAGATCCTAGACTCAGAAAGAAGAAGGCTAGTGTTTACATACCTTGTAGAGTCAAAAAGTAAGTTACGACGTTTGTTCATTGAGATCAAGACCAAGAAGAAGTAGGTTGAATTGTTCACGCTTCAACGGTTTGGTGAGGACGTCGGCTATGTTGTCTTCGGATGCTACTTTCTCAATAGAGATGTTCCCCTTTTGAACATTGTCTCGTAAGAAGTGATGACGAATCTCTATATGCTTTGTGCGAGAATGTAATACCGGATTCTTGCTTAGATCTATGGCACCCTTGTTGTCACATAGAATTGCTATGTCACTAAGATGAATGTCGTAGTCGACTAACGCTTGTTTCATCCATAGTGCTTGTTGGCATGCTTTGCCGGCGGAGACGTATTCGGCTTCGGTTGTTGATATTGCTAGTGCCGTTTGTTTCTTAGAAAACCAAGATGTTAAACAACATCCCATGAAAGTACATACCCCACTAGTACTTTTTCTATCAACGTAATCACCTGCATGGTCAGAAACTGCATATACAATTGTTTCTACTCACGTGCCCTTAGGATACCATAATCCTAATTGTGTTGTACCCTTAATGTATCTAAATATCCTTTTTACGGCTTCTAGGTGTGATTTTTTAGGGTCTTCTTGAAACCTAGCACATAAGCAAACACTAAACATGATATCCGGCCTACTTGCCATGAGGTAGAGGAGACTACCTATCATGCCACGATATTTAGTATTATCGACGGATTCGCCGTCTTCATCTTTTGTGAGTTTGGTGTCGGATGACATTGGTGTCCTAATTGGTTTCGACTCTTCTAGACCGAATTTCTTTAACATCTCCTTTATGTATTTAGATTGATTAAAGAAGATACCATCTTCTACTTTTTTGATTTGTAGACCAAGAAAGAAACTAAGTTCTCCCATCATACTCATTTCGAACTCGTCATGCATGATTTTAGAGAAATCATCACACATGTCTTGACAAGTGGATCCGAATATAATATCATTTACATATATTTGTACTATGATTATATGTGACTCTCTTTTCTTAGTAAAAAGTGTGTTTTCAACTAACCCCATGGTATAGTGGTGTTTAATTAAAATGACTTGAGTCTATCATACCAAGCTTTTGGAGCTTGTTTAAGACCATAAAGGGCTTTCTTTAATTTATACACATGTTTAGGTTTTTCAAAATCGATGAAGCCCGGAGGTTGAGCTACATATACTTCTTCATTAATGAAACCATTTAGAAAAGCGCTTTTGACATCCATTTGATAAAGCTTTAGATCATTAGCACAAGCATACGCAAGAAGTATTCTTATATACTCTAATCTAGCCACGGGGGCATAGGTCTCATCAAAGTCTATTCCTTCTTGTTGGTTATACCCTTGGGCAATGAGTCTAGCCTTGTTCCTAGACACTACTCCGTTTGCATCTAATTTGTTTTTATAAACCCATTTGGTTCCTATTATGGTTTGATTACTAGGTGGAGGGACAAGTGTCCAAACATCATTAGAAAAAAATTGATTTAATTCTTCTTGCATAGCCATTACCCAACTCTCATCTTTTATGGATTCTTGTGTATTTTTAGGTTCTATGGTTGAAACGAAACAAAACAAGCTACTTTGGTTTTGAACTTGAGACCTTAATGTTCTTTCGTTTAGCTTTCCTATGACCTTATCTACGGGGTGATCTTTGGACTCTTTAATGTTTATGACTTCATCATTTAAAGGTTCTTCTTCTTCATTTATCATTTTCTTTATTACTATAGCTTCACTTTCTACAATCTCGTCATCGACAAGAGGTGGAGAGGGTTTGGGTGGACTTTCATCAAATTTTATATTTAATGACTCTTCTACCTTCATTGTTTCTTTGTTTAATATGACGTAAGCTTTGCTATTTGGAGAGTAACCTAGAAAGATACCTTCGGTTGATTTAGGATCAAATTTTGTAAGGTAATCTTTAGTGTTAAGAATAAAACATTTGCTTCCAAAGACTCTAAAGTGATTTAATGTAGGCTTTTTGCCTCGGAGTAACTCATATGGAGTTTTACCTAAGATTGGTCAAATTAAGACTCGATTGAGTATGTACGTTGAAGTATCAACGGCATTACACCAAAACTTTTGAGGTATAGATTGTTCATTAAGCATGGTTTGACTCATTTCTTGTAGGGTTCTATTCTTTTTTTCTACTACCCCATTCGATTGTGGAGTGCGTGGAGCCGAGAAGTTGTGAGTAATACCATTAGCGTCACAAAAGGCTCCAAATTGCACTTCATTATCGAATTCCCTACCATGATCCGTCCTAATAGACACTATAGGACTTCCTAGTTGTCTTTGGATCTTTTTGCTTAATATTTCAAAATAATTAAAGGTTTCCGTTTTGTTCTTTAAGAATTTTGTCCATGTATACCTAGAATAATCATCCACTATGACCAAAGTGTAGTAGTTGCCTCCATAACTTTGGATAGCGGATGGACCGAATAAATCCATATGTAGTAATTCTAGACACTTAGTTGTAGACACCATGTTTTTAGCTTTATGACTAGAATGAACTTGTTTTCCTACATTACAAGCATATGGACCGAATAAATCCATATGTAGTAATTCTAGACACTTAGTTGTAGACACCATGTTTTTAGCTTTATGACTAGATAGAACTTGTTTTCCTACATTACAAGCATCACAAAAGTGATGTTCATATTTTAACTTAGGTAGATCTCTTACTAGATCTTTGGATGATAGCGATTGAAGAAGTCGCATATTGGCATGACCCAATCTTCGATGCCATAAGGTCGAAGTATCATCCATAGAGGTAAGACATAGTTTGTCTTTAGGTTTATTATCGATTTTAATGACATAGACTCCATGTTTCCTAATACCTCTTCATATGGTTATGCCTGTTGGAATCACTCCTAAACTATAATTCAAGTGTTAGTAATTAATATGTAATAGTTAGTTTAATTATGGCTTTTATGTTAGTAATCAAGGTTAGGCTCATGTAGAAAGCCCATGAGCCTATCCAAAGCCCAATAAGGAAAGGATGGGAACTTGGTGTGTTGCCCTAGTTCCCTCCTATAAATAATCTTGTAAACCCTCACTTGAGGGTTGGTTGTTCTCTTTCACATAATACACCTACGCATAACCTTCTTCATATCATATTCGTGTGTGTTTGTGTGTAAGGTGTTCATCCGCCTCCTCTTTATCTATACTTCTTTATCATTGATGCTTGTGTTACAATATGGTGACCTAGCAGTGGTATCATTCGCCATCTAGTTGGGTGAAACGGTTTGTTGTTGTCTACTCGTAAGGTTTCACGTTTTTCACTTTTATCACGCAAAAAGCTTTCATTTTTTCACTTAAAAACTCAAGATTCTTGTACTTTTAAGGTTATTTGGTGTTAAAGTTTAAGTTTTTGGCAAAAAGTTTGAAACTTTACGAGTATTTCATTGATTTTAAGCTTGATTTGGTTCGTGCATCCTTTCTTACGCATAAGTTGAAAAGTAGTTTTGGATCATCAAGTTTCAAACTTTCTTGTTGTTTTGGTGATTTTGAAGTTGTTTCATCATAAAAAATCAGGTTTTCAAAACGTTTTAGTGCATAAAAATCATGCTTGGAAAAACTATCCTTTTTTACGCATAAGGAAACCCTTTTCTTATGCATAAGAATTATTTTTAAACGATCTTCAAAGCTTGTGGTAACTCAATGTTTTTCTTGCTTGGATAAGCCTGAAAACACTTCGACTTTGTATATCTTTTAAACTGGTATAAGTGTAAAGGATTTTTTGGGTAAAACCCTAGTTTTACGCCTAAGCATAAAAGCTTACGAGTAAACATCTTACGCATAAGTATTTTCTACGCATAAGCTTATCTTACGCCTAAGGAAATATTACACATAAGGTTCTTACTTCTAAGCCTTTGGTTTACGCCTAATCTAAGGTCTTCTCAAGTCTACGCGTAAGCTTATCCTACGCGTAAGTTCTATTCCTACGCGTAAGGTTGGTTTCTTACGCGTAAGGCACTTTCTACGCATAAGCAGGTTCTACGCGTAAGGTTTCCTCTACGCATAAGCTGGTTTTCTACGCCTAAGCACTTCTTCAACAAACAAGTTTCACTCGACTACAAAGATCCATCAACACAAGCACTTTTTGGTGGGAAAATTTGAGTAAAATTTAATTTCTACAGGAGACTAAACGTTCAATTTTTACGCGAGATTCAAATTTTGGTTTAACTGTGAAAATTTTGGTCAAAAATTCAAATTTTTGGGCCCAAATTCGAATTTTTCAGGTCAAATTTGGCGTCAAAATTGTCAAAACTCAAATTTTTCTGACAACCTTAAAATTGAATTTTATAGTGGATTTCAAATTTTGGAAGTCAAAATTTTTCAAAATTATTTTTGGAGGGAAATTGAAATTCACTATATCGTCCTTCTGTGTGCTATATCGACTTCACACCTTTTTTCTCTTTAATTCTTCTGCAGGGTAGAGAAAGTGTATTCATCAATGGCACAAATGAGTGTACAGACTTCACAAATCTCCTCACCTTCCATCTACTGCTTAAAACCTTCATCACCAAACCTTGCTACTGATGATTCTGAAGATGAAAAGGCATTTGTGGAATTGTACGAAGGATGGATTATTCTGAAAGAGAAGTTGATCTCAACAATTAACAATTCCAAACGTCAGACATCATCAAATTCCCGAAATCCCGCAGTCGTGCTGAAAGAGTTGATGTACATGGAAGGAATGCTCAAAGGGATGTTGAGAATGTTGTGATTACTGCATCTGTCAGTAATGCGGACAATGAGATTGTTGCATTGGAAAAGCAGGATGACAACATCAGATCTGGAGAAGATATCATACTTAACTATGACACCGAGCCCAACTTTGACGAAGAACAAATGGTTGAGGAAGATATCTTACCCATCTATGACACATAGCCGAACTTTGACAAAGAACGAATGGTTGAGGTACTATCTACTGTTGATCATATTCTGACTGCAAATGCGACACAACATACTGATCAACCTGAATTCAGAAATGAAGGAGAGGATGACTAGTGTGTTGCACAATGTCCAGACAACTATCTCACGTCTGAGCCCTTACTTGTTAACAATTCAACTGAAACGTCAAATCAAACTCTTGAATCTGAAAACATTCTTCTCAAAAAGACCATTACTCAGTTTCAAAAAGATTTTTCAAAACTTGAGGCTCATTGCATCTTTCTTGAACTTAAAATGCAAAACAATTTTTTAAACTCTGAGCCAAATAGTAAATCTTTGAATGAATAAAGTAATCGTGTGGATACATTAGTAAATGAAAATGAGCATTTAAAGGCTCAAATTCAAGCAAAGAGGCTTGCACATGTTGCTTTACAAAACAAACTTAGAAGATTAACTGACAAGAGTGTGGATACTAATTTTGCAAAACCAACAATCTTGGGGAAATCGTCTCTAAAACCAATCAGAAACCAATCAGTAGTTAGACAACCAACTGCTTTTAAATCTGAACGTTCAAAATCTTCAAAAATAAGGTTTGCCTCCCAAGTTGTTGAGAATAATCATTTGTCAAAACCAGTCACTCCACATTCATGTCCTAAGAATAATGCTTCTATTTTTGTTATACCTGTTTCTGTTAAACCTCTACAAGTGACTGCTTCTGGCCAGTGTAGGATTAGTTCGAAAACAATGTCTAAACCGAGCATCAAAATTCAATATTCATATGATACAAATGACTTGCACAAGAACTATGATCTAGAAAAGGCTAGGAAAAGGGCACTACTCCAAAAGGATGGAATCTTAGGTTCACGACCTGGTGTATCACCTTCAAGTGTATTACTGAACACTGCTTGTAGTAGCAAACCAAAACCTAAGTTTACTCAACAAACAGTTAGAAATAAACCCGTTGATCTAAAAGTAAAATTTCAGAAACCTAATAGGTGGATCAATATAGGACGCAGAATCTTCCCAACAGAAGTTTCAACATCCACTAGATCTAACCTTAGATGGATACCAACGGGTAGAGTTTTCAAAACTGTTGGTCTTAGGTGGATTCCTACAGGCAAGATACTAAGGTGGTGTTTGTTTTTTAAGAGGCTCTGAATCTGAATCTGAACCGCACATCTGAATCTGAATCTGAGGCGTAAATGTCTGAATCTGACCGCATCTGAACGGGAAAAAAAAACTCATGTTTGAACCGCACATTTGCTTGCTCGTACTAATTTTTTTTTGGTCTTTTTTTGTGTCAGCAAGAGGCAATAAGAGGCATTCAGACACCCCTCTCAAGTCTAGACCATTAAGATCTTACTGCCTCTGAACGAGAAAAAAAAACAAACGGTCTGAACGACCAAAATGTCTGACCGCGTCTGAACGGTTCAGATTAAGAGGCTGTTAAGAGCCTCTTAACGAAAAACAAACACCACCTAAGTAGTTGCACCATCCCTGAGGCAGGAAAGGAAATCATCAAAATAGCATGTTCAGGTGTCAAGAAGATAATTGACACTGCATCTTTATGCTTCTAACATCTGGATCCCAGTTACACTTGGGGATCCATGTTTTCTCTTTCTTGCCCCTTTCTATTTTCTATACAGGTACAACAGCAATGGCTCCTACTGCAAAACAACGTAGGCCCCGTTTCTCACCGTCAAAACTATCATGATCCATCAGCTACTTCACAAATTGTACTTAATCGTCAAGAATTGGAAACATTGATTGCTCCTCTGGTTAAAGAGTCTTTCTAAAGTCGTGCTTCAGATGTATCGAATGTTTCCGCTGTACAACCTGATCATATTCTAATTTCGGATACACTCTGAAACTAAAACAACTACCGTTGCTGTAGATGCACCTCCTATCGAATCTTTGATAATAGAAGATCAAACTGTTTCCAACAACAATGACACAGCTAATGATCAACTTAATGAACAGAGAAGTTTTATCAGCAGTTGACTCTCTCGAGATATTTATGGTTCTTCACACCTGTTCGATTAATTGGACATACATGGTTTCGCTGTCTCCTTATACATGGTTTCGCTGTCTCTAATTCATCATCAACATACGTGGTGTATGATTCTGATTCAATGAAAACATCGGGGGGAAGATAGTATAGGTGTTCATTGTTTCCTTGATCTCGTTTGCGAAAACCCTATCTCTTCTTGGATTTCTTCAATTAGGGGGAAGGAATGAGACGATCTGTGGTTCAAACGTCTCACTTTGGTGTTATCATCTCACTTTCTCAGGGTTATCTTGTGTGAAGTTACCAAAATAGGATGTTATGATGCCTCACAAATGGTCATTATCGAGTAACTACTTATTCACAAGTGATTATTATTCCGATAGACCACAACATTCAGGGGGAAGTCGTTTCATTTCGTCTTTCGCGGTTTGTTTGGTGTGAAGCATCTACATACGTGAGAAGATCTTGTTGATTTCTTGTATGTTACCCCAGAACGGATTTTCCGCAATAAGTCAGATTTACATTGTGTGGTTTACTGCTCATCTACAAATTCCGCTACGTACTGAAAACTTCAAAAGTTAGAGGAAATGTCGACTTCATCAAAGTTTCAAATCTGCTAAAGACAGTTGTCAGTTTGGGGGGAAGCTGATTCATAAACTTCGTCAATCAGGGGGAAGCTAATCAGTTTCATACTTATTACATCATTTCTATGTTTATATTCACGATGGCTTCTGAGCATAACAGCTTGGAACCCAGTCACAACCGTTTAAACTTCCCTCAAATCCCATCATCAGCTGAACCAAGCCCCCAGCTTACTCGTCAACAAATGGAAAAGCTATATGCTCCTCTGTTTAGTGATAATATTGATGAACGTGCTCCAGGTGTATCCAATGTTTCCGCTGCTCAACCTGATCATATTCCAATACCTGATACACCTGCAACAACAACTACTGTTGAAGAAGCACCATCAGTTGACTCCACAACAACAGTTGAACAAACTGCATCCAACGACGCTGATCCAGCTGATGATATTCTGAACCATGAAGTACCCCCACCTGCAGATTTTGATCCAAATGCGTTCTTCAACCCGTTTGCTAATGAAACTGTTGCACCTGATGTTGCGGAATCATCTACAAGCCATTTGAATCCTCCTAATCTGCATAATGTATATCAACATCAACCTTCCACACATCGTTGGATGAAAGACCATCCTCTTGAGAATATTATTGGTAACCCGAATCAACCAGTCGTAACAAGACAACGTCTTCACACAGATGGTGAACACTGCATTTATGCACTCACTGTCTGCCAATCTGAACCCAAAACCATTAAAGACGCAATGACCAAAGACAACTGTATTGAATCCATGCAGGAAGAACTCAATCAGTTTAAACGTCTTGAAGTATGGAAACTGGTTGAAAGACCAACAGGGGTCTACGTCATTGGTCTCAAATGGATTTGGAAAAACAAATTGGATGCTGAAGGAAACGTAATCAGAAACAAGTCACGTCTGGTGGCTAAGGGTTATAGACAAGAAGAGGGTATTGACTTTGAAGAATCATTCGCTCCGGTTGCTCGTCTTGAGGCTGTTCGGATATTTCTAGCGTTCGCGGCACACATGAACATTACGGTCTTTCAGATGGACGTCAAAACTGCTTTTCAGAATGGTAAACTAAAAGAAACGGTCTATGTCAGCCAACCAGAAGGATTCGTTGATCCAGAGTTCCCGAACCACGTATACAAACTGAACAAAGCTCTCTATGGACTCAAACAAGTTCCTCGGGCGTGGTACGATAAGTTATCATCCTTCCTCATTGCCAATAATTTCACCAAAGGTTCGGTCGACCCTACACTTTTCATACAATATCACGGGGCTCACATTTTAATAGTTCAAATCTATGTGGATGACATCATTTTTGGGTCAACACATTTAAAATACTCAAATGCTTTTGCAAAACTAATGACAAAACATTTTGAAGTGTCAATGATGGGTGAACTCACCCCGTGGTATTTTCTTGAGTCAGTCCAAATATGCCCTTGAACTTTTAAACAAATTTGGAATGCAAAACTGTGACACCTATGCCACACCAATGGCACATACCAAGAAACTAGACGCTGACTTACATGGGAAATTGGTGGACCCTACCAAATACCGCAGTATCATTGGGTCTCTCATGTATCTAACAGCTAGCGGGCCTGATATTGTTTTTGCCGTATATCTTTGCTCCCGTTATCAGTCGAGACCAACTGAAACCCACCTCTTCGAGGCTAAAAGAATCCTCCGGTACATCAAGGGAACCATTAACTTGGGGATCTGGTATCCGAAGTATTCTGGTTTTGAACTAATAGCTTTTTCAGACGCTAATCACGCATGCTGCTTAGATTCTCGAAAAAGTACTTCAGGAGCATTACAATTTCTTGGTGATAAACTGGTGTCATGGCAATCGAAGAAGCAGGATTGTACATCGTTGTCCTCAACCAAAGCAGAATATGTAGCCATGTCGGCGTGTTGTGCTCAAGTCATTTGGATGAGAACACAACTCAAAGACTATGGTTACATATTTGACAGAATCCTGATGTACTGCGACAATCGGAGTGTTATTGTGATCTCGTGCAACTCTGTTCAACATTCGAAATCAAAGCACATTGATCTTCGATATCATTTCATCAAGTAGCACGTGGAAAAGGGTACCGTTGAATTATACTTTGTGGGTACTGAATACCAACTGGCATATCTTCTCACCAAAGCGTTAGCTCCTGCTAGGTTTAATGAGTTGGTCCACCGGATTGGTATGCGGTGTTTGACTCCAGAGGAACTGGATAAACTTTTAAAACATTCTTAAAAACCAGTCAAACACCACAACCTCTCTTGTAAATATTTTTCTAAAAAAAATACAAAAATATAAAATCTGATAAAATTCAAAAATATTCTTCTATCCAAATTTCTTTCAACATGGCAAGTACAAATATTCCGTCAACACTTTACTTTTTCAAAATTCAGTATTTTTCTTGGTCAAGTGTTGAGGGGGAGAAAGTAAATATTTTCCTGTTTCATAAAACCTTGTACTTGCATGTTTCCATAATTATGTTGTTTCTTCTAAAATGGTGGATACATTTCTTGTCAAATACTCTCCTCGGACTCAAATGTTTTCATTATTTCAAAAGTCGAGGGGGAGTATCGTTAAGTTTCCTGCCTTACAAGTGTTTTGTCTAACCTAAACGGACGTTAAAGGATCTTGGTTGGAACCTTTTTGAGGTTGAGGGACTGAATGTGTCAACTTGGCAAATTAATTTTAATAAAATCATTCACCTAACACATTCAATGCACCACTTCATGTACATTTACTCCTAAACCACCAAGATCAAATAGCCCAAATCAAATCTTCAAAATCCGTTCAAGCTGTTCATAATTTGTAAGTTCTAAATTGTTTTGATCAAGATTTTAAACAAGGATTTCAAAATCTTTCAAACCCAACGGTTAAAACTCTTTAAACTGATTTTGGAAAATTGTTCACTCGAACGAATTGGGTGTTTATGCATAAAAGTGTTTGGATTGAAATGAGTCTTTGTTAAAACCTTTCTTAGTATCTATTAAACTTGTTTCAATCGTCCAAAACCATCGAGAATCTTAAATTTCATTAATTTGAATTCTAGGGTTATTGCGCTCATTTAGGGTTTTTCTATTCTGTGTATGTTATTAGGTGGTCAAGAAAGTGTTAGAATAAGTATATATGCATGTTTTGAACCTTTAAATTAGCCCAGAAACATCTAACAGTAAGATTTTAAGTTTTAGGTTTTTAAGGTTCATATCCCATGAATCTTCTGATTCTGTGGTGGAAATGTGTTATATCTTGTTCCATTGCACTCATATGACATCTAGGACTCTCCAGAAACATTCTTGTTTGATTTGTGTAGCTATATCTCTTACGCATAGATTAAGGGTTAGGGTTTAAGTAATTTTATGCCTAAGTCTTTTTGTGTGTATCTGATATGTTCTTATGCTTGTTTTGTGATCTAAAAAATGTTTGAAATTAACTGCAATCAAGTTTTCATGTTTATATTTAACTGGTTAACTGTACGTAATGTCAGAATCTTTAGGTGCTTATACCGTTATGCTTAAGTATTACTTTTATGCGTAAAGGTAACGCCTAAGAGAAATCTTACGCGTAACTCTTACGCATAAGAAGTCTACAGTGGATTACGCGTATCTTAGAAAGATATTCGTAATCAAGGCTTGTTACGCATAAGTTTTTCTCTTACGAGTAAACTTTACGCGTAACATCTAGCTAATTCCTATGCGTAAGCCTAAAGCCTTTGAACTTGTCTTACGCGTAAGAAACTCCTACGCATAAGCTTGGTCTTACGCTTTAGCTTAATCCTACGCATAAGCTCCTTTCTTACGCATAAGGATCCTTGTTACTCGTAACCCACTGTTCACTACATTTTGGCCCGTTACGCATATGTTACTTGTTATATGTTATGCATAAGTCACAAATACCTGATGTTTCATATGAGCTTTCAAATGTTAATATGTTGTGTGTTAAGTGAATAATTGAACTTTGAAATTTCAAAATTAACATGTTCACGTAACTTTTCACATCAACTTCATACAATTGGACAAATGTGACTTAGGACTTGTAACTAACATAAACATGGTACCATCAAACAAGTAATTAGATAATAAATCAGACTAAAATAAACACATTGTGTTTCAATATGTCTCTCTTTGTCTAAGGACTTTCAGATCACAAAATGGCTGCAAATCAAGCAAACATCAATGCCCTAGCTGAGCTCTCGATGGCAAACACATTCCCTGCTGGATACGACAAAACAATTGGCAAGAACAATCTCTGTGTCATCTTCAAAAACTTCATATGCTCATAATCATCTTGCAGAATTGTTGTGGTCATCCTTCTGCAATATCCATTCAATCACATGCTCACAAAGTCATCCTCAATCTCTGACTTCTTTCTGATGATGAGTATGATTTAATGGATGAAGAATGAAAATTTCATAAGACATTAAAGCAGAAAAGGGGGGAATATCATACTTCAACATTTCTGGTTAATCAACCCGGTGGGGCAGGAAGGTCAAGCAGTAGTCCTCCACTTATGGAAGATCTATTGCAAAACAACTCTTACCCCATCCGATCCGGTTAATCAACCCGGTAAGGATCAGGGTGTCACTGTCACTACAACTGTTGAAATGAAGCAACCACAACAACAACTAAAACAACCGCAAAAAGAAAAGCATGGTGAAGATGTGGAAATACACGACGAAGGAGATTACGATTGATCGATGTTGAACCGTCAAGTTTTATCACACAAGCTGACCACTTGTGAATGGTCAACCGTAATAAACTTAAAACAGTTCAGACACCAATGCAATGAAGATCAGAGGAGTGTAGTGTTTCCCCAGGTCGTTAAGTCCGAACGAGCTGTGCGATGAATAATCAAACGAATAGTGATCGGGAGAATTTGAACGGAAAAAGGGTTATGATTGATATTAAATGACAAAGGAAAAATGAAAGAAAATTAAAAAGATAAATTATATTAAATAAACGCTATCACTATTTTTAAAATGATGTTTTTGAATTTTCTTTTATAAACTTAAATTAAAAACTACGTAACGTACAAAAGAAAATGTGAAAATGAAACAGTATTAATCCTAAAAATATAAAAATGACATTTTTACAAACCTAATGATAAGAGAAAATTTTGAGAAAAAGAAAATTATTTTTATTACTATTTATTTAATTATTATTAATTAAAAACTATTTTTACTTATTTAATAATAACCTAAAATACAAGAAAATATGAAATAAATCTAGAAAAATGAAATTATGACTTAGAAAAATCTAAAATAACTAAAGAGAATTTTCAAAACTAATTTTATATTTTTCTGATTATTTTTCTATTTTCTATGAATTAAAAACTATTTAAAAATAATTAAATTGCTAAAAATTACAAATTAAACTAAGAAAAATCTGGAAAAATTATTTTTTTGTTTTTTATATTTATCTTAACCGAGGAAAAATGAAAACTTATTTTTTTGAAGTTTTTCTGATTTAATTGTATTAAAAGCTAATTAAAAATGCCTAAAAACTGTTTAAAATAAAGAAAAATAGCAAACAGAACTAGAAAAATCTGAAAAATTCAAGAAAAGTCTAAAATTATATTCTGAATCTAAGAAAAATATAAAAACAGTAGATTATGTGTGAGAATATGGAACTGCAGTCAAGAGTGCTTATAAATAAGCACTCAAAATAAGCTAAAAGCCACAACAGAGAACCAAATGATCACAGAAGCTAAAATATGCTAAAAATACTCAAAAGCAACTAATATCAACTAGTCTTAACTTCTGAAATGCAAACTAAACAGATTTGATGATATGAAATCTCAAGTGCTAAACAGGTTTCTGTCTACTTTGAAGCTTAAGCACAAGCTTATTTAATAAGCTAATGTGAAAAACAAAAATGAAGAACTCAAGTCCACCAGCTTAACTATCTATAAACCAAGTTTCAGACCCTAAGAAGCTAAAACCAGACCTATGCAAGGTCTGCAAGGTGCCTGTCTCACACTCAGTGTATGCTGAGTGTGCACAGGGCACTTTGCAGCTTAACAAGCAGCTTATTTGGAGCTTGTAAAAAATTACAAAAATTCAACAAAAATCAGATTAAGAAACTTGACCAGCTGAACTTTTTAAACCCAAAATTTTACTTGAATTGACCCAAGATTGAATCAATGAAAAATCACCCAAGGTTGGGTGAAAACTGGTTTTTTCACTTTTTTGACTTTATAACAGTTTTGATACTTTGACCAAAATGAGATTTGAGCTTAAATCATGAACTGATTATGATGTTATTAGCTAAACTAAAGCCATATTAAGCTACTCTAGCTAGTTTCTAAACATAAATCAAGCTCATGATCTTTAAAATTCCAACAGTGATGAATTTAGGACAGTTTAAAGGTGATTTTGACTTTTAGTGTATGCAACTGATATTTGATGACTGCAATGAGTACAATTGAGCTTAACAAGCCTAAAACAACAAGTCTCAACCAAGGAACAAACCTCAAACACAGTTTTGACAGATTAACCAATCACTATTTTAACTACTGATTTGCAGTTTTAACTAACAAACTACTTAACCAATGCAAACCAATGCTCAATCTAACTGTAACTAACCTAAGTGAAGCATAATACATTGATTTAAACAAGAATCTAACACAGAATCTACAAGAACTGGATATAACAGATTTGAGCTCAAAATAATGAACAACAAAGTATAGATAGCTCTTACTCAAGTCCAGCTTATTTGCAGCTTAAACCAGAATCATAACTATACTAACTTAAGCTATTTCAACCCAATCCAAGCTCTGCATCAACCCCATTCCATAACCAAGTCCAAATGAGCTTTTCAGTTGACTTTTGTTGACCAAATTCCAATTGTTACTTGAACTGATTTATAAGCTTGCTAAAAGCTATTAGGAGCTTAAGCAAGCTTAGATGATTAATAAACAAGCTAGTTGAAGCCTGGTTTTACAACATTTAAAACTGCATAGGTGAAAGAAAACTCAAAAACAAGAAACTTAACCAAACTTTGAATTACTACTGAAAATTAGTTGAAACTGATATAAATGCTTAAGTTTAATACAAGGAAGATTGAAAATACAATTTAAAACTTTAATTAAGACTTAAACAAGAAAAACGACATACATGAAAATAAAAAAACTAAAGACTACTTGCTTCTCTCCTTCTTCTTCCTCTCTTTATACCCAAAAAGCTTTCTCTCTCTCTCCTAAGCATTTCCCACTTGCATTTGTGACCATTGGATGGCTTGAGTTATTATTGGCCGTTTGATCAACTTTGGCGCCAAAATGGTTTTTAACAGTGGAATGATAACTTGTGACAGTGGAAGGAGCATTTAATGCATCTTGGCTTGGGGTGTTTGGAGGGTAGGAGTAAGGTGGGAGTGATGATGATGGAGTAGGGGTAGGAGTTGCAGGTGATGATGAGGGGGAAGGGAGACCCGTGAGGTGGTTTTTATTATTTTAAATGTGGGCAGGTGTGGTTTTTAAACCGTGGGTAAAGGGTTGGGTAAACGGATTGGGTTTGGACTGGACCGGGTTGTGGGTTTGTTGGGCTTGGGATATTATTAGGTTTAGGATTAGTTTTGGATAAAATGTATAGTTTAGGGACCAATCTTGCCAAAACTGAAAAACCAGGGACCATGCATGTAATTTCTGAAAAGGTTTTCCAAGGAATATTATTGACACTTTCCAAAAATCCGAGGGCTAAACTTGCACATCTCTAATATTCCAAGGACCAAATCTGTCATTTTTGAAACTCAAAGGACTAAACTTGTAATTTATCAAAACTTTTGACATTTTTCACCAAAGGACTAAATATGACAACATATGATTTCAAAAGGACCTTTGGTGACTTTTCTTACAAAACAAATGCCTAGGGACTGATTTTGCTATTTTTTGAAAGTCGGGGGACTGAAACTGCCAAATATGCAAACTTAGCTCATTTTTCATCTGATTTTAAACATTTTGCATCTGAAACATATAAAATGCAATTTTGAGATATTTTCAGTATTTTGATGCATTTCTGAGCATTTTTAAATGTTTTGCAGTTCAGATTTGACCAAAAATGATGAGTATTTACACACTCATCAATCCCCCACACTAAACTATTGCTAGTCCCTAGCAATCTTTTGAGAAAAACTTAATGGATTTGAATCTCTTTACCAAAAGCCATTACTTCTGGAGTAGCCAAATGTTTCAGTTCAAGTAAGAAGTATGGTACACTGATAACCATGTGATTTTGAGCAAACCACCAGCTTCCAACGGATTTGATTTGTCTTTACCAGAAGCCGTTTGCTTCTGGACTAGCCAACTCTTAGATAAAATATCTTTGGTGAGCTGATTACCAATTATGGTTTTTCCACTGCCTTTACCACAAGCCATAAACTTGCGGGCTAGCCAACTTTTCACTAATTAAAGATATGGTGAGCTGAACACCATACAATTTTGGGCAAATTGCAAGCCGTCAACGGATTTGAGATATCTTTACCAAGAGCCGTTTGCTCCTGGATTAGCCAATCCTTTTGTTTATTAGACATGGCGGACTGATAACCATAAGCTGAGTTAGTGCAAAACACTTACTCCAAAAAACATTTTGGCCAAAAATGGGGGAATTGGGTGGTATAATTACATGATAAAATTCGTGAGAATTCCCCCCCACACTAGAAATGAATATTGCCCTCAATATTCAAAGTACCGGCTGTTATGCCGAAACATAGAACGTAAAAGGGAAATACTACGGCCATTATTTTGAAGGATTTTTTTTTTTTTTTTTTTGAAACTTATATACAACAGCGGGGGGCAACTCCCCCACACTAGGGTGGTAGAAAATAGAAAGAAGTCAGAAATATGGGTGAAAACCCATATGGTGTGCTACTGTTTTTGATTCCCGAGTCGCTAGCTTGACTCGATCCCCGCATTCATTTGTTCATGGGGAAAGCAATGTGGAAAACCAATCTCGATCGGACTTTCGTTCACATTGTTAATAAACATATGAACATCAGAAAGTTCAACACCGACGAGATACAACCGCGGTATTGTTAATAGTAGAAACTATAAAGGATGATACCGGGGTCAAAGATGGTGTCCTCATTCCCGAAAGAGAAAAGGGAAAGAGCAACCACACCATCTGTGAAGAATGGAATAAAGATGTGCATGAGAATGCAAGTCCATTCCTCATCAGTAAGAAGCAAATCACCATTTTTGACATTTTTAAGCTTAAACTTGAAGCTTATATGGTGATTGTCAATAAGATGTCCGGGAGGGAGGTTTGGAAACGGTTCTTCAATTAACAGATTTTCCAGAAAAAGGACGTCTCCCTCCGAATCGAAGTAAGTATTATCAATTCCTGTTGGAATTGACTCATCACTAAGAAAGGCATCGACTTCATTCCAAAAGTTGTCATCTTCCTCAACAGGAGTGAGAGAAGGGATGGAAGAGTCGGGAATAATAAGACTATGAGATGATGGATCATTTTTGAGCAATTCTTCAATGGGAAGAATGTCTCCCATTGGATCACAAACATCATCATCCAATACAGATGAAACTGAAGAGAGTTTGGTTTCATCCACAGAGTTAACAAACTCGATACGATAAACTGATTCCGGAGGTGGGACAAGTGGTGTGCTCTTAGAGCTAGCAATTTCCACCACTTCCGATGAAGTCTCCGATTCTAGATCATCATCATCAAGAACACTCTTGACTTCCCTGGTACAACTTTCAAACCATTTGTTTGAACCAGGGTTGATTTTCAAAGCTTTTAACTCAGCACGTTTTTGGTGACTCCTCTTAACCGTGAAATTTGAGAGTGTTGCATTGATTCTTTCAGATTTTTGATCAATTGTGGCAACACTATGTTTGGATAGAGGTTTGGAGTTTTGGTTGATATTCAACGTGAGTTCTTCGTTGTCAACCCGTATGGTCAACTCTTCAGCAAATACATCAATTAGAGCACGACTCGTTCTCAAGAAAGCTCTCCCTAAGATGAGGGGAACTCTAGGATCTGCATCAAAGTCTACTACAACAAAGTCAGTAGGAAAGTGAAACTTTCCTACTTTCATCACGACATCCTCGGCTATCCCAAGTGGACGAGTTATGGTACGGTCCGCTAGCTCGAGTGTCATACAAGTGGATGTAAGTTTAGGAAGAGACAGTTTCTTCCATACTGAGAGTGGCATGAGGTTAATGCTTGCGCCAAGATCGGCCAAGGCGGAGCATTGAACCATCCCCAAGAAATCACACGGGATTAAAAATCTGCCAGGGTCTTCAAGCTTTTTGGGAAGCTTCTTGAGAAGGACCGCTGAGCATTGCTCATTGAGAGGGGTTTTAGCCATCTCAGATAGCTTATCTTTGTTGCTCAGTAAGCCTTTAAGCGTGGATGCAAATTTAGGCATTAGAACGAGAGCATCAACGAAGCTTATATCAAAGTGTAGTTCATTGAAAATTTGGAAAATTTTTTCCATTTGCTCTTTGGTTTTGTCTTTGAGCTTCTCATCATGCATTCTTGATGGGTAAGGAAGCTGACTAGACTTTTGAGCCGGGATGGAAGTCATTTCTGGCTCAGAATTTGTCTTCGGAACTTCAGGTTCCGGACTTAAAGCTTGGACTACCGAAGGTGGGACGTGTGCGGTACTTCGTGGGCTTGAGAAATGCACCTTGTCCGTTGTATCCTTGGTAACTTGACTCATTTCTCCTGGTGGAGGAGGCATTGGAGTCGAAGGTCCATTGTGCGTCTTACCACTAAGAGTGGTGACGGCTTTCAACTCGGCATTTGGATTTGGAACTGTATTGCTTGGGAGTCCTCCAGAAGATGATGAAGCTTTGTTCATATTCATGTTCATGAAACTGCTCATCATATTCTTCAACTCATTTGTCTGCCGAGACATTGTGGTATCAATTTCCTTTTTTAGCTCAACTCTCATGTTATTGATCTGAGTTTGCATTGAACGTATGCTTGACTCAGTAATTTTCATGAAGTCATTTGGTAGGGGAGCTTGAGAAGGTTGTTGATAACTTTGCTGATTAGGAGCTTGATATGGTTGGTTGAAATTGTTCCGGTTTTGATTGAAATTTTGAGAGTTATTGAAGTTTTGTCCTTGATTCGGAACAAAGCGATTTTGATTGCCATGGTTTTGGACGGGAGGAAAACCAGGTGGTGTCATACCGCTAGGTGCACGGTAGTGAGGATCAGCTTGTGGTCGGTATTGATTGTGGTTTACAGAAGCTACGGGAGCTTGGTAAAAAGAAGCATCGGTTGCTTGACAATCATAATACGCGTGTGGACCACTATAAGTTTAACACACGTTGTTTACGGCTTTGATTGGTTCCGGCTTATGAATTTAGCTTTTGATTTCCTTTACCTCTTTCATCATACAACGGATGACGTCCGTTAGAGCGGCTAACGGAGCGGCTAACTCAGAAGAGTTACTGGATGAAGAAGCAGGAGTGTTTGGAGTATTGACTTTGTTGCGAGAAATAGGAACTTTTGATTTTTGCTCGCAAATCTCAATCACATCTTTAGGCTTACGATTCAAGATATTGCCACCTGCGGCTGCGTTCAAAGAATCTTGATCGTTACCGTTCAACCCATTATAAAAGATATTGACTTGTTGAAGCTCCGTGAATTCATGATGGGGGCATTTCCTGAGGAGATCTTTGAATCTCTCCCATGCCTCTCCAAAGTTTTCATCGAAATTTTGACGAAATCCAGAAATTTCATTTTTAAGATTAGTTGTCTTTGATGGAGGAAAGAAATAATTGACGAACTTTTGAACAAGATCCTCACAAGTTTCGATGGATCGAGGGGGTTCTTTTTCCAGCCAAATCCGGGCTGTCCCCTCAAGTGAGAATGGAAATAGCATCAACTTGATTACTTTTTGTGGCACATCCTTGAAATTGATAGTTGAGGTCAACTTGTTAAACCAACGGATGTGTGCATACGGGTCTTCTCGATCAAACCCGTGGAATTGATTCGTAGACACAAGTGTGATCAAATGTGTCTTCAATTCAAAGTGATCAGAATTGATTACTGGTAAAACGATGGCATCTCCATAACCCTCGGTGGGTGCCTGGAGCATTTCCGCCATAGTTCGTTCGTCTGCCATATTGTTGCTTGGAATAGTACGAATCTCGGGTTCGATTATTTGGGCAGCACGTCTACGAGAACGTCTTCTAGGAATTTCTGCTAGATCACGCAAGGGACTCAATGATCTAGAAGAACGAGTGCGCATGCACTAGAGTAAACTCTAAGGAATCTCAGAGTTAAGGAAGGGAATTATGAAAATGGGGAAAGAAGAGTCTTTTTGAGTTTTTAAGGTTTTATACATATGTAGAAACAAAAGAAAAATATTTTTGTGTTTTATATGTTTTAAGATGTTTTTGGGTTTTTGGATTTTTTTATAAGAAAATATATGTAGATATAGATGGATGGTATGAACAAGGAGTGAATATTCAAATCACTAATCTGCTAAACGTAAGATAATTAGCACAGCTCCCCGGCAGCGGCGCCAAAAATTTGATCGATGGTGAACCGTCAAGTTTTATCACACAAGCTGACCACTTGTGAATGGTCAACCGTAATAAACTTAAAACAGTTCAGACACCAATGCAATGAAGATCAGAGGAGTGTAGTGTTTCCCCAGGTCGTTAAGTCCCAACGAGTTGTGCGATGAATAATCAAACGAATAGTGATCGGGAGAATTTGAACGGAAAAAGGGTTATGATTGATATTAAATGACAAAGGAAAAATGAAAGAAAATTAAAAAGATAAATTATATTAAATAAACGCTATCACTATTTTTAAAATGATGTTTTTGATTTTTTTTTTATAAACTTAAATTAAAAACTACGTAACGTACAAAAGAAAATGTGAAAATGAAACAGTATTAATCCTAAAAATATAAAAATGACATTTTTACAAACCTAATGATAAGAGAAAATTTTGAGAAAAAGAAAATATTTTTTATTACTATTTATTTAATTATTATTAATTAAAAACTATTTTTACTTATTTAATAATAACCTAAAATACAAGAAAATATGAAATAAAGCTAGAAAATGAAATTATGACTTAGAAAAATCTAAAATAACTTAAGAGAATTTTCAAAACTAATATTATATTTTTCTGATTATTTTTCTATTTTCTATGAATTAAAAACTATTTAAAACTAATTAAATTGCTAAAAATTACAAATTAAACTATGAAAAATCTGGAAAAATTATTTTTTTTGTTTTTTATATTTATCTTAACCGAGGAAAAATGAAAACTTATTTTTTTGAAGTTTTTCTGATTTAATTGTATTAAAAGCTAATTAAAAATGCCTAAAAACTGTTTAAAATAAATAAAAATAGCAAACAGAACTAGAAAAATCTGAAAAATTCAAAAAAAGTCTAAAATTATATTCTGAATCTAAGAAAAATATAAAAACAGTAGCTTATGTGTGAGAATATGGAACTGCAGTCAAGAGTACTTATAAATAAGCACTCAAAATAAGCTAAAAGCCACAACAGAGAACCAAATGATCACAGAAGCTAAAATATGCTAAAACTACTCAAAAGCAACTAATATCAACTAGTCTTAACTTCTGAAATGCAAACTAAACAGATTTGATGATATGAAATCTCAAGTGCTAAACAGGTTTCTGTCTACTTTGAAGCTTAAGCACAAGCTTATTTAATAAGCTAATGTGAAAAACAAAAATGAAGAACTCAAGTCCACCAGCTTAACTATCTATAAACCAAGTTTCAGACCCTAAGAAGCTAAAACCAGACCTATGCAAGGTCTGCAAGGTGCCTGTCTCACACTCAGTGTATGCTGAGTGTGCACAGGGCACTTTGCAGCTTAACAAGCAGCTTATTTGGAGCTTGTAAAAAATTACAAAAATTCAACAAAAATCAGATTAAGAAACTTGACCAGCTGAACTTTTTAAACCCAAAATTTTACTTGAATTGACCCAAGATTGAATCAATGAAAAATCACCCAAGGTTGGGTGAAAACTGGTTTTTTCACTTTTTTGACTTTATAACAGTTTTGATACTTTGACCAAAATGAGATTTGAGCTTAAATCATGAACTGATTATGATGTTATAAGCTAAACTAAAGCCATATTAAGCTACTCTAACTAGTTTCTAAACATAAATCAAGCTCATGATCTTTAAAATTCCAACAGTGATGAATTTAGGACAGTTTAAAGGTGATTTTGACTTTTAGTGTATGCAACTGATATTTGATGACTGCAATGAGTACAATTGAGCTTAACAAGCCTAAAACAACAAGTCTCAACCAAGGAACAAACCTCAAACACAGTTTTGACAGATTAACCAATCACTATTTTAACTACTGATTTGCAGTTTTAACTAACAAACTACTTAACCAATGCAAACCAATGCTCAATCTAATTGTAACTAACCTAAGTGAAGCATAATACACTGATATAAACAAGCACTTAACACAGAATCTACAAGAACTGGATATAACAGATTTGAGCTCAAAATAATGAACAACAAAGTATAGATAGCTCTTACTCAAGTCCAGCTTATTTGCAGCTTAAACCAGAATCATAACTATACTAACTTAAGCTATTTCAACCCAATCCAAGCTCTGCATCAACCCCATTCCATAACCAAGTCCAAATGAGCTTTTCAGTTGACTTTTGTTGACCGAATTCCAATTGTTACTTGAACTGATTTATAAGCTTGCTAAAAGCTATTAGGAGCTTAAGCAAGCTTAGATGATTAATAAACAAGCTAGTTGAAGCCTGGTTTTACAACATTTAAAACTGCATAGGTGAAAGAAAACTCAAAAACAAGAAACTTAACCAAACTTTGAATTACTACTGAAAATTAGTTGAAACTGATATAAATGCTTAAGTTTAATACAAGGAAGATTGAAAATACAATTTAAAACTTTAATTAAGACTTAAACAAGAAAAACGACATACATGAAAATAAAAAAACTAAAGACTACTTGCTTCTCTCCTTCTTCTTCCTCTCTTTATACCCAAAAAGCTTTCTCTCTCTCTCTTGAGCATTTCCCACTTGCATTTGTGACCATTGGATGGCTTGAGTTATTATTGGCCGTTTGATCACTTTTGGCGCCAAAATGGTTTTTAACAGTGGACTGATAACTTGTGACAGTGGAAGGAGCATTTAATGCATCTTGGCTTGGGGTGTTTGGAGGGTAGGAGTAAGGTGGGAGTGATGATGATGGAGTAGGGGTAGGAGTTGCAGGTGATGATGAGGGGGAAGGGAGACCCGTGAGGTGGTTTTTATTATTTTAAATGTGGGCGGGTGTGGTTTTTAAACCGTGGGTAAAGGGTTGGGTAAACGGATTGGTTTTGGACTGGACCGGGTTGTGGGTTTGTTGGGCTTGGGATATTATTAGGTTTAGGATTAGTTTTGGATAAAATGTATAGTTTAGGGACCAATCTTGCCAAAACTGAAAAACCAGGGACCATGCACGTAATTTCTGAAAAGGTTTTCCAAGGAATATTATTGACACTTTCCAAAAATCCAAGGGCTAAACTTGCACATCTCTAATATTCCAAGGACCAAATCTGTCATTTTTGAAACTCAAAGGACTAAACTTGTAATTTCTCAAAACTTTTGACATTTTTCACCAAAGGACTAAATATGACAACATATGATTTCAAAAGGACCTTTGGTGACTTTTCTTACAAAACAAATGCCTAGGGACTGATTTTGCCATTTTTTGAAAGTCGGGGGACTGAAACTGCCAACTATGCAAACTTAGCTCGTTTTTTATCTGATTTTAAACATTTTGCATCTGAAACATATAAAATGCAATTTTGAGATATTTTCAGTATTTTGATGCATTTCTGAGCATTTTTAAATGTTTTGCAGTTCAGATTTGACCAAAAATGATGAGTATTTACACACTCATCAACGATCATGATAAGGATGAAAGAGTCACTGATGATGATAATTTGGTGGCTGAAGAGGAAATGATGCGAAAAGAGGCTGAAGAAGCTGTTAGAGCTGAAGAGGAAAAGTTAAAGAAGGAATCAGACAACTACATAGTTGACAATCCAATACACATACCTCAACAGTCTTCTGAATCACCTTTTGACACTTCCACCAAACCCAAATCATCATCTCAATCATCACCTCCATCAACAAAAGAAACAACTGAGTCTACAACAAAATCTGTTAAGAAGGCAACTCCATCCAATGATTCGACAAATGGTTAAGCAGGTTTTCACCACTACACAACAAGCTACACAGCCACCACCATCTGATCAACCAAGGGTTTCAGAAACTACACCACCAATGGATAAAACTAGTAATCACTTACATACACTGGTGGTGAGGATCTTAAATCACCTGAGCCCCAACCTGAACCTCAACCGAAATTCAGATCAAGTACATTACTGCACTCCTTGTTTTCATACGCATCAAATCAAAAAGCGTGTTGAAGATCTCTAACTCGGGGTCGAATCTTACCAAAAACAACTCAATCTCACCGCCCCACTCCTACACTTCAAACGGAATCAATCAAGAACCTCAGTACAAAATCGTTTATAAAACAAAGTTTGTGTTTGTCTACCAAAGTGAAAATCATCATAATTGTTCATGGCTTTCGATGAAATTCACAAGTTCTATGACGCCACCCTGAAGATGGTTCGAGATGGATTGGCTTATCGATTGAAGGTCATTGAGTTGGGTACAATTCAGACGGAGAGTTAGAATTCAAAGGATCGCAAGGATTTTCTTCGGTTTATCTCTAGGATTGATGAAAGGTTGATTCATCAGGATCAGATGTGACGGTTGGAAAGCTATGTGGGAGTCAGACCAAGCTTCCTGATTTAGACATACCAAAATCCTCAGAAAGTAGCTGGTCGTGTGTAATCATTGGGTACTCTCTTAACATTCTTGATTGTGATTTTGTTTGTTTGATATATTCATAATGGCTTGTGCACACATAACAGTGTACAACCCGTTCTTGTAATGAAAGGACCCTGTGGTACGCTTCAGTGCCACAATCCTTATAAAAGGAGTGAAAGCTTCTTACATTTGAGTAAAACTTATCAAAACTTTCACTTTTCAAAGTTTTGCTCAAAAGAACAAGTACTTCCCTTTATGAGTTTCAAAACCTTAAAAGTTTATATCACTTGTTGAGGGGGAGTATTTGCTTAAAACTTTGTTCAAAAATTGTTCTTCATGGTGATCTTCACGCAAAACTCAAAATGGACATATTTGATATCAAAATTTCGTCAAAAATAACATTTATATGCCATTTTTGAGGGGGAGAAAAATTATGTGATAAGAAATATGTTGTGAAATTTCAAATGAATCATTGTGCTACAGACTTAACCAATGAATTGACGAGATCTTAAATGTTAGTAACTCGAAAGGACTTGTCCGAGTAGAATGTACCATTCGAGAAACTCTTGGTAGACATGAACTTTGACGGGTTTGACAACCTTTCGAGGTTTGTACACACCTTCAAGGTAGTTATTAGAGCTAGTTGTCACCTAAAAGCTGACAATGTATCTCTTTAACTATGCAACGTAACCGTGTCTCGCGTGGGATTGTCTATCTTCAGTTGATCAATTCAAAAGTGCGCGCTCTTCTCTCACCGTGCAGATTTCTGTCAAAATACTTAAGCACGTGTGGAGGGGGAGTATTTCTGCAAAGTCTTAAACTCTCAATAGTGGTATTAAATGCTTTTACTAATAACCACTTTGAGAGATTTTCATGAAAATGGTTTTATGGCAACATAGGTTAGTCATGGAGTTATAAGGTGACTAAGGTTAGGAATAACCGTCTTATGATCCGCCAGAGCCAGAGGGATTTACCCAAGGACACCACCAATAGTTAGAATTAGGAGTCCTTAGGTTTGATTATAAAAAGGAGAAAATGAGAATCGGAGAAAGAAGGAGTTGAAGAATTAAAAAGAAATGTAAAGAAAAGGGTGAAAAGAAATAGCCCTCTGAATTATTCAACTTAGGGCAGACACCGGGTTCAATTCATATGCTACTGGTTGTCACTTGATGACGCCGGTATTGAATATTAAAGTCGTCATAGACCGAGTGACGCATGCACTAAACCTTCTTAGCCACTCAAGTTTCTCTCAACAGAAGCTTGTTTCAGTCTCACAGGGAACCCTACGTAAACTATCGGCTTTCTCTTAGAGATTGCTGATATTGAAGAAGGAGACCCTCTCCCTAGTCTCCGCTAAGGAAAACCAAAGTGCACTGTTGAGTCTAGAGCCACGAGATTCATCAAAAGATCTCTTAGGTACACTTGACAATTCATCGCTTGTCGTTCAACAATAAGAACACAAGTGATATATTATCGTGTCCTTCACAGATCTTATCAATCTGTCGAGAACATTTATGAGAGGTTCACACATGTGATCCTCATTGATTAAATGGAAACTCCTGCCAGGGTCAACATCAAACAGCCCTGACAGCAGGTCACTTCGGTAACTCCCCGTGGATTACGCTTAGTGTGTCTCAAACGGTCTACAGTCATGAGGTGATGCTTCGGTGTACCTCAGTGGCTCATCTGAACTGTAGATGTATTTCGGTACATCGCGTTATCTCACTTGTGGGACTCCAATTCAGGAACAACCTTTGTGAGAATTAGAGTTGTGTTTTCACACTATGCTGTTAACACTCTCGAAGTTCAAACTTGTAAGTGCTGGATTATTTCTAACCCATGTTTTATGTTTTCTTCTTATGGATGCTTGCGGGTAGAAAAGATCGTGCAGATTCTCCACATGCTCATACCAACATCAATTGAAGTTCTCTCAAAAGGCAACACAACGTCAGAATGATTCTTCGTCAAAGTCAAAGAATCTACAAAATTTAAAGACTAAGAGAACTACATTAGTATTAATATCCAACGTTAAAGAGCGTGTGAGCATGTTGGAGAAAAACGTGGAGACACTGGAGCAACGAAGCTGACCTGATGTAGACAACCACAACATACTATCACTTCCATCACAAAGAACAAAGATCAAATAACAAAGAAAATGATGACGTCAAAGCAGTATACTTCAAAGGAAACAATTTCCCTACACTGGGGAGACTGTTCGAATCAAGGCACTTCTTCTCACAAGAAAGAAGAATGTCATAAGACGTCAAAGCTTCTATTACATCAGCACCTACAACATTTATATCATCAATCACTAACACTTAGGGGAAGATTGTTGGAATCACTCCTAAACTATAATTCAAGTGTTAGTAATTAATATGTAATAGTTAGTTTAATTATGGCTTTTATGTTAGTAATCAAGGTTAGGCTCATGTATAAAGCCCATGAGCCTATCCAAAGCCCAATAAGGAAAGGATGGGAACTTGGTGTGTTGCCCTAGTTCCCTCCTATAAATAATCTTGTAAACCCTCACTTGAGGGTTGGTTGTTCTCTTTCACATAATACACCTACGCATAACCTTTCTTCATATCATATTCATATGTGTTTGTGTGTAAGGTGTTCATCCGCCTCCTCTTTATCTATACTTCTTTATCATTGATGCTTGTGTTACAATATGGTGACCTAGCAATGCCATTTTTTAATATCTTACTACCGGTTTCGGTAAAAAGTACATTGCACTTTTTATCACATATTTGTCCTATACTTAAGAGGTTAAAGTTTAGGTTTTCTACGTGACACACATCGTTAATGGTTAGAGATTTGTTAGAAATCGTACCTTTACCGATGATTCTACTTTTGCTATTTCCAAACACCACATTACCTCCATTGAAGGATTCATATGTGGAGAATAGATCTTTATTGCCGGTCATGTGCCTCGTGCACCCGCTATCCCTGTTTGTTCATAGGTCCATTAGTGTTAAACCATTTTACATATTTGGGTTCCATCCCATTTGATGGTTACTTCTCGGGTAAACATTATTAGGTCTCCTAGATGGATTAGCTTTTGAGAAAGATGGAGCTTTGTTTCTTGCAAGAGTATGATTATATTTTGGAGGTGGTTGTCTAGTGGTGACATGAGTTGGTTTCTTCCTATTAACGATAACAAACTCAGTTCTAGATGAAGAAGCTACGTTATTACCACTGTTTGCTACAGCAGACCCACGGATCCCTGGCTTAACACTAGCCGGTTCCCTTTTGATGGGATCCGTGGGATCCGCCACAACAGTGGCTGGTTTTTCTAGTGCCTTAACAAATTGTGTTTCTTTGTTTTCACTAGTTGATGGATCAAGTTGTTGAATACCTAAACCTTTTTGGTTGTTACCGGTTTTAACACTATATAATATCATATCTAAGGTATTCGTACTCATTCTAGCAATTTTAGAATCTAGTTGATCAACTAGTGTTTGAAGTTGAACGCAAAGTTCACATTCACCACTTGCTATTTTACCCTTTTCTAAACGTTTTAGTTTTGCTTTTAATTCTATGACTTCTTTATCTAAACGTTTGTTTTGACTTTTTAAAAGCTTGTTTTTGTTAATTAGTTTTAAGCTAATATTGCATAATTTGTCATATTCATTATGCAATGAGTCGTCATCAAGTGATGAGCTACTATAGTATTCGTGACATACCTCGTCATTTGCCATGAGACAAATTTCTTCATCCTCCTCGTCGCTTATTCCCCACGTGCCGCTCACGAACGCCTTTTGATCATCCCGTTTGGGACACTTACTAATAAAGTGGTTTGGGTCCCCACATTTAAAACAAGTACGACCATCTTTTGGCTTCTCGTCCTTTTTGCTTTTCCGAAAGCCTTTCTTATCGTCATACGGTTGTTTGACGTATCTTCCCTTTCTTCTAAAGAACTTTTTAAAGTCCCTTACCGCCATAGCGTACTCTTCGTCGTCACTACTCGAAGAGGAGTTCTCTTCATCGCTTGAAGTCTTTTTGGCTTTAAGGGCAAGAGATTTGTGTTTCTCTTTCACCTTTGAGGCTTCGGAGTCTTTAGCAAGGACAAGCTCGTAGACTTTTAAGTTGCCTATGAGTTCATCAAGGGTGAGGATTGTCAAATCTTTTGACTCTTTGATCGCCATCACCTTGGATCTCCACTTCGATGGAAGTGCCCTTAGATATCTCCTAACATGGTTACGGCTAGAAAAAGATTCATCAAGTGCTTGTAAAGATGTAATAATAGTATTAAAGTTAGCAAATGAATGATCTATAGTTTCCTCATCCGATATTGAAAATTGTTCATATTGTTGAACAAATAAATCAATTTTATTATTTTTAACTTGTTGATTACCTTGATGAGTTACAACTAAAGAATTCCAAATTTCTTTAGAGGTTTTGAGCATAGAAATTCTTTCAAATTCCTTTTTCGGTAAAGCATTATATAAAACCATTTTGGCTTCCCTATTTTTAGAAAGCTTTTTCTTCATTTCATCATTTAGTTTATCATGAGGTATGTTAACTAAATTCCCTTTATCATCTTTTGAGGTAGCCTCAAAATCGCCTTCAACAATAATGTACCAAAGATCAATATCTTTAGACTTCACATACGTTTCGAATCTATTTTTCCAATATATAAAACCATTAGTTTCAAGTAGTGGTGGTCGTTGCATAGATTGCCCTTCCTTATAATTTTCAGAACCCATAGTGATCGAAAAGTTTTTAAAATACAATTCTACTTTAAAACTTTTATAAACTTAGCTCTTGATGCCATTTGTGGAAAACTAGAAGGGGGGGGGGTTGAATAGTTTTGCCGATTTTAAGTTAGTTTCTAAAACTTTAGATTCGTTAATATGTGAGATCTAATGGATGTAGAGAAAGTATAGATCTAATGATAAAGAAAGTAAATAAAGTAAAGCAAAAGGATAGAAATGACACAACCGATTTATAGTGGTTCGGCTACAAGGACACCTTCCTTGCCCTACTCCACTCACCGAGTCACCTACTCGAGAGTTCAAGCACTATGTCAACAAACTCTTTCACTTGGTGGAGAAGCCCTCACAACGTTGCTTACAGCTTTTTCTGGTACGAAGCTAAATACCGAGTCCGTAACACGGTGGACCAAACCAACACAACTATTACACAACAAATATGTGAAATATCAAATACAAGATCTTCGCAACTGAAATCTTGCGGAGGAACAAATCAATCAAGGAAACCTTGCTTGGATGAGTTAATGCTCGTGATCTCGCCTTAGAGAAGGACCTATATGAGAATCACAATAGAAAGAATGAAGAACAACTCTCTAGATCAAGTGATCTATATGTTAGAATAGAATGAGAGTGTTTGAGAGATTTAGTAAGAAGAGGGGTAAGTTAGAATGAAGAAATGGCTCTCTATTTATGGGAAATTTCTTCCACTGTTCCCCGGATCCCACAAATCCCTCCCACTTGGGATCCGTCTAGTGTAATCCTAGGGATCCGTGGGACGCTCCTCTTGGCCCATGGGTTTTTTGGTTATGGGTTGGTCCATGGGTTTTCCTTAGATTCAATGTATCTAAAGTATACATTGTATCTAGCCATCTTGGGTATGGGTTATGATCCATGGGTTATGGTCCATGGGTTGTGGTTTTTACCCATCCTAATAAACTATTACAACAAATGATTAATTACAACATTTTTGTATTAAATGGCTATATGTAAATGCTTTACAAAAATAACATGTATCCTTATAATTGTACTGAAGATAACATTGTATTTGTTATCAACAAAACACAAACAGATCGCAAAATATTAATAAATGTTTTTACGGTTTATTTGTATTAACATAACTGTGTCTCGCGGGGAATCGTCTATCTAGAGTTGATCAATTCAAAAGTGCACACTCTTCTCTCACCGTGCAGATTTCTGTCAAAATACTTAAGCACGTGTGGAGGGGGAGGAATTCTGCAAAATATAAAACTCTTTCAGTGGTTTAAAATGCTTTTATTCATAACCACTTTAAGAGATTTTCATGAAAATGGTTTTATGGCAACATAGGTTATTCATGGAGTTATAAGGTGACTAAGGTTAGGAATAACCATCCTATGATCCACCAGAGCCGGAGGGATCTACTCAAGGACACCACCAATAGTTAGAATTTAGAAGTCCTTAGGTACGATTATAAAAGGAGAAAATGAGAATCGGAGAAAGAAGGAGTTGAAGAATTAAAAAGAAAAGTAGAGAAAAGGGTGAAAAACAAGGCCCTCCAGATTATTCAACTTAGGGCAGACACCGGGTTCAATTCATATGCTACTGGTTATCACTTGATGACACCGGTATTGAAGATCAAAGTTGTCATGGACCCAGTGACGCATGCACTAAACCTTCTTAGCCACTCAAGTTTCTCTCAACAGAAGCTTGTTTCATTCACACAGGAAACCCTACGTAAACTATCGGCTTTCTCTTAGAGATTGCTTGTATTGAAGAATGAGACCCTCTCCCTAGTCTCCGCTCAGGAAAACCAAAGTGCACAATTGAGTCTAGAGCCACGAGATTCATCAAAAGATCTCTTAGGTACACTTGACAATTCATCGCTTTTCGTTCAACAATAAGAACACAAGTGATACATTATCGAGTCCTACACAGATCTTAGCAATCTGTCGAGAAAATTTATGAGAGGTTCACACATGTGATCCTCAGTGATTGAATGGAAACTCCTGCCAAGGTCAACATCAAACAGCCCTGACAGCAGGTCACTTCGGTAACTCCTTGTGAGTTACGCTTAGTGTGTCTCAAACGGTCTACAGTCATGGGGTGATGCTTCGGTGTACCTTAGTGACTCACCTGAACTGTAGGTGTACTCCGGTACATCGCGTTATCTCACTTGTGGGAATCCAGTTCAGGAACAGCCTTTGTGATAATTAGAGACGTTTTTTCACACTATGCTGTTAACACACTCGAAGTTCAAACTTGTAAGCGCTGGATTATTTCTAACCCATGTTTTACGTTTTCTTCTTATGGATGCCCGCGGGAAGAAAAGATCGTGTAGATTCTTCACATGCTCATACCAACAACAACACTAATTGAAGTTCTCTCAAAAGGCAACACAAAGTCAGAATGATTCTTCTTCAAAGTTAAAGAATCTAAAAGTTTAAAGACTAAGAGAACTACATCAGTACTGAAATTCAACATTAAAGAGCGTGTGAGCATGTTGGAGAAAGACGTGGATACACTCGAGCAACAAAGCAGACCTGATGCGGATAACCAAAACATACTATCACTACCACCACAAAGAACAAAGATCAAAGAACAAAGATTAATGAAGACGTCAAAGCTGAAAACTTCAAAGTAAACAAGATCCTCACACTGGGGAGATTGTTGGAATTAAGGCACTTCTTCTCACAAGAAAGAAGAATGTCAGAAGACGTCAAAGCAACTATTACATCAGCACCTACAACATTTTTCACTCATATCATCAATTACCAACACTTAGGGGGAGATTGTTGGAATCACTCCTAAACTATAATTCAAGTGTTTGTAATTAATATGTAATAGGTTGTTTAATTAGGCTTTTATGTTAGTACTTAAGGCAAGGCTTATGTAGAAAGCCCATAAGCCTTGGCCCAAGTCCATAAGAAAGGAAGGGAGTTAGTAGTGTTGCCCTAGCTCCTTCCCATATAAATAATCTTGTAAACCTTCACTTGAAGGTTGGTTGTTCACTTTTCTATTTCACTCTAAGCATAAACCTTTCTTTATTTATTCGTGTGTCTTGGTTAAGTGTTCATCCGATCCTTCTTCATCTATCTTTCTTATATTGATGCTTGTGTTACAAACATGGTAACCTAACAAGAAAGTCGATAGATTATGTAGGTTCCTCGTGAGAATGAAACAAGTCCTTTTAAGAGAAATTGAGTAGCTGGGAAGTTTAGTGCAGTGCGTCACTGGGTCCATGACGTCTTGTCTTCAATACTGGTGTTACCTTAGTAACTACTAGTAGCAAATGTATTGAACCCGATTTCTACCCTAAGGTTGAATTATTGGAAGGCTATTTCTTTTAACCCTTTCACTTGTTATTTATTTTTAATTCTTCAACCCCTTCAGTTCTTACTGAGACTTCATTACTATAACCTTGTTGGGTTTATTCCAGTCTTAGCTCTATCTCAGTCGGCACTCTTCATTGTTTCTCACTTTTCTCCTTTTTTTCATCATACCTAAGGACTTCTATACTGTAACACCCCCAAATTTGGTTTAGCGGAAGCATACGTGTTAAGGGGAATGTTACGAAATTGGAGATCACAACACAAGTAATAAAGAACGAAATACATACTCCGTTTGATTTCATAAAATAGTTTTAAAATATTATCTTACAACATTGTTTGGATAAAATGGGCACATCCCATAAGTTCAGTGGTCCCAATTTAAAAACTTCATTATGTGTAAAAACACTTCTTTAGATATTTCTACGACCATTTACCACCTCTTGCCTTGCATCCATGATCACAAATTAAGCACCTGAGAAAATATGCTAAAAAGGTCAGCTAAAAGCTGGTGAGTTCAAATGTTTAAATTAAAACAGTAGGTATGGACCAAAGTTAAAGACATATAATCATTATTGAGAATATAATGTTATACGGATGAAAATCTACTACGTTAGCACTAAGTTCATGCAACCGATACTTCGACAGTTTATGTATGCTAAATGATATCATACAATATATAGGCCCAATGCAAGTGTTTTGTCCCTCAACACTCGATTCCGACATGGTATACGTTTCGCCTTGGCCTAAGCATGGCCAACCGAATGGAGGAGTCACCCTCAATAGATCTATTTATAACATTCGCGCTTCCCAGCAGGGAACTGATGGTTCATGAAAGGGGGCATTTCTAGGGACATAAGGGCTTAGGCTAAACCACGTAATAGTAATCATGCAATAGTTTAGGTCCAATAAAAAGGTTTTGCATATTTTCTCACCCCAAAATGTATAAAACAATTTATCAAGTAAAAGAGGGGCTATGAAACTCACCTTAGCAAATGTGCAATCCAAAAGTGGGATTTAGTGAATGTTGTGATGCGGCACCGACACGCGACCTAGATAAGGAGGGCAATGTTTAGTTCATTGTTTTAAGTATCACTTACTTAAAATAGTTTAATGGCTTTTATAATTGTATTAAAACTAAACTTAAGTTTGTAAAAATGATTATATGGTTTTACTAGTAAGTATATGAGTGTATATATTTACTTCTTCATGTTGACACTATAATGGTTTTAAAATCCAAAGTTTGATTTGAAAAATAATTACAATGTTCCACTAGTAAGTATATAAATGTATATATACTTATTTAAGTTGACACAAAATGGTATTGTCAAAAGCAATATTAGTTTATTTATTTTCTAATTGTATTTAGAAGACACTTGAGTTAAATTTGAAGACTTTCAAATTTAATATATGATAAAATGACATAGTGGTCTTTATTTATTTATCATAATTTGTACTTAATATATATAATCTAAACGAGAAGTTTACTTGACATACATTTGTTTACATATTGTCGCTAAACGTTGACGTAGACATTATTAAGTAAATCATGTTTTAAGGCACTTGTTGTATATGTTAAACTTTTACACTTGTTCCATTAGGTTGAGGCTTTTGACATTAAAACCATATGTACGATATGAAAGGAAGACTATGTGGTTACAAGTTTGGTTTTAAAATTGAGCTCTAGTTTATGTTTCACGTCATATCTTTGTTGACCCGTTTAAACCATCAAACGAACACCCCGAGCCACCATTGGGCCGCGGCCTGGTGTCGTTTGTAGCAGGGTACACGGATTGGGCCTAGGCTCGAAGTGGGGTTTGTACAAAGAAAAGGCTTTAGCCTATTGTTAAACAAACACACTCTTATGGACAAGCTATGGGTTGTGGCCCAAGGACTTGACGTATTGGATGTTGCAAGGCCTTTGAAGGAAAAATACTTGCACAATTATATTAGAATATTGCAACATTTAAGTGAGGTGAAAAACAGTCAAGGATATCAGGTTTGATACAGACGTGACTCGATCACGGACGCAGACCTCATGGCTGCTCATCAGCTACACGACATCCTATTCAAATAGAATCTACTCGAGGTAAAGGCTCAACCGAATATGACCATTACTATAGTGGAAGAAGTGAATTTGGAATTTGGTGCTAGGGTCGAATAAGGATTAGACTAGAGGCTCGCTAACATCACGAACCGGGACATGGAATTTGTTTTACCAAGGCCTTTACTTCAACCTCGATGACTAACTCACTACAGTGGTGGATCTGTAGTGGGTCTCGATCCTAACCAACAATTTTACACCCTCTCAATTAAGTAAATTTCTTAGCTTGTTCTCGGGTTAAACTAGCAAAACTTTACATTACTTCAGTTTTACGACGCAAGTTCAAGGACTACTAAATTGACATCTTTCCGCCAACAACCTAACGACATACTAAATGGACTTGGTTCAAGTGACAGTTTTAAGCAGGAATAAAGTTTCAACTATGTTTACCTTTTCACAGTTATTACTTCGATAAGAACAATGACCAATTTAGATTTCAAAGTGACACTTTCATTTGTCATAACACAAGATTTGACAACGGTTTAGGAGTTATCTCGCATAACACTTTTCATTACAAGGTAGACAACAGTAGATTAGACCACAATTAGATTAACAACAAGTTTTAGATTCCATATCAATGTGACCCGAAATTTTTATAAAACTTAACTTCTAGTTTTTCTTGTTTCTTTCTCCTCGACAGAAAACATCCCAACAAAATGAATGACCAAATCAAATCTCAACAAATTCGTCATGTACTTCACATTGAAGTTTTTAATTAACAAAAACAATTACAAGTCTAATTTTAACATAACCGATTACATAAATTGACATAAAATAAAGTTGTGAACATTTAAGGAAACTCATTCTTACAAGTATGTGGCGGTAGGAATAGGAGTCGACCTAAGAAGATTTAATCGACCGCAATATACAGTTGATATCACCAAATTAAGGCTTGATTCGGCTTGAACACTCCTTGAATTGCAAAACCCCCAATCTAATTTTTGAAAACCCTAACTTCCATAAACCCTAGTTTTTGGTACAAGTGATGAAAAAAACTGAATTGGGGCGTTTCACATCTCTACTAGAGATAAAGGAAGTGTTTTGGGAAAGCCTTGACCTTCTTTCTCCTCTTGAGTCTTGGTGTGAAGTCGATTTGAGCTAAACCCCTACAACCTAGGGATTCTTGAGCTTTGACTCTAGTTGGGTTGATGGTGATATATGCTTCTCCTTGGTGGCTTTGTCTTGGAGCTCTTTGGACTCATTCGATTTGCAGTGCACGCCTCCATGGGGAGGGTTTGTGAGACAAAATAAATCATGATTTTGGTGAGGGAAGTTTGAGAATGATGAAAGGAGTGTGTTGGTTTGCTTTTTTGGGTGTTTGACCTACTCGAAGTGTAGATGTAGAGGTTGAAGGAGATAGTTTTACCTTTTCTACTTTTCTCCTGGGTTTGTCGTGAGAGGTGAAGACACAAGAAGGATTATCTCAAATTTTATAAGGAATGGATTTTTATTTATATCTTAACTGTATGTTTAATATACATTTTGTGTTAATATACTTGTAGATATATAAGAGTCATTCATTTAAGTGAATTATATTAAGTGTTTTTGTGTCCCGCGATATTAACGCCGTGACTGAAGTGTTAAAGTTTGGAAATTTGTATAATGTAGTATCCTATAGTCACGCTTCGGAAATATTATTATCTTTGCAATATTTTTCCATTACTGGAGTTTATCGTTTGTTTTATTTGCCCTTATCATAGTGTCGGTACGCGTGCAGTGTCGATCACTGGGGAAAACGAGATAACCTCTCGTCTTACAATTTAATCATAAGACAAATAATGAAATGTTCATGCAATGTAATGAATGCAAAAGAAATGCAATATGCTACTGTATGCGAGTTATCTACTCAAATGATCAGGCAAAGCTTATGCATGCTTAATGACTGGGTTTAGTAATAATAAATTACAATTTATTATTTAATTACGGGTGAAAATTTACTGTGTGTCACATCCTCCCCGCCTTAGAAGGAAAACCGTCCTCGGTTTTCAGTTAAAATTACTTGCTGAAGTTGAGAAAAGATGTGGGTATTTACGCTTGAATTGGTCTTCGCGTTCCCACGTGTAATCTGGACCTCTTTGAGAGTTCCAGCGGACTTTGACGATAGGAATGCGGCTTTGCTTAAGCCGTTTGATTTCTCGATCCATAATCTCAATGGGTTTCTCGACGAAATTTAATCTTTCATCAACTTGAATTTATTCCAAGGAAATAGCAAGAGTTTTGTCAGAAAAACATTTCTTCAAGTTGCATACGTGAAACACGTTATGCACAGAGTTGAGTTCTTGTGGTAATTCGAGTCGGTAGGCTACCGGTTCAATTCTTGCGAGGACTATGAAAGGTCCAATGTAACGAGGATTTAACTTTCCACGTTTTCCAGAACGGATCACGCCTTTCCATGGTATTACAAATCCCTAGTTTGAAAGGGTGGTTTTTCGAGTCGTTTGTACCGGAATATTTGTGCATAACGTATAGTCCTAATGGTAATCTGAGTTGGTAACTACCAGCTCGATCTTGGAGAGGATCTGGTTAATCTTACGAAATAGGGTATTGCCCTTTGCGTTTTGTTAAAATGGTTCATGCTTTTCTGAGGCGACACCTCAACCTAACTTTCTCGTCGACTTGAACTTCAAGCGTCATTTAGACCTATGCTTATTGACTCTGACGATCAGAGTTGTTTGCACTCGACCTTTGGTCTGCATACTATTATTAATGGTTCTCGATAGAAGCTTGGAGCCATTTGACTGGTTCCTTGCCGGTTTCTATTCTGAACACGATTGATTTGCGCTTTTGACCATGCGGTGCCTTATGAGGTGGCCTTTTGTCGCAAGGGAATTTGGTTAAGGCAATTTGCCTACTCTATTCGCCTTTCGAAATATGTTACTCATGCTTGAAGTATAACTTCTATAGCTTGAATGGTCCTTCCATTTAGTTCATCGGTTGGAAAACGGTAGGTGGTATTCACTTCCAGACGGATTCTTAAGAACTTTGGAGTGGTCTTCGACAGTTTGATGTGAATGGTTATCGCTATTTGGAAAAAAATTGAGAATTTAAATGCTATGGTTCGTAGTGCTTTGCTTCAAGCAAACCGCGTAAGTTTGTCCAGGTTGCTGTCCCCTTTGTTTGGTAGAGATAGGTGGATTTGGTGAGATGATCAATTATCACCCAAGTAGAGTTATAATCGATAGGAATCTTTGGTGGCTTGGTACTAGAGTCCATTGTTATACATTCCCATTTCTATCTGGGAATTTCAGTTTGTACAAATAGATTTGATGGTTTCTGATTGTTTGAATTTCTCTTCTCAAACATGCTAGTTATTGTTTGGCATAGGTCAAATACCAGCCTTCATGTTTGGTACTCAGAATAGCTTTCTGGATCAAGGTGCATTTTTCCGGCCACTAGATAAGTATTACTCTTGGCCTTAATGAGGTTCACATACAATAGGATTACAAATCTCTTCATGGTATGGGTTTCAACTTTGGTTCTTGGTGTTAAGATTCCCTTTGGTTTCTTACAGACTCCCTTTCACCTTTAGGTATGTTGCAAGAGTTTTATTTAGTCGGTTCTTCCTTTGAGTGCTACTACTTGAGCTTCAAGACTTTAAATGGGAGGGGCGAACTAGATCTTTCGTTTCCCTCAATGATTTGACTTTTAAAAGGTTTAGTTTGCTAGATGTTGCTGGGAGTATATGCGGTTATGACCGTTTTGCCCTTGATGAGTATGAATGTTGTGATTGGACCTATGTTGCGACTCCAATTATTGGTGTCGTCACGTGGTCAAATTCCTTTTGATTCCATACATTCCGTAAGACCTTGTGGTCGGTCTACACTGTACTTCCTTGTTGTAGTAAGGATAGCATTTCTAGGTTTTCCTAGTGTGATCGTGTTAGGTTCCAATTCCAATTTGTGCACTGCGTTGTGCTTCTCATGGATCTTTGGGTATTGAGTATTCTATACCATTATTTTCCCTTTTGGATCAAGATAGCTTCCAGTCTCGGGTGTAACGCGTTTCCCTTAAATGGTAGAGTCTCTGTCATACTCAGGAATGTCTAAAACAGGTGTATCACATGATTTTTCCTTGCGTAGTGTGTGTAGGTGCTTGTTGGGTTGACCTAGGGTGTATGATGATCTATTCCTTTCTTGGTTCAGTGTAGGTGGTAGGATACCAAGTATGAATCGGCATATCCGAGGCGTCAGTCTCTGCGTCTAGTGTTCTACAGGGAGTTAATTCATTGTCGAAGGTTCAAACGTTTCACATTCGTTTCCTTAGTAGAAGATTTCTTCTCTCAGGTGGCACGGTTGATTCTATTCTCGTGTAATGTGAAATGTATGGAATTTTAAGGTGGGGTGTCAACGTGAGATATAGACACGAACTTTTCTATTTCATGATAGTGAGTTAAGCACTTCCTTTAACATGACCGGGTAGGAATTTCAAGAATTTAACCATGCCCACGCACGTTACCCCTCCCGAATTATACATAGGTGATCAGGCTATGTATAATTGGGGACCGGTGACGTGTTCTTCGGTATAGTCTTAATCTTGGTGTATTTATTCTTTGGTCAGCGAAAATGTCGCAAAAGTTCAGGTGCGAAGTTTTGGTGTGATGGTTTATAAGATTTGCTAGGCCGACCAATTCTGTCAACATGACCTATGGCTCGTTTGACCAAGATGTGTGAAACAATGGTAACTTGGTTAGGGATGGAATGTTGAATTTGTGATTCTTGGCGAGGTAACAGTTTGAGTTGGTCTTATCGATATTGATAATAATACCTTCGCAATTTTTGAAATGTGAATTTTCTAAGACATCTCGTTGGGTGATACTAATTTGTCAGAGTGATTAGTCGAATACCCAAGATGAATTTCTCTTATCTTCAGAGAAATTCTTTCATCGTGACAAGATAGTTGAAATCCTTAAGGATATGGTGAAAACGGTCATGGAGAAGACATATATTACAATAACACGATAAGAACAACAGATGCATTACTAGGGAAAGGTGCAGTACATTACGGTTTCATAGAGAAGTACTTTTAAAGTAGACTACGACTTGAAAGTTTAAACTAAGCTTTATTACAAACAGCATCTCTAGCTAACTTAGTTTCTTCCTTGGTGTTCGTTGGGAGCCTGAATAATTCTTCACACTTTCTTCAGGAAATTGTTTCGACAGTTGTTGCCTTCATGCTGATCCTTCCTATCCGGGCACTTGCTTTTGATGTGACCTTTCATTCCACACCCATGGCATACCACTGCCTCCCGATAGGGTTGCTTACAATCTCCCATCTTATGCCCAATTCCTTTAAAAATTACACAAGGTGTAGGGCACTTTCCATAGTGGTAATATGGGCATATATTGCACTTGGGTTTTGTTCCAGCATACATTACTTACCGTTTGGTTTTAGCAGTCCTAACTTCAGCCGTCCATTGACGTTTGATTGATTGTTGCATTTGATCTTCCTCACCATCATATTCCCAGTACCTTTTGCTACCACAGTACTCCCTTGCTTTGCCTTGGGGCAGTGACTCTGTCAATCCAGAAGTCGCACCAGTAGCTTCTTGGGTGACAGTAGGTGCGAATGCGACAACGTTCCTCCGAATTTCGGGAGAACATTCCCAAAAGTATGCTTCGAGTTTCCTTTCCTCAGGTCCTATCATACCAGGACATAGTTGGGCCAGTTCGTGAAAGCGGTTGGTGTACCGTTCGAGGTCATTCCCTATCATAGTTAGTCCACAGAGTTCTTGTTCCATCATTCGCAGTTCATTCCTTGAGCAGTATTCTGCAATCATCATTTTCTTCAGGGTGTCCCACTGAAGTGAGTAAGCAGCGTCTATTCCCACTAATTGGACATAAGTATCCCACCATGTGAGGGCTTGGTGTCGAAAGGTGCAAGTAGCATACTTGACCTTACAATTGTCCGCGCAACTCTGTTCGCGGAAAATTGTCTCTATCCTTTCTAGCCATTTTGCCAAACCTATGGCTCCTTCAGTCCCCTCAAATGCTGGTGGTTTACAGTTCCTGAATTCTTGGTAAGAGAAATTTCATGTGTAGGCGTCTTACCAACAACTTCTTCCATATTCCCCTGGATGAGGTTGTTGATGTTGTGATTGATTTGGTAGTTAGCAATTCTTGCAGCAACTCGTTCGGTAACAGATTTCTCAATGGTGGTTGTGTTCATGTTCTGCTTTACTAGAAACATTTTCCTTCAACCACAAGAAATGACAACAATGAGTTTTCTATGAGTGTGAGGACCGTGGTGGAGATCCATAAGTTTACAATGTGTACTACTTCTCAATCAAGTATTTTCTAAGTTGTATTGACTGGATATCACGTAGACTTAGTCTATTATGATGACGTTAAGAAAGCAGAGATTGGTTGAAGTGAGTTTAACATAAGGTTATAATTCACAAGACGTTGTTTATTATGCATAGTCATTCATCACCATAAGCTTGATTACATTCTAAGAAGATTCCTGGCTCATAGGGCCGATACATAACATGCGTTCATTGACTCGCTCTAGTTTGTCATACAACAAAACTACTACAAGCGTTTTTATTGAAACCACTCATCACAACGTCTAACACAATGCAAAGTGAAATTTAAGCACTTCCCGGTGCTGTCCCAGGTTGACTTTGTTGAGTTGCCTTCAATTCTTCTAACTCTCTGAGCTGGGCCTCCATTCTGGCAAATTTGTTGTTGGCCTCATTTGTCCTACTTTTCATAGTACGTCTTTGAAATTCTACGACACCCTCCAGATACCCTCTCTCAGTTAATGCTATTGTAGTAACGGTCTCCAACCGTGTCAGCCGACTTTCAATCTCTGTGAGACGTCCCTGGGTATCTCCTGGAGTTTGCAGAGCACTCCTTTCAGTGTGGTCTTCAAGGCGGGCAATTACTTCGTTTAACTTCTCACGAGTTCCTTCTAATACTGTTCCAACATCGTTGTAGCATTCCTTGAGTGTTTCACCAAGCGCTTGTAGTTCTTCCACCACTTCTTCAATCCCTTCAATCCTTTCTTCTGGTAATACTCCCAGATGGTCCGACATCTCTTCTATTTGTTCCTCTAGACGTGTTATGCGTGCCATAACTGTGTCGAGAGTTGGTGGTCTAGCAGTGGCTGCTTCCAAAGTTTCCTGGGGGGTGACTGTCATAGCATCAAGTTACAGTTATATCGAACGACCTAAAGTGTCGGTTGGAAAACACATCGTTTGATTTATTAAAACAATCAGAGTTTACAAAATATAGGTCCCAAATGAAAATCAATTTGTGCGGAAATAAGTTTGTTACAAGCCAAACGATGTTTTAGAGTGCATAAATCCCATGTGTGACGCGTCGTCACCACGACTCTATGATATGTCCATATGCATGCCATGAAGTGAATGCCGTAGATACCTGAGATAAAACATGCTAAAAAGTGTCAACACAAAGGTTGAGTGAGTTCATAGAGTTTGTGTTGAAATGTAAAGCCTTTAAAGAATGTTCATGCAGCAAAGACATTGTAAATCCACTCAGTTCCAAATTCCGCCCATACAAAACTTGCAACCTGTGTGTTTACAACCCACTGCCAAAATATGTATAGTTTATGTTCAAGCGTATGATATCAATCTTGTTTGTAAGTAGGACATATGTGCATACGATATATACAAGTACTTAATGCAAAGAATCACAGCCAACTGAACCTCTTGACAAGTCTAAATTGTTTGTTATGTTTCATTGAATAACAGATTATATTCACCCCAGGTCACGTCATCAAGGACCCAAGGGTGGGGGCGTCAGCCCGATAGTACTATCAATACCTCTCCGCTGGCTCCCGCAGGAGTTAAACAGTTGCTAATGTATGTATGTTGAGGCATAATTGAAAACAAGTTTAGCACATTAAGGCACATATCGCAATAAACCACACATAATGTCCAAAGAGTATAAGAAGTATAGTGTAACACAATTGTATAAATGGTTTGAGTATACGCAAGAGTAAAAACAAGTATTTAAGCATGTATCTCCCCCATAGAGTTTGTAAGAATTTAAACGAGTAAAAGCGGGGTATGAACTCACGGTAATCCTTAAAAGTTTAGAGTGCTTATAAAAGTAAATGAAATAGTTGAGCATGTATCTCCCCCAAAAGTAATTCAAAACGTATAAAAGTAGGGGCTATGAAACTCACCTGGTATGATTGATATGCTAACAAAATGAAGTGCACTAAAATGAGGCTCGGAAACTATCCGCGACCTAAAATGAATGTCATGACTTGAGTTATGATATGTTGTCGTGAATGCGTGATACAATGTCGTGCATGCAAATCCATATGATATCCATACCACTTGTACGTTTTGGAAATAATGTTTATCGTCAAAATATATGTTTATGACATCCCGTCGTATTAAAATACTTTACAAGTAGTTACGTTGAAACAACCTCCTACGATAGTGGCAAAATGGTGCACATCGAGTGTTAGGAAACGAACCCAACAGTTTTGGAAAGCTTGTATCATTATCTCAAAGTTTTAGTATTTAAGTTTCCATCCTAGAGGTCTCGATCACAAAGAAAAATATAGTTTAAGGGTGGTTTTCGGCCAAGTGTAAGTGACCGTATATTATTCGTTATAACTCCGCTAGACAAACGGTCGGACATTTTGGAAAATATGTTTGGCGAATTTACTTTTATTAGAAGACATCACTTTATAAAGAGTTCTACATTAATGTTAAAAACGTCCTCCAACATGGTGACTAGTGTGACGTAATACTTGCCTATTAGAATTAATATAGTTTTTCTTATATAATAAAGTTACGGCAACTTTGTGAAAACGTGTATAATTTAATCGTTACAAATCCGTTTTCTACGTTTTATATGTCCTTAGCTTCGTATCAAAGTATACTAATATATTTTTGACAAGTCGACATAATTTATAACACCTAAGTTTCATTTTTGACTCGTACAAAATAAACAATACATGCTGAAATTTCCAGAAAATTATCGTTTTCGTCGCCAATTTGAAAAATTCATAACTTCTTCGTTATAGCTCCGTTTTAATCCGTTCAAGCGGCCACGTTTTCGTTTTAAAGTGTATTTTCTAAATATTTAGCCCGAAAAGTTTTACTTACTGTCTAGATTTCCAGATTTTCAAAATATGGAGAGACCCTTAATAATAGTTGTCGAAATGAGTTTTTCTCGCGCAAAACCTATTCTAACCAATTCAAAACAACTCCGAAGCTATTCTAATCCTACCATACACCTTCTTAGGGTGTCATGGGTTCCTAGACATTACCAAAAATAATATATAACAAGAAGTAATTATAGGATGACTTATATATACATAACTCTTAAAATCAATGAAAAAGTGGTATAAACATCCATGAGACTTGCATGTTTTCTCAAATATGATGAAATGAATATAACAATGAATATGAAATATGATCATGAATATGTAAAGCTTACTAGTTAACTTGATGAGGTTAATGAACAAAGGTTTAATCCTAATCACCCAAGGTTTTTATCTCAAAACCTTAATCAAAAGTGATACTAGAGTGTAAATAACTTGATTAGATAAAAATTTATGAACTCCTTCTTCTTCCTTATGGTTGGCCGGTTCTAGGAGCAAGAGAGGAAGAGAAATGGTTTTGATCTTTTTACACTTAGTGAATAATTGTTGTATGTGTTGATAATGAGTATAATACAATATACTTGTAAGAGATATTTAGTAAACTAAATGACTCACCCCTTGGGGGTGTCGACATATACCAAAAAAAATATATAGATGCATTTAATCATAATCAAGTCTTTTAAATGTTGAGTAATGTGTAGTTAATTAGGATTTATTAGTAACTTGTGTATTTATTTAAGCATTTTGGGTAGCGTTAGCTAAAAATAAATTTTAACGGAACAAAATAAAATGTATTGAAGTCATAAAAATTATAAAAATGCATTTCTCACAAGTACTGAGTGAATAAATATTTATCGTGTTGAATTTACGAAAACCGTCGTAAATATTTATACCTAACAATTTATATACAAAATAAATTGAAAACATCGGGTAAATCAATAATATAATTTTTATAGTCTTAAAAGGAGTATAAAAATATATTAGAATAATTTTTGGAAGTGTCGGATCAAATGTTCAAATAATGTTTACGCGATAGCGTTTATTTAATAAGAAGATAAACGTTTAATGAAAAAAAATGCAAAACCATGCACGAACCGATATGAAATGATGAATATTGAGTTTGAGAAATGACCGGAAATTGAGAATTGTGACATTCTTCCCATGTCAGAGGAATCACGTCCTCGTGATTCAATCGATAATACTATGGCCCAAACCACGACAAGGGTTCTAAAAGTTTATGCTCATGTATGGTCTAAATGATTATGTCAATGCTCATGCATATATCGTGACTATATCCCATTCTAAAGACATGCTCCCTTATGATTAGGCTAGATGAGGCAGGCTTTCCCATTCTCGAACAAAATTTTCAAAAGACTTTAGGTAACCGATTTTTACTTAATCCCACAACTCATCAAACAAGAACTGTCATACGATTAGGCTAAATCGGTTTAGGTAACAACTTGTTTTTGGCTTGATCTTTGCAACTCATCAAACAAGAACTGTCATGCGGATCAAACTGGAAACAAGTGGTTTGAAGAAAATCTTTTGAAAATTTGGCTCGATTACGGAATTGCTTACACATATGAGACTACTACTCCCTTCATTGCATGATTCTTCCTGAATTAGACATAGGTGATCAGGCTATGTATAATTTAGGAGTAACTATGCAATGCTTGGACTAATCGACTCATATGATGTTTGGTGTTGAGTCATAAGTCCGCATGTATAAAGAATGTGCACTTATAATGATATGATGAGATGCTATGATGATGTAGTTATAGTCTAGGGTCAATGATGCAACCTAGTTCTCTATAACCGATTCTCTTATACCAATCTGTCACACCCCCAAATTACCTGTTTTGCAGCGGAATGGAATTCCTGGGGGGTGACTGTCATAGCATCAAGTTACAGTTATATCGAACGACCTAAAGTGTCGTTTGGAAAACACATCGTTTGATTTATTAAAACAATCAGAGTTTACAAAATATAGGTCCCAAATGAAAATCAATTTGTGCGGAAATAAGTTTGTTACAAGCCAAACGATGTTTTAGAGTGCATAAATCCCATGTGTGACGCGTCGTCACCACGACTCTATGATATGTCCATATGCATGCCATGAAGTGAATGCCTTAGATACCTGAGATAAAACATGCTAAAAAGTGTCAACACAAAGGTTGAGTGAGTTCATAGAGTTTGTGTTGAAATGTAAAGCCTTTAAAGAATGTTCATGCAGCAAAGACATTGTAAATCCACTCAGTTCCAAATTCCGCTCATACAAAACTTGCAACCTGTGTGTTTACAACCCACTGCCAAAATATGTATAGTTTATGTTCAAGCGTATGATGTCAATCTTGTTTGTAAGTAGGACATATGTGCATACGATATATACAAGTACTTAATGCAAAGAATCACAGCCAACTGAACCTCTTGACAAGTCTAAATTGTTTGTTATGTTTCATTGAATAACAGATTATATTCACCCCAGGTCACGTCATCAAGGACCCAAGGGTGGGGGCGTCAGCCCGATAGTACTATCAATACCTCTCCGCCGGATCCCGCAGGAGTTAAACAGTTGCTAATGTATGTATGTTGAGGCATAATTGAAAACAAGTTTAGCACATTAAGGCACATATCGCAATAAACCACACATAATGTCCAAAGAGTATAAGAAGTATAGTGTAACACAATTGTATAAATGGTTTGAGTATACGCAAGAGTAAAAACAAGTATTTAAGCATGTATCTCCCCCATAGAGTTTGTAAGAATTTAAAAGAGTAAAAGCGGGGTATGAACTCACGGTAATCCTTAAAAGTTTAGAGTGCTTATAAAAGTAAATGAAATAGTTGAGCATGTATCTCCCCCAAAAGTAATTCAAAATGTATAAAAGTAGGGGCTATGAAACTCACCTGGTATGATTGATATGCTAACAAAATGAAGTGCACTAAAATGAGGCTCGAAAACTATCTGCGACCTAAAATGAATGTCATGACTTGAGTTATGATATGTTGTCGTGAATGCGTGATACAATGTCGCGCATGCAAATCCATATGATATCCATACCACTTGTACGTTTTGGAAATAATGTTTATCGTCAAAATATATGTTTATGACATCCCGTCGTATTAAAATATATGTACAAGTAGTTACGTTGAAACAACCTCCTACGATAGTGGCAAAATGGTGCACATCGAGTGTTAGGAAACGAACCCAACAGTTTTGGAAAGCTTGTATCATTATCTCAAAGTTTTAGTATTTAAGTTTCCATCCTAGAGGTCTCGATCACAAAGAAAAATATAGTTTAAGGGTGGTTTTCGGCCAAGTGTAAGTGACCGTATATTATTCGTTATAACTCCGCTAGACAAACGGTCGGACATTTTGGAAAATATGCTTGGCGAACTTACTTTTATTAGAAGACATCACTTTATAAAGAGTTCTACATTAATGTTAAAAACGTCCTCCAACATGGTGACTAGTTTGACGTAATACTTGCCTATTAGAATTAATATAGTTTTTTTTATATAATAAAGTTACGGCAACTTTGTGAAAACGTGTATAATTTAATCGTTACAAATCCGTTTTCTACGTTTTATATGTCCTTAGCTTCGTATCAAAGTATACTAATATATTTTCGACAAGTCGACATAATTTATAACACCTAAGTCTCATTTTTGACTCGTACAAAATAAACAATACATGCTGAAATTTCCAGAAAATTATCGTTTTCGTCGCTAATTTGAAAAATTCATAACTTCTTCGTTATAGCTCCGTTTTAATCCGTTCAAGCGCCCACGTTTTCGTTTTAAAGTGTATTTTCTATATATTTAGCCCAAAAAGTTTTACTTACTGTCGAGATTTCCAGATTTTCAAAATATGGACAGACCCTTAATAATAGTTGTCGAAATGAGTTTTTCTCGCGCAAAACCTATTCTAACCAATTCAAAACAACTCCGAAGCTATTCTAATCCTACCATACACCTTCTTAGGGTGTCATGGGTTCCTAGACATTACCAAAAATAATATATAACAAGAAGTAATTATAGGATGACTTATATATACATAACTCTTAAAATCAATGAAAAAGTGGTATAAACATCCATGAGACTTGCATGTTTTCTCAAATATGGTGAAATGAATATAACAATGAATATGAAATATGATCATGAATATGTAAAGCTTACTAGTTAACTTGATGAGGTTAATGAACAAAGGTTTAATCCTAATCACCCAAGGTTTCTATCTCAAAACCTTAATCAAAAGTGATACTAGAGTGTAAATAACTTGATTAGATAAAAATTTATGAACTCCTTCTTCTTCCTTATGGTTGGCCGGTTCTAGGAGCAAGAGAGGAAGAGAAATGGTTTTGATCTTTTTACACTTAGTGAATAATTGTTGTATGTGTTGATAATGAGTATAATACAATATACTTGTAAGAGATATTTAGTAAACTAAATGACTCACCCCTTGGGGGTGTCGACATATACCAAAAAAAATATATAGATGCATTTAATCATAATCAAGTGTTTTAAATGTTGAGTAATGTGTAGTTAATTAGGAATTATTAGTAACTTGTGTATTTATTTAAGCATTTTGGGTAGAGTTAGCTAAAAATAAATTTTAACGGAACAAAATAAAATGTATTGAAGTCATAAAAATTATAAAAATGCATTTCTCACAAGTACTGAGTGAATAAATATTTATCGTGTTGAATTTACGAAAACCGTCATAAATATTTATACCTAACAATTTATATTCAAAATAAATTGAAAACATCGGGTAAATCAATAATATAATTTTTATAGTCTTAAAAGGAGTATAAAAATATATTAGAATAATTTTTGGATGTGTCGGATCAAATGTTCAAATAATGTTTACGCGATAGCGTTTATTTAATAAGAAAATAAACGTTTAATGAAAAAAAATGCAAAACCATGCACGAACCGATATGAAATGATGAATATTGTGTTTGAGAAATGACCGGAAATTGAGAATTGTGACACAAACCTTCTGTTGTGTCGTCGAATCCAGCTCCAGAGTGAGGGGAAGGCATGGTCTGTGACAAGACGGTGCATACGTGTAAGTATATGTAAAAATATACTTATAATAGATATGGGGTAGTGAATTAATAAATAGGCAATATGTCATGCAGTCATGTCTAAATGAACTCTAAGTACAATGGCAAGTAAGGCAAGCGGCAACTCGCGGTCGTAGAGTGATGTTTTTGTAAAAACTAGTTATAGTTTAGGGTTTATATGTACCTAGTTCTCTATAACTTAGGCTCTGATACTAATCTATAACACCCCCAAATTTGGTTTAGCGGAAGCATACGTGTTAAGGGGAATGTTACGAAATTGGAGATCACAACACAAGTAATAAAGAACGGAATACATACTCCGTTTGATTTCATAAAATAGTTTTAAAATATTATCTTACAACATTGTTTGGATAAAATGGGCACATCCCATAAGTTCAGTGGTCCCAATTTAAAAACTTCAATATGTGTAAAAACACTTCTTTAGATATTTCTACGACCATTTACCACCTCTTGCCTTGCATCCATGATCACAAATTAGGCACCTGAGAAAATATGCTAAAAAGGTCAGCTAAAAGCTGGTGAGTTCATAGGTTTAGATTAAAACAGTAGGTATGGACCAAAGTTAAAGACATATAATCATTATTGAGAATATAATGTTATATGGATGAAAATCTACTACGTTAGCACTAAGTTCATGCAACCGATACTACGACAATTTCTGTATGCTAAATGATATCATACAATATATAGGCCCAATGCGAGTGTTTTGTCCCTCAACACTCGATTCCGACATGGTATACGTTTCGCCTTGGCCTAAGCATGGCCAACCGAACGGAGGAGTCACCCTCAATAGATCTATTTATAACATTCGCGCTTCCCAGCAGGGAACTGATGGTTCATGAAAGGGGGCATTTCTAGGGACATAAGGGCTTAGGCTAAACCACGTAATAGTAATCATGCAATAGTTTAGGTCCAATAAAAAGGTTTTGCATATTTTCTCACCCCAAAATGTATAAAACAATTTATCAAGTAAAAGAGGGGCTATGAAACTCACCTTAGCAAATGTGCAATCCAAAAGTGGGATTTAGTGAATGTTGTGATGCGGCACCGACACGCGACCTAGATAAGGAGGGCAATGTTTAGTTCATTGTTTTAAGTATCACTTACTTAAAATAGTTTAATGGCTTTTATAAATGTATTAAAACTAAACTTAAGTTTGTAAAAATGATTATATGGTTTTAATAGTAAGTATATGAGTGTATATATTTACTTCTTCATGTTGACACTATAATGGTTTTAAAATCCAAAGTTTTATTTGAAAAATAATTACAATGTTCCACTAGTAAGTATATAAATGTATATATACTTATTTAAGTTGACACAAAATGGTATTGTCAAAAGCAATATTAGTTTATTTATTTTCTAATTGTATTTAGAAGACACTTGAGTTAAATTTGAAGACTTTCAAATTTAATATATGATAAAATGACATAGTGGTGTTTATTTATTTATCATAATTTGTTCTTAATATATATAATCTAAACGAGAAGTTTACTTGACATACATTTTTTTACATATTGTCGCTAAACGTTGACGTAGACATTATTATGTAAATCATGTTTTAAGGCACTTGTTGTATATGTTAAACTTTTACATTTGTTCCATTGGGTTGAGGCTTTTGACATTAAAACCATATGTACGATATGAAAGGAAGACTATGTGGTTACGAGTTTGGTTCTAAAATTGAGCTCTAGTTTATGTTTCACGTCATATCTTTGTTGACCCGTTTAAACAATCAAACGAACACCCCGAGCCACCATTGGGCCGCGGCCTGGTGTCGTTTGTAGCAGGGTACACGGATTGGGCCTAGGCCCGAAGTGGGGTTTGTAAAAAGAAAAGGCTTTAGCCTATTGTTAAACAAACACACTCTTATGGACAAGCTATGGGCTGTGGCCCAAGGACTTGACGTATTGGATGTTGCAAGGCCTTTGAAGGAAAAATACTTACACAATTATATTAGAATTTTGCAACATTTAAGCGAGGTGAAACACAGTCAAGGATATCAGGTTTGATACAGACGTGACTCGATCACGGACGCAGACCTCATGGCTGCTCATCAGCTATACGACATCCTATTCAAATAGAATCTACTCGAGGTAAAGGCTCAACCGAATATGACCATTACTATAGTGGAAGAAGTGAATTTGGAATTTGGTGCTAGGGTCGAATAAGGATTAGACTAGAGGCTCGCTAACATCACGAACCGGGACATGGAATTTGTTTTACCAAGGCCTTTACTTCAACCTCGATGACTAACTCACTACAGTGGTAGATCCGTAGTAGGTCTCGATCCAAACCAACAATTTTACACCCTCTCAATTAAGTAAATTTCTTAGATTGTTCTCGGGTTAAACTAGCAAAACTTTACATTACTTCAGTTTTACGACGCAAGTTCAAGGACTACTAAATTGACATCTTTCCGCCAACAACCTAACGACACACTAAATGGACTTGGTTCAAGTGACAATTTTAAGAAGGAATAAAGTTTCAACTATGTTTACCTTTTCATAGTTATTACTTCGACAAGAACAATGACCAATTTAGATTTCAAAGTGACACTTTCATTTGTCATAACACAAGATTTGACAACGGTTTAGGAGTTATCTCGCATAACACTTTTCATTACAAGGTAGACAACAGTAGATTAGACCACAATTAGATTAACAACAAGTTTTAGATTCCATATCAATGTGACCAGAAATTTTTATAAAACTTAACTTCTAGTTTTTCTTGTTTCTTTCTCCTCGACAGAAAACATCCCAAAAAAATGAATGACCAAATCAAATCTCAACAAATTCGTCATGTACTTAGCATCGAAGTTTTTAATTAACAAAAACAATTACAAGTCTAATTTTAACATAACCGAATACATAACTTGACATAAAATGAAGTTGTGAACATTTAAGGAAACTCATTCTTACAAGTATGTGGCGGTAGAAATAGGATTCGATCCAAGAAGATTTAATCAACCGCAATATACAGTTGATATCACCAAATTAAGGCTTGATTCGGCTTGAACACTCCTTGAATTGCAAAACCCCCAATCTAACTTTTGAAAACCCTAACTTCCACAAACCCTAATTTTTTGTACAAGTGATGAAAAAAACTGAATTGGGGCGTTTCACATCTCTACTAGAGATAAAGGAAGTGTTTTGGGAAAGCCTTGACCTTCTTTCTCCTCTTGAGTCTTGGTGTGAAGCGGATTTGAGCTAAACCCCTACAACCTAGGAAGTCTTGAGCTTTGACTCTAGTTGGGTTGATGGTGATATATGCTTCTCCTTGGTGGCTTTGTCTTGGAGCTCTTTGGACTCATTAGATTTGCAGTGCACGCCTCCATGAGGAGGGTTTGTGAGACAAAATAAATCATGATTTTGGTGAGGGAAGTTTGAGAATGATGAAAGGAGTGTGTTGGTTTGATTATTTGGGTGTTTGACCTACTCGAAGTGTAGATGTAGAGGTTGAAGGAGATAGTTTTACCTTTTCTGCTTTTCTCCTGGGTTTGTCGTGAGAGGTGAAGACACAAGAAGGATTATCTTAAATTTTATAAGGAATGGATTTTTATTTATATCTTAAGTGTATGTTTAATATACATTTTGTTTTAATATACTTGTAGATATATAAGAGTCATTCATTTAAGTGAATTATATTAAGTGTTTTGGTGCCCCGCGATATTAACGCCGTGACTGAAGTGTTAAAGTTTGGAAATTTGTATAATGTAGTATCCTATAGACACGCTTCGGAAATATTATTATCTTTGCAATATTTTTCCATTACTAGTGTTTATCATTTGTTTTATTTGCCCTTATCATAGTGTCGGTACGCGTGCAGTGTCAGTCACTGGGGAAAACGAGATAAGCTCTCGTCTTACAATTTAATCATAAGACAAATAATGAAATGTTCATGTAATGTAATGAATGCAAAAGAAATGCAATATGCTACTGTATGCGAGTTATCTACTCAAATGATCAGGCAAAGCTTATGCATGCTTAATGACTGGGTTTAGTAATAATAAATTACCATTTATTATTTAATTACGAGTGAAAATTTACCGTGTGCCATATATACTATCTAGTAGATTGTCCCAGGGTAGATCCCTCCAGCTCTGGCGAGATCATGGTAACTAATACCTAACCTTACCATCCTTATAACTCCTATGCATAAAGTAAAATGGTTTGTCTTGTGGTATAGTTCTTTCCGCCTTGAAACCAAATGGAGAAGAATTTAAAAAACCAACCAAGGTACTTGTGATATAAAATCAAAGCATTTTGTACCTCAATTTTTTGATCTTTCATAAATGCTCCCCCTCAATATGTGCATTGTCATGTCAAACACCTCAGTTTCTGTAATCATCGAGATACTCAAATTGTACGACATGAGAAGCGTTTAGCACATAGAGGAAGGAGTGCTTGTTTGAGTCTTTAAACGTTCACTTTTTTATCAGATTTTTTTTAAAACTTTGGTGTTATCAGTTACTTTGGGTTTTGAACTTTTATAAATTCTCCCCCTCAACATGTGAATCGGTATTTGAAATCTTTTAGCACATGGAGGGAGGAGTGCCTTTTTGAATCTTAAAACAATCACCATTTTATCAGATTTGGTATTTTAATCACAATCTCTCCCCCGATCAAAAATTTCAAACCTTTTGAGATTTGTGATCCCAATTGATTTAAATAATTGAGGAAAAATTTGGGGAAAGATGTGGCTATGTTTTAAACATAACAATTCAAGCCTCGTTCTTTAATGTCAACATAGTGTCAGGTATGATAATTTTGAGAGATCCTTGAGTAAAAGAAAAATTTTCATTTTGAAAGATCTTTGAATATAACGAAAATCATACCCTGACACATAACACCAAAACTTTATTCACCACTTTATTAAGGTACAAATGGACTCATTTGATGATATATTGTTTTGAAAATGTGAAATAATTTGAAATCACTCTCCCCCTCAATCAATGACCGTAGTTGTTGATTGAGTGACAAATGTTTTGACAAAATAGAGTCCAGTTGATTTTCAAAAAATTTGAGTTCGATTTATTTTCAAACAATGTTATCACTATGAGAAAACAATGTTATCACTATATGAAAAACATTTGAATAGGAAGAGTCGTCTTTTTAGCGACGAACTTTCCTTATTTTGTTTTAGGATAAGTGGTCAATATTTAAGAAAATCGATATTGCGCAGCAGTTTCCTTTCTTGAAAAAGCAGGTTACAATCTGAAATAACTGCAAGCCATTGTTTAAGCACGGGTTACACTCTAAATTAACTGTAAACCATAATTTTTAAGCCCGGATCACAACCTGAAATGAATGTGAACCATGATTTAGGCTTGTTTTGAAAAAACATTTGAAATTATGTTCGAACTTCATCTAAAACCCCGTGTCATTGTCGAATGACATTTATTGGATTGTAGATGTTAACGATATCAGAAGACATGCCTTGAGAAAAAGACAATATTTTTGGAATTTTCTGATTTTTCAAATTTTTATGGGTTTTTGTTGGTTTTATAATTTTGTATTTTGCTTTTTGAAAAATATTTACAAAGAACTGGTGAAGAAACTCCTTTACTACTCATCCTCTTCCTGAAGACGTTTGAGCGTTTCTGGCTGCAGACTCTTCATGCCGAGTCACGGGAGTATAAACTTAAACCGATCTCTTGGAAGAGCTTTCGTGAAGATGTCTGCCAACTGATACTCAGTCCTTACAAAGTGGAGTTCAACCACACCTTTCTCTACTTGTTCCCTGATGAAATGATGTCGAATGTCAATGTGCTTTGATCTTGAGTGTTGGACACTGTTGCAGCAAAGAGCGATGGCACTTATGTTGTCGCAGTACAGAGGAATTTTGTTGAATACAAAGCCATAGTCAGATAGTTAGGATCTCATCCATAAGATTTGAGCACACCATGATGACATGGCAATGTATTCAGCCTCTGTAGAAGATATATAAGTACTCATTTGTTTCTTTGATGACCAGCTCACTAATTTATCATCCAAAAATTGAGCACCTCCTGACGTGCTTCGACTAGTATCTTGACACCCTTCATGGCCAGCATCTGCATAGGCTGTTAGTGACATGGCGGTGTCCTTCGAATACCAAAGACCCATGTTAATGGTTCCTTGGAGATACCGAAAGACCCGTTTAACCGTTTCAAGGTGCTTTTTAGTAGGCTTAGCCTGGTAGCGAGCACACATGCATACAACGAACATAATATCAGGTCTACTGGCCGTGAGATACATCAAGGATCCAATCATACTACGATATTTAGTTTGATCAACAGAGATCCCATAAAGGTCCTCATCCATTTTAGTTCTTTCCAGCATGGGAGTGTCAACAGGATCACTAAAATCAAATCCAAATTTCTTTAATATTCCATTAGCATATTTAGATTGATTTATGAAAATGCCTCCATGACTTTGAGAAATTTGTAAACCTAAGAAAAATGACATTAGTCTCATCATTGAAATTTGAAATTTAGAGCCCATCTCTTTAGAAAACGGTCATATTCATTTGGGTCGGTCGAGGAAAAGATAATGTCATCAACATATATTTGAACATAAATTAAATGTTTCCTAACTTCTGAGTGAACAGTGTGGGATCAACAGCGCCTTTGTATAATCCATTTGCAAAAAGAAACTTTGACAAAGTATCATACCATGCCCTTGGAGACTGCTTCAAGCCATAAAGAGCCTTTTTCAGACGATAGATATAGTTAGGATGCTCAGGATCCACAAATCCTTCTGGTTGACTGACGTAGACCACTTCTTTGAGATCACCATTAAGAAACGCAGTCTTTACATCCATTTGGTACACTACCATATTCTTTCTGGCAGCATTAGCAAGGAAGATTCTGATAGCCTCAATTCGTGCAACCTGAGCAAATGATTCCTCAAAGTCAATAACCTCCTCTTGTCGATATCCTTTAGGAACAAGTCTCGCCTTATTTTTTAGAACATCACGATGCTCATCAAGTTTCACTTTGAAGATCCACTTTATAGCGATAACCATAGCACAATCTGGAGGTGGCACTAATTCCCATACATCCAGACGACCGAACTCATGAATTTCATCTTGCATAGCACTAAACTAGTTGTCCTCAGACATTGCAGTCTTGACATCTTTTCGTTCGATCTTGGATAGTACATAGTTGAAGAAGCACCATAAGGCATCAGTGGCAAGTTGTTTTCTAGTAGATACCGGAAGAGAGGGATTCCCAATGATGTTATCCAACGGATGATCATGTGTCCATTTTCTGAGATGTTCATGTGGTTGTTGATAAGGTACTGGAGTGGCAGAGTTAGGATCCCCTGGTGATGATGCGTCAGGAGTGGGTTCAGAGGAAAATATATCTCAAATGGAGCATCTTCAGGAGTGGAAAAGGGGTTATCCTCAAAAGAATTATCAACTGCATTTCCTTGATGTATTGAAGATGATTGAAGATTCGATGATGATGGTGAATGGTCAGTGGATGGAGCATCTTGTGATATGGAAATAGAGACCGATGGACCATTTGAATTGCTTGGTGTAGGAGCAGCAGCAGCTGGTGGTGCAGGAGTATCATCAATTGTAGGCTCAAAGTATTCATCATACATCGGATCAAATAGACTCTTCAAATCTTCTTTTGAGGGAGGTACATAAGGAGCTGCAAGCGTGGGATTCTGTACAAGACCCGAACTAATTGGTCCAGGTGACAAACGTTGAGGTGCGGGTCCAGATTTGGAGTGTCCAGGAGCCATTTGCTTAGTCAGCTCATCAAACGTAACGTGAATAGTTTCCATAATATCTCGGGTTCTTTTGTTGTAGATTCGGTAACCCTTCCGATCAGGTGCATAACCAACAAAAAATCCAATATCAGCCTTAGCTTTCAATTTTACCAGATCTTGTCCATCATTGGTTGGATAACATAAAGCCCCAAAAACACATAGAAATGAGAGATCCGGTTTTTTGTTGTGCACTAATTCATATGGAGTTTTTCCATGAAGAGTATGTATTAGGGATCAGTTTTGAGTGTAACAAGCAGTGGCAATGGCTTCCGCCCAGAGAAACATTGGAGCCTTTGAGAATATTAACATAGTCCTAGCAGCTTCCACAAGAGTACGATTACGCCTTTCAACTACACCGTTCTGCTGAGGAGTGCGTGGAACACTCTTTTGATGACTAATTCTAATGCTTTCATAAAACCGAATGAGCTGTTTGTTCACAAATTCAGTTCCATTGTTTGTACGGATGATTCTGATAGTTTTGTTAAGCCTAAATTGCAATTGTTTGATAAGCTTAATGATAACCTCGGGAGTTTCATCCTTAGTTCTCAAAAACTTTACCCAAGTGAACCGGGAGTAATCGTCAACAATAACAAGCACATACTTCTTCCCATTAATACTTTGTACTCTCATGGGTCTGCATAGATCCATGTGAAGGGTATGAAGAACTTCCATGATGGTATTCGTAGGTTTGAGTTTATGGGAATACTTTTTGCTTTTTCCTAGTTGGCAAGCAAAACAAATATGATCTTTTTCATATTTTAACCGTGGTAAACCTCTCACAAGGTCCTTTCTAGTAAGATCATTAATGGTGCCGAAGTTCAAGTGATTGAGTCGACGGTGCCATAACCATGATTTGTTCTTGGATGCCTTTGATAAGAAGCAAATAGGAGAAGACTTCTTCATGTCTTTGATAGAGATGGTGTACAAGTTGGTACCATGGGATCCCTTTAGAAGCTCAACGCCATCTAATTCTCTAACGAAGCATGTGTGTTTTCTGAAGGCTACTTCGAGATCAGAATCACAAAATTGACCAACAGAGAATAGATTGTGCCCAAGTCCTTCTACATTGTATACCCTGGAGATAACACTATCACCAAAAACATAATCTCCATAACCCATAATTGCCCCAAAATGATCATTCCCAAATCTAACTGTCCTGATGAACTTATTCACGATGTTCTTGAGCCGTGAGCGAACCCCAGTCATATGTTTTGAGCATCCTGAATCCAAATACCAAAGGATGATTTGTACAACCTGCATTTGGAAATAGACGAGAATAGATAACTGGAAGCATTGGATCACCATGAGATTATGGGGTTCGATTGGTTAGTACAAACAATCTGTAGACCTACAACATTTCTAGATGCCATGACATTATTAGTGGGAGTTGCACTAGTAGAAGCAGTAGACCTAGTCACAGTGTGTTGAATTCCCAAAGGTATGATTCTACCAGTGGGCTTCCATTTCTTAGGGGGCACTAATCTAGACAATGAAGGGCAAAGTTCACCAATTTTGAACTTATGGCATGTAGGCTTCCATTGAAAACTCACATTAATAAACTTTTTTCATGTAGGGTTCCCAGATTGCATAAGCTGTTTTGCATTCCAGACTTTATCTACTGGAGATTTAACATAATGCTTTAAATAAGACACAACACATTCATGATCATTACCAGAAATTAAACATTCATTACATGTTTTGCAAGCAGTAGTAGAATTCGAATTAATTACAGTACGCTTATAGCTAATACTAGAATCAACACGATCCCTTTTATTCAACTTAAACTTATTATTCCTATTGTGGTCTTCTACTCTCTTCTCTTGATCACTCTTAGCTCGTGAGGTCCTATCATGCTTTGTATTGCCTAAAGGCTTTGACCTGCTAGCCTTATTGTCACTGCTTACTCATGTAGAAGGAACGACGGAAATATTAGTTTGTTTCACAACTTTTTGCATTTCTGACCTAGAAGTTGTTACGCCCCGATTCCAGATTTGACAGGAAATTACTCAAATTTTAAAACTTTGATACGGAACGTTTGACTATCACTTTAACTCTTCAAAGAATAGCAAAACTATAACTATTTACCCATGACAACCCTTTTATAACATATACTTGTTTACTCTTTTAAAATAATGACCCAAGATTACAATAAAGCCTCATTTATTTGCTGTAATAAGGGCTGACGCCGTCACCTTAAATCCGCGACGCCGTCACCCTTAAAGCACATTTTCTGATTTAACACGCGACGGCTCAGAGGACTTATAACCCGACGGCATCAGGTTTTAAACACGACGCCATCGCCCTTTGAAATGCGACGCCGTCTGAGATTCAACATAGCCTGACGGCTCAGAAGGTTTTTAACCCGACGGCGTCAGGTTCTAAACGCGACGCCATCAGGAGCCCAGAACTGCACATTTGACAACAAAATTGCATAACCAAACTTGACTCTTTTCAACCAAATTAACACTTGAACATTTCCAAAATAACAAAAGACTTTACAAACTATAACTAAACCAGCCATGAGGTATTTTAATACTTAATTGACCCATCCAACCCAAAATGGGTAGAAATACAATTAAATCCAAACACTCCAAATATTACGACACATACTTGTTGATTGAAGATACTTTTATAAAACTATAAAAGACTCTCGGGGGTACAAACTCATCACACGAGCTCGGTATCTACCGAGCTCCTATTATCACATATTACCAACTTCATTAATCAATTCGCGATCCAACACTCATTCCAAGCCATAGCACCTCCGACAATCATGAACCTACAAGAACATGGCAACTATAACATGTAAGCGATAACGCTTAGTAAGTAGTTGGCTAATACATGATTAATATATATATATATACATTCTTATAACATCACAACCACATAATCCTAACACACAATTTATCAATTAGCACATAAAACATATAACCCATACCTTAGTCATTCAATAATTCCAATATATATCTATAACCACTTAACACAACATTAATCGCATACTATAACATTTTCATATTAACCATATAGAAACCAAGTTACTTACCTTAGCTAGCCAAGCTAAGCTATTATGAGATCATCATCATCTTCCATCATCTCCATCATCAACACCATCCAAAGCTAACATCCTTAACACATAATCAAAATATACTTAAACATAAACAATAAACTATAGTCGTGGTTTACACAACTATTAGGCTTTCATAACATCCTCTAATCATCACATAATCATATATTGATTATATTATGATTTACCCACAAATATCCAACTTTACCCATAATAAGATTCCTCTAAGATTACTATAATTCTCCTTTTAATCAAACCTTATTATCATAACATGGTGTAGGATCGATAATATTTTTGTTTTTGATGATTCGGGTGGTCTTGGATGATCAAAATACATGATAGCCATTTTAGAGAGAGATGGGTGTTCAAGCTAGAGACTTGCTTTGTAAATTATGGAATGTTAGATTGAAAGCACCACCCCTTCCATGGATGGAAGGGGTATTTATAGTTACAATGAAACCGTCCTCCTATCGGACTGTGGATCAGGCATACAGTGGGTAAAGACCCGTCCTTCCTCCACGGTGTTACACTAAACTATTCTACGCTACAAACTAACTAATAAACTACAAAATAACGTAAATAACTACAAGTCTACGAGCTAACTTATGCTAGACTATAATTGGGGTGACCGACACTTTAACATGGAATTTCCAATTCCTAACAATCTCCCCCTAAGGGAGGTCACCCTATGAAATACATTTTGCATCCTAGCATTCTATCTTTGTCATTAGTTCTTGAGCTCGTAGACTTCAATTTTTCAATTCCGCAATCTTTGTGCTTTTCTAGCGATTCTTCAAAGTCTGCATTGATTTGTACTTTTAGTGGAGGCCTTTAACTGATCCACATCTTTGATGATCTTCGAGCTTTCATTGAGATCATCAGCCACAACAAATATCTCTGGATCATCTATAGTTGTGTTGCCTTCATGTGATGTTGTGACTTTAGGACCGACATGCTCACACTTTCTGGATCATGACATCTTTCCATCAGAGTAGCGGAAGCTTTACTGGTTCATAATATTTGCAGCAGCGTAGCAGAAGCATAGTATAAAAATATCATAACCAGGTTATGTAGATATGCACCAGTCATGATTTCTTTAATTAAGTGTGGATGTTGTGAGCATGCGGCTTTGGATTGACTCCTCAATTCAGATCAGCTGCAACCATCCAAATGTACTTGCAAACAACAGTTAGCAATAAAACACACGAAAGTGTCTTTGATCACTTTCGTTGAATTGAGGTACACCGCCCACAGTTCCCCGTTGATCAGTACAAGTACTGCCTGTGATCAGGTAGGATTCCTAAGAATCTCCTTGATAGGGTTTCGCAGCTGTTCTAGCTATTCTCAAACCGGAACGTCTCAAAGAAGACAACACAGAGTGAGTAAACCAGCGAATTGAGATTCACTGATTGATGAAAAATGATTTGAAAAACAATCGTGTATTGCTTAGAAGAAAGAGTTTTGCAATATGACGAAGGTTTTATGAGAAAGATCAATTTTCAATCATAAATACTTTTTATATTTGAAAAGAGTACACATTCGATGTGCTAGATAAAAGAAGTGATTCGTACATCGAACGGTTTTTCCAAAAGTATTTTTTTCAATCAGAGATACTTTTTGTGTTTGAAAACATAAATACACATTCGATGTGCTAGAGAAAAGAAGATTTGCACATCGGACGGTTTTTCCAAAAGTATTCGTCAATTCCATTCCTGGACCAAGGTTGATTCAAGATTGAATCTCCCCATCGTTTCTATCCAGTTGTCACAAGTTTGATCTTACGAGAAGATCTCACGAGAAGATCTCACATGTCACCCACCAAGAGCTTGTTTGATGTTGGCTCTAGAAAGATTTCCATCTTCATCGTGAATACTTTTACATATCACTTGGATGTTCTGGCAATACCACAAGGATAATGCGTAGGACTCTTAATTATATACTCACTTTCCATATTGTGTGAAAAAGCAAGTCTTCATTAACTTTGTGTCCTAATGAGATATTGTGGATGATCTCTTGGCTCTAAACTCAATTTTGCATTTTTGGTTCCTATGCCGGAGACTAGGGAGAGGGTCTCCTTCTTCAATATCAACAATCTCTAAGAGAAATTCGATAGATAATGTCGGTTCCCCGTGAGAATGAAACAAGCCCTTTTAAGAGGAACTTGAGTAGCTTGGGAAGTTTAGTGCAGTGCATCACTGGGTCCATGATATCTTGTCTTCAATACCAGTGTTACCTTAGTAACCACCAGTAACATATGAATTGAACCCGGTTTCTGCCCTACGGTTGAATTAATGGAGGGCTATTTCTTTTCACCCTTATCTCATTTCATTCTTTTTCATTCTTCAACCCCTTCAGTGCTTACCGAGACTTCATAACTAGAACCTTGTTGGGTTTATTCCAGTTCTAGCTCTGTCTCAATCCGCACTCTTTCCAATTCTCATTTTTCTCCTTTTTTCATCACACCTAAGGACTCTACACTATCTAGTGGATTGTCCCTGGGTAGATCCCTCCGGTTCTGGCGCATCGTGGGAACTAATACCTAACCTCACCATCCTTATAACTCCATACATAAAGTAAAATGGTCGGTCTTTTGGTACAGTTCATTCTTCCTTGAAACCAATTGAAAAATCATTTGGAAAATCAATCAAGGTACTTTTGATACGAGATCAAAGCATTTTGTACCTTAATAGTTTTGATCGTTTAGAAAACCTCCCCCTCAACATGTGCATATGATTTAGAAATTGTTTAGCACATGGAGGCAAGAGGACTTTGAAATATCTTCTTTGATCACAATTTTCATAAAAAAAAAGCCATTTGATTTTCGTGGTAAATTCTCCACCTCAATATGTACGTAGGATATTTGAAATCATTTTATCACATAGAGGAAAGAGTTCATTTGAAGTACATCCACGATCACAAAATCCATTAAGAAACCATTTAAAACTCAATCAAGGTACTTTTTGTTAAAACATAAAATCCTTTATACCTCGATAGTTTATTTTGTTTACAAATGCTCCCCCTCAATATATGCTTCGAGATTCGAAAGTGTTTAGCACATATGAGAGAGCAGCCTGCACAATTGAATCAATACGATCACCTTTTATCAAATTTCATTATTAAATCACAAATTCTCCCCCGATCAAAAATATCAAACCCTTTGAGATTTTGGATCCCAAGTGATTTAATAAGGTTTAGAAAACATGGGAGAATATGTGCCTGATTTAAAAACTCATCTAGTTTTTGGATAATTGCTCCCCCTCAACATGTGCATTATGTATATTGAAATCGTTTAGCACATGGAGGCAGGAGTGCCTTTAAAGGACTAAAACCAATTCCATTTAAACAGATTTGAGATTTAAATCACGATCTCTCCCCCGATCAAAAATATCAAACCATTTGAGATTTGTGATCCCATCTGATTTAAATCATTTAGAAAAGTTTGGGGAAAGACGTGGCAATATTTAATTTTGAAAAATGACAGATAGGAACAGATTTAAACATTAAAGATTGTTAGTGTCAGGTATGATTGTTTTAAAAGATCTTTAAGTAAAATAAAACAATTTCACAATCAAACAAGAACAGAAAAAATTTCATTTTGACAGATCTTTGAGTTTTAAAGAAAATCATACCATGACATAACATTAAATCTTTAGATCACCACATTTTGTACAAACGGACTTTTATGAAGAAATATCGTTTGAAAATATTTATATTAAATCACTCTCCCCCTCAATCGATGATCGAAGTCGTTGATTGAGTGACTTAGGTTTTGATAAAAAGAAGTCCGGTGATTTCTAAAATTAAGTCCAGATTATTTTCAAAACAATATTTTTCCATTTTTCAAAACAATATTATTTAAAAATTGTTTAAAAAAATGTATCATCACAATTATGCTGCACAAAGATACGTTAGGTGGTTGAGAAGCTTATGTTGTTGCTGTAGGGCTTGGAAGAAAAACCGTCTGCTGATGCAGTGAGACTTCTTACGTTGCATTTTAATGCCAACTGAGGTCAAATTAAGCTCCGTTTCTTCAATCACTTAGAAGAAAACCATCTGCTGATGCAGTGAGACCTCTTACGTTGCATTTTTCCATGCCAACACTCTATAGAAGTCAAATTAAGCTCTGTTTCTTCATTTGTCAACCCAAGACATAGTTGCCCTTTCCTTTCGGCATCCAATCATCATTGTGGGATCCGGATCGGGAACATTCTTATAATCCATGATATCTGCATACGTTAGTAGACATACAAACAGATATATGGTGGTCGACAACACCCAAACAACAATCGACTAATAAAAGTCAATCCAACAAATCAATCATATCATAAAATGTATGGGAATAATGTGTTCATCAAACTCTAATCATCTAATCCTAACAATCATATCCTAGGCACCTAGTCCTTCAACATAGGTTAACATCATTTTTCAGTTAAGCATTTAGGATAATTAGATAAGTCCGATAGATGATATATATATTTGAAAACATTCTCCCCCTCAATCAATGACTTATTTTTCAGAAAAGTTTAAAAGCGCTGAAGTCATTGATTGAGTTTTCAATTTTTACGAAATCTCTGAAACTGATTGATTTACAGCAACTCATTTACCACCATTTTTGAAAACAACAAATATTTTTCTGAAGAATTTTAGACGGAAAAACATTTGTGTAGGAACAGCAGTCCTTCGACATACTTTCCTTGTTTTGTTTTAGGATAAGTGCACGAGATTTAAGAAAATTGTTTTAGCGCAGCACTTTCCTTCCTTGAAGAATGGGTTGCTATCAGAAATAATAGCAAGCCATAGTTTAAGCGCGGGTCACAGTCTGAAGTAACTGCAAGCCATATTTTTAGACATGTTTTGGAAAAGAATATTTACACCTCCTGTTCGAACTTCATCTATGGTCTCGTGCCATTATTGAATGACATTTCTAAGACCGCAGATGTTATCGATACTAGAAGACATGTCTTTGAAAAACAATATTTTTGGTATTTTTCAAATTTTCTAATTTTTATGGATTTTTGAAGGTTTTATATTTTTCTATTTTCTTTTTGTTTGTTTTATATTTTTGTATTTTGCTTTTCTGAAAAATATATACAAAGATAGAATAGATGATATAGTTTAAGAAGATGATGATACGAGTACCGAGATAAGGATATCAAGCAGCACGTCGTAGAAGATAGAATTCATCATCCCTTAAACCTCCACCACCAAAGCTTCCGAGGCTCCAGAATAGAAGATAGAACACGAGCCTTTGAGAAAGAGAGACTTTGGCAGCTTCCCCCCAAACCGAAAATCCATTAGATGAGCAGATTCAAAGCTCTATTTTAAGCTTGCCTTAGCCAGGTGCACAGAGAAGAATACCATTATCATAAATCCCGCTGCTCCATTTAAGAACGATAATCGAGGATCTCCATTCGGGGTTATATCATCAAGATAGATCAGCAAAGAATCATCCCACTCTTTAAATAATCTTCTCAAATTCCTTTTCCACTGAATTCTGAAGCGATCCATTCCAAAAGGTGTCAAGAGACCAATTCCCCCAAGTAGTTGAATTGATGCAGTCAGTCTCTTTGTATAATGCTCAAGAGCTCTCCCGAATACACATCATGAGGGTAATGAAGAACACCTCCCCTATGTTCACATCTTTAGTCCCTGATGAATGTGTATGAAGCTCAAGAATCCGAAGTACACCAATATCCAAGAACTCTCCCGAATACACATCATGAGGGTAATGAAGAACACCTCCCCTATGTTCACATCTTTCGTCCCTGATGAATGTGTATGAAGCTCAAGAATCCGAAGTACACACATTCCCAACGAGAGAATAACTGATAACACCTCCCTCATGTTACACATTTATCTCCCCTGAATATGTCGTACTTGTGTACCTCTTTTATCTTCAGAAACTTTCTCTTCCATCACTTCCCCCACGTAGTTGGAATAAGAACACTAAGTGCCTTGATGAGTAAAACCTTGAGTTTCTCTGCGCTCATGACATTTGTCTTCCCTGGATATCTTCAATCACTTAGAAGAATTAAGCTCATCAAGATTACTCGTGTTTAGATACGTGTCTCCTTCCCCCTTGCTGGTTTTGATGCTTTAGAATCAGCAACACACTATAAGCCCGTATACTAGAAATCTGTTGAGAAGAACACTTGAAAGTCTTTGTGAGAATCAACTTGCTGAAGAATGTGAGCAAGTCTAATTAGGGATTAAATCTGACATATTACTCTCCCCCAATTAGTGCTCTCCCCGAAACCGACAATCTGTTTGATAAATGCCCAGATTAAGAAGAAGTCTTTAGATAATCAACTGCAACTCGTCTTTTTAGTCTTCTAACATGCAGCAGAAAATGTAGAACAGACTGTAGACTCGACCTTCTTCCAGATTGTCCGATTGGGCAATAGAAAGTCAACATCTTCAACTCACCAAATGCATTCCCGTTAACTTGTAAGTAGCAAATCCCCTTAACTCAAATCCCTCCCAATCAAACAAGAACAGAAAGATGTTCATCAAGGAAATCAGCAATCAGCCCGCACCGAACACACTAAATGGTAACACCAAACTACCAATCACATCAAACAATAACAGAGAGATTGCTCGGAATCATCGTGTTGATGTGCACGTGAAGCATTAACCGGAAGCACTTTGTCGATAAACTCATCAATCCGTGAGAAGATGTTAACCAACGGCTCTTAGAAGAAAACTCCATGTGAAGATGACCCGATAAGAAGAAGCTCGGTTCTTACATGAGTTTGGAGCCGTTTGACCATTTATTCTCATAAATCAATCAACCATGCAGTAATTTCACACTTCTTCTCCCCCTCAAGAATTGCATACGGAGTTGCCATTCTTAATTAAATAAGTGAACATCATCCGAATGTTCTATTCACACTTCTCTCCTACAAAATAAGCACATGATGTCGCCATCTTCATTATAATCGAGCAAGTGGAATGAGAAAACAATCAGTGGTAGCCCGGTTCACTTGATGACTGAAGCGCATGGAAAAAGTATGAAGCATGTGGATGAGAATGGTAATAATAAGAAGATTTCTCTTCTTCAGAAGATAAAGCGCACTGAAGCGTACACTTTTCTTTTCTTTATAGTACGAGGCATGAACTGTTGTGTTCATACGTCATAATGTTGAAGTACGAGGCCTGAACTGATGTGAACAGACGTCATAATCTCTCTCTTTTCAGCTCTCTTGGCAAAACATGTAATCAACCCATTATCATTCAGTAGGCTCTTTGTCGTGACAGCTGATGGAGAAAACCCAATATGATGAATTTGACCTCGAAGTAAACTAACCCGAACTCGTGACTTAAACTTGCACATATGTAACAAAGTGCGGTGCCGAGACTTCATGCCCATTTGAATCTCTAAGTACTCTATACTCTTCAACCAACACACCATCAAGTATAAGACGTACATCACCTCTTGAAAATCCACAATTAAATGTGACACTGAGCACAACAACGTAACTCCTTAAAGTGATAGTTATTTTTGTGGTAAAAAGAGCCCAATTCCCCCAGAAAAAAAATAGACTCTCAAAAATAACTAGATTTCCAAGTCTTCGTTTTGGAAATAAGCTCGAACAAGGATCATGAAGAATCTTCATCCAACCATCCCCGATACCTTCAGATACTAAGTACACTCGCCCGTGATATTTCACTTCAACCTCAAATAAATAATAGTGAATTAACGCTGTTGTCACATCTTCTGGGTAAAAGCTCAACTCTAGCCTCCTTTGACGTTTTAAGTGAACTATGATAATGGTTTCATCCCGACCATGGTTTAATGAGCATAACCCCGTAAAACTATGAAGTAACCAAACCGTCATGAAGAGAATCCAAACAAACACCCAATTCATGAAGTACACCCTTTTTATCCCTTCTTCGAAGCAGAAATCGTAGCACCAGCATCAGAAGATCCCGAAATACGCTTTCCTTTCTCCAGGATGGTTCCATCAATACGGGATTTTACAATTCTATGGTTTAAACCGAGAAATAGGTTCTTTCGCGGGATTTTACAAAACCAAGAATAAATCGTAAGAAAAATCCGGAAATGCACTTTACTTTTACCAGGATGTTTCCATTGTCACGGGATTTTACAAGTCTATGATTTAAACCGAGAAATAGATTCTTTCGTGGGATTTTACTAAATCAAGACAAAACCGTAAACAATGCAGCTTGAATGTGTTATGACAACTTTGGTTTCGGTGAATAACTGTTTTAGGGGAACATGCAGCGGTTCATCAACGGTTGATAATCCAACATCCGCAATTCTTTACCCATATGTAGATAACTTCACAAACCATACTAAGTCAAGTAGTATAAACTCCTTTTCCCTGGAGGTTAACCGTAACACATCAAAGTACACGTTTCTCCCCCATGATGGTTTCGAACTCTCGGAAGCATCATAACGTGTACGACCATTTGCACGAGAAGTTCTTGTCATAAGCAAACATCTTAAAAATTTGAGTGACGCTGAATATTCATGAAAGATTTTGCTTATACTGTGAAGTATCGTAAACGTTCTGTGGCGTTGAATAACCCAAGAGAATTGCTGTAAACGAACCTCCTTTGATTCACTGGCAAATAGTAATGACCACATATATGAGAGCATTTCGCGTCAATAATACCGTACAAAAACTCCGTGATCATTGTTTCAAATTTCGCTCAAGCCGTGATCTTATGTATCCTTCCGTGAAAATTTACCAAACCAAAAATATTAGCAAAAATTGTATCCAAAGTTTTTGTAAAAAAAATTGGATAACACTTATACGTCCAATGCTCTACGACCCAACTTCGTGTCCAAAATCCGTTAATTATCAATCGAAGGCCCAGATCCACACTCGATTTATTACAAGGCCTTGATCCATTTTAAAATCCAATAGAGACATGTATGAGGTTGAAGCCCACTATCCAAAAGCCCAAGCACAAGGCCAACGATCCAGTTCACACTAAGATCCTTGAAGAAGACTTGCAACCTGTTAAAATCTCAACATATATACCATATCCACTTAACCTAAACATTTCATAACCCTAGAATCACTACTCAAAATATCCGCCTACACATATCTTCTCTCCCAAAACAGATCTGGGAAAAATGCATCTCAACTCCCACTTCTGATTAAACACCTAACATCACAAAAATAACCATGGATAGCCAAATGAATCGTAACCCAAATCATTCTCACAAACGAATCAGCCCTATCACTTCTTCAGATTCTAAACGAATCATATAATCCAGAAATCATATGCACCTTTCACTCACCACAGGGATGGTTTGAGTATCTTGATTCGTCTTAGCCACAGGGATGGTTTTGAGATGATGATTAAGCTTCATCTTTACGATCTAATCACAAGGTAGGTTTCTTATTTTTGTTTGTGTTTATGTAGATTTGACCTTGTGTGACATTAAAAAACAAAACAAAGAAAGGAGAATAACCTACATGTTATATCTCCGTTTCTATTAACTTCGGATAACAAAGAAGCTTAGCTTCAGAAACATAGATCGATGACGGTATAGCTTCTTTCGCTTTAGAACTTAAGTGTTTTGATGGTTCTTTGAATAAAGCGAATGAAATAAACTAAGATCTTCAAATTAACGAATTAACGAGCTGAACAAAGATAACGAAATAACAATATTGTTATATTTGTTTTCTTATATTGTTTCAGATATTGTAACGAACATAGATCTATGATGATGATTTTTTTTCTGTCTAAGACTCTAGTAAGTCTCGATATGTCAATAAAGTGCCACACAAAAAAATTTTGAGATTTTGTGATGTTATCGTTTAAATCTTTGAGTCTTGTTGCTTGAGATCTGTGATGGAAAGGGTTCAACAAAAAGATCTATTGAAAGATTTGAACTCGTTACTGAGATCTTTTATGTCAATTACTTGTCTGTTGAGTCAAGGTTTAGCGAGATATGAGATTTGAGTTGAGTCTTGTCTAGTATAGTTTTAGGAGATGGATAGTTTTGATTGGATGTTGATGATGAAGTTGGTATACTATTGATTCGGATCTGTAAGGTTGTATCTTATTTTGTGTTGATAACCATGGATCAATGATGTTGGTTGAAACTGAGGTCGTGGTGTTTTGTTGGTATTTGATTTGTGGTCGTGTAGTCAAACCTTCTCATTCTTTATTTCTGTCAAGTTTCTTCTTCCTTAGTAACACAAGTCGCTAGATCTAAGATTTGTGCCAAGTCGCTAGCGAGTTAAGTCAAGTCGCTATTGACTTTTATGTCAAGTCGCTATTGACTTGAGTTGACTAAAGAGTCAACTCGCTACATGTCTCAACTCGCTAAGCCAAGTTGCTACCATGAGTAAAGACTCATGGCAAGTCTCTAACAGTTTGACAAGTCGCTAGCAGTTTGACAAGTCGCTAACTTTTTCCGGTGATTATTCCGACCAAGTATTCCGGCTACATTCATAGCAAACCCAGAAAAGTTTTATAAAAATGCATCCATTGACTCATTTAGACCATGAAACATGACCAGATTCATTAAACCCAGAAAAAATAATATTTAAAGAACTTTTGACCTATTTTAATGACCACAAGTTTTCACAGATATTGGTAACACAAAAAATCATAAAAGATAGTATTCATGACTGTTTGTACAAGAGTTGACACAAAACAGATAATACCAAAAAAGACCATATGACAATTTGTGTAGACCAATAAAGAGGATGCAAACAAAACTATGTTAAAAACTGTTATACCCTAAGTAAACCGGAAAAAATATTTTCCGACCACAAAAACATACACAAAAAACAGCTTTAAAAATGATCAAAGACCACAACAAATCAACACAACACTAAAACCTTGGCTCTGGTACCAATTGTAGGATTGATAATATTATTGTGTTTGATGATTCGGGTGGTCTTGGATGATCAAAATACATGATAGCCATTTTAGAGAGAGAAAGTAGAGAGATGGGTGTTCAAGCTAGAGACTTGCTTTGTAAATTATGGAATGTTAGATTGAAAGCACCACCTCTTCCATGGATGGAATGGGTATTTATAGTTACAATGAAACCGTCCTCCTGTCGGACTGTGGATCAGGCATACAATGGGTAAAGACCCGTCCTTCCTCCACGGTGTTACACTAAACTATTCTACGCTACAAACTAACTAATAAACTACAAAATAACGTAAATAACTACAAGTCTACGAGCTAACTTATGCTAGACTATAATTGGGGTGACCGACACTTTAACATGGAATTTCCAATTCCTAACACATGGTCATATCAAATTTACCCAATTACTTCAATTAAATAAAAAGGGTTTCACCCAATTACACTATAATACTTAATTAGTGTTTAAAACCACAATTACCCAAAACCCCCCCAACTTGGATACATGAACCCTAACTCTTCAATTCACAATTAATTACAATTAGAGATACTTACTTGCACAAGAGTGATAGAAACTAGTTTATTAGTTGATTTGAAACACTAATCCCATCCCAATTGATCATCATTCTTGCCATCATTTTTCCCTCTCTTTTTCTAAACCGACTTTCCCTAATCTCCTAGAACTTTGAGAAGCCTAGCTTAATATACTTGTAGCTTTCTTCATTGTAAAGTTATTTTACTATTTAGCACTTTTGGTCCTTCAAGTTTCTTTCCTTCTATTTTGGCCACAAGATACTTATTTCAAGTTTACAATGTGGCAAATTAAGTCCCCCCCTCATATATATAACTATAACATAACATTTAAAAATTATTAGTTTGACTATCGGGTTAACTAGTCAATCCTGTCAAGTCTTTAGACCATATTCATCTAGGGTAGGGCCAATTTGTATTTTGGGATACGGGTGTAACAATTCTTCCTCCCTTATTTAGATTTCGTCCTCGAAATCTCTCGTCTATTGCCATTTACACTTAATCCCAACTTATATCATACCACACAAGCAATTTCCAAATGCATTTGCTTTATCATAAAATTTCTATAACAACACATCATTACGTCATCCAAGACATAATTTTAGCCAAATCATGTATTCCCATATTCAATTTCTTATCATAACATTCACCTATATAGTCACGGCCATATTATTTTGACTTTATAAGTCAAAGTTAACCAACCATTCTATATTTTTACTTATTTACATATCGTTTATCTTTTTATAAGTCGAATGCTAACTATTACTTCCTTACTTAACGATGACTAGTGTTCTCATTATAATACTTTGCTAGTCTTTATTACCTTCTCATAATTAAATGTTTACGACCACCCTGGTCATTATTACACCACATCATGCTACAAGGTATACTATAAACATTACTTTACACTCCTAATCACTTTAACTTATGATTAAGTCACCTAACATGAAGGTTCTCATAAGGCCTTAACTAAAAGTTGCATCTAATCCTACTATTCTATTACTTAGTTAATATAAGTTCTAACTTATCTTAGATTTCCGCCCTCTACTCATCTAAACCTACTCGTACCATGTCTGGATCACATAAGCCCACTCGTTCATATTTCCTCATTTACTTGGAGAGGCGTCCCAATCAATGTAAATCAAGAAACATAAACTCATGGTTATGTAATTCCGACATACACAAGTACTCCCATCACTTATAAATTTCAATTTACCACATTATATTATTTTATTTACGTTTACACTTTTCATCTTTTAGACTTGGACCCACCTTTACTATAACATTCCCAAAAAGGGTCTATAACGTTCGTCGATTCTTCCCTCGTAGGGATTCGACTCTATAACTTCAGTTGGCCTTTCCCAGAGGGATCCGCCTCTATAACGTATTCCTCCAGAGGTTTTCTGTAACTAGTACTGTAACACTGTAACTGTGGATTAATGCTATTATCATACATACATACATACATATCTATTTGTCCTTTATAACAATCAATGAGATATTACCTCATTTATAATCCACGCATTTTCTATGTTTTTATATGTCTCATTATGAATTTCACTTGTCAACTCTTAGTTGACCAATTTCAACTCTTATACTATTAAAGTTTTAGTCTATCCAACTTTCCATATATAAACCTTATATAGGTCATCAACTACAACTTCTCATTAGCATTCATCTATTCTTCTTACATGTTTTAAATACGTTTTATTAATCGACACTTTTGTTTTATTAGTCATTACTAATGGGGAACAATAGCCGTGTTATAATAACTTCAAAGCAGCATCTTAATCTCATACATACTTCATCTTATCTAACTATTAGCGTTTAAGCTATACCAGTTCATCTCATCATTAACATAACAATGTGCTTAGTCCACTTTCATAACTTCCATAACATTAAGCGCTTAGTAACAGATGTATCAGCATCTATTATACATGTGCCACATCATACCATTCTACACCAACATACTTTGCATTTAAGTTCTCTCTTATCTTGTTTTTAATACCACTTATTGACCTTCACTAGATATGACTTATTAATGAGACCCTATGTTGATCATTATTAACACATAGCTCATACATGTCAAATATGAGTCAAGTCTCTATAAACCATTACTCGACTCATCACATCCTTTCTTATGCTCATACTAGACTCATCGACACCACTCAAGCGCACGGTGTGCTTATTACATAGATACAATTACATTCCACTCTAGACTTACACTACTTACATCTCAATACTAGAAAACACTTTTATTACTTAATTCACTTACTAACCCATCTCTAATACTACTTAACAATTTTAATCTTATCTTGTTATTTCTACCCTTCTATATCACACAACCTTAGGTCAATCAATTATACATTAATCTCATCACTTACACACATCTAGTCCTCCATAGGTTCATATCATATATATATCCCTTCCTTACGAGTAAGCATTCACCTCACTTGTCGTCTTAGGCTATATAGAACCTATTACATAAATTCTCCACAACTTTAACATATACTTAAGAAACTTTTTAATCCCATAAACCTATCATTCACATCATTATTAAACGATTATCAACACTATTGAAACGTAACCTAATCCCTTACTTACACATCTTCAGTCTAACATGAACTTATTTCTTATATTTAACAAACTATTCATTGCGTGGTACAACTAAGCAATCATATCTAACCTACTATTTCTATGTTTCACCAATTATTCATTATTCAGCATTTCTTAGACTATCATTATCCCATTTTCTCTTCTATTTGTTCTTAGCACTCTCAATCGCTCACCTTAACATCCTATGACCCAAGTGGGTCATCACCTCTTTATCTTTCACAATTCTCATTTCTTAACATTTGATCCATTTTAGCATTTACACATTTTCTATGTGCTTACTCATCTCACTTTTTCATATACCCGTCAACCCTTGTTGACCATTTCCGCATTTTTACTTTTACTAATTTGGTCTATCCTGAAATATTTCTATAACATTCTCTTGCCAACTCGTGCTATAGCACATCCCATAGGATTCACTATAACTTATGAGTATAACATCTTTTGAGTGGCCTGTAACATCACACTATAACTATATATATATAGGGTCCAAGCTATTATTGTTTTAACATATATATACTAACACATCCATTTCATTTTAACTAATATAATTTCATAGGGCTTAAAGGCCCACTTTTTATATTGACACATTCACTATGTGTTTAATCATTTTATCTTCTCATTGACCCGCCAACCCTCGTTGACCATTGTTACGTATTGGATTTCACAAACACATCAAATCATGATCACATATAGACGTATAATATAAGGTTTTAGAGAGAGAAATAGTTAGAGGTTTGGGAACTTAGTGAGAGAAAGTAAAAGTGTTATTATGAGCTCCAACCCTCTACCTTGGGAGGTAGAGGGTATTTATAGTCTTAAATAAAACACCACCTACGGGCTGTGGATCAGGCATACAGTGGGTAAAGACACGTCCGTCCTCCACGGTGTTACTTAACTAAATACTACTTAACATGAAATAACTACGACTACGAGCTTTCTAACGTTTACATATACTTGAGGTGACCAACACTTTAATAACTTGATTTACTAAATCCTAACAATCTCCCCCTAAGGGAGGTCACCTCAAATTACATTGAATATAAACTGATATTACATTAAGATTGTTCTTGGATTCTTGTTAATGTTCTTTGCTCTGTAGCCCGTAGTCTTTGATTCATCATTATTGCATGTGGAGGTCTTTAACTGATCCACATGATAATGAGTTTTGAGCCAGCTTTGAGATCATTAGTTACCATAAATCTCTGACTCTTCCTTTGTGGTTTTGACATTCTGTGAAGTTGTGACTTTTGGACCGTCATGCTCACATTCTGGATCATGAAATCTTTTCATCAGAGTAGCGGAAGCTTTAGTTGATTCATGATATTTGCAGCAGCGTAGCAGAAGCATGGAGTGATAATATCAGAGTCGTTGATGCATTAATCATGATTTCTTTAGAAGTGAATGTGTTGTGTGAGCATGCGGCTATGGATTGACCTCTCCATTCTGATCAGCTGCAAACGTCGGGCGTACCTGCATACAACAGTTAGCAATAAAGCGCATCAAAGTGTCTTTGATCACTTTCGTTAAATTGAGGTACACGGCCCACGGTTCCCCGTTGATCAGTACAAGTACTGCCTGTGACCAGGTATAATTCCGAAGAATCTCCTTGACAGGGTTTCGCAGCTGTTCAAGCTGTTCTCAAACCGGAACGTCTCAAAGAAGACAACACGGAGTGAGTGAACCAGCGAATTTGAGATTCACTGATTGATGAAAAGAGATTTGAAAAACAATCGAGTATTGCTTAATAAATTGTTTTTGCAATACAGCGAAGGTTTTAAGAACCATCAATTATCAATCATAAACACCTTTTATATTTGAAATATTAATACACAGTCGATGTGCTAAAGAAAAGAACTTTTTAAGCACAATGACCGTTTTTTCAAAGGTATCCGTCAATCCATAACCTGAACCAGGATTGATTCATAAGTTTGAATCGCCCCATTGTTTCTGTTCAGTTTTCACATGGTTGATCCATTGGATAGATCTCACATGCCACCTACCAAGAGCTTGTTTGATGTTGGCTCTAGAAGGCTTTCCATCTTCATCGTGAATATGTTTGCATATCACTCAGATGTTCTGGCAATACCACAAGGATAATACGTAGAACTCTTAAGATTTAATCTCTCTTTCCACATTGTGTGAAACAGAGAGTCTTCATTGACAGTGTCCTAAAGAGATTTATTAGATGATCTCGTGGCTCTAGACTCAATTGTGCACATTTGGTTCCTATGCCTGAGACTAGGGAGAGGGTCCTTCTTCAATATCAACAATCTTTAAGAGAAAGTCGATAGATTATGTTGGTTCCCCGTGAGAATGAAACAAGTCCTTTTAAGAGGAACTTGAGTGGCTTGGGAAGTTGTAGTGCAGTGCATCACTGGATCCATGATGTCTTGTCTTCAATACCAGTGTTACCTTAGTAACCACCAGTAGCATATGAATTGAACCCGGTTTCTGCCCTAAGGTTGAATTATTGGAGGGCTATTTCTTTTCACCCTTTTTTATTTAATTCTTTTTCATTCTTCAACCCCTTCAGTGCTTACCGAGACTTCATAACTAGAACCTTGTTGGGTTTATTCCAGTTCTAGCTCTTTCTCAGTCCGCACTCTTCCCATATCTCACTTTTCTCCTTTTTTTTCATCATACCTAAGGACTCTACACTATCTAATGGATTGTCCCTGGGTAGATCCCTCCGGATCTGGCGGGATCGTGGGAACGAATACCTAACCTAACCATCCTTATATCACCATACATAAAGTAAATTTGGTCGGTCTATTTGGTATTGCTCATCTGCCATTGGAACCAATTGAAAACCATTTGAAACTCAATCCAGATACTTGTGATATATTATCAAAGCATTTTGTACCTGAATTGTTTTTGATATTTTTAGAAAAAGAGCTCCCTCTCAACATGTGCATCATGTATTTGAAATCGTTTTTGCACACGGAGGCAAGAGGAAGGATTCACTTCTTTGATTACCATTTTCTAAAGGATATCAACATCACTTTCCTGAACAAAATTAGTATTTTTCATAATTTATTAAGGATAATTTTGGGAAGGATGTGGTTTTCAAAAAGTTGCTCCCCCTCAATATGTGCATAGAAATTTGAAATTGTTTTGCACATATTAGGGAAACCTGCACATAGAAACAAATCAATCATGTTTCAATCCTTTTTGGTTTGAAATAGATGCTCCCCCTCAACATGTGCATGGAAGATTTGAAATCGTTTGGCACATGTGGGGAGGAAAGCTTGTAAATCATTATACAACCATTTATCGAATTATCAGTTTAAATCACAAATTCTCCCCCGATCACAATTTTCAAATCATTTGAGATTTGTGATCTCTGGAGATTTAAATTGATTTTGAAAGCTTTTGAGGAGAATTGTGACTTGATTATGAAAACCTTTTACCGATAAGGATCAAATCTGAGACTTTAAACTCTAAAGATTAAACATGCATTAGTATCTTTTGAAAACAATTTTATGACAAATAACCTTTTGATTTAATTGAAATCATTCTCCCCCTCAATCAATGACATAGGTTGTTGATTGAGAGATAGAGATTTTGACTAATATTAAGTCCAGATGATTTTCAAAAATTTAGTCCGAGTTATTTTTCAAAACTATTAGTGAAGATGTCTGCTAACTGGTATTCAGTCCACACAAAATAAAGTTCCACCACACCGTTTTCCACTTGCTCCCTGATGAAATGATGTCGAATGTCGATGTGCTTTGCTCTTGAGTGTTGTACATTGTTGCATGAGAGAGCAATGGCACTTTTGTTATCACAATGCAGAGGGATTTTGTTGAATTCAAAGCCATAGTCAGATAATTGGGATCTCATCCATAGGATTTGAGCACAACAAGATGACATGGCTATGTATTCAGCCTCTGTAGAGGATATAGAAGTACTCATTTGTTTCTTAGAAGACCAGCTCACAAGCTTCTCACCCAAAAACTGAGCACTTCCTGACAAGCTTCGACGTGTATCTTGACATCCTGCATGATCAGCATCTGCATAGGCTGTTAGTGACATACCGGTGTCCTTCGGGTACCAAAGTCCCATATTGATGGTTCATTGGAGATACCGAAAGACCCGTTTAACTGCTTCAAGGTGCTTTTTGGTAGGCTTATCCTGGTATCTAGCACACATGCATACAGCGAACAGAATATCTGGTCTACTGGCTGTGAGGTACATCAGGGATCCAATCATACTACGATATTTTGTTTGGTCTAACATGATCCCTGAGTGGTCCTCATCCAGTTTAGTACGCTCTATCATGGGAGTGTCAACAGGGTCACAAGAATCAAATCCAAATTTCTTTAAAATCTCATTTGCATATTTAGATTGATTAATAAAAATGCCTCCGGGACTTTGTGAAATTTGTAATCCCAAGAAAAATGATATTTGTCCCATCATAGACATTTGAAATTTGGAACCCATCTCATTAGAAAAACGGTCACATTCATTGGGGTCAGTCGAGGCAAAAATAATATCATCAACATAAATTTGAACGTGAATTAAATGTTTGCCTGACATTCTGGTGAACAATGTTGGATTAACTGCTCCTTTGCTGAATCCAGTAGATAGAAGAAACTTTGATAGCGTATCATACCATGCCCTTGGAGCTTGCTTCAAACCGTAAAGGGCCTTTTTCAAGCGATAGACATGAGTAGGATGCTCTGGATTCACAAAACCTTCCGGTTGACTGACGTATATGACTTCTTTAAGATCTCTATTAAGAAAATCCGTCTTTACATCCATCAGATAGACAACCATGTTCTTACTTGCAGCATTAGCCAGGAAGATTCTGATTACCTCGATACGTGCAACTGGAGCAAATGATTCTTCAAAGTCAATACCCTCCTCTTGACGATATCCTTTTGCAACTAATCGAGCCTTGTTTTTTAACACATCACCATGCTCATCAAGTTTTACTTTGAAGATCCACTTTAGAGCAATGATCATAGCACAGTCAGGAGCAGGTACTAATTCCCATACATCTAGTCGATCGAACTCATGAATTTCTTCTTGCATGGCATTGAACCAGCTGTCTTCATTCATGGCAGTTTTAACGTCTTTTGGTTCGACCTTAGATATTACGGAATTAAAGAAGCACCATAAGGCATCAGTTGCAAGTTGTTTACGAGAGGATACTGGACGAGAAAGGTTTTGTAAGATATAGGATTTCACAAACACACTAAACCATAATCACAATGGGGCGTTCAAATATGTTTAAAGAGAGAAAGTTCTAGAGAGAGAAAGAGAAGAGAGTTGGGAACTATGTGAAACAAAGAAAAATTGTATTGAAGCTCCAACCCTCTACCTTGGGAGGTAGAGGGTATTTATAGTGTCTTACAAATAAACGCCACCTATGGGCTGTGGATCAGGCATACAGTGGGTAAAGACCCGTCCGTCCTCCACGGTGTTACTTAACATACTACTTACTAGCATAACATGACTACGACTACGAGCTTTCTATCGAATACATATACTTGAGGTGACCAACTCTTTAACGACTAAATTTTCTTATTCCTAACAATCTCCCAGGTCACCTCAATTTACATTGAATACAAACAGATATTACATTAGATTGTTCTAGGATTCTTGATTAAGTTCTTTGCTCAGTAACTCGTAGTCATTGATTCTTCATGTTCCGCATGTTTGGATAATTTCAAGTGGAGGTCTTTAACTGATCCACGTGATGATGAGTTTTGAGCCAGCATTGAGATCATCAGCCAACAAAAATCTCTGACTCTACCTTTGTGGTGTTGGTATTATGTGATGTTGTGACATTTGGACCGACATGCTCACATTCTGGATCATGATATATTCTCATCAGAGTAGCGGAAGCTTTTACTGGATCATGATATTTGCAGCAGCATAGCAGAAGCATGGAGTGAAAGTATCAGAGTCGTTGAAGCCCTTATCATGATTTCTTTTGAGATGAATGTGTAGTGTGAGCATGCGGCTATGGATTGACCGCTTCATTTTGATCAGCTGCAAACGTTGGTCGTACCTGCATACAACAATTAGCAACAAAGTGCACGAAAGTGTCTTTGATCACTTTCGTTGAATAGAGGTACACGGCCCACGGTTCCCAGTTGATCAGTACATGTACTGCCTGTGATCAGGTATAATTCTGAAGAATTTCCTTGACAAGGTTTCGCAGCTGGTCTCTAGCTGTTCTCAAACCGGAACGTCTCAAAGAAGACAACACGGAGTGAGTGAACCAGCGAATTGAGATTCACTGATTGATGAAAAGAGATTTGAAAAACAATCGTGTATCGCTCAATAGAAATTGTTTTTGCAATACAACGAAGGTTTTAATGAAAATCAATTATCAATCATAAACACCTTTTATTTTTGAAATATTAGTACACAGTCGATGTGCTAAAGAAAAGAGTTTTTAAGCACAACGACCGGTTTTTCAAAGGTATCCGTCAATCCATAACCTGAACCAGGATTGATTCAAAAGATTGAATCGCCCCATTGTTTCTGTTCAGTTGTCACATGGTTGATCTATTGGATAGATCTCACATGCCACCCACCAGGAGCTTGTTTGATGTTGGCTCCAGAAGGCTTTCCATCTTCATTGTGAATATGTTTGCATATCACTCAGATGTTCTGGCAATACCACAAGGATAATGCGTAGGACTCATAAGATATAATCTCTCTTTCCACATTGTGTGAAACAGAGAGTCTTCATTGAAAGTGTCCTAATGAGATTTATAGATGATCTCGAGGCTCTAGACTCAATTGTGCATATTTGGTTCCTATGCCGGAGACTAGGGAGAGGGTCTCCTTCTTCAATATCAACAAACTCTAAGAGAAAGTCGATAGATAATGTTGGTTCCCCGTGAGAATGAAACAAGTCCTTTTAAGAGGAACTTGAGTAGTTTGGGAAGATGTAGTGCAGTGCGTCACTGGGTCCATGACGTCTTGACTTCAATACCGGTGTTACCTTAGTAACCACCAGTAGCGTATGAGTTGAACCCGGTATCTGCCCTAAGGTTGAAATATTGGAGGGCTATTTATTTTCACCCTTTTCACATTCAATTCTTTTTCATTCTTCAACCCCTTCAGTGCTTACCGAGACATCATAACTAGAACCTTGTTGGGTTTATTCCAGTACTAGCTCTGTCTCAGTCCGCACTCTTCCCATATCTCACATTTCTCTTTTTTTCATCATACATTCATACCTAAGGACTTCTACACTATCTAGTGGATTGTCCCTGGGTAGATCCCTCCGGTTCTGGCGGATCATGGGAACATATACCTAACCTTATCATACTTATATCACCATACATAAAGTAAAGTTGGTTGGTCTATTTGGTATTGTTCATCTGCCATTAGAACCAATTGAAAACCATTTGAAAATCAATCCAGATACTTGTGATATAATATCAAAGCATTTTGTACCTGAATTGTTTTTGATATTTTTGGAACAAGAGCTCCCCCTCAACATTTGCATCAAGCATCATTTTGTAATAGAAATAATTTTCATGTTTGAGGGGTTGGCTTGCATCTAAGAGTAGTTATATAAAGAATGTGGTTTTCAAAATAGTTGCTCCCCCTCAATATGTGCATAGATATTAGAAAAAGTTTTGCACATATTAGGAAAAGACTGCACATTGAAATAAATTAATCACTTTTCAAATCTTTGTGGTTTAAGATAGATGCTCCCCCTCAACATGTGCATGGAAAATTTGAAATCGTTTGGCACGTGTGGGAAGGAGAGCTTGTACATCCTTATAAAACCATTTACCGAATTATCAGTTTAAATCCAATTTAAATCACAAATTCTCCCCCGATCATAATTATCAAACCATTTGAGATTTGTGATCTCTGTAGATTTAAATTGATTTTGAAAGCTTTTTAAGGAGAATTGTGACTTGATTATGAAAACGTTTTTAACTGATAAGGATCGGATTTTGAGACTTTAAACTCCATTGATTAAACATGCATGATTATCTTTTGAAAACAATTGTATGACACATAACCTTTTGATTTAATTGAAATCATTCTCCCCCTCAATCAATGACATAAGTTGTTGATTGAGAGATAGATATTTTTTTTACAAATGTTAAGTCTAGATGATTTTCAAAAATAGAGTCCGAGTTATTTTTCAAAGCAATTAGTTTTCATTAGATAGTAAGTAATTGTTTATAGAATTAGAGCATGAAATTTGAAAAACAAGATAAGGAATGGCTCTGTTCTTTCTTTGAAACCGGGTTACTGCCTGAAATGACAATAAACCACTATTTTTCTCCGCCTCGTTTTTTTTTTTTAAACTATGTACATTCGAGGAACATCTAAAGACCCGTGACATTCTTTGAAAGTCAACACAAAGTCCGTAGATGATATCGAATAAGGAAAAACATGACAAAATAAGAATATTTTTGGAATTTTTCAAGATTTTTCAAATTTTTATGGATTTTAGAGAATTTTATATTTTTATATTTTCTTTTGAGGGTTTTTAAATTTTGTATTTTGCTTTTTGAATAAATATATACAAGAGATAGATGAATAAAGACCTTTAATCCTCGTCTTCCTCTTGAAGACGCTTGAGTATTTCCGGTTGAAGACTCTTTAGACCAAGACGTGGAAGGATAAACTCAAAACGTTCTCTAGGAAGAGCTTTGGTGAAGATGTCTGCTAATTGGTATTCAGTCCTCACAAAATAGAGTTCCACCACACCTTTTTCCACTTGTTCCCTGATGAAATGATGTCGAATGTCGATGTTCTTTGCTCTTGAGTGTTGTACGTTGTTGCATGAGAGAGCAATAGCACTTTTATTATCACAGTACAGAGGGATTTTGTTGAATTCAAAACCATAGTCAGATAATTGAGATCTCATCCATAGGATTTGTGCACAACAGGATGACATGGCTATGTATTCAGCCTCTGTAGAGGAAATAGAAGTACTCATTTGCTTCTTTGAAGACCAGCTCACAAGCTTATCACCCAAAAACTGAGCACCTCCAGACGTACTTCGACGAGTATCTTGACACCCTGCATGATCTGCATCTGCATATGCTGTTAGTGACATACCGGTGTCCTTCGGGTACCAAAGTCCCATGTTGATGGTTCCTTGGAGATACCGAAAGACTCGTTTAACCGCTTCAAGGTGCTTTTTGGTAGGCTTTAGCCTGATATCTAGCACACATGCAAACAGCGAACAAAATGTCTGGTCTACTGGCTGTGAGGTACATCAGAGATCCAATCATACTATGATATTTCGTTTGGTCTACCATGATCCCTGAGTGGTCCTTATCCAGTTTAGTACGCTCAATCATGGGAGTGTCAACAGGGTCACAAGAATCAAATCCAAATTTCTTTAAAATCTCATTTGCATATTTAGATTGATTTATAAAAATGCCTCCGGGACTTTGTGAAATTTGTAATCCCAAGAAAAATGACATTTGTCCCATCATTGACTTTTGAAATTTGAAACCCATTTCATTTGAAAAACGATCACATTCATTGGGGTCAGTCGAGACAAAGATAATATCATCAACATATATTTGAACGTAAATTAAATGTTTGCCTGACTTCCTGGTGAACAATGTCGGATCAACTGCTCCTTTGCTGAATCCAGTAGATAGAAGAAACTTTGATAGCGTATCATACCATGCCCTTGGAGCTTGCTTCAAGCCGTAAAGAGCCTTCTTCAAGCGATAGACATGAGTAGGATGCTATGGATTCACAAAACCTTCCGGTTGGCTAACGTATACGACTTCTTTAAGATCTCCGTTAAGAAAATCCGTCTTTACATCCATCTGATAGACAATCATATTCTTACTTGCAGCATTAGCCAGGAAGATTCTGATCGCCTCGATGCGTGCCACAGGAGAAAATGATTCTTCAAAGTCAATACCTTCCTCCTGACGGTATCCTTTTGCAACCAATCTAGCCTTGTTCTTTAATACATCGCCATGCTCATCAAGCTTCACTTTGAAGATCCACTTTAGAGCAATGATCATAGCACAATCTGGAGCAGGTACTAATTCCCATACATCAAGTCGATCAAACTCATGAATTTCTTCTTGCATGGCATTGAACCAGCTGTCTTCATTCATGGCAGTTTTAACATCTTTTGGTTCGATCTTAGAGAGTACGGAGTTGAAGAAGCACCATAAGGCATCGGTCGCAAGTTGTTTCCATGTTGATACTGGACGAGAGGGGTTTCCTATGATGTTGTCCAATGGATGATCATGTGTCCATTTCTTAAGATGTTCATGTGGTTATTTTTGAGGAACTGAAGTAGCAGAGTCTATATCTCCTGATGATGATGGTTCTGATGATGATTCAGGAGCAAATATGTTCTCAAAGGGTTCATCTTCTGGAGGAGCAAAAGGGTTTTCATCATCTGTAACGGCAGCAACATTTCCATTATGTACACTCGATGATTGATGATTTGTTGATGAGACAGAGTGATCAGCAGCAGGCGCTTCTTGACTTAATGACATTGAAACTGAAGGGTTAACTTCATTGACAGGGATAGAGGCAGCCTCTGTTGATGGAACTGACATATCATTAGCAATTGGCTCATAGTGTTCATCAAACATTGGATCAAATAATTTTTTCAAATCATCTTCTGAAGGAGGTACATAAGGAGTTGCTGGTGAGGGGTTAGAAACAAGAGTAGAACTGATAGGACTACTTGATAAAGTTTGACATGCGGGTCCAGAACTGGATTGTCCTGGAGCCATTTGACCGGTCAGCTCATCGAACGTAACGTGAATTGTTTCCATGATATTTTGGGTTCTCTTATTGTAGATTCGGTATCCTTTTCTGTTTGGTGCATAACCTACAAATACTCCAATGTCCGCTTTAGCTTTTAGTTTACCTAAATCTTGACCGTCATTAGTTGGGTAACATAAAGCACCAAACACACGAAGGTAGGATAGATCAGGTTTTCGTTTATGGACAAGTTCATATGGAGTTTTTCCATGAGAGGTGTGAATAAGGGAACGATTTTGGGTGTAGCAAGCAGTGGCAATGGCTTCAGCCCATAGAAACATTGGAACCATTGAATAAATTAGCATTGTTCTTGCGGCTTCCACACGAGTTCGATTTCGTCTTTCAACTACACCGTTCTGTTGAGGAGTTCGTGGAACACTTCTTTGATGACTGATTCCAACACTTTCATAAAACTGAATTAAGTCTTTGTTAACAAACTCTGTGCCATTGTCTGTTCGAACAATTCTAACAGTATTGTTGAGTCGAACCTGAAGCTGTTTGATAAGTTTGATGATGACATCTGGAGTTTCATCCTTTGTCCTCAAAAACTTTACCCAAGTAAATCGAGAGTAGTCATCAACCACTACTAGAATGTATTTCTTCCCATTAATTGTTTGCACTCTCATTGGTCCGCACAGATCCATATGAAGTGTATGAAGAACTTCCATTACTGAGTTTGTGGGTTTTGGTTTGTGGGCATATTTCGTGCTTTTTCCCAAATTGACATGCTAAACAAAGATGATCCTTTTCATACTTAAGTCTAGGTAATCCTCTTACTAAGTCTTTTCTGGAAAGATTGTTTATGGTACCAAAGTGCAAGTGATTGAGACGACGGTGCCATAGCCATGACTTAGTTTTGGAAGCTTTTGACAGCAGGCAGATGGGAGAAGATTTCATCATGTCTTCGATAGATATGGTGTATAGGTTTGAACCACGAGTTCCTCTGAGAAGTTCTTTACCATCAAGTTCTCTAACGAAACAAGTATGTTTTCTGAAGGCTACTTCTAGATCAGAATCACAGAATTGACCGACAGAGAATAAGTTATGTCCAAGACCTTCTACGTAATATACCCTGGAGATAACACTATCACCGACAACATAATCTCCATAACCCATAATTGCACCGAAATGATCGTTCTCGAATCTAACTGTCCCGATGAATTTGCTCATGAAGTTCATGAGCCGCGACCGGTCTCCAGTCATATGCTTGGAACAGCCTGAGTCCAGGTACCACAGAACGATTTGAACGATCTGCAGTTGAACACAGACAAGAATGGATAACTGGATAATTGGGATCCCCATGCAAGAATGGGTTCCATTTGGTTAGTAACAGTGATTGGAACACCCACATCAAAAATAGAAACACCCATATCAGAAATAGAAGCAATGGAATCATTAGGAATAGATGCAGTGCTGGTGTCCGTATTTGACCTATTCAAAGTATGTTCACTTCTTAAAGGAACAGTTCTACCAGTAGGCATCCATTTTCTAGTGGGCATTGTCTTAGCAGATTGAGGGCAGAACAGATTATCCTTATGGCCAAAAGGTATCCATTGATAACCTATCTTACTAAATGTTCTTCCTGCGGGTTTCCACTATTTTCTAACTTTCTTTCGTCTTTGCCTTTTAGCCTTCTTAGCATGATTTTTAGCATTAACAATTTTATCTGGGCATTTGACGGCATTAGACAAAACATTCACACCACATTCATGATTAGCAACAGAATTCAAGCATATATCATTACATGGTTTGCAGATAGTATCAGAATTCGAATTAATTACAGTTATGGCTAATACTAGAATCAACACGATTTGTTTTATTTAACTCAAACTTAAAGTTCCTAGGATGGTCTTCTACTCTCTTCCAATGCACATTCTTAGCTTGCGAGGTCCTATCTTGCTTGGTATTGCCTGGAGGCTTTGACCCGCTCGCTTTAATGTCACTGATTACTCCTGTAGAGGGAATTATGGGAACATTAGTTGGTGGAACTACTTTTTGTATTCCTGAACTAGATGTGCAAGGATCTGAACTAATAGAAGGCACTTTAGAATTCACTTTCATATTACTTGGCACAGAGTGATTAGTATGCTTTGCACTAGGCATAGAACAAGGCATCACATATTTACCTTTCGCACCTAAGGATTTAGGACATGTTGCAATTAAACATTCTAGCAGCTCCTGATATCGTTTGGCCTGAATGCAAGCAAACCTAATTTCTCTATCAAGAGGCTTATTGATGAAGTCCTCTTCCACAATCTCATGGAGACATTCTAGACTATCCTTAAGGTGATCACAATAGTTATGAAACACAAGTTCATTGTTCCTAAGGTGAGGGGGAATGTATTTAACAGTCACAGTATATTTGCAGTCTGAGGATGACTTAGATACAACATTCTCATTAAAGACAAGTGGTAGTTTCCCTTTTTCCTGACTCCTCAGATTCTCAATTTCTTTTTGTAAAGAAGTTATTTTTTCATTGTTTTTGTCACGAGTGAATTTCATTGAATCATATAACTCTTTAAAGTGTCGTTTAACTTTTTCATTTTCTTCCAGAAAACTCTCGTTTTCTTTTTGTAAAACATTTACTAAGTTTTGAAGATGAAAAGTTTGTTTTCTCATTTAGTTCTGAGTTTTTGTTTTCAAGCTCAATGAAACGATCATGGGAAACTTTCAATGCAATAAATAATTCATGAAATCGAGAAGCAGTAATAGAGTGCTTAGTAACAGTATAAAACACATCTTGAGCAACACAACTCGAAATCAAATTCTCATTTAAGATGTGCAAGTTCTTTCTTTCAATTTCATTATATTTGAGTTCCTGTTCATAATCATTGACTTCAACTATCATTGCATCAAATTCCTTTTCTATTTCTTTAATATCTGAATTTATTCCTTTTTTAAGACTCTCAAATTGACCTTTTAATTGTTTGAAGAAAGGCATGACCTCAGTTAAATAACATTCTTTAGTTTGCTCAAAACCCCTTTCCCCTTCAGTTATCCCAGTAGGTGTGATTCTCTTCTTACAAGTTTTCTCAAAATCGACAAATAGCTGATAAACAACATATAGGTTGATTAAGGTCTTGCTATTAGTGGCAATGGATCTAGGAACTAGATGCATTGGTGTATTTGGAGGATACACAATAGCTACAGGCATTTTCCTAAGGGGAGTGTTTGTTTCAACAAGTACATTAACTTTTAACTTATCCATGTCTTTCTTCCAAAAGATATGTTCAGGGGTTAATTGAGTTTAAGGCTTAAACATGTTCAAGGATATCCAATTTTCCTTAGTGTAATCATGGGGTTTGATTGTTATGTTTTTATCTTTACACGCAGGATCGTTAAGCTTCTTATTCATTTTCTCCCTAGATGCATCATCTAGTTTTCTATCTTCCTCAGTGCACTCAATGCAACTAGGTTTTTGTCTAGGTTTAAGAATCTCATTGCCATCATAGATTACATTTTGAGCAGCTTTTGCTATCTTACCATACTCAGGGTTAGATTCCTTTATAATGGGGATACTATGCTTATCGCTGAGAACTCTATGCTTAGTGATCATGTGAGCAGTCTGAATGGTATTCCCTTGTACGTACAACTTATTTTCAAGCTTGTTTTTCAAGGTTTTTAGATTAGAAAAATCATTCAAAAGTTTTGATTCCTTAGCACTGAATTCTTGCTTAAGCATTTTAACATTTTCTTGAAGTTCTTGTTTTTGCTTAGCAGTTTTAGAGAGCTTTTCTTGTAAGGAGTTTAACTCTTGTTTTAATACTTCTTCTCTAAACTTACTTTTTCTAATAGTTGTACGCATTTGGTCATCCATTTCCTGCTCACGGGTGGTTAACTCAAACTTAGCACGCTGTTCATAAATAGCAACTTGTTCTTTATAGGCATTTAGTTCAGAGATAATAGAATCATGAGGGGCACATGCAGTGTAATCATCAAAAGTATAGTCATCATTGATTGCAGAAGATGCATTGCTTGGTACAACCTCACTTTCACTTTGTTTCACATATTGATCATATGGGACAATATTGCTATTACCCTCATCATCAATATCTGATTCATAAGTTTCAAGAGATTGTACTTTATTATGCATATTTTGCTCATCAACATCATCATATAGTTTTAATACCTCTGAGATGATTGATTCTTTGGATGGACCAGCTTGTTGTGATGATGAGACCTTAGGAGAGACCATTGGAGAAATGCTAGCCATGAAAATTGTTTGTGCAGTAGGTTCATCATCGACGTCAGAGTCGTATGCATCACAGTCAGCGACTTGAAAGGCATTCTGATGATTGTGACTCATTTCCTGAATTGGCTGCTCATCCACATCTGCATCATATGTCTTGGCATTGCCCTCAGCAAGAAACAACAACTCCTCTTCATCCAAAGCTGCACCATTATCCTGAGCTTGCACGAGCAACATCTTGTCTATGAAGTATTCTGCATTCTGTGGACGTTTTGGAGATGTGTAGTTCCTAGTAATGTGTCCCTCACCACCACAGTTGTAGCATTTGACTGGCTTTGCTTGTCCTTGATTTGGATTCCTTCCACGATTCTGATTTGCTACATATCCTCTACCAACTCCACCTCTTCCCTGTTCATACTGTCTTTCTTTAACTGGTTGCACCACAACCCTCCCATCTCTGACAGTAGCTTGATTGTGTGGATTGGATGCTGTTCTGAGGTTATTGTTGGTGTGTGGGAGAGAGTTCATGTTTTGACTAACCATGAGAGACAGTTGAGTGATGAAGTTTTCCATGAGTGTTTTTGGGTCGGGAGGCTTATATGTTGGATCAGGGATGAGCTTGTAATTACCATTACCCATGGGTATGACTTGAGATGCTTTGGTGGTAATACCAACATTGGTGTAGAAAGCTGTAGAATCATTTGGTGAGCTTGATTCTCCCTGATTGGATTTGAACTGATCCAGAATCCTTTTCTCAAATATAGCATGTCTCTCATTCTGAAGAAGAAATGCATACAATTGCTCATAGTTTGTATTCTTTAGTCCTTTGGTTAGCTTCACAGAAGTGACAAATTTGTGCCACTCGGGATACATGTTGTTTAAAAACTTTGAATTCAGTTGAATGTTAGGCATGGTCATTTTGATGTTCCTCATGTCATTCACAAGATTATGGAATCTCACATAGTACTCATAGACACTCTCATCTGGTTTCATCTTGAAGTGCTCAAACTCATCATACAGTTGTGATTCTTTGTCTTCCTTAGTTAACTCAGAACCAGAGAGAAGCATCTTGACATTATCCCAGACTGCCTTAGCTTCAGTGTTGTGATTGATGAGCTTGTAGATATCTTTTGGAAGACCTTGAAGAATAATGTTAGAAGCCCTGATATCAGCATCGAATCTCTTTTTCTATTTATCACTGAGCTCATCATAAATCTTTGGTCTGTCCATTCCATAGATCATTGTTCCATCTGCAGAAGTATCAATTAAGTCTCTTGTAGTCTCAACCTGATAAGGTCCTTCATCAATGGATTTAAGAATGTTGACCCCATTTTCCTTTCCAAGACAGTACAATTGGATTCGTTGAGCCCATGAGTCATAATCAGTTCTGTCAAGCATAGGTGGATGAGTATTTGATCCAGCTGCTTGAACGTCCTCAGCTACAGAAGAAACGATAGTAGGTACGATGTTTGACATGATTACAAGCTCTACGGGATTTTACTATTCCTTGATTAAACCGGGAAATTGATTCTTTCACAGGATTTTGCTAAACCAAAAGAACAACCGTAAGAATGTAGCACGAAGAAATAACAAGACTTAATAGACAAGTAGCTAAACAATCAACTCGCTTAGTTATCAACTCGCAAACCACCTAACTCGCTTAAAGAAACAAGTCGCTTAAAGAACCAACTCGCTTAATGAAACAAGTCACTTAAAGAATCAACTCGCTTAATAGCCAAGTCGCATATAGAGACAACTCGCTTAATAGCAAGTCGCAAACAGACACAACTCGCTTAACCACCAAGTCGCTTAAACTAACTCGCTAGCTATACAACTCGCTTAATAGCCAAGTCACTTTAGAACTCAAGTCGCTTAAAGAAACAACTCGCTTAGAACCCAAGTCGCTTAAAGAAACAACTCGCTTAGAACCCAAGTCGCATAAAAAGTCAACTCGCTAAATAGCCAAGACGCATATACCAACTCGCATCCAGTAACAAAGCAACTCGCTTCGAAGAAACAAAAGTCCGAGACTCAACTCGCTTTGTACAAAGTTCACAAATAACCACTTTATCAATCAAAAACAACCAAACCACAATGATTTAAGCCTTCCAATTCAAAACATAAACACATATGATGATCCTAAACACAAAAGTACAAGCAAAATTCAAACTTTAACACTAGAATTTGTCCAAATGATTCAAACTCTCCTAAACACTTAATACCTCAAAAACCTTATGAAATCCACCAAAACAAAGAGCATGAAAGATGAGTGATCAAACCATGGCTCTTGATACCAATTGTAAGATATAGGATTTCACAAACACACTAAACCATAATCACAATGGGGCGTTCAAGTATGTTTAGAGAGAGAAAGTTCTAGAGAGAGAAAGAGAAGAGAGTTGGGAACTATGTGAAACAAAGAAAAATTGTATTGAAGCTCCAACCCTCTAACTTGGGAGGTAGAGGGTATTTATAGTGTCTTACAAATAAACGCCACCTACGGGCTGTGGATCAGGCATACAATGGGTAAAGACCCGTCTGTCCTCCACGGTGTTACTTAACATACTACTTACTAGCATAACATGACTACGACTACGAGCTTTCTATCGAATACATATACTTGAGGTGACCGACTCTTTAACGACTGAATTTTCTTATTCCTAACAGGTTTCCAATGATATTGTCCAATGGATGATCATGTGTCCATTTTCTAAGGTGTTCATGTGGTTGTTGTTGAGGAACTGAAGTAAAAGAGTCGTTTTCTCCTGAAGAAGATGGATCAGATGATGGTTCAGGAGCAAATATGTTCTCAAAGGGGGCATCTTCAGGAGTAGCAAAGGGATTATCTCCATCATAGGTGCCAGACACAATTCCATGATGTACAATCGATGATTGATGATTTGTTGATGAGACAGAGTGATCAGCAGCAGGCGCTTCTTGACTTAATGACATAGAAACTGAAGGGTTAACTTCGTTGACAGGGATAGGAACAGCCTCTATTGATGGAATTGACAGAGCATTAGCACTTGGTTCATAGTGTTCAACAAACATTGGATCAAACAATTTCTTTAAATCATCTTCTGAAGGAGGTACATAAGGAGTTGTTGGTGAAGGATTTAGAACAAGAGTAAAACTGATAGGACTACCTGATGAAGGTTGAGATGCGGGTCCAGAACTGGATTGTCCTGGAGCCATCTGCCCGGACAGCTCATCGAACGTAATGTGAGAAGTTTCCATGATATCTCGAGTTCTTTTGTTGTAGATTCGGTACTTGTTTGATGCATAACCTACAAAAACTCCAATGTCCGCCTTAGCTCTTAATTTACCTAGATCTTGAACGTCATTCGTTGGATAGCACAAGGCACCAAACATACGAAGGTAGGAGAGATCAGGTTTTCGTTTATGGACAAGTTCGTATGGAGTTTTTCCATGAGATGTGTGTATGAGAGAACGATTTTGGGTGTAGCAAGCAGTGGCAATGGCTTCAGCCCAGAGAAACATTGGAACCTTTGAATAAATTAGCATTGTTCTTGCGGCTTCCACAATAGTTCAATTTCGTCTTTCAACTACACCGTTCTGTTGAGGAGTTCGTGGAACACTTCTTTGATAACTGATTCCAACACTTTCATAAAATTGACTTAAGACTTTGTTAACGAACTCTGTGGCATTGTCTGTTCGAACAATTCTAACCGTATTGTTAAGTCGAACCTGAAGCTGCTTGATAAGTTTGATTATGACATCTGGAGTTTCATCCTTTGTCCTCAAAAACTTTACCCAAGTAAATCGAGAGTAGTCATCAACAACGACTAGAATATATTTCTTCCCATTAATCGTTTGCACTCTCATTGGTCCGCACAAATCCATATGAAGGGTATGCAGAACTTCCATTACTGAGTTTGTGGGTTTGGGTTTGTGGGCATATTTCTTGCTTTTTCCCAATTGGCATGCTGGACAAAGATGATCTTGTTCATACTTTAATCTGGGTAAGCCTCTTACAATATCATTTCTGGAAAGATTATTAATGGTGCCGAAGTTCAAGTGATTGAGACGACGATGCCATAACCATGATTTTGTTTTTGAAGCCTTTGACAACAAGCAGATTAGAGAAGACTTCATCATGTCTTCGATAGAGATGGCGTATAGATTTGAGCCACGAGTTCCTCTTAACAGTTCCACACCATCAAGTTCTCTAACGAAACAAGTATGTTTTCTAAATGCCACTTCTAGATCGGAATCACAGAATTAACCAATAGAAAACAAGTTATGACCAAGACCTTCAACATAATATATCTGGAGATTACACTTTTGCCAACAACATAGTCTCCATAACCCATAATTTCTCCAAAATGGTCATTCTCGAATCTAACAGTCCCGACGAATTTACTCACGAAGTTCATGAGCCGCGAGCGATCTCCAGTCATATGCTTGGAACAGCCTGAGTCCAGGTACCATAGAACGATTTGAACGATCTGCAGTTGAACACAGACAAGAATGGATAACTGGATAATTGGGATCCCCATGCAAGAATGGGTTCCATTTGGTTAGTAACAGTTATTGGAACACCCACATCAGAAGTGGAAACAATGGAATCATCAAGGATAGATGCAGTGCTAGTGTCCGTATTTGACCTATTCAAAGTATGTTCACTTCTTAAAGGAATAGTTCTACCAGTAGGCATCCATTTTCTCATGGGCATTGACTTAGAAATTTTAGGGCATAACTCATTAAGATTAAAGTTGCGGCCAGTAGGTATCCACTGATAACCTATGTTACTAAATTTCCTTCCTGTGGGTTTCCAATGTTTTCTAACCTTCTTTCTCCACTGCTTTCTAGCCTTCTTAACATGTTTTATGGTATTAACAATCTTAACAGGGCATTTAACAGCATTAATCAAATCATTCACACCACATTCATGATTAGTAACAGAAACCAAGCAATCATCATTACATGTTTTGCCAAAAGTAGCAGAATTCGAATTAATTACAGTACGCTTATAGCTAATACTAGAATCAACACGATTCATTTTATTCAACTCAAACTTAGTGTTCCTAGGGTGGTCTTCTACTCTCTTCCAATGCACATTCTTAGCTTGCGAGGTCCTATCTTGCTTTGTATTGCCTGGAGGCTTTGACCCGCTTGCTTTAATGTCACTGATTACTCCTGTAGAGGGAATTATGGGAACATTAGTTGTTTTGACTACCTTTTGCATTCCTGAACTAGAAGTGCAGGGATTTGAACTACTTGAAGGCACATTAAAATTCACTTTCTTAGTGTTGGGCATAGAATGGTTTGTATACTTAGCACTAGGCATGGAACAAGGCATCACAGCTTTATCTTTCGCACTTAAGGATTTAGGACATGTTGCTATTAAATATTCTAACATCTCCTGAGATCGTTTGGCCTGAATGCAAGCAAACCTAATTTCACTATCAAGTGGCTTATTTATGAAGTCCTCTTCTACAATCTCACGGAGACATTCAAGACTATCCTTAAGGCGAGCAAGATAATTATGAAATACAAGCTCGTTATTCCTAAGATGAGGAGGAATGTATTTAACAGTCACAGTATATTTAGAGTCTGCAGATGACTTTGATGCAACATTCTCATTGATGACAAGTGGCATTTTCCCTTTTTTGTGACTCCTCAGATTCTCAATTTTCTTTTGTAAAGAAGTTATTTTTTCGTTATTCTTGTCACGAGTGACTTTCATTTAATCATATAACTCTTTAAAGTGTCGTTTAACTTTTTCATTTTCTTCTATAAAACTCTCATTTTCCTTTTGTAAAACATTAACCAAGTTTTGTAGTTGAAAGGTTTGAGAACACTGAGAATCTAAAGGAGGAGGCATTTGGGAGCCAGTCACATTGTTCTTTCACCCTTTAATTGTGAAATTTGGGCTTTCAACTTTCTGATCGTGTTACAATGAGCTTGAATTTGTTCGTCACGTTTGTTTATTTGAAAAACTGCATCAAACTCTGGAACATTTGAGGATGTTTTGATGTTTGAGGTTTTGACATTTTCTTTGAGATGTTGATATTTTAGTTGCAGATCAAAATGTTCAACTTCTAGCTTCAAAAAAATGTTTTACCAAATTATCGTGATCATTCTGATCAATTTTCTCATTTAGTTCTGAGTTTTTGTTTTCAAGCTCAATGACACGATCATGGGAAACTTTCAAAGCGACAGATAATTCATGAAATTGAGATGCAGTAATAGAATACTTAGTCACAGTATAGAACACATCTTGAGCAACACAACTCGAAATCAAGTTCTCATTTAAGATATGCAAGTTCTTCCTTTCAACTTCATTATATTTGAGTTCCTGTTCATAATCATTGACTTCAACTATCATTGCATCAAATTCCTTTTCCATTTCTTTAATATCTGAGTTTATTCCTTTTTCAAGACTCTCAAATTGACCTTTTAATTGTTTAAATAAAGGCATGACCTCAGTTAAATAACATTCTTTAGTTTGCTCAAAACCCCTTTCCCCTTCAGTAATCCCAGTAGGTGTGATCCTTTTCTTACACGTTTTCTCAAAATCAACAAATAGTTGATAAACAACATACAGGCTGATTAAGGTCTTGCTATTAGTGGAAATAGTTCTAGAAACTAAATGCATTGGTGTATTTGGAGGATACACAGTAGCTGCAGGCACTTTCCTAAGGGGAGGGTTTGTTTGAACAAGTTCACTTGCCTTTTGCTTATCCATATCTTTCTTCCAAAAAATTTGTTCTGGGGTTAATTGGGTTTGAGGCTTAAACCTGTTCAGGGACATCCAATTTTCTTTTGTGTAATCATGGGGTTTGAACGTAATGTTTTGCTTTTTACACTCAGGATCTTTTAGCTTCTTATCCATTTTCTCCCTATTAACTTCTTCAAATTGCATATCTTCCTCAGTGCACTTAGCGCAACTAGGTTTCTGCCTAGGTTTAAGGATTTCATTACCATCATATATTACCTTCTGAGCCTCTCTAGCTATTTTACCATACTTAGGATTGGGTTTCTCAACGATGGGAATACTATGCTTATCGCTTAAGACTCTATGCTTAGTGATCATGTGAGCAGTCTTAATGGTATTTCCTTGTACGTACAACTTATTTTCAAGCTTGTTTTTCAAAGTTTTTAGATTGGAAAAATCATTCAAAAGTTTAGATTCCTTGGCATTGAATTCTTGTTTAAGCACTTTAACATTATCTTCAAGTTCTTGCTTTTGCTTAACAGTTTTAGAAAGCTTTTCTTGTAAGGAATTTAACTCTTGTTTTAACAATTCTTCTTTAAAATTACTTTTTCTAATGATTGTACGCATTTGGTCATCCACGGCTAGTTAACTCAAACTTAGCACGTTGTTCATAAATAGCAACTTGTTCTTTATAGGCATTTAGTTCAGAGATAACAGAATCATCAGGGGCACAAGCAGTGTATTCATCAAAAACATAATCATCATTGACTGCAGAAGATGCATCACTTGGTACAATCTCACTTTCACTTTGCTTCAGATATTGATCATATGGGACAATATTGCTATTACCCACATTATCAATATCTGATTCATAAGTTTCAAGAGATTGTACTTCATTATGCATCTTTTGCTCATCAACTTCATCATATAGTTTTAATACCTCTGAAATGATTGAATCTTTGGATGGACCAGCCTTTTGTGGTGATGAGACCTTTGGAGAGACCATAGGTGAGATGCTAGCCATGAAGATTGTCTGGGCAGCAGGTTCATCATCGACATCAGAGTCAAAAGCATCACAGTCTGCGACTTGAAAGGCATTTTGATGATTGTGACTCATTTCCTGAATTGGCTGCTCATCCACATCAGCATCATATGTCTTAGCATTACCTTATGCAAGTAACAACAACTCCTCTTCATCCAATGCTGCTCCATTATCCTGAGCTTGCACAAGCAACATCTTGTCTCTGAAGTATTCTGCATTCTGTGGAAGTTTTGGAGATGTGCAGTTCCTCGCAATATGTCCCTCACCACCACAGTTGTAACATTTGATTGGCTTTGCTTGTCCTTGATTTACATTTCTTCCACGATTCTGAGTAGCCACATACCCTTCGCCACCTCCACCTCTTCCTTGTTCATACTGCCTTCCTTGAACTGGTTGCACCATAACCTTCCCATCTCTGACGGTAGCTTGATTTTGTGGGTTGGATGTTGTTCTGAGGTTATTGTTAGTGTGTGGGAGGGAATTCATATTTTGACTGACCATGAGAGATAGTTGATTGATGAAGTTTTCCATGAATGTGTTTGAATCAGGAGGCTTGTATGATGGATCTGGAATGAATTTGTAGTTACCATTTTCCGTTGGTATGACTTGCGAAGCTTTGGTGGTAATTCCAATATTGGTGTAGAAGGCTGTTGAATCATTTGACGAACTTGATTCTCCCTGTTTAGATTTGAACTGTTCAAGAATCCTTCGTTCAAACATAGCATGTCTCTCATTCTGAAGAAGGAAGGCATACAGTTGCTCATAGTTGGTGTTCTTTAATCCTTTGGTTAGCTTCACAGAGGTGACAAATTTGTGCCATTCGGGATTCATGTTGTTCACAAACTTTGAGTTCAGCTGAATATTTGGCATGGTCATTTTGATATTCCTCGTATCATTCACAAGCTTGTAGAATCTCACGTAATATTCATAGACACTTTCTTCTGGTTTCATCTTAAAATGCTCAAATTCATCATACAGTTGTGATTCTCTGTCTTCCTTGGTTAGTTCAGAACCCGAGAGAAGCATCTTGACATTGTCCCAAACTGCCTTAGCTTCAGTGTTGTGATTGATCAGCTTGTAAATGTCCTTAGGTAAACCCTGAAGTATGATGTTAGAAGCCCTGATGTCTGCATCCTATCTCTTCTTCTCCTTATCAGTCAGTTCATCATACATTTTAGGTCTGTCCAGTCCTAATATCACCGAGCCATCAGCAGCAGTATCAAGTATGTCTCTAGTTGTCTCAACCTAATACGGTCCTTCATCAATTGACTTGAGAATGTTAACTCCATTTTCTTTTCCCAAACAGTACAATCTAATTCGTTGAGCCCATGAATCATAGTCAATTCTGTCAAACATAGGTGGACGTGTATCTGATCCAGCTGCTTGAACGTCCTCAGCTACAGTAGAGATGATTGTAGGCATGTTGGTAGACATGTTTACAGATTTCACGGGATTTTATAACTCTATGATTAAACCGGGAAACAGATTTTTTCACGGGATTTTACTAAATCAAGAGAAAACCGTATTAGAAACAAAAATCAACCAAGTCGCTATAACCCTTGAACCAAGTCGCTAAGTAGCAACTCGCTAAACCTCGAGTCGCTGTAAATCAAGTCGCTAAGCACAAGTCGCTAAGTAGCAACTCGCTAAACCTCAAGTCGCTGTGAATCAAGTCGCTAAGCACAAGTCGCTAAGACCCAAGTCGCTGAACACAAGTCGCTAAAGCACCAAATCGCTAAGCAGACAAGTCGCTAAAGAGCAACTCGCTAAGTATCCAAGTCGCTAAGGATCAACTCGCTAAGAACAATAAGTACAAGTCATTAGAAATAATAGAGACAAGTTGCTATGCCAACCAAGTCGCTAGCCTAAGTGGAACCTCCACTACGTTGTACTGTTTGTCGGCTTGTCTCAATAGACAAGTCTCTAGGCTCAAGTCGCTACTCCTCTAACTACAAGTCGCTGGAAATTAACAAAGTAAATCGCTACCAAGAAAAACAACTCCGAGAGCCAAGTCGCTAGGTAGAAAACTTTAAGAATAATACTTTTTGATAAGGTTTTAAAATGTACCTTTTTGAGGGGTCGTTTAAGCCCTTATTTGATCACTTTTGTATCCGTTATTACTTAATATCGTTCCTTTTCACTTTTTAGGTATCTTGAAGGCAAAATGCTGGAATGACACTTATTCGGACGAAAAGGCGCGAATATACGAAGAAAATGGCCAAAGTCAAGAATCGAGACACTCACGCTGCTGGAACTGAAGGGGACGGCGTCAGGTGTTATCTGTGACGCCGTCAGACCACTTTTGTGACGGCTCATTAGCCAAATTGCTTATTTTCAAGTGACGGCTTAAGGTTTTAAAAGAGTAGGTCGTCGCAACTCAGACGGCCTAGATTTGATCCAGACGACGTCAGAGACTAAAGGGAACGGCGTGACAAGCATAAGGTGATGCCGTCGCAAGACTAACGTGGCCAAGACGAAACCCTAATGACGACGACCTGACGGCGTCACAAATCCAAGGGTGACGCCGTCGCATATATAATCTTATATATAGAATCCGAATTTTTTAGTTTTCGGTGTGTAGTCTTTTGGAGTAAAAACCTAAACTGAATCAAGGCTGTCTTGTACAGTATTTTAGGGTTCCAAACCCTATCTTACATCAAGATAAGTGTTTTACTTCATTAATTCAATTATTTATGTGTATGCTTGCATGTTCTCCATGTCCGGCTAATTTACTTGTGTGTTTGCTTAGGGAATATGAAACTTAATTATTGAATATTGATTGGTTGTCTCTTATCTTAATTGTTAATGATCTAGTATTGCGATAGGTCATTCGTTGTGTAGTTAATGCTTGATTAATCTTTGTGAACCTTATCTTATAATACCTAGAGTCATCGTAGGCCAAACCATCCGAAGAGTACCTTAGAGTTGAGTTTATAAATCTTATTGATTTTGTAGGCGATAACCTTTGGTAGTTTCAAAGAGTTAGGGATAAACGCATACCCTACGACCTTAGACACACAACGCGATTAAGAATAAGGACGTGACAATTCAACCATCAATAGGAGATAATTAAGGAGTAATAAAACCTAAGTAAACACATCTTTAAATCATCATACGAGCACACAAATAATTAGACATAGACTACATACACCTTAGATTAGATAATTAGATAAGTAGAGTAATCGGTAGAAATACGAACCCCCAAATCTAAACCCCGAGATTCGTACCTTTCCATTTCCTAAAAACATAAAAAGATAAAAAATAATCTTCCTCAACCCCAACCTTAGCGTAGTAACTTTTCACTAGCATTCCTATTCCCCTAGAGAACGATATCAATTCCCATGGCATACCCTAATACTGCACTACAACGATTAGGTTCACTGCCAAGGGTGTTGAAAAACTTGCTCGATGAAAAGGAAATTCCTTTGACCCCGAACGACGCGTGTAGCGTTATCAAGTTTTTGGCGCCGCTGCCGGGGAATAGAATAGCTAGTTAGGAGTCCACCTAGTTTAGGTTTCTTTGCTTGATTCCTATCAAGTAAAATTTTTTCCCATTTTTAGCTTTGTCATAGTCTATCCCCCTTCTTCGTGACCTTTGTTAGTAATCCCATCACTTTTCATCATGGAAGGTGATAACCAACCACCATTCATCAACCTACCACCAAATGACCCGCCAAGAGGCCGTACTCTTGGTGAATACTCGAGACCAAGCCACCTAGGCTATAGGAACACCATTGAGCTTCCCAACCAAGCCCAAACTACGGCCCTACGATCCGACACCATCCGGTTGGTGCAAAACGAATGTGCATTCCATGGACTTCGTTCTGAAGATCCTAATCAGCATCTTAAGGATTTCCTTAAAATTGTCGATTCCATCGACCTATATGCTACTACTCGGGATACTACGCGCCTGCGTCTCTTCCAATTCTCTTTATGGGACCAAGCTAATAATTGGCTTGAACGACTTCCCGCCGGCTCCATCTCAAGTTGGGATGATCTCACCTCTCGCTTCCTTGCTCAATTTTTCCCACCGGGGAGAACCACTAAGCTTAGGAATGATATCTTGATGTTCCGAAAACGTCAAGGTGAATCTCTCTACGAAGCATGGACTCGATTCAAGGACTTACTCCATAAAGTCCCTCATCACGGCATTGATCTTTGGCTCCAAGTCCAACTCTTCTATGATCATGTCAACTTCCCCACCAAGCGATCCATTGACCAAGCGGCCGGTGGAAAACTTAGTGATCTCACCGCGGAAGAATCATGGGGTATAATAGAGGACCTTGCCCTCTATGACAACGAAAGTTGGAATGACCCCCGTGAGTTGCCCAAAACCGTTAAGGCAATCTCCTTGCCTCCCATTGACTCACAACCTTCCGATCGTAGGATGCTCGAGCTTGAAGATCAAGGTAAATTCCTAATGAGCTCCTACGAAAATCCTAAGTCTTCACATCAAGTGAATAAAATCACTCTACCTTGTGAGTTATGTAGTGGTCCTCATGACACTTGTGATTGCACAAGACTCCCCGAAAAAGCTTTTGCGGACTACGCCTCCACGCGTACCGACGGAGCGGGAGAGAAGTGGTATACTTTCAAGCCCGAACAAAACAACTTAGGAAACTCTTACAACCCCTCATGGAGAAATCACCCTAACCTTAAGTGGAACCAAAACTCAAGCACACCCCAAAGCTCATCTAGTCCACCTAATAGGTTTAATCCTCCAAGCACCGGGAACCCTACTAGTCTTGAGGCAATTCCATCTAGATTCATGTCATCTCAAGAGACTCGATTGACTAAGCTTGAAGCCGATTTTAAGCGAAGACAAGGCGAGATGACAAACAAGCTTGATGCCCTCTTAAAAGCCTTTAATGATTGGAAAATTGGAGCACTCCCAAGTGATACTATAAAGAACCCAAAAGTGAGTTCAATTTCATCGACTTCATGTTCTTGTTCACCATGGGAGAGTGCACATCCATGCCCCTCACAACCAACGGTTCACTCGGTGAATGATATCAACAAGGGTTCCAAGCAATCCAAAATGAGATACCAAGGCCCCGCACCATTGGTAGAACCTATTCTTGAGAAACCCGTCAACCAAGAACCCAAACCTAATCTAGAAGAGGAGTACAAGGAACTCCATCAAGAAAAACCGGTTCTTGAAGTCTTAGCTCATGCACGTTATTATAATGCTTTAAAAGAAAAATATGAGTTAGAACTTAAACTTGGAAAACATGGGTCCGCTTTTGTACGAAATAATCTACCTAAGAAGTTAGACGATCCCGGGCTATTTACTCTTCCGTGTAGGCTTGGAACTTCCAAACCTCTAGATGCTCTAGCCGACTTAGGATCATGCATCAATCTTGTTCCGTTGTCCCTCCATAGAAGCCTTAACTTAGGTAAGATAGAACCAACGGAAACCATCTTAGGTCTAGCGGACGGTAGTATTGCATATCCGGTAGGGATAATAAAAGACATGGTAGTACACGTAGGAGAATTGACTCTTTTGACGGATTTCCATGTGCTAGACATGAATAAGAGCCCTACATGCCCATTGCTAGTAGGAAGAGGATTCTTAGCTACCGCTAGTGCCATCATTGATTGTAAGATGTCCAAAATAGTGGTAGAAGAGGGGAATGCTAGGTCAATTTACGATGTCAAAAAGCATACGTACTACAAAGAAGAGGAAATCCCACATGAGATTAGATTGGATAGAACGCCGTCTAGATATGGACCTTGGTTAGATAAGAACTTCATAGGTCCCCAACGACCTTTCTACTTAGATGAAGCCTTTGCTAGTAAAGCAACTTTCCATGAAAAAGAAATGGCTAGGGACATGGAAGTGAACCCGTTCGAGGACGCCTTAGTATTTAGGAAGATGACCGAGTTCCTAGGAAGCTTGCCCATCAACCTTGTCATGAATAAGTGGAAAGTTGAGAGCGAAAAGCTTAAACATAAATGGGATTAGGATAGACCGCCTAGTGATGGTAATGGAGAGTGGCACATTAGGATAACGATCTATGATCCCGATGGAGAGAAATTTGAAAAGGCATATCGAACCAAACGTACTACTAGGAACTTAAATAATAAGTTTGATCCTTATGACATTGTTAAGGATAGGCTTACTTATATCGGTACGTAGGGGCACGACTACGAGTCTAGCTACAAGACTCATAAATAAAGAAAAGCGCTTCGTGGGAGGCAACCCATGCTTAATTGTTTGATTGTTTGTGTCATATATCTTTTATTGATTGTTTATTCTCATGTTTAAATTTGTAAAAATGATTTATTTTGTTTTTAACCTCGTCTTAATTACATATAAAGGTATTTTACATAAGGGATAAGTGTAGGGAGGATTACACACGTTTTTAAAAGAAACATAAACATGAGAATTTCAATTAATTAAAAAATATACATGTGTGTTTGTTCGAGTCAAATGCTTGTATCGAGTCATAATAGATGTTTTGCAGGAAATTTTTCCAGATTCTAAAGATGTAAATTTTCCAGAATTTTTTCCAGAAAATCGCAGACCAGTTTTTGTCAGGATAACCTGACGGCGTCAGGATCGCAACCTGACGGCGTCAGGAAGGAGCAAAAACAACTGCTTTTTCTCATTTTCTGAGCTGCTTATAAATTTTTGGAATTTTCCAGGTCTTAATTTTCTAGAAAATCTGTAAACATCCATTCCACAAGCATTATTTCCTAGTTTAGTAGAGTCCTATATATATTATTACCGTCGATTTTATGCGAAGGTTTCGTGTGTTTTCTTCAAGTGTGCAGGTTTAATTTACCAAGAAGAAGATACATAAGATGAGAAGGAGCTTTTCACGCAAAACGTCTTCTTGAAGAAAAATATAACCACCACTTTACACGGATCCTACCGAGCTAATCAGGGGAGTACTAGTTTCTTTCATCTTTTATTACCTTCCATTATCATAACTTTGATACTTTCGGGGAACATTGGGGACAATGTTCAGTTTAAGTGTAGGGAGGGAAAATAAAACGGGAACTTTGAAACTATGCTTATCCTTGATTATTTGCTTTGTCCAATTGCATTTGTGTAATAAACCATGAGAAAATGTCAGTTAGGGTAATTTTGGCACCAAATTTAAAAATTTTCATGACATATAGGAGTGGGCCATTAGTCTTAACAAAAGCGTCTCATGGATAGGAAGTTATATGACTAGCACAAAAACCCTTTACCACTTAAATTCCACCCAAAATGTGAGGATCACCCTTAGATTAGTAGGAATTAAAGCATTCATCTTTAATGCTTAGTGTGTGAACCGGTAGTATAATAGATTCTAGAACTTATTTTGTGATGCATCCCGAGATCGCTAGTAAGACTACACTTGTGTAGTTAGGAATAACTAAATGATAAGAGGCATTAGGATAACCCTTGTTTGATACCCGTAATATAATTACTTCTTCCACATCGGTTGAGTAATTCCCCCACACCTTTGCGTTGTACTCATCTTTAGTACACGATACCCCTAGTTAACCCCTCAGAGCCTATCCTTTTCGCGGTTCTCGTGATGTTTCGGTTTTCCGGAATATCAATGAAGAGCATTGTTTACACCTCATCCCCAAATGTACACCCAAATCGCCTTAGCCTACCTTGTATGCACTCACTTTTAGTGCATTATTGTTATCACACTAAACCCTTAGTTCAATTATCTAGTTGCTTGCATAAGTTGCTAAGTCGAGTCATATCCTTTGTACACAGTTTTGGGACGATTGGGACTCATGAGAAAAGTTAAACTTTATGAGATGACGGGAAGGGAACGTTAAATTCAAATTCCCTTTATTTGCGTAATAATGTACTCCAAGTGTTTTGATCTTTTCAATTCGGGTCATATTAGTGTTAGAGTAATAAAAACTCAAGTGTAGGGATGTGCCTATAAATCCCTATCATTTTGATGTTATCGTAGAGGATGGTAGAGTAAAAGTGTATGAAAAAAAAATCGAAAAAAAATAGAAAAAGAGAAAAGAAAAAAAATAGAGTGTTGAAAAAAAACGGGCTACCATCCTACATCTATCTTTAAATTTATGTTTGTTTATTTCAATTATCTAGAGTTTAGAGTGTCGAGTCTTGGCTTAGCAACGCCATTCTTCGCATGCTTGTAACATAAAGATTTTTAACTTGCCACCACTAAATAGCCTATCCCACCAAACCCTTTGTTTCCCTACCGTAAGCCTAACATTACAACCTTTTAAAATACCTCTTTGATAGTCTTTCCTAGGTGCTTACGCCAAAGCGATAGAGGTTTGATCTAGTCTCAAGCCTATGGTAATCTATGTACTAGGACCGGTTAATGAGTGTTTATCTTCCATTTCCAACTTGTTATATTTCATATACACCCGAGAGATGTGAGTATCTAAACACCCCATGTGAGGTGCTAGTATGTAATTTCCTTGCTTGTTATGACTTTTGCGGGGCTTATATGTGTTGTGGATTGTTTTAAACCAATGCTTCATGACCCCTAACTTATAAAATAATTGGCTAAAAGCACATTTGCTTGAGGACAAGCAAACATCAAGTGTAGGGATATTTGATAAGGTTTTAAAATGTACCTTTTTAAGAGGTCGTTTAAGCCCTTATTTGATCACTTTTGTATCCGTTATTACTTAATATCGTTCCTTTTCACTTTTTAGGTATCTTGAAGGCAAAATGCTGGAATGACACTTATTCGGACGAAAAGGCGCGAATATACGAAGAAAATGGCCAAAGTCAAGATTTGAGACACTCAGGCTGCTGGAACTGAAGGGGACGGCATCAGGTGTTATCTGTGACGCCGTCGGACCACTTTTGTGACGGCTCAGTAGCCAAATTGCTTATTTTCAAGTGACGGCTTCAGGTTTTAAAAGAGTAGGTCGTCGCAACTCAGACGGCCTAGATTTGATCCAGACGACGTCAAAGACTAAAGGGGACGGCGTCACAAGCATAAGGTGACGCCGTCGCAAGACTAACGTGGCCAAGACGAAACCCTAATGACGGCGACCCGACGACATCACAAATCAAAGGGTGACGCCGTCGCATATGTAATCTTATATATAGAATCCGAATTTTTTAGTTTTCGGTGTGTAGTCTTTTCGAGTAAAAACCTAAACCGAACCAAGGCTGTCTTGTACAGTATTTTAGGGTTCCAAACCCTATCTTACATCAAGATAAGTGTTTTACTTTATTAATTCAATTATGTCTTCAATTATTTGTGTGTATGCTTGCATGTTCTCCATGTCCGGCTAATTTACTTGTGTGTTTGCTTAGGGAATATGAAACTTAATTATTGAATATTGATTGGTTGTCTCTTATCTTAATTGTTAATGATCTAGTATTGCGATAGGTCATTCGTTGTGTAGTTAATGCTTGATTAATCTTTGTGAACCTTAGCTTATAATACCTAGAGTCATCGTAGGCCAAACCATCCGAAGAGTACCTTAGAGTTGAGTTTATAAATCCTAGAGATTTTTTTGGCGATAACCTTTGGTAGTTTCAAAGAGTTAGAGATAAACGCATACCCTACGACCTTAGACATACAACGCAATTAAGAATAAGGACGTGACAATTCAACTATCAATAGGAGATAATTAAGGAGTAATAAAACCTAAGTAAACACATCTTTAAATCATCATACGAGCACACAAATAATTAGACATAGACTACATACACCTTAGATTAGATAATTAGATAAGTAGAGTAATCGGTAGAAATACCAACCCCCAAATCCAAACCCCGAGATTCGTACCTTTCCATTTCCTAAAAACATAAAAAGATAAAAAATAATCTTCCTCAACCCCAACCTTAGCATAGTAACTTCTCACTAGAATTCCTATTCCCCTAGAGAACGATATCAATTCCCGTGGCTTACCCTAATACTACACTACAATGATTAGGTTCACTGCCTAGGGTGTTGAAAAACTTGCTCGACGAAAAGGAAGTTCCTTTGACCCCGAACGACGCGTGTAGCGTTATCACTTTTCAATCCAAAACAAGCCCAACCACAGTGATTCAAGCTTTTCAAATCAAAACCCAAGCACTTACAATGATTCTAAACACAAAAGTACACTCAAAATTCAAACTTTAACACAAGAAATGATCCAAATGATGCAAGAACCACTAAACTTTTTCAAACCCAAAAACCATATAAAACCACTAGAAATCCAAGGATATGTAAGAGAGATGATCAAACCATAGCGCTCTGATACCAATTGTTACGTATTGGATTTCACTAACACATCAAATCATGATCACATATAGGCGTATAATATAAGGTTTTAGAGAGAGAAATAGTTAGAGGTTTGGGAACTTAGTGAGAGAAAGTAAAAGTGTTATTATGAGCTCCAACCCTCTACCTTGGGAGGTAGAGGGTATTTATAGTCTTACATAAAACGCCACCTACGGGCTGTGGATCAGGCATACAGTGGGTAAAGACCCGTCCGTCCTCTACGGTGTTACTTAACTAAATACTACTTAACATTAAATAACTACGACTACGAGCTTTCTAACGTTTACATATACTTGAGGTGACCGACACTTTAATAACTGGATTTACTAAATCCTAACAACCATTTTCACATTTTTACCATTACTATTTTTAGTCTATTTGACTTTATCCACATATAAACCGTTTATAGGTTTATTCCATTACACACTTGTTATATTTCAATTATTCCCTTTTACATGTTCCATAAACTTTAACACGTTTTTGTCGCATTTTATTATATCACCTACCTCAAAATCCTTTAGTATATTTTAACTTTTTCACTTTTTGATTTAATTAGCACTTAGCTTTACTATTTTATTCCACATTTAGACCCTACATAGGTCATCAACTATAAGCATTCTTCCTCACATTTTTTACATGTCTCGTTTTAATTATTAGTAAGTAAACTATCTCATTCCCATCTTTCAATATCATTCTATAACTTTATATTTTTAGACATTTAACTATTTTATGTCAAATTTCCACTATACATTTACACGTGTGTTACAACACATAATTTATATTACATTATAACATATTTATTATCCATTAACATTTAGGTTTACTTACTACGTTCTATGACTTACAATTACCCCATCTCTAATACCATCATATTGGTTATCCGATAGCCATTCACATAATAAGACCATGAGTTGGTCATTAACACAACACAAGTCATACCCTATCGTATTCAAGTCTCATTATGGTTTCTATGAAATGGAATCATTCAACCACTCTCCGTTCTCCGACACTATCCAAAGTGTACATTTTCCTATCACTTAACTCGCTTCATCTAATGTGGACTCTCATTACACATACCGCCTCATATTCTAAGTCAAAAATCTTACTACTATCAACTTAATCATGCCGTCTATAGGACGTCAATCCATATATCTCGTCATGCATATCATAGCAATATTCTAACACATAACCACACAAGCATATCTCATTCATTGATAATCTAATCATCTCTACTCATAAAATCCGCTATGGACCTACATTAATTACATGATAATTCTATATTACCCAATTAATTTCCTCTAAACTTCACATAGCTCACATCATTTAAACTAAAGCTTTATAGTGGAAACCTAATTCCGCACCTAATTCCAAAACTCTATAGTGGGAAACTTATAACTTAGACACATACATTTCCGCTTTACTTAATTCTGCAACTAAAAGTAGTTTAAGACTAGGCAACCTATAGTGGAAACCTAATTCACTTAAACTGAAGCTCTGATACCAATTTGTTACGCCCCGATTCCAGATTTGACCGAAAATTACTCAAATTTTAAAACTTTGACACGGAACGTTTGACTATCACTTTAACTCTTCAAAGAATAGCAAAACTATAACTATTTACCCTTGACAACCCTTTTATAACATATACTTGTTTACTCTTTTAAAATAATGACCCAAGATTACAATAAAGTCTCGTTTATTTGCTGTAATAAGGGCTGAAGCCGTCACCTTAAATCTGCGACGCCGTCACCCTTAAAGCACATTTTCTGATTTAACACGCGACGGCTCAGAGGACTTATAACCCGACGGCATCAGGTTTTAAACGCGACGCCATCGCCCTTTGAAATGCGACGCCGTCTGAGATTCAACATAGCCTGACGGCTCAGAAGGTTTTTAACCCGACGGCGTCAGGATCTAAACGCGACGCCATCAGGAGCCCAGAACTGCACATTTGACAGCAAAACTGCATAACCAAACTTGACTCTTTTCAACCAAATTAACACTTGAACATTTCCAAAATAACAAAAGACTTTACAAACTATAACTAAACCAGCCATGAGGTATTTTAATACTTAATTGACCCATCCAACCCAAAATGGGTAGAAATACAATTAAATCCAAACACTCCAAATATTACGACACATACTTGTTGATTGAAGATACTTTTATAAAACTATAAAAGACTCTCGGGGGTACAAACTCATCACACGAGCTCGGTATCTACCTAGCTCCTATTATCACATATTACCAACTTCATTAATCAATTCGCGATCCAACACTCATTCCAAGCCATAGCACCTCCGACAATCATGAACCTACAAGAACATGGCAACTATAACATGTAAGCTATAACGCTTAGTAAGTAATTGGCTAATACATGATTAATATATATATATATATATATATATATATATATATATATATATATATATATATATATATATATATTCTTATAACATCACAACCACATAATCCTAACACACAATTTATCAATTAGCACATAAAACATATAACCCATACCTTAGTCATTCAATAATTCCAATATATATCTATAACCACTTAACACAACATTAATCGCATACTATAACATTTTCATATTAACCATATAGAAACTAAGTTACTTACCTTAGCTAGCCAAGCTAAGCTATTATGAGATCATCATCATCTTCCATCATCTCCATCATCAACACCATCCAAAGCTAACATCCTTAACACATAATCAAAATATACTTAAACATAAACAATAAACTATAGTCGTGGTTTACACAACTATTAGGCTTTCATAACATCCTCTAATCATCACATAATCATATATTGATTATATTATGATTTACCCACAAATATCCAACTTTACCCATAATAAGATTCCTCTAAGATTACTATAATTCTCCTTTTAATCAAACCTTATTATCATAACATGATCATATCAAATTTACCCAATTACTTCAATTAAATAAAAAGGTTTTCACCCAATTACACTATAATATCTTAATTAGTGTTTAAAACCACAATTACCCAAAACCCCCAACTTGGATACATGAACCCTAACTCTTCAATTCACAATTAATTACAACTAGAGATACTTACTTGCACAAGAGTGATAGAAACTAGTTTATTAGTTGATTGGAAACACTAATCCCATCCCAATTGATCATCATTCTTGCCATCATTTTTCCCTCTCTTTTTCTAAACCGACTTTCCCTAATCTCCTGGAACTTTGAGAAGCCTAGCTTAATATACTTGTAGCTTTCTTCATTGTAAAGTTATATTACTATTTGGCACTTTTGGTCCTTCAAGTTTCTTTCCTTCTATTTTGGCCACAAGATACTTATTTCAAGTTTACAATGTGGCAAATTAAGTCCCCCTCATTTATATAACTATAACATAACATTTAAAAATTATTAGTTTGACTATCGGGTCAACTAGTCAATCCTGTTAAGTCTTTAGACCATATTCATCTAGGGTAGGGCCTATTTGTATTTCGGGATACGGGTGTAACATAAGTGCTGGGCTCTGAGACTTTGGGAGGTACATCAAAGGTAACATGCTTGACTTTAGGCATTGAAGTGGATGAAACTATACCTGTAACTAGTAACAATGCCTCTACTGATGCTAATCATGTCACTGATAATAAAGCTAGCAACTCTCCTGTCTCTTTGTCTAATGAACAGCTCTCCAGGCTCATGAGTCTTCTAAATGACAACAATGTGTCTTCTGCCAATGCCAACATGGCAGGTAAATGTTTTTCAGGAACTTTCTTAATGGAAGTGTTAAGTTTAATGTAAACTTCAACAAATTTTTTAATAACAACACACATTCTTTATCTGAAAACATCAGTCTTTGATGGATTGTTGATTCTGGTGCAAATCAGCACATGACTATATTTGCAAAAATTTTAATCAATGTTGTGGATATTTCTAATATTGGTCTAATTGTTGGACATCCCAATGGTACTCATGCCTTAATTACAAAAATTAGTGATTTAAAAGTCAATATAGATCTAACTCTTTTTGATGTTTTGGTTGTTCCTGAATACAATGTTAGCCTGCTGTCTGTTCATAAGATTGTTAGAGACAATAAGATGTTTGTTGGCTTTAATGAACCTAATTGCTATATACAGTATTTACATCAAAAAAGGACTGTGGGGATTGGTAAACAATGCAATGAGTTATATATGTTTGATATTGGTTCTACATGTAAGATTGTTTCTAATAACTGCATTTCTGTCTGTTATGTCTCTAGAAATCTTTGGCATCAAAGACTTTGTCATCCTTCTGACCAAGTCTTACATAGCCTTAAACCCACTCTTAATCTTGATAGTCCAACTGAATCTGATCATCTTTGTGATACTTGCAATAAAGCTAAACAAACCAGGGAACCATTCGCTCTAAGTGAACATAAGTCAACTAAAATTGGTCAACTTGTTCATCTAGATGTATGGGGTCCATACAAAGTCACTAGCAGAGATGGTTATGAATATGTTTTAACAATTGTTGATGACTATTCAAGGGTAGCCTGGGTTTATATGCTTAAAGGAAAAGATGATGTTTATGTTTCCATTATTAACTTTGCTCATATGTTATCAAGTCAATGTGAACACAATGTAAAGATTTTTAGAAGTGATAATGAAACAGAATTTGCCAACAACAAACTTCAACAGTTTTTTCATAACAAAGGAATTTTACATCAAATAACTTGTGTTTATACACCTTAAAAATGGTATTGCATAAAGGAAACATAGGCATCTTCTTAATGTGGCTAGATCCCTTATGTTTCAGGGGGAATTACCTCTATATCTCTGGCCTGAATGTGTTCTAACTGCTGCCTATGTTATAAACAGGTTGCCTTCTTTTGTGTTGTCAGGCAAGTCTCCCTTCTCTTATGTGTATGGGCATGACCCTTCACTCTCTCACCTTAGGGTTTTTGTTTGCTTATGTTATGCCACCATTCCTAACATCTCTGACAAATTTGGTAGTAGATCTGACAAAAGTGTCTTTATTGGTTACTCTAATGAAAAAAAAAAGTTATAAACTTTTGAGTTTGGAAACAAAAAATATTTTTCATTCAAGAGATGTCAAATTTTATGAAACTGTTTTCCCTTTCAAAATGAAAAATACTTTAACAAAACCCATTTTTGAAACTGATGTGTCTAAAGATTTAAATCACAAAAACTTTTTTGATTCAAATATAAGTCTCAATGATGAAGGGAGAGTGACTTCTTATGATGAGGGCACAGTGTTGGGTCATCCCAATGAGGATGATGAACCTGTTGCAACATCCATAAATGAAAATACACACCCTGAGGGCACTGTATCACATGAAACAAATTATGTTGGTACATCTACTAACTCTGATCAGAATCCTGAACAAGAAGATGGCTTGCCAGCCATCACTGCTAGAAGGCTACTAAAACTTCTAAGACGCCCAGTAGTCTTAATGATTTCATTGTTGAAGGTAAAGTTAAATATGATGTTGAAAGAGTTGTTAATTACTCTAATCTAGACAAAGATAATTACTGTTTTGCTTCTAGTCTAAATAAAAGTATTGAACCTACTTGTTATGAAGAAGCTATTCTTGACAGTAATTGGCTTGATGCTATGAATTCTGAAATTGAGGCCTTAAATGAAAATCATACTTGGGATATAACTGATCTACCACCAAATAGAACTCCTATTGGCTATAAATGGATCTTCAAGATAAAATACAAATCCAATGGTGAAATTGATAGATACAAGGCCAGATTAGTTGCTAAAGGCTTTAACCAAAGGGAAGGAATAGACTATGATGAAACCTTCTCACCTGTTGTGAAAATGTCAACTTTTAGATGCCTAATTGCTTTATCTGTTAAGAACAAATGGCCTCTTTTCCAACTTAATGTTAATAATGCATTCTGTATGGAGACTTAGATGAAGATATATATATGACCATTCCTAAGGGCTTCTGTGATGAGAACAATAAAAATAAGGTATGTAAACTTATTAAGTCTCTTTATGGCTTAAAGCAAGCTCCTAGAAAGTGGAATGAAAAACTTGTTAGTGTATTAAAGGAGAATAACTTTGATCAATCTGCTAATGATCACTCATTGTTTACTGAAACCTACAATAACAAGTTTATTGCTCTTCTTGTTTATGTGAATGACATTGTCCTCACTGGAAACTGCATTGATGAGATAAACCAGTTCAAATATTTTCTAAAAACTAAATTTCATATCAAAGACTTGGGCTACTTAAAATTTTTTCTTGGTATTGAGGTTCTAAAAACTGGTAATGATATTCGTCTCACTCAAAGAAAATATTGTCTTGAACTTCTTAATGCGTTAGGGCTTCTAGGGTGTAATCCTGTGTCTACTCCTATGGAACCTAACTCTGTTCTACCTTATATTCCCACTGCTGATGATCCTTTACTTTTGAACATAACTGGTTATCAGAAATGCTTGGAAAGCTTATCTATCTCACCCATACCAGACCTGATATCTCATATTCAGTTCATTATCTTGCACAATATATGCACTCTCCTTTGAAGTCCCATTTGGAATGTGCACTTAATGTTCTGAGATACCTAAAAGGAGCTCCAGGTAAAGGGTTAAGATATGACTTTAGTAATACTGATAATCATCTTGAAGGATATAGTGATGCAGACTGGGCTAAGTGTATAAAAACTAGGATATCTAGCACTGGTTATTGTGTGTTCTTTAATAAGTGTTTGATCTCATGGAAAAGTAAAAAAACATAATACTCTCTTAAAATCTTCCACAGAAGCATAATACAGATCTATGTCTACTGCTGCCTGTGAAATTATTTGGATTCAAAAAATTTTAAAATATCTAAAGGTTGATATCAATCTTCCTGTCAACCTCTTTTGTGATAAGAAGTCTGCTCTGCAACTTGCTGTTAATCCTGTTTTCCATGAAAGATCAAAACACTTTGAGATTGATGTTCATTTCATCAGAGAAAAAATTGCAAAAGGTATTATAAGTGTCAAAAAGATTGACTCTTCAAACCAAACTGCAGACATATTTACCAAAAGTCTTCCTGTTTATCAGCATAAATTCTTGTGTGAAAAATTGATATTGTTTGATATGTTTGCCAAACAGATTAAGGGGGAATGTTCAAATAAATCAACTTAATCTGTTGATCAAACATATCAGCTTATCAGTTCCTAATTGTGCTTGTAGATGTGTCTATCTTGCAGCTTATTATGTCAAGGGCCTTTCTTGGACAAATCAAAGTATTCTTATAATAAGAGAAAGTGTGTTGCTGCATTTATTTAAGTTGAAGAAGATGAGGGGGTTGTGTGTACTTTATCCTCCTATATATGTAACGCTTTCTTCTAGGGTTAGAAATATCACTACAATGTGTGTAGCCTTTCTTACATACCCACTCTCTCACGATCATTGTTTTGATTAGTTTCTCCTTTGTAATAGTTTGGTTATTGTCTTGTTAATAATAACTTGATCCTGCAAACATTGTGTATTGTATGTTGGTTCAATCTGTGACAACTATTGAGGTTCTTGTTTAAATAAAGGTGTTGTTATGATTCTATTGTTGCTTTGATACTTTCTCAAATCTAACTAAAACACCATCAAAATTCTAGAATTGACATATCAATCACTAAAATTTATTAAAATTTGCTTAAAAACTAGTCATTTCCTCTTTTGCTTTATGTGGAATATTATTTGGTCTTTTCCAACTCATGATTCCCATGCTCAAAAAGAAGATGTGGCATAACATATGTACTCGTACATCATATCCGTACGCTCACTGAAACTTTTAAAAGGTGTAATGTAAAAAACAAAAAAAACAAAACCTCGAAAAATAATGCTAATAATATATGGGTTTTTTTAACTTGTGCCCTTAAGCATATTAAAAGTATATCGAAAGTACATATTGACCCACATAAAAGTACATTTGTTTGTACTTTTATGTGGATTCATGTGTACTTTTTGGTGGGTGCTTGTGTACTTTTGGTGTTCTTAACTTGTGCCCCAATGACACAAGTTAGAAAAACCCATAATATATTTCATGTAGATTAATATGCATACATATGTTTGGCAAATAAGATTATAGAAAAATTGCTTATTTTTTCAAAAATAAAAGGTAGTTAAAAAATAATCTTGTTTGGCAGACATCTTTTATATAATAAAAGAATTACATCATTTCGGAGTGTTTTTGCAAAACCCTTCTCATTGAAAAAAAAATTGGACCAATAGGAGAGGTTGATTTTGCCACGTAAGCGAAATCAGGCGATGTGATTGGTTAATAAAAGTCAAAATTAAATTGATTTTGGTCAACCTTTAGTTTATTTGGTGTAGAAATTTGGTTGAGAAGAAAAACACATAAAAATATAGGTGTCAAATTTGTGAAAACAAAAACTTTAAAAAAGAGAGGGTAATTAATAAAACTTTAGTGGTTAAATTTTTAAAAATTATATAGAGTTAAGTGCAATATTATAAGTTTTCATATTTTTTAATAACTTTGGAAATTAAACAAATACTCCCTTATATTTTACACCCCTTATACTTTATAACTTAAAAATACAATATATATATTGTTTTAAAACTCCAACATATATATATACATACATAAGATTATAAATGTCATTTTTTTTACTATATATGTTTACTAAGGACTCATTTATTTCATATTAAAAGTATGACAAATGTGGACACGAATTTGAATATTAAATACGGCTAAATTATTGAAAACGAGAATATAATTGTCAAATTGTAAGTACTAGCTATTGTAATATGAAAAAAAACGTGATTTTACTTATAACAACTACTCATGTAACTTTTATCTATTTATATAAGGATATGAAGAAAAACATTTTAAAAAAACTTTAAGTAGTATATTTTAACTTCATCAACGTTTATTATGTGCAACTAAACTCACATATTGTGTATATCATAATATCAATAGTGAAATTTAAATAGGAGCATCAACATTTATATCACCTAAATATAGTTGAATCTGGAGTTATCTAACAAATTTTTTATACAAAATTTGATTATACAAAATTCTAATGGATATAATGAATAATGAAAAACTCGTGCATAAGTATATAATTATATGTAATTATCTTTAAAGACATAATATTTAGCATTGATACAAAATATTTTTTTTTTGTCAAAACCCTGTGCGTGCACGGGTATTATAACTAGTAACTTATAAGAGATTATAGTAAAAATAATCTTTCATAATCTATGAAAATAAAATATTACTTCATTTAGCTTATAAAAATAATCTTTTTTTATAATCTTTTTCAGCAACAGCATCAGCAACAGTATCAGCAACAGCACAAACACAATTTATTTTTACCAAACGTACTCATAATCTGTTCAGAGGAATTGATGCTCAAATGTTCATATATATTTGAATTTGTTGAAGTTTCTGTAATGCAATCTTAAAGAGAAAAGGAATTGTAACACACGCCAAAATTAATTGCTTGCATAGATATATTTTTTCATGAAGTTTAATGCGGTTAATGAATGGTATAAGACTATAAGTAATACACACAAACCGTATGATCCATTTACATTTTGACACATATCTTAGTCATTTTTCTCTCTTTGTTTGATTTTGACTTGTATTTCATTAGTCAGGGCCGGTCCTGAGGTATATGATGCCCTAGGCGAAATGATCGGAAAATGCCCCTACTAAAAAAAAACACTATATATCTTGTATAATTCATACGTTAAGGCAAGAGTTAATTTCAAATTTCGTCTATGTGGTTTACACTTATTCACACATTTCATCCCTTTTACAAACTAAGTAGAACTGAAGTCTTTATGATTCACAAGGCTTTCATCTTTCGTCATTTTGACAGAAAAAGTACAATAACCGCACCTCAGTCTTTATGATTCACAAGTCTTTCATCTTTCGTCATTTTGACAGAAAATGTACAATAACCGCGCCTCAAAAGGACGCATGATTTATTAACCATATAAACAGTCGTAGAAAAAACGAAATATCCGATTGTGTGCGATCATAAAAACAAAATGTAAAATTGACTCATAAAACAATAATACGTTTATGCACAACATATTTGTCAACTCGTGAATATGAACAATATTTCAAACCGACCTTCTCATTAGTTCAACCAAAAACGATTTAAAAAAAAAACAGATTATGTTTTTTATGTTCCATCTAAATCTTAAAAAAACACTCTAAACAAAATTTTATCATGTCAGATTAGAAGTTTGAAACAAAAAGAATCTTATAAATTTTTTTATAACAAACATCTCAAATAAAAAAAACCAAGTAAAAATCTTTAATAAGTTAAAAAAAAAGTAAAAAAAATCTTTAATACGTAGTACTCCAAACCAAAAAAAGAAATGGTTGAGAAATGTTTTTATTAAGTGTCACGTGACAATTTGAGGATGTAAAAGGTTTCTCTCTCCACATTTCAACAAATCAAATTTGCCATCACTTTATCTTCCCCATTTAACCATGCATGTACCATCTCGCCGGAAAAAAACTTAATATATAAACTTAACACCGGAAATTTGATGCCCTTGATTTATTTGATGCCCTGGGCGGTCGCCCAGCTCGCCCAGCCCCAGGGCCGGCCCTGTCATTAGTTAACTTAAACATGTAAAGAGGCATCAAGTGGTCCTAATATTTTATGGGTTTTTTTAACATGTGTCTCGGGTCACATGTTAAGCACACCAAAAAGACGGCGGGACCCATGAAAAATGACGTCCGGACCCACATATTTTATTTGAAAAGTGTATTTTTTGTAGGTCCGGACATCCTTTTTTGTGAGTCCCGCTGTTCTTTTGGTGTGCTTAACATGTGCCCGAGGCACATGTTAGAAAGAACCCATATTTTATATTTGATTAACAAAAAAAATCCTATCTTGGATTAAAGCCATGTTATATTGATTGGCAAAAGTAGAAACATGCATTAATGCGGTTGCTTTCGTGGTGAGTCATGTAAATAAGTGGATATTTCGGTGATTAAAGTTATGGGTATTCCACTTGAGTGACTGTTATTTGGTGTCATTTAACACTTTATATATTTAGATATTCAATGTAAGGATTAAACTATAATTATCCATGTCCTCCACTTCTCGAAAAGAAAAAGCAGATAACCACGAAGACAACTTTGGAGTCCCTTCTCTCAGCGCGAACACTTTTGTGAGGCCCGCGACATGGACAGCTTTTTAAAGAAATAGGCCTTAGGTTTAATCCCGGCTTTTCCTTCGTTCGCAGGAAACAGTCGAACATTGTTTGAGGTTGGTAGTTAAGAAAGGGTCAATGGACAACCATAGATGCACGAGATTGATGTAAGAATAGTAATAAAGGTTTGTAAGTTAAATTCATTGTCAATCAAACCAACTGGGCTAGCTCAGTTGGCCATCAAGGGTAACTTTGGAAAGGTTTTTTTTGGAGAGGTCTCAGGTTCGAGTCTTATCATGGACTTTCAGATGCTCGAAATAAATAGAAGCAGGAATAGGGTTTATCCTCTAAAGAGAAAGGTTCGAGGCTTGCATACTGCCCAATTGGATGTCACTGTTGGCTCGGATCACTAACTACTTACTCGTCGTTCAAAAAAAATTCATTGTTAATCAAATTAATAAAGGTACATATGATACATAAGAAATCCTTGTAAAACTTAATTGACTCTAAGCATGCTATAAGTGACCGTGAGCTAAATTTTGTTAAATTGTCATTTATACTCTTTGGCAGTTTAAGTAGCGAACTAGGAAAAATTCAAGACTAAAGCAAAAAATTAAATATGTTTTAAAAGTAACGCTATTTTGTTGAGGAAAATGTATCCCGGTAAAAGGAGAAAAGTCCTCCAAGTCATAATGCAGCAGCGAACAGTTTGTTTTTTAAGGTTCTGTTTAAGGACTTTTGAAAAATAATTATAATTACTATCTGAAAGAAATGACAAAAGAGAGATTAAGATATTTGATAAGCTTAAGAAGTGTTAATTTGCAAGTGATAATTGGTTAACCCATCCAAATTAGTGTGAGAAAGTGGAGTAAACGAAGATTAATTATTTAATTCGATAAACCCATCAAAATTAGTTTAAGCTGGCCATCAAAATTAAAGCGTAAGGAAGTATATCTATACTTACTATATAAAGCATTTAAGTTGTGGGCTTCACAAAAAATTAAGATAAGGAGCTCCAATCATTGAGTGACATGTGTCACTTCTCTAACTAAAAAATAACAAAAATGGAGGAGCTCTAACGAACTAAAATAAGGAGCTCCAATAATAGGGTGACACATGTCACTTCTTAACTAATTAATCACGTTTATTTTTAAATTTAAATATCTTTTAATTAGTTTAATTTTTTTATGATCTAATTTCACCATGTTTTTTAAAATTTTGTGCTCTTTAATTCAACATCCAATTTGATATATTTTTATGAGTTTTTAGTTTTTACATTTTTAGTAGGTTTATTTTATTTTGATTCAATTTTTTTATAACTTTAACCTTTATTTCAATTAATACAAACTTTATTTATCAAAATCATTTACTTTTGGGAAAGTGTTTGACGAGAAAGAGATTGTGAAGGTCTTTTTATATGCGGGAATAATGATGTCACGGGAAAGATACGGAAAACCCAAACAAACACATACAACTAACACATATACATTTGGAGTGTTGTGAAATAAATTCACTAAGCGGGTAGGAAATTGCGATGAGAGTTGGGTTAGTAATTCATTTACTATATTTATTATATAATTATATTTATCGCCGCCGCTGTGCGCGAGTATCCAACTAGTATTGAAAATAAGTACCGGGCTTAGGGTGGTATTTTAAAATTTCAGGGAACCACATGGATTTATTAAAAACCTGGATTTATCCAAAAATGAATAATATGTTCAAGAATTTTGTGTTTTCTTATTCCTAGTGAAATATTTTATTCGAAAGTTGCTCAATATGGATTAACCATTAAAGTCAAGTTAAACAATAGGTTTGCTAACAATAAGAATAATTAGCACTTAAAACAACATTTAAGATCATTGGAGGACAAAAGACTATTTACATGTCAAGGGATCAATTTCCACCATCCATTTTTATTTGATCTAATGAATGAGATTAATCATAACAATTTAAAAAACACGCTTTCATTCTATTTTTTCAAATATTAATAACTTTCAAACCGTTAATCGTTAAGCGAAAAAATAAATATCATTGCGACAAACATTTAATTATCTTTCTATAGATAGACACTTTGATATACTTTCGACAAAAAAAAATCGTATTTTTCACGTTTTTTTTTTAAGTTTTTTTGTTTTTTTACGTTACTGAAATTTGCATTAAAAAATCATATATGATTAAAAACTAAATTTGAATATCACATGTGATATTAGTGTTATATCATATATGATATTAGTGTTAAATCATATATAATATGTAATATCACATGTGATATTAGTGTAATATCACATGTGATTTAAGTGTAAAATCACATATGATATCCATATCATATCACATATGATATCACATATCATATATTATTTAACACTAATATTACATGTGATATTCAAATTAGTATTTAATCATATATGATTTTTTTTCATGCAAATTTCAAGTAACGTAAAAAAAGATGAAAAAACGTGAAAAAAAACGATTTTTTTTCTTTTTTCGAAATTATATCAAAGTGCCTGTCTATAGAAAGATAATTAAATGTTATTCGCGACGGTGTAAATATTTTCACTTAATGATTAACGGTTTAAGAGATATTTAAATTATAAAAAATAAGTGAAATAATAAAATGCTTTTAATCTCAGTCATTGATTTCTTTTTAGATGGATGGTGGAGATGAGTCCTTTGGTCTGTAAAAAAAGTTTGATATGTAAAATAACTCTCCTCACATTACGTGACATGTTCAAAATGATTAGAAATATATAATTTATAGAATAAACGAGTTTACTAAATTACATTTTTATAAATGAAATGCTTAAATAAAATATATAAAAATAACGTTTTCAGATCTTTTAAATAATAATCATCTAAATTTAAATACTCCCTGCACTAACAATAATAAATTCAATAGAATGAGCAAGTGATAGTGACTTCTCTACCGTCCAAACCAAACCCATACACTGAAAAGTGAAAAGCAAAAAATATGACTTTTGTGTTGGACTAACGTATACAAGTAAACTATGAAAGTCCAACTGATAACTACATGATTGGCCGCTAATTCAATAAACCACTTATCCCATGTTTTGTGGTTGTGTGGTTGTGTCTAGTTATGTGACATAAATTGTTTAAATTCCAAAAATAGACCTTCGAAAGTTCGAATAGGTGATAAAATATGAGTTAACCATAAAAAAATGAAAAATAAAATAAAATAAAAATAAAATAACAAAAAAAAATTTGCTTACTCTTATTTTTATGCTTAGTAAGAGAAAAATCCTCACTATTTATTTATTTTGGTCTAATGATGGGATTAAACCTAAGATTTAATATGCTTAACCTTAATAGCCTTTATTTATTTTTCTTTTTTTTTTTTTTTTCATTTCTCATTTTTCACACACACTTCGTGCGTGTTTTCACCTGCTCTCATTCCTCCTTTCAAAAATTAGTTATTTCCGATCATCATCACCGTTCCGATCACTATCACCATCACCATTCCGATCATCATCTCATCATCATCTCCCGATCATTATCTTCCAATGGAGGTATGATGTTTTATACTTCTTTAACCTCTTATACTTAGCAAACATGAACTATTGTGAGTATTTTATAGTCCATTTTTGAATCTGCTTCTTTTACACTTTTGTTGATCGAAAAGCATCTTATATCTATATTATTACTCTTCGGCTTTCATATAACATCTCTTAAGCTATTGGAATCGGTTGATATTGTTGCGGTTGCTAATGTTGTTGAATCGGTTGATAATTATGTGGATCAAGTTGTTAACATTTCTTCTAATCAAGTTGCACACCAAGTGTTTGATGAAATGTGTTAGTGAAAAATATATTTGATAATCTTGTATATCATATGTGTAGTATCACAAGTGATATCTGAAGTTGATGATATTATAATTTTTTTGTTTTATGTGCTTCTCAAGATACAACCATTGGAGTAGAAGCTCTCATGTATTGGCCAATGTTTATAATGGTGGACATGGAAGTTTGAATTATGGAGATAAATTAGCTAACCGGAGTTCAGGGTGTTCAGCTCCTGTCTAGCATGAAATTGGAGATGAAGTCGGTAATGTTTTTCTTATGAAACTTAGTGCTTGTTAAGATAGGTTCTATTAATGTCTGCGGTGTATGAATGTTTTAACTTTGTCGAGATCAAAATAAATATGTATTCTGAGTTGCGTGGTAAAGCTCGTGATCATGCACGTTTATGCAATTTATACTTATTAACATTGGACTAAATTTTTCTCTCAAATTGATGCTGCAAAACCTGTTGGAAACGTTTTTGAACCATTCAAGGCCCCTTTCACCCTATTGGGCAAGGTAAAACAATTTATGATATCTTTAGTGCCTAGTAAAATGCTTCTGGTTGTTATGCCTGTGGAGGTTGTTGCCTAGGTGTAATCTACCTTTACATCTTCGGTCTCATCTTGAATGGAAACATGATTGTTCTAGTATGCACATATATTTGTGAGTTTAGTTCCCAAAAGGATATTTAGCGTACAGTTGGCTAAGATTTTAATACTCTTGTCGTAATGTGGCAGTTATTACACAATGGTTGACATCAGTCTTGGTTTTTGAAGGCTGAAATTGAGAGGGAACCAGGAGGGTATAAAATAGTTATAAATAAACAAAATGCTTGCTTTGAACTGTATTTTTGTAGCATCACTTGTGATATTTGTAATTTCACTTGTAAATTTTTTATTTTTTTTTTCTTTTTTGATGTTTATAGGTTAAACTTTATTATATGGCATGTATAGTATCACTTCTGATATTTCATTGTTATTGTTTTACAATCATAGTTGAAACTTTTTTTTTAAGTTGTGATGATACCCTATTTACTGTGTGTTTACCTTTGTTTACAGCTTCTAATAGTGTGAAAACACCTAAGTCGTGTAATTATCATGAGTTTATTGACACTCATGGGGATAAGTTTTTTGGGTTCCTAAGTTTCTGCTAGTGCGTTACTAGTATTCTCTAGGCATTTCCCCAGGGGTGGTAACCCCTGGAGACGGTACGCTCGGAGACGGTGATCCCGGAGGCGGCTCTGTTTATACAACTAAACCATAAAAACGTTTATTATATTTTACAATCTTATAATGTTTTATCGATAACAAACGTAAAATCATTTTAACGAAATAAATAAAATACGTAAAAGCTTTGAGCCAATAGTTTACTAACACACTTTTACTAAACATATAAAATCATCAAAACATAATTAGTTAAATAAGTTATATAATACCAAAACCATTTTTATAAAATATATACAAAGTAATTTTGTTTACTTATATTTTATAAAAATGTATATGTACTTAATATAACTTGTAATGGTTAATGATGGGTAAAAACCAAAGTCCATAACCCATACTCATGGAGCATGATCCATAACCCATGACCCATTGCATGACATCATGCATGAAGTCATGTTGGATATTATCATATTATCCATGATCCATGACCTAAAGTCCATGACCTATGACCCAAGATCCATGACCCATTGACTAGGTACAATGTATCTTGTTGGGTATCCATAATCCAAAGTCCATGACCCATGGTCCATAACTCATAACCCATAACCCGGTTTGCAACCCAAAATCCGGACTAGTCTAACCTAGCAGCCGGATCCCTTAGTTTGCACTGGCCGGATCCCTTGGGTAAGGGATCTGCCAGAATCGTACGAACTGTAGGCAGTTTTGCCTATAAATAGTGAGAATTTTCTCTCTTGCTTACCAACCCTTTTAGACATATCTTCTCTCTATGTTCTAACCTCTCTAACCTCAAATCTAAAGGATCATTCTATGTAGTTTTCTCTTTGTGTGATTCTCAAAGTTCCTCTTAAAGGCGAGATCACAACCTCTTGAAGACGTGCAAGCTCAAGATCATGAGTTGCTAAGCTTCGTCATCATCAAGACCACTGAAGTGCATCTTGTTGATTATTCTTCTCTCCCTTCATTAGTGCCGAAGGTGTACATTCGATATGGGGCATCGATGTATATTGTGTAGCTTGGGTTAAAGGAATATCCTTTAAAGTGTTATAAAAAGGAGTTTATCTCCTTTGGGTTGTAGTGTTGGGTAGTAGTTCCTCCTTTTTAATGGAACTCGGTATCTAGCCTTGTACCGGATAAAGTGTAGGCGACGTTGTGATAGGTTTGGTTCTACCTCGTGGAAGAACTCGGTGTCTAGCCTTGTACCGGATAAAGTGTAGGAGAAGTTATAAAGGCTTCTCCGCCACATTAAGGAGCTTGTGTTGTGTAGTGCTTAGAAACTCTCGAGTTGGGTACTCGAAGAGTGGAGTAGGGCAAGGAAGGTGTCCTTGTAGCCGAACCAGTATAAATACTTGTGTTGTGGTTTTGTATTCCATTACTCTTTATCTCTTTGCATTAGTTATGTATATGTCCATTTATCAATATCCAACACACGATCTAAATTGATTGACATAAGTCGATCTAAATACTTTAAAACAAAGTTTTAATCGGCAAAACTATTCAACCCCCCCCCCCTCCCTTATAGTTTTCCACAGGCTCCGTTGAAGGTGGATCTGCTGAGTCAAAGTCTGATTTTACCTTCTTTTTTTCTTTTTCTTTTTTAATTTCTTTTGTTTGATGTATCACTTGTGATTCATAGCTTTTCAATATATAAAATAAAATAAAATAAAATAACCCTAATGCTCAATAGTTTGGAATAAAATGTTATATTAATACTTTTTCATACAAATGATCATACAAGTCATTTAGTCATTCCCAAAAGTAGTACAAACTCCGGCACCATGCAATGTGGCTTGGGACATAATAGAGCGCACTCTTCTTAGGTAATCTCAAACTCACATTGCATTTTTAAACTAAGCATCATAAGGAAATTACTATGTGTTTGCAAACATGAAATTAAACATAAATAATTGGCACCTTTCAAAAAAAACATAAATAATTGGCTATTGCTTCCTCATTCGCCTGCTCCTTTTCCATTCATCTTTGTTTCATCTATCATTCTCTTTATCCAATCATTTGTTTTTCGTAGCAATCTTGTTTGCATAATCAGACATCATCTTCTTCTTTTTTGTTTACTTGATGTAGAATTATCTTTGCTGCAATTCTTCGTAAAGTTTCATATGGATCATCATGTACAACCCACAATCTATTTTTTCATCTTTTGTCTTCCATTTCTTTTTTAAGACTGTTGGATTTATACTGTCTCTCATGATTTATCCTGATTTTGGATGTTCATATATCATCAGGTGCCTCGCAAGCACGTCCCTCTGTAAAAATTAATCGGCCACGATTATTAGAGACCAATATATACTCATTTATCACTTGTAATATTATATTGCACTTAAAAAATATGCAACATGTTGTTCAACTTATGGAGGAACCTGTGATATCACAGGCGTGTCGACTTCTATTTGTTGAATTAGTGGTGGTGATGGAAGAACATGTGATATCACACGTGATGTCACATGTGATATCACGACAAATATATTAACAATAAACAATCATTTGTACTTTTATATTACAAGTGATATACTAGTGTCCACATTCAAACTTTAGTCTCTTATAAGTCATTTCTACTTTTATATCACAGGTGATATACTAGTGTCCACATTCAAAAATTAGTCTCTCATATTAAAACAGTCATTTCTACTTTTATATTCAAAATTTTAGTCTCTCATGTTACAACAATCATTTCTACTTTTATATCACAGGTGATATACTAGTGTCCACATTCTACTTTTATATCATAGGTGATATATTAGTGTCATAGGTGATATATTAGTGTCCACATTCAAAATTTTAGTCTCTAATGTTAAAACAGTCATTTCTACAATATCTCTTGTGTGTTTTGTTAAATCTAAACCCTAATCTCTCATATTATCACATCATTCATCACTGTATCACAAAAATCCCTCAATAAACAAATAAATCTTCGTAAGTATATTCAAAAACTCAAATAAAATTCATAAATAAGTACAAAATCAGTAAAAACACATAAATCTTCATAAATGGCAATAATATTCATAAATAAGCACAAAATAACAACTATATATCATTCCGAGACTCATTAGGTTCATTTTTAACCTTTTTTTTTCTCGATCTACTTATGCACTCGTCAATTGTTTCATTTTATCTTTTTTAGTTGATTTTAACGGTTGATTTTAATGTTTTGTGGCGGTTTTTGATCTTTGTTAGAGAGAGAAAGTGAGTTTGTTGTGTGTATATGTGTGTGTGTGGAGAAGGGGGGGGGGGGGGGGGGGGTTGGGGTGTTAGAAAGAGAGTGATTTTGTGATAGAGTAGTAAAATTTGATCGAGGTGGGTAAGGGTAGTTGTTTCAAAAATTTACACAAATGGTCTCTCCGTATTTTTTATTTATAAATTTTGTCTTTTTATCCAATGACGAAGATCTGTTTTTTGGTATGTATGAGTTTTTGAGTTTTTGAAATAACTCGACTCTAGTAAAAAGGTAGACGAGATGAGTAAAAGATGTGAAAAAATTTAGTTAGAAAAATAAAGGAATACTCGTATGAGTCAAAGACCTTCATATTATAGTTTAAGATACAATCATGACATTACGAATCCATAATGATATCTCATTCCACCTGCATCGTGTTTAATTGGAAGAAATTCTGTTTTATTAATGGTTAACTGCCCCCATCTAATATTCCTTTTTAAAATAATTTTCTTTTGACACAAAAAATAAAACAGAATTTCCAAAATGATAAGCATGATGTCTTCATCCAAAACCTATAATTTCTCTTTATAAAATTAAATCATGTGGTCGAATTTGCTTTCTACCTAACAACTATTGACCATAAGACAAATCTTTTAATTGATTTGCAAATAGACTCTAATTTAAAGTGTACGAATCAATTTGAAATGTGTGCAAATTAACTCCTTTTAAAAAATTTGTAAAAGTAATAAATTGAATATATATTTTTTCAAACAATTTAAAATATTATAAATTCATAAAGGACAAAAAATTGTTGGTAGGCAATCCTAACCAGCAAACTGGAAAAAATGTAATAGTTGATGATGTAATTATGAGTTGAGGATTATGTAAGCACAAATGAGACATTTATACCCCACTTATGAAGTAATTCTACCAGAAAAGAAATACAAGTCACACCTTTTTTACCAACAAAAAGTGTCACTTATATACATACACACATTCAGATTTGGTTCCTGCATTAAGGAAAAAATAAAAAAGAATCTATGCATGTTTTGTATCCTTATAAATGTTGATTAACATAAATACATAGAATTCAAAAGCATACGATGGAGGGTGGTGAGGTCTTTAGAGTTAGCAGTGCGCGAATAAGCACTTCTAATATATGGAGGAATAGTGGTAGAGATTTCTTTTCCAGGTCTTCCCATGAAGAGGACGACGAAGAAGCGTTAAAATGGGCTGCTATCGAAAAACTTCCAACGTATCTAAGATTAGAGAGAGGCATACTAACAGAAGAAAAAGGTTTCTCTAAAGAGATTGATATCAAGAATCTTGGATTGGTTGAGACGAGGAATTTGCTAGATAGGCTTGTTAGAATAGCTGAACAAGACAATGATAAGTTCTTGCTAAAGCTCAAGGAACGAATTGATAGGTGGTTAAGTTCAACTAGTTGATAACGTGACCGTTGGTCTTGAATTCTTGTTTTTTTTTGTTTTTATACTTACTTGAGGTTTAAATGAATACAGAGTTGGACTAAAGCTTCCCACTATCGAGGTTCGTTTTGAGCATTTGAATGTTGATGCAGAAGCTTATGTTGGAGGGAGAGCGTTGCCTACTATTATTAATTTTGTGGTTAACATCCTAGAGGTTGTTCTTCTTTCATCTCTATGATTCCGTAACTTGGCAATTTCTGACCCATTTACTTATAATTGGAGATACTTGCATCGTATTTATTTCCCAGACGGGTCAAATAGAAAATGTTACCTGAATAGGCCCGACGGCACCCACAGTCTATTTTTATGCTTACAACATTCTAAATATCTTTTATCCTAAGATATAGTAGATTGTTAGCATTGCATGAATATTGTTTTACAATTGCAACTAACTAAAACTTATAATGGGTTATGGACGTAAAAGTGTTTGCACCCCGGTTTCAACAAAAAAATGTGTTTGCGCTCAACCCAAGCCAGTGAGTTAGGTACTAAATTGACCCACTTCAGTATGACCCATTTCTCAACTCATCCAGCTTCCCGCCTTTAGTTGAACTTCTTTCAAATAATCTCTCTTTTTTCTCCTACAATACAGGGGTCCTTAAATTATTTGCATCTCCTTCCAAGCAGAAAGAAATCATTACCGATCCTTCATGATGTTAGTGGTATTGTCAAACCTGGCAGGTAAGTTAGCTCATTAATAGTTGTATTGTATGCAATGCCATATCACATTGAGCGGAAAAGATTCTAAACTTATCCACAAATGGAACGAATCAGAATGTCACCCAGAAATGTATTACAGTCTCCGAAATTGCTTTATATAAAAAACACAATATCTTCTTATATAAAATGCAATTTTGGTAATCGTAAATAGTACATTACATATTTATATGTAGAAGTTCGTTAAGAAAAAGTGCTGGTACGTTAACCCAAAATGACCCAACCCGTTTTGGCCAGCCTAAAATTTAAGTCGTTTGACCACAAACTTCTTTTCTCTGATTGCTGAAACCGCCCGACCTGCCCATTTTGACACCTATACTTCAAATATATGCCACAACACTTGTCATGATTAGTAAAAGAGACACATATGGTTGATTCCACAGAATGACATTGCTGTTAGGCCCTCCAAGCTCAGGGAAAACAACGCTGCTTTTGGCTTTGGCAGGAAAACTTGGGTCCGATTTACATGTAAGAAAACAGAACCTAAATCAAGTTGTGATTCATCTGAATTAAAAATCTTAGAAAATGACTCCAGGTATCCGGAAAAGTGACTTACAATGGGCATGAAATGAATGAATTTGTTCCACAACGAACGTCTGCCTATATAAGTCAATATGATCTTCATATAGGAGAAATGACAGTCAGAGAAACACTTGCTTTCTCTGCCAGATGCCAAGGAGTTGGAGCAAATTATGGTTGGTAAATTGATTGCAAATTTTAAAAAACCTATCTCTGTATGCAAAATACAGAATCTAAAAAGTTGGACATGATTATACAACTGTATCCCACTTTAGTTCATAAGATTGTGGAAATTTTCCAGAAATGTTAGCAGAGCTGTCAAGGAGAGAAAAAGAAGCAAATATCAAGCCTGATCCCGTTCTTGACCTCTACATGAAGGTGACATTTAAAACTCAAACAATATTCATGATTATAACGCGGAATAATGGAATAGATATTTATGTCTGGTAAACTGGGGTGTGGTTAAACATTTAAACTAGCAACACTTATTTTGGTCTTTTATTTACAAATTATAAATAATCAGTATTCTAACGTTGATTACATAAACTATCTTACAAATGTAGGAAGTTACAAACATGTGATTGATGTCAATAAACAAAACCGAATTGATTTATTTCACAAAGAGCGGCTGAGATAGGCCGCTAGCAGTAATTTTGCGTAAATTTTTTAGAAGACATTTAACCCATTCCTCTTTTTGCTAAACCTTTTTTTCACCAATTTGAGATAGAATTATGCCAAAATCGTCCCCTTTTTAATTAAAGGGTCAATATTGCCACCTACCCTAATTTTACGTAAATGTGTTGTCCCTCTAGTTATAATTTATAGCTGTGATAGCATCGTATGAACTATGCATTGTTACCTGAATAAATCTTCAATGTTTATCAAATAATTTTCTTAGGCAGCATCAATGGAAGGGCAAGAGGCTAGTGTCGTTACCGAATATGTTATGAAGGTAGTATCTTAATAAGTGTAGTGTTGAATATGAAGTGAGTTTGTGAGAAAAAATACGACTTTCTGGTATTTATGCTCCACATGCAGATTTTAGGTCTTGAAGTCTGCGCAGATATTGTAGTAGGAGACGAAATGTTCAGAGGAATTTCTGGAGGGCAAAAAAAGCGAGTGACAACAGGTGAAATGATGGTTGGACCTTCAAGAGCACTATTTATGGATGAGATATCTACGGGTTTGGACAGTTCAACAACATTCCAAATAGTAAATTCAATTAGGCAATCAATTCACATACTTGAAGGAACTTGTGTGATCTCACTCCTCCAACCTGCACCAGAAACATACAACTTATTTGATGATGTTATACTTCTTTCGGATGGACAAGTTGTGTATCAAGGTCCCCTCGAAAATGTGTTAGAGTTCTTTGACTACATGGGTTTCAAATGTCCTGAGAGAAAAGCAGTTGCTGACTTCTTACAAGAAGTAATATTAATTCTCAAGTTCCTGTTCCCTATATTAGAGGTGGAAAAACAGGCGGGTTGGGTCACTGGTCAAAACGAATAACTTTCAATATGGGTCGGATTCCTGGAAAACATGTTTTGCTTATGTATCATGACCATTTCAATATGATAGAGAAACTATACAATCAAAATACTAATCTAAATTTTTTTATCAGATAAAATATTTTAAGAAGATGAGCATTTTCTGGATTACAGGTCTCATAGGACCATTTTCAATTTAATCAAGTTTTCAAAAGGTACCCATTTGACTCATTAACTATAAAAAGATAACCTGAATCTACCCATACGTAAGTACTGTAAATGGGTAGAAATTTCCACCTACACTTTTACTAATACATTTTGGTTTGGAACTTATCATACATTCAACTCATGCTCTTAATTTGTGAAATAATAGGTGACGTCAAAGAAAGATCAAGAACAATACTGGGTAAGAACGAATGAACCTTACAGTTTTGTTACGGTACAAGAATTTGCAGAAGCATTTCAACTGTTCCATGTGGGAAGAAAGCTTGGCGATGAACTTGCTGCTCCATTTGACAGAACCAAGAGCCACCATGCAGCCTTAACTACAAAGAAATATGGCGTTAGCAGAAAGGAATTGTTGAAAGCTTGCGTATCTAGAGAATACTTGCTTATGAAGAGGAACTCTTTTGTCTATATTTTCAAGATGACACAGGTACGTAACTAAATTGTACAGTGTAGATTGCTTAGGGACTGTTTGATTGTGTGTTTAAACTGACTATTACAGCCTGAAAATCACAGTAATAGTTTAGTAGGCTTGGCCAAGAATAATTAAATATATTATTATGATTTCCAGGTTATTTAGGGACAAAATTTACTACTAAGCAATTATTTCTAGCTTTAAGCACTGATTATGTAATTGTATTTCTTCAAGTTGCAATAATTTAAAAAACCACAATCATTTCCATTTACACTAAACTACTAACTAGTTTTTACGGGTTACTCTTTCAGCTTATATTTTTGGCAACTACAACAATGACAGTATTTCTACGAACCGAGATGCCAAGAAAAACAATAATGGATGGAACTATTTACATGGGTGCTCTCTTTTTCACATTACTAACGATTACATTCAATGGATTCTCGGAGCTAGGGTTAAGCATTATAAAACTTCCTGTGTTCTACAAGCAGAGAGACCTTCTCTTCTTTCCTGCTTGGATATACTCGCTACCCACATGGATCCTCAAGATCCCAGTCACATTTGTTGAAGTTGCCACTTGGGTCATCATGACCTATTATGTTGTAGGCTATGATCCAGATGTCGGAAGGTAATAATTTTTAACTCATTTTAAAATATAATGAAATTACGAGCAATTTAATAATAAATCCGATCAAATGAGTCAGAAACATGGCTTATAGGGTCTGATCAAATGCGGGAACAAGTCAAACAGGTTAAAGGTCACGTGAAGCATATTTTTATTGCATACAGTATCCAAAATTTACATAAAAGTCTATTAATTTTGTAATCATATCTTACCCAAAATTTTGTAATCATATGTAAGCCCGTAACTATTTATTAAAAACTTTTTAAGTTGACAAATAAGTGTATTGGGGACAACTCGCTAACCTGAACCGTTTTGAGCCAAATTGACACCACTATTAAATTGTTGTGTTTACTACTCTACTCTGCTAGAGCAGATGTTGCCTGCTTAAATCTGACAAAGTTACGACCTTCCAGGTTTTTCAGACAATTGCTATTGTTCATATGCATTCACCAGATGGCTTCTGCATTATTTCGTTTCATGGCTGCATTAGGACGGAATATCATTGTAGCCAACACATTTGCCTCACTCGCACTTCTCGCCATTATGGTGCTTGGTGGATTTGTCTTATCCCGAGGTAAAGCATATGACTTGATATCTTAATAACCACCGTATATTTGTTAGTTAGCTCAAGATGATTCTTTTTCTCATCTTTACAAAATACTAGGATACTTCTTTTTTTTCAAAACCCAAGCTTTTCACCGAACCGATCACGATACCACATCTGGTTAAAAGACTGTGTTTTTTGAGTTTATATCAGAAAACTAGCATGTAACTATTTGTAATTTAAAACATAGCACCATCCTTTGTGAATAGTTCATGTTATTCCTAGAATCTTCAGTTTAAAATATTTTTTCATAATAAGTATCTCCAAGGTATAATAAAGGAAATATATATATAATATAGACATATCCACTGCAGTTATACTTAATTACTTGCGATGCAGTTATACTGTCAGAATACTTTTCAATATATGATTTATATAACTTGACATACTCCCTTTATTCACGTCAGATGATATAAAGAAGTGGTGGGCATGGGGTTACTGGGTTTCACCTTTGATGTATGGCCAGAATGGTATGGCTGTCAATGAATTTCTTGGAAAGAGCTGGAGTCAGGTAATCTGATATTCAAACTTACACAAAGCCTTTCTATCACTTAAATCTAGTTTATAGAAACATGAACCATTCAAAGCTTATGGAGTAGTTTTGTCTTGCAGGTTTTACCAAACTCCACAGAAACATTAGGTGTTGCTGTTCTAAAGTCTCGTGGACTTTTCACAGAAGCAAAATGGTATTGGATCTGTGTAGGTGCTTTAGTTGGCTACATTTTCCTCTTCAATATCTTCAACGTCTTGGCTCTCACATACCTCAACCGTAAGGAATCAATATATAACTTATATATGTTATAATGTTGTCATTATGATCTCCAACAAAACAATACAAAATTTGTTATAATGAAATGGGTCATCTGATGCAGCCTTCGGGAAGCCACAGGCAGTTCTATCCGAAGAAACATTGGCTGCAAGAAATGCTATAAAAATAAAAGAAAATGTTTACGGAGACACAAAAAATGAAGTTCAAACAAGTGTATCATCAAGATCAATGTCATCAAGAGTAGCCACTACAACTGAAGCTGATAAGAAAACGAAGCGTGGGATGGTGTTACCCTTTGTTCCCCTTTCCCTCACCTTTGATGAAATCAGATATGCGGTGGATATGCCTCAGGTAACTTGATGAGACAAAAAAATGATTGTATATTTAAGAATCAAAGATTTTCAAAAGTATATAACTCTAAATTCATTGTTGAGTTACAGAAAAAAACATCAAATTCTCATAAAGGTAAGCAATTTTATAAAAGTACTAATTTTAGGTCAACGGCAGATACCTAGTCAAAATGATGACGTGACAGCTGATGTGCCAGTAGCTTTAACCAGGTTGACTTTTTCTGATGCAGTGCTTGAGACAAACCAACTTAAAATATTTACTGAAACTGACTTTCTTGACATTTCAATGGTTTTTTCTAAGTTTAGATGCAAATTTACCTACTCTAGAACCGAAAATTTCATTTTGATACTAAAGTAACATGTGGCTATGCAGGAAATGAAAGCTAAAGGTGTAACACAAGACAAGCTAGAACTATTAAAGGATGTTAGTGGTTGTTTTAGGCCAGGAGTTTTGACAGCTTTGATGGGGATCAGCGGGGCAGGAAAGACTACTTTAATGGATGTCTTAGCAGGACGAAAAACAGGTGGGTACACTGAGGGAAGGATCAGCATCTCTGGGTACCCAAAGAAGCAAGAAACATATGCTCGCATAGCAGGATATTGTGAGCAAACTGACATTCACTCCCCGCATGTCACAGTCTCAGAGTCCTTGCAATATTCTGCATGGCTGCGGTTACCTCCTGAAGTTGATTCAGCAACCAGAAAGGTTAAAATTTTCCGTCCTAGCATTATTAAGCCAATTAGTAGCATAGAGACAGTGGTGTTTCCAAAATAAATGTAGGCATTGATAGTTTTTTCCAAGATTATTATTTCGATAACTACGTAACTTAAAAAATAGGGATTATGACATATGGTTTAGTTAAGCATTATTGGAGAGAACCTACATCCCAAAAGTAGCTCATTTTCTGTTGTGTTCGTATGGCTATTCTCAATCTGAATTCAGTCAGGGCAACTGTAACCCAATCCAACTGCAATATTTGGTTTACATCTTATGATGTGCAGATGTTTATTAAGGAGGTGATGGAGCTTGTGGAGCTAACTCAACTGAGTGAAGCACTTGTGGGATTGCCTGGTGTGAATGGGCTTTCAACTGAACAGCGCAAGAGGCTGACAATAGCAGTTGAGCTAGTGGCTAATCCATCTATCATTTTTATGGATGAACCCACATCAGGTTTGGATGCAAGGGCAGCAGCAATAGTCATGAGAACAGTCAGAAACACAGTTGACACGGGTAGAACAGTGGTGTGCACGATACATCAGCCAAGTATCGACATCTTTGATGCTTTTGATGAGGTAAGCTTTCGTTACAGGAGTAAATTTCATTGGTTTCACTTATAAATAGGTCGCTTTAAGTTGTTGTTACTCCAAACGGGTGAATTAAGATAAATTTGCTAAAAGAGAGCCTGTTAGACGGGTTGAAAAGTCACCAAAGTCTTTTCAGTGCATTCAATCTCCAAAACCATCCATTAGTCTATTGTTTTGGAATCATAATCAGTCAATGAATAATAATAAAAAGCTTCGGAAAGTTTTTGTGGGTCTACCTATCTCGTTTTGGCATGTTGTACTACAAACTGTCCATTCCAAGCAAAACATATCTTGACGTGCTTATCTTGTCACCTCTAGTTTTGGTCATAATAAATGTTTATGTAGCTATTCAAAGTCTAAACATAAAGTAATTACTGAATTTCCCACTTTCAGTTGCTTCTTCTTAAACGAGGAGGTGAAGAAATATACTTTGGTCCATTAGGCCGTCATTGTGCTCATTTGATCAAGTACTTTGAGGTGAGTATATCAATATGTGATCCTTATATATCTCACTTCAAATATCAACATCAATTGATCATCTTGAATTGATTTCAGGACATTAATGGAGTGAATAAAATCAAAGATGGATACAATCCAGCAACTTGGATGTTGGAAGTGACCTCGGGAGCACAGGAATCAGCTTTAGGTGTTAACTTTGCTGAAATATACAAAAACTCAGAACTATACAAGTATGCTGATCACAACACTCGATATTATCCATACTTGAAGTGCTTATTGTATATACTAATTCCTTTTGGTGACACGTCAGGAGAAATAAGGAGTTGATAAGCGAACATAGCCAACCTGTACCTGGTTCCTGTGATATACATTTCCGTACTCAGTATTCACAATCTTTTTGGACACAATGTATGGCATGTCTTTGGAAACAGTATTGGTCTTATTGGCGAAACCCGCAATACACTGCCGTGAGATTCCTATTCACTACATTTATCGCTGTCATGTTTGGCACAATCTTCTGGGATATGGGCTCCAAAAGGTAAGCCAGCAAGTGATAGACTCATTCAAAAATTAGGGGCGGCAATTTCGATACATTTACTGATGAACGTGTCGATTTAGGTTGTAGCTAATATCCAATGGGTCACATAGGTTGACTGAGTTTATTTTGCTGAAATTCTACTCTTAATGCAAACAACCTCGTAAATCGTTTTGCTCAAGGTCTCAAGGATTTAGATTAGTATAGTAGCAATATTTCTTTTGTGATCATAACTAATACATTAGTTATTTAAAGATGATTTTGTATTGTTATTCCAAAATCGGACATAGAAGTGTTTCCGGGGTCAACCCACTATGATCCATTTCGACATAGTGCCCACCTCTAACAAAACTATCTTTCAGTTTTCTTAATGCTAACATACAAAAACTATTGGAACCTTAGGGAAAAGACACAAGATCTTTTTAATGCAATGGGTTCTATGTACGCTGCTGTAACATTTATTGGAGTACAAAATGCTGTGACGGTACAGCCTGTTGTTTCAATAGAGAGAACGGTATTTTATAGGGAAAGAGCTGCTGGAATGTACTCGGCTTTTCCATACGCCTTTGGACAGGTATATAACTGGTTCTTTTAGAAGGGGTTATATACATATATAAATATATATTCTAGGAGCACAATTAGAAATGAAATAGACACTCATAACTGACTCCTGTGCAGGTTATGATTGAGATACCATACATTTTTTTTCAAACGATTGTCTATGGCATTATCGTATACGCAATGATTGGATACGAGTGGATAGTAGTGAAGTTCTTTTGGCATCTCTTCTTCATCTACTTCTCATTACTGTATTTCACATTTTATGGGATGATGACAGTAGCGGTTACCCCTAACCACAACATAGCTGCTATTATCTCATCTGCTTTTTTCGCAATATGGAACCTATTCTCGGGATTCATTGTTCCACGAACAGTAAGTGGACAGCATCATGTTTATATCTTCTTATAGATAGATTGATTACAAGTAAAAAATGGGACGGGTATGGGACTTGGGTAATAGATCTAAACAGCTGCAGTTTTTTTTTGCTAACTTCTTTAACAAGTTAGAAATAAAATTTCACACAAATCAACTGCTTCATAATAATTGTATCAAACCTCTGCCTTTAAGATATACTATCATCTATAAAAACTAACTCCAATTCTCACTTTTCACAGAGGATACCCATATGGTGGAGATGGTACTACTATATATGCCCGGTTGCTTGGACATTATATGGATTGGTTGTTTCACAATTTGGGGATATAAATGACAAGCTAGAATCGGGCGAAACAGTTTCAGAGTTTGTCAATGAATATTTTGGGTTTAAACATGATTTTCTTGGTTATGTTGCATCAGTCAACGTCGGGTTTGCTGTACTCTTTGGATTCATTTTTGCCTACTCCATCAAGGCATTTAACTTCCAAACACGGTAAAGAAAGATTGTCATAGCAAATAATGCGCAAACACAGCAACTCATAGCTCTGCTTATCCCCAGAAGAAGGTCCTAGAGAAAACCGGCAAATAGGCAATGTGTAAATTTCTCTAGAAACTCATAACTCATAGCTCAGCGTACAAGAGACAACAGGCAATGTGTAAATTATTCTTTTACATTCCTATCTGGTAGACAAATTTGGTGATTCACTAAGTATTGAATTGTATGTATATCAAGGGAAGGACAAATTTTTGTTCACAATGAAAAATAAGATTACTACTCATAACCGACTCCTATGCAGGTTATGATTGAGATACCATACATTTTTGTTCAAACAATTGTCTACGGCATTATTCTATGTGCGATGATTGTATATGAGTGGAGAGTAGTGAATTTTTTTTGGCATTTTTCTTCATCTACTTCTCATTACTGTATTTCAAATTTGTGGGATGATGATGGTGGCGGTTACCCTTAACTACAACATAGCTGCTATTATTTCGTCTGCTTTTGCTGCTTTATGGAACCTATTCTCCAGATTCACAGTTTCACGAAAAGTAAGTGACCAGCAGTTTATGCCTTCCTTATATAGATAGATACGGAGTATATTACAACTTTACAAGTGGCAAATATTGGCGGGGTCAGGGACTTGGGTAACAGGTCTAAACAACTGCATTGGGTAGTGGTTGAAGCATGCTGGGTCGCCCAAAAAACTATGTTGTCCAAGCATTCATTGAGAAAATTTTGATAATAAATGTTATTTCAGTAATAATCTAAAGGTTGGAATAAAAGGACTTTTTTTTTTTTTTTTTTTTTTTTGGTGACCATGATTTTCTGAAATTTTTGGCTGACTAATCCACGGGGTTTGAATCCACCGCCACACAGACTAAAACTAGGTAAAGCCCTCCCTTTTCAGGAGGTTGGCGTGGCCACTTAAGGTTGTTTGCACCTAGCAGGAATTGAACTTGAGACCTCACACATTTTAGAATGATAATCACGCCTCTTTTGCCATGCATTCAATTTACAAATGTGTGACCAGTTTTTTTTTTTTTTTTTTTTTTTTTTCAATCTTATTTTAACACATTAGAAATAAAACTTCAGTCAAATCAACTCCTTCATACGTAAATGTGTCAAATTTGCCACCTTTCAGATATACTATCATCTCTAAACACTAAAACCATTTGGCTTTTTGCCTTTTTGCCACAGAGGATACTCATATGTCGGAGATTGTTGTAATATGTAATCTAGTTATCATATAAAACACATACAATTAATCACAAAGTATGCAGCGGAATAAAAAGATCATATAGTGCATAATTAATTAACTTAAAATAAACGTAACTTGTTAGCTTCCACGCGTATCAAGTAACCAAGAAAACTACAAACCCTAAACTTAGGGTTTATGTAAATCGACTTATATAAAAGTTGATTAGGTTTGAGCACCAAAAATCTAATTAGGATTTCTCTATGATCTTACACACACGTATTATAGTGATTCAATTAGAATGCTAGTTCAAGGATCACAATAACTAGCCAAAACACTTTGTTTTTGTTCAACAAAAATCGCAAACCCTTGGGGGTTTGTAATTCGATCAATTGAGACAAAAGAGGGCAAGAGAAGAGAAGAAAAGGCTAGTTAGGGTTAACCAAGATTCCCACACAATGAATACAAGGATTTGTATTTATAGTGTGTTAACTTAAAGTCCAAGTTTGATTTATATTCCCCTTGGTGAAGCCCTATACGACCGGTCATAGCACAAGGAGGGGGTTTCTAGAACCTTCTCCTTGTCTAGTTCCATTCTAGTCCCTTTACTTCACATTTAACGACCATTAACCAACTTTCGTTAAGTTATAACGACCGTTAACTATTTATTGTGATTTATTAATTAATATATGTAACTATTATATATAATTGAATCTTATACGCAACGCGTGCAATCCCATAGGCTCGAGTGCAAAACCGAGCATACGTTTATAAATTATGTCCACAAACTAACAACACGCCAATGCCCCCATAACAACTAGAGTGTGGTTTCATGAAGCACAATTTAATAATTCATCATTATACTATCTTTTGTTTCAAATACCCTGTTAAATATGGATATGGATCTTAGTCATTCCATAATTTAACTATTCTGTTTCTCGTTATATTCTGATTGATCAAGATTAACAAATCATCGGGACGTAATCCAGATCAATATTGGGTATGGTCATATAAACATCTTGTCAACCCTATGTGGGACCCGATAGTATTATACTTCAAAACAAGATCGAATGAATAAATTCTATCTCGACTACAAGTGTAATCCGTGAATTTCACAACACTTCTGAAAATAGCCCTTATAACCACCAGTTACGGATAGCGGTAGACTATTTCACAAAAATGGGCTCCACCCACACCATTCTGGCTTGTGTCTCAAGTCTAGGGATAAATAAAGTTTATCATATACATGATTTACTTGATGACAAAGATCAATAGAGTACAATCATGTCAATTGGGATAAGTCCGGTATGCAATCTTTTGAATACCATGTGAGTATCGTATGACCTTCCTTCAATATATAAAGTATATTTTAACCAATCCCTTGGATTTGTCTTAATTCAATCATATTCCCATATGATTGATTAACAATGGATATTTGAGAATAAAGTTATTCATGGAGTTAAACATGCAAATATATGATACAACTTATTATAAATGAAAATAAACATACCAAGTACTTTAATTCATTAAAAATAATAATTGTTTAATACATCCTTTATCCAAATACTAATCATAGACTTACATGAGACTATCAGCTAAACGAAGTCCTATGCTCTCAGCATGTTGAGTAAGCTTTGCTTTAGGTAAAGCCTTCGTAAAGGGATCAGTTAGATTGTCATCTGTGTGAACTTTGAGTATCCTATAAACTATACTCCTCGACTTCTACATTTAGACATAATCGCTCAGAGCACATATCATCCTTTCAGACCTACGAATGGGAGTTACTTCAGGTGGATGTGCAAGACTTTCTGGCTCCTCTTAAAGTTGGCTATTGTTTTCAAAAGGTGATGTATCTTCTTGATCATCTTTAAGATCAATTACCCTCCCACTGGATTCTTGATATATGAGATTCTTTTCACGTAACTCAGCATACCTTGCAACAAAAAAATTGTTTTCAGGTGGATAATAAAAATAGTAACCCATTGTTTCCTTTGGGTATCCTATAAAGATACACTTAACAAATCTCTGTTCGAGTTTATCAGGTGAGTCTCTTTTCACAAAAGCCTCACAACCCCAGACCTTTAAGTAACACATGTTGGGAGCTTTTCCATACCATACTTCATATGGAGTCTTATCAACCTTCTTGGTTGGAACCATATTAAGAATGCGAACAATAGTCTCTAAAGCATAATCCCAAAGGATAAGGATAGAGTTGTAAGATTAAACATCGATCGAACCATGTCTAACAAGGTACGATTCCTCCTCTCAGATACACCATTATGTTGTGGTGTATATGGAGGAGTGAGCTGTTGGATAATTCCACACTCCTTAAGGTTATCTTTAAACACTTGGCTTATATATTCACCACCTCTATCGGATCGAAGAGCCTTAATCTTCTTTCCGAGTTATAACTCTACTTCATTCTTAAAAACCTTAAATGTTTCAAAGACTTCATGTTTATGTTTAAGTAAATAAACATAACCATAATGACTGAAATCATCAGTAAAAGTTATAAAGTAGCTAGCACCTTGCTTTAACACATGTCTAAGTGGACCACATACATCTGTATGGATTAATCCAAGTAGATCTGAAGCCCTTTGTGTTTGATGTGGAAAGGGTGTCCTTATCATCTTCCCAGATATACAAGATTCGCACTTATCAAATGATTTATCATTGATAGATTGCAAAATCCCATCGTGTTGCAGCTTTTCAATGTGTTTCTTGCCTATATAAGCAAGTCGACAATACCAAAGATAAGTAGAGTCCAATTTAAACTTGACTCTCGTATTTCTAATGTTAAAAACAGAATTATTATTATCATTCGACACAAGTTCATGCATATCAATTTCAAAAACACCATTAAAATAAAAGATATTATCTAAAGAAACTGAAATTCCATAACTTGTAAAAGTCTGAACATAACCATTATCAATCAACAAAGAAACTGAAACGACACCTCTAATTATAGAAGGTGCGTAGTAACAATTGTCTAACACAAGTACTAAGCCCAAAGGCAAAACTGAATCAAAAGTTCCTATGGCTTCTACACCTGCATGTATTCCATTTCCCACGTACATGTATAGCTCTCCATAGTTCATCTTTCTTGCTCCTCTAAGTCCATGAAAAGTGTAACAAATATGAGTACCACATCCAGTGTCATACACTCAGGAATTATATTTATAAGGACAAGAAAATAATTCTGTAGAAAACTAGAAGGGGGGTTGAATAGTTTACCACTTAAAATCATTGTTTTGAAACTTATTGAAAGATCAATTGATATTGATCTTAGATATGTTTATGAAATATGTAAAGAGTAAATAAGGAAAGAAATGATCAAACCACAACAAGTTGTTTATAGTGGTTCGGTCTACAAGGACTCTTTCTCCTTGCCCTACTCCACTCCCCGAGTCTCACACTCGAGAGTTTAACTTCACTAGTCAACAAGCTCCTTTCACCGGTGGAGAAACCTTTACATTTCGCTTACACTATTTCCGACACTAAGCTAAATGTCGAGTTCTTTCCAAGGGTACAACCACTCCCACACACAATGTATTTTGAGGACTAAAATACTAACCACTCACACTCACAAGATTATGATAGTTTAGTACAACAATGAAGTATGAATCAACACAAGATCATACAACACTAAACAAACAAGACTTCCAACTTCTCGTTGAAGCTTGAATGTGACTTGATCTTCTTTGCTACAAAAGAGATCACTAATATGATATGAAACTGAGTTAGAAAGATTAGAGAGAAGATATGTATGAGAGTATGATAGAAAGGGATGAAAAACTACTTGGTTTGGCTTTGCTATTTATAGCCAAAACCATCAGCAGGCACCACGGACGGCGAACCCCTTGAAAGGGTTCCGCCCGTTATACATTTTGGTGCCGCCGGGGTCTGACAGCAAGATATCAAGATCTTGCCAAAGTCAACCATATCTATGCAAGATTGTGTAAGATATGAAGAGTACAAATCTACACAAAATATCTAATGAAATCTTCCAATGATTTCTATAATGCATCACATGATGTCATGTGTTGTTTTTCTATTTTTAGAAATATGCAAATACATAAGTAATGTTTTTAGTTTTTAAGAAACTAAAGCATTCTAAAAACTACTATCATACATTATGCTTAGACTCATATTAAGATATGATTAGTCACAATGTAAATGCTTAAATGATGAAGATATTGTTTGAAAAAGCTTGTTTTAATATCTATTAAACTTGACAAACTTTAAGCTTTATAAAAATTAAATTTACTTTTGTCGTTAACAAAACTTAGGTAAAGATCAAAAATATAAATAACGTTTAATGACGATATTTGTATTAACAATCTCCCCCTTTTTGTTGAGGACAAAATATAAATTTTATTTTTATAAAAGATACAAAGATTGTGCAAGAGTTATAAAAATATTAGTTTTAGAACTTGAAAAGAAAATGATAATGCAAGTGTATGATGTTTGACTTTTTCAGAAAGTCAAAGTCTTCACTAGTTGAGGCATGATGTTGACTTTTTCAGAAAGTCAAAGTATGTAGTTGACTTTTTCAAAAAGTCAAGTATTACCAATGAAGTATCATGTTTGACTTTTTCAGAAAGTCAATGTATGCAGTTTGACTTTTTCAGAAAAGTCAAATATAACCAAGTTCTATATAATTCTCCCCTTTTTTGTCTCAACAAAAAGAAGATGCGATGCGGAATGTGAAATGAGCCCGAGCCATTATCTCCCCCTTGATCAAAGCTCCCCCTAAATTGGGTGCCAATGGAAGATACATGGATTGTGAAAAAGCTACAAAAAGATTTGTTAGTAATAATCATCATTCACAAGCATTTCCAAACACTATCTAATAAGCACCAACAATATAGAAAACACCATTCATTAGTTAAAATTTTTCATGATTTAGAAACCATGAAAAGAGAACACAATAAAGTGTTTTAGTACAATAAAAGAAAATCCTAGAAAAATGGAAAAATAATAAAAAAAAAAATGCTTAGAAAAGCTAATCTAGGACCATTCTAATGAGATGGTGGATGAGAAAGAGCGTTGAGTCGCTCAAGGATGTGATTGAGGATGAACCTCATTTCTTCTTGGAATTCATGGACCATTACCTGTGTCCGATCAATGGTTTGGGCGGTTTGCTCACAAGTTGAGCAACCATGCCTAGGGGGTAGTATGGTTGATGTTGTTGTGGAGGTGGAATGGTAGATGTGTTGATGGTGGTGTTGGTGTTTGGGCCGGTGATTATGGAGGCTAGCAAAGCACTTTGCATTTGCATAGTCTCACTTAGGTGAGAATCCACCATATTTGAGAATTGGTGGAGATGTTTGAGTTCCGATTGAATCTCCTCTCTTATGGGATGATCATCCCACATGGACTCCTCAATGTCCTCAAGGTGAGGGGACATTGATGTTGGGAGTGGTTGATCCCCATACAAAGGACCATGGATGTCTTTGTGAATGGGGTGGAAGAGAAGCGGTCTTGGCCCTAACGGGGCGTTTGGATCAAACGAGGGTCTAGGGGACTCATGAGCGATCCGCTCAATGGTGCCAAATGATGGCAATGGTGGTGGATGATTGGGCCTCGGAGGCAAATCTTCCAAGTCCTCTAAGAAAGGATTTGGAGAAGTGGGAGGTGTGGAGAATAACTCCAAAGGAATAAGGGTTGGAGACTTTGGTGGTGATGGTGTTTTGGATGTTTGGAGAGGTGTCGGTGGTGGTGAGGTTGGTGTTTTTGTAGGTGGTGGAGTGGTGATGATAATGGGTGATTGAGTAGGAGTAGTCAAGGTTAGCCTTTTGTCATCCCTTATGGGAGATGAGATGGTGAGTGGGGAGGATTCGGATGAAGAGCTCAAGTTGACGAAACAACAAGGCCTTACGCTTATCCTAGCGGTTTTCTTGCAAGGCTTAGTGGAAGGTGAAGATTTTGTCATTTTGACTTGTGTTTTTGCTAGATGATGGTAAGAATGAACAATGTGTGAAGATGATCATGGTAAAACCTCTTAATTTATAGAAGTAAAAAATTATGGAGAAATATGTTTGATTTGATGTTAAACCATAGAAGGGATGAGGTTCCTAATGATTTGGAAGTGGGTTAAATGCTAGTCATATCACCCAAGTCAAGCCATACAAGAGGGATGGAGTGAAGAAGCAAAGATATGCAATAAATGTGTTCTTATGATTGTAAAATCCTAACAATCAGATTACCCACGGATTTCAAGGTACCAAAATTTTGGTTCCTTCCTTTATGCAAAAGGGCTCCTTGGGTGAATTTTTCAAATTTTTGAATTTTGGTGGGAAGTGGATTTCTTATATGCCTAAGTGTATTATACTAGTTCTAATAAGGGTACAAACTAGTTAAGATTTACTTACAAGCATTATATGGTAATTTGGAATGTCGAAAGAACAGAAATTCAGAAAGTTACCTGGAGGATCCACGGCACCAAAATTTTACACGGACGGACCCCTAAAATGGGTGCCGTCTGGTCCGCCTGTACAGGTACGGCGGTACCATTTCTTATAACAGACGGAACCAAAACGTTGGTGTCGTCTGATCCGTACAGAGCAGAAAAGTTCACAGAGTATATTTTAAAGTGTCGGGGACATTTCCGAAACCTGAAATTTTGCTCAAAACATGTGACATTAAATATTTCTATTTAGGAAAAGTAAATAACACATGCACAAACATAATGGAGCATAGATTTTGAGCAAGGCCAAGTGATTTTCACATTATAGTGAAAATGGGTAAAATTTGATAGCATACTTGTGCTATCTCCCTGCATAAGATTGTTAGCATACATCATTGTTTCGAGTTATATTATCATCCTACAAGATAAAAACAACCAAATTATATCAAACATTAGAGATAATGTATTGTTCCAAACGCTCCTTAAAACGATTCTCGCTTATCCAACTTCTTGTAGATCTTGGTCATCATTCTACCAAGGCACTTGAACATCCCGTGGTTTGCTTGAACTCCGCTGATTCATTCTCAATCTCGGGAAGAGATTCATAATACTCATGAGGTGGAAGGCGAGAGTTTGGAAGACCATCATCGGAGCTATTTGATGATGATGATGATGGAGTTGGAGGTTTTGCTCTCTTGCCTTTTGTCTTAGCAACTCGTGCATCACTCAAAGGTACAAAGATGTGAGGGATGAGCTCATAGTGAAGGTGCATCCCTTTTGGGCTTGGTGGAATTGGTGCATAGGCTCTATAGAGACGGGTGAGAAGCATCCCGTATGGAAGAGCAACCGATCCTTGTGTTGGAATATCAATCATTCTCCTAGAGATGTAGTAGGCTAAATTGAATGGTTGACGGGTGGACAAGTTGTAGAGCATATGGCAAAGACAAGCATTGATGTGATCCCTATTTCCTATGGTGCTAATGACGTTGGCTCTAAGTAGTTCTTCCTATTTCCTAAATTCAGGCTTAAGTTCATTTAGCTCCATTCCATATGGATCTCGGTTTACTTCTTTTCCTTTTCGAGTGACTCGTGTTGTGCTCCCCTTGGGATAAATAGGTGCTCACGGATGACATCCTTATTTGCTAGAGGTGTTCGGTAGGGAAGAGAGCAGTCATTGATTGCATCAAGAATTGTGAGTGACCACTTATCCGAGTAGACACATGTCCCTCGGTTGGGAATTCCTAGCAATTGAGCAAAGTTGGTTAAGGATATGGTGTAGTCGTTTTGATTGATTTTAAACCTAAGACTATACTCATCATCATCTTCATCACTGAAGACGGTCACACTAGCATAGAACTCTAACACAAACCTAGGACAAATCGGTTCATCGATGTCAAGAAGACAATCGAATTGAATGACGGCTAGTTCTTGACGGAGATTGGTATTTTCAATGAAAGATAGGTGAATGGTTCTACCCTCATGGAAATAACCTTGATTCTAGACTCTTAAAGATTTCTACTTGTTCCTTGGAAAGTCCTTTGGTTTTGTGATGTTTGGGAATGTAGCCAAGGGTGTCCTTGTGATCATAGAATCTTGCGGCTACCATGGTTATTCCTAGGAGCAAGAATTAACATGTTAAAAATGAGAATAAACTTAACGTTTTGATTCTAGTGTGTGCCTATATGAAAACGATTTGGAGTTGCGGTTATCTCGACTCATTTTATGCACAAAAATGGTTTAGTGGGGTGTTTGGCAAATACCATGAGATAACCCAAATGCTCCTAATTCAATGTGGCTTCATTTGAATATACCCGGGATTGCATATTAGTTATGCAATACCTTTAGTATTCAAGAGCATGCAAGTGATGAAAATCTAACGTTTCTATTTGTATTAACAATGAAAAATTGTTTTCCTACAAGTGAGAAGTTTTTCAAAATTTTTGACATGGGGTGTTTGGTTATTTGAATAAAGCCTTATAGTCATTATCTATTGATTAGTGGGAAGCATGATTTGTTTATGCAATATGATAATGTAGTACATAATTTCAATGACTAGTTATGCAATTTGCCAATTGAATTCATATTTAGTACAAAAGTATACATAAACCCCATGTAATGATTTGTAATGATTTTGTGCACAAATAAGAATCCTAGACTCAGAATCAAGAGATAAAATGTAGTTAGGATACTTACAATTGTGTGAGTGAGAAGGTGTCAATAATGAGCTTGGTTTAATGTTTACACGTTTTGGTAAAGTGGGTTTTGAGGAAGAACATGTTTTGTAGGTAGCAGTTTTGCTTCTGTAGACACCACGGACCAGACGGTACCAAATTTTTGGTTCCGTCCGTGTTGTCGTTTGGTGTCGTGGCTACAGTAGCAGATACAAAACAAAATTGTTTTGTTTTGACTATTCTAATGTTTTGGGCTATGTTTATCCTACATGTTTGGTTCCATTAACCCTAAACCAAGTCTGTAACCACCCGCATTTTTAGGTTACTTTTTATTTTCGAGAATTTACTATTCACTTTTACTCTTCACATTTACTATTCACTTTCACTATTCATCCCGTAAAATTTTTATTTCACATTCTCGTAAGATAAATTATTTTAGTAATGACCTGAGAGTTCGACAATCGTTAGATCATTTTCGCAAAATTTATTAAGAAAACATCGTTTTAAAGTTTCATTTTGGACGGTCCACCGTTTAAGCATCACGCGCATAACGAAAATCAACTCTGACAATTTTCCTCGCATCAGATAAATTTTTAGATCACTCATGATTAATTTGAGAATTTCTAAGATTTATTATTTTTAATATTACCAAATAAGCCCAGCGCAGAACAAAACTAAACTTACGTTTTAAACAATTCTACATACATCCAGACTTAACGATTCCTGCACTGTGTTTCTAACATGTTTTTGACACTTTTACATTTTTTTTGGAAAAGTCAAACATATTTCCCTCCTCCTTTGACCATAAAGAAGTTAAGCTTATACGTTCTACATTTTTGCATAAATCGCGTAACTTTTAAACTTCACAAATAACTGTAAAGTTATCCCGCGTATGACGAAAACCACATTTTAACATCTCATATCACTTTTAGACTAATTTTAGTCTACTCTAAATAAATTCACGGTCGTTTCCCTGAAATTTCGTTCTTTTCTGATAAACTGCGAATTACGCGTTTTTGACCCGTATTTCCAGCTTTAAGCAGCGTTTTTGCATCCAATGAGACTTATCACCCATTTTATATTTTTAGATGGAGTATAATGATGAGTTTCATCATTCCTACAAGTTTCATATTTTTACAATACCCGGTTTTACGTTTTATGGCTTAACGGTTTACGGTTGGCATTTAAAGGAACCAAAGCATGCTATAAACTCAATATAATATCAAGACTATCCACCTAAGTCATCTTATCATGTCTTGGCCGACCTAAGGGGGGGAGTCATCATTTTGGTGGCATAATCCTAACCATGGTTCCTTTAGATCATTACAAGTGTCCTAACCTAACCATGGTTAATATTTAACCCAATATATGGTTAACCAAACTTACCCTCCTATAAATAGGAAGTAAAATACATCCTAAACATCTTCACAAACTGTTCTTGGTCGTTCATATCACAAATCCTTCATATCTTCCATCATTTGATCCATAAACTGCAAGTTTATGCAAGGAAGTTCCAAAGATCAAGCTACTTCATCAAATCTCTAGCAAGTTTAAGTGATCTTCTTGAGTTTAAATCCACTCAAGTCACTTAGTACTTCATCGCTGACTCTTCAAGTTTGCAAGGGTGCCAAGGTGTGGAAAGCTAGCTCAATCCAAAGTCTTAAGCAATCAATCAATGTCCGATCCTTACTAGTTACTCCTTTCTTATTGAAAGCCAAAAGTTGTAAGCAACTTATCACCACCATCATCTCATCTTTATTTTTCATAATCTTAACTATTTCATGCTATATATATAGTTACTATGTTGGATCATGATGTACAAAAATCTTTAAAACAAGTTATAAGAACCTATATGTTAAACTTCGGTTAGTAAGTGTATAAATGATAAACTTTTGTACAAAGTTTCCACAAAATCGACCACATATAGATCTGATACTTTTCATATTCTTGTAGATAATATTAAAACAAATACGTAGCAATTTGACTAACCCGAAACGGACAAACGAGTCAAAAGTTATAGCCAAGAGAAGTTAGGAAAACCAAAACACCGAAACTGCCAATAGCTTGCTGTTTTGAGTTTTGCCGTTCTAAAAATGGTACTTCTGGTCCGAATCATCAAAAAGTTAAAACACGAAAGTTGTCCGGAACGACGTTTTCCTTCAATAATTAAGAAGCTCGGACCTTGAAAACGCTTAAACAGGCCAAAATCTTTCAAAAACAGAAACTGCCCTATATTTAGTCTCATAACTATACTTTTGTCGCAACTAAAAGCAAACCAAGAGGCCTAATGGACATAAGCTAAGACCACGGCTACGGCTAAGGTCAAAGCTAAGTCTCAAGACCATGGTAGTCAAGACCAAAGTCACGACAAGGCCATGGCTAAAGCCTCAAGGCTTGTTTGCCCAAGACCGTTAACTATGGTAATTATACTTATGAAACGACGAGAACTTGTAAAAACTAGATACTTATTAAAACATGATAAACTTTATGTTATAACAATCTTCACTCAAAACATATGTTGTATTTACTAAGTGCTACAATAGTATGGAGCTTCATGTGAGGGGTTTCATTTGAGTAAAACGTTTCGACGAGTTGCTGGATTTACGATTTAAAGTGTCCTAGCTCCTCGAACGTTTACTGCATGACCTCTGAATTATGATGGCCCGAACGGTAGTACGATATCTATAAACTAAATACGTTTTCACATATTAAAGATCTTTCTATAAACATCAAATAATAATTGACTACATCATGATCAACATAGAAATATATATAGAATGGTTTATGTTTTCCTAAAACATTATTCCAAACTTAAGACGCAACATTTCATTTCTAGGTTGCACGTAGGAGTTTTCCGACTTATCCATCATCCGTTAAAGTACTTAACATCATTTACACTACGGTGAGTTCATAGCCCCACTTTCTATCACTTAATTGTTTTACAAACGCTTGGGGGAGATACATGCTTTATTTTAAACCGAACACATTGCTTTCAAACTATATACTTATCTGATTGTTATTAGCACAAAGTTACCGCATTTTCCAAACTTAGGTCCCTTAATCATGAATCATTAATCACTATGTGAGAGTGGGCGCGAATATTGTGAATAGATCTATTGGGATTGACGAATCCCTTTTGTGTTGACCAGGTCCGGTAAACAAACGCACTATATTTGAGTAACATTGGTAAAAACGGCAATTTTACCTGATAGGGCACGCACCGACATTTTCTCCAATTAATTTTGGAACACGTTAACGCCTTGATTGCATGATGCTTAGTCTAATAATAACTGTTTTGGTTTTTAAACCATTGGTGTGAATTTATAACTCACACTACAAACATTATGTGTTCAACTGATTTCCAAAACTCTATGAATTTCACTCAACCTTTGTGTTGACAGTTTTAAGCATGTATTTCAGGTCCATAATGTCGGAAGCTGGCACGGAAGAGCGAGGACTAGATCAAGAAGGCTATAAATAATTTATCATTCACAAAACATCAAAAACTTATATTGATATATTTTGTAAACAATGGAACCAACTGGGACCTATTTTGTAAACTCTGATATATTTGAATGATAAAGCTTTTAAAACGACTCCTTTAGAGATCATTTTCTATTATTATGACTGTTGTGCCATGAAGTAACACCCAGTTTGAATTCCGCTGCGTATCTCGAAATTTGGGGTGTTACAGATTGGTATCAGAGCCACAGTTATAGAGAAACGGGTCTAACTGAGACTTAAACTATAACTACTTTTACAAACAAAAACATTTTATAGCCTTCCGTTCTCCGTGCCTTCAATCCTCCAAACGATTATGTGACTTTTAGGTATTTTAAGCTATAAAAACATACTAGTTTATTGACATATACACTTGACATATTTTCAATCATTTTAGCTAAATGATAGACTAAACATATCTGCGTATGCCTATTCTAAGGCATTACGGCACAATCATATTTTCCTAATCTCCTAATCATGCATCTACTCGTGCTTTTTATGATTACGAAACTTTATCCAAGACATTGTGACTGAATACAATGGTCTTTCCTACTTCCCAGATTCTCAGACACTGTAAATCCTACAGTGGTCTCTATTACATTCTCAGACACTGTAAATCCTACAGTGGTCTCTATTACATTCTCAGACACTGTAAATCCTACAGTGGTCTCTATTACATTCTCAGACATTGTAAATCCTACAGTGGTCTCATTTAATTCTCAAGACATTGTGGGTTACACAATAGTCTCTCCATCATTTCTCAAGACATTGTGAGTTACACAATGATCTCTCTATCATTTCTCAAGACATTGTGGGTTACACAATGATCTCTCCATCACTTCTTAGACATTGTGAGTTGCACAATGGTCTCTAATATTTCCTAGACATTGTGAGTTGCACAATGGTCTCAACTACTCCTCAGATATTGTAAGTTATACAATAGTCTCTAAAAATTATCTTATAAACATTATATGATATTGTTTTACATGAAACCCGTCACAGTCTATCAATTTCCCCAATGGAAATACAAGAAATGAGATTTCTAAAAGACAAACTAATTCATCATATACAAAAGCTGAAGTTCAGCAACTTTCTCTACATTCATCAAAATTCTATTTTGAAACCTTCATTGTTAAATGTCCGTGATGCTAGCCGAGTATAAACTATTTTAGGATTACTTAAGATTTTCTTTCCACACGTATCTACCCATATTATCTTCTATGCAATGGAATGTGAAAACATAGGTTACAAGTATTTTATGGCCAGGACTTGCAACTGAATGGTTTGATATCGCCTTTTCTTAGTGGACAATTTCTCAAAAGCTATGAACATATCACAAGTATACCTAATTTAGGTATTTGGAAAATTTATCGAACCGCGGCTAAATATAGCCTAATCACCTATATTTAACCTTGGGATAGTGGAATATGGTCTGATTAACTATGTTCGACTTAAATTTTTCAAACACTCAGAACAGTTATACAAGGGTTATATTCAGGTTAATTTCCTACTTAAACTCGATAAACCACCAGAATTCATTAAAAAGATCTAGAGACACGATAGTGTCTTACCACTCAGCAAAATCTTAACATCTCATTTATACTACCTAATTTCATTCTTGAAATTTTCATACATGAGATAATCCGAACTACTATCTTGGGCTAGTCATCAAATCTTCTCGTCATTTCTTAGAAGTTCTAGCCTGATTAAGTCTCAAGGATATCATTCCACCATATTCCTTTAAAATTCACTTATGATTTTAAAGCAAACTTTACATCTCTACCTAAGAATAATGGTAAGCGTACGCTACACTCTTCTAATCCTCAACATGTCACATCATTATCTGAACCCCATTGAAATTCAATACGTAAAACTTCACTATACCACGTTTCTTTCAAACACTAGTAGACATAAACACTATAGCCTTCATCCCGAAACCACCTAAGACATGATCAACTTTGGAAATGGTTTGGACAACCACTTGCCACTAGCAAGACTTTCCTACAACATCATTACAAACCATTTCACATCAACAATATTCTTACACCTTTGATTAACAACAGTTACCCTAACAACAACAAAAACTATTCCATCTGAGGCACTATATCAATGAAAGTATTAGTTAACCATTTGCTGAACTAAGGTGTTTAGGGATCACCCACGAAACAATTAAGGTAACCATACAAGTACAAATTAGGCTCCATGCCACACACTATCGCCAGAAACAAAAATCACATAGATATAAAGCGTTAAAAATTAACAAAAACTCCATGTTAGAAATTAAGGTTTTATTGATAGCCTCGATATAATAAGATATGTTCGTTTTGAGAATCGAGAAAAGCCAAACTTTAGGTATATTGGACTCTATAAGATTTTAACAAAACCCTTTAGATTACCAACTTAAGCCACATGGTACATAATACATTCTATGACCAGAAACTTAAGAACGCAAAGATTAGAATTCGGCATATACATCCACATTTTTCTAGACACTTCAACATCGGATAACACACATTGAATTCCGGGACGAAATTCCCATTAAGGGGGTGAGACTGTAACCACCCGCATTTTTAGGTTACTTTTTATTTTCGAGAATTTACTATTCACTTTTACTCTTCACATTTACTATTCACTTTCACTATTCATCCCGTAAAATTTTTATTTCACATTCTCGTAAGATAAATTATTTTAGTAATGACCTGAGAGTTCGACAATCGTTAGATCATTTTCGCAAAAGTTATTAAGAAAACATCGTTTTAAAGTTTCGTTTTGGACGGTCCACCGTTTAAGCATCACGCGCATAACGAAAATCAACTCTGACAATTTTCCTCGCATCAGATAAATTTTTAGATCACTCATGATTAATTTGAGAATTTCTAAGATTTATTATTTTTAATATTACCAAATAAGCCCAGCGCAGAACAAAACTAAACTTACGTTTTAAACAATTCTACATACATCCAGACTTAACGATTCCTGCACTGTGTTTCTAATATGTTTTTGACACTTTTACATTTTTTTGGAAAAGTCAAACATATTTCCCTCCTCCTTTGACCATAAAGAAATTAAGCTTGTACGTTCTACATTTTTGCATAAATCGCGTAACTTTTAAACTTCACAAACAACTGTAAAGTTATCCTGCGTATGACGAAAACCACATTTTAACATCTCATATCACTTTTAGACTAATTTTATTCTACTCTAAATAAATTCACGGTCGTTTCCCTGAAATTTCGTTCTTTTCTGATAAACTGCGAATTACGCGTTTTTGACCGTATTTCCAGCTTTAAGCAGCGTTTTTGCATCCAATGAGACTTATCACCCATTTTATATTTTTAGATGGAGTATAATGATGAGTTTCATCATTCCTACAAGTTTCATATTTTTACGATACCCGGTTTTACGTTTTATGGCTTAACGGTTTACGGTTGGCATTTAAAGGAACCAAATCATGCTATAAACTCAATATAATATCAAGACTATCCACCTAAGTCATCTTATCATGTCTTGGCCGACCTAAGGGGGGGGGGAGTCTTCATTTTAGTGGCATCATCCAAACCATGGTTCCTTTAGATCATTACAAGTGTCCTAACCTAACCATGGTTAATATTTAACCCAATATATGGTTAACCAAACTTACCCTCCTATAAATAGGAAGTAAAATAAATCCTAAACATCTTCACAAACTGTTCTTGGTCGTTCATATCACAAATCCTTCATATCTTCCATCATTTGATCCATAAACTCCAAGTTTATGCAAGGAAGTTCCAAAGATCAAGCTACTTCATCAAATCTCTAGCAAGTTTAAGTGATCTTCTTGAGTTTAAATCCACTCAAGTCACTTAGTACTTCATCACTAACTCTTCAAGTTTGCAAGGGTGCCAAGGTGTGGAAAGCTAGCTCAATCCAAAGTCTTAAGCAATCAATCAATGTCCGATCCTTACTAGTTACTCCTTTCTTATTGAAAGCCAAAAGTTGTAAGCAACTTATCACCACCATCATCTCATCTTTATTTTTCATAATCTTAACTATTTCATGCTATATATATAGTTACTATATTGGATCATGATGTACAAAAATCTTTAAAACAAGTTATAAGAACCTATATGTTAAACTCCGGTTAGTAAGTGTATAAATGATAAACTTTTGTACAAAGTTTCCACAAAATCGATCACATATAGATCTGATACTTTTCATATTCTTGTAGATAATATTAAAACAAATACATAGCAATTTGACTAACCCGAAACGGACAAACGAGTCAAAAGTTATAGCCAAAAGAAGTTAGGAAAACCAAAACGCCGAAACTGCCAATAGCTTGCTGTTTTGAGTTTTGCCGTTCTAAAAATGTTACTTCTGGTCCGAATTATCAAAAAGTTAAAACACAAAAGTTGTCCGGAACGACGTTTTCCTTCAATAACTAAGAAGCTCGGACCTTGAAAACGCTTAAACAGGTCAAAATCTTTCAAAAACAGAAACTGCCCTATATTTAGTCTCATAACTATACTTTTGTCGCAACTAAAAGCAAACCAAGAGGCCTAATGGACATAAGCTAAGACCACGGCTACGGCTAAGGTCAAAGCTAAGTCTCAAGACCATGGTAGTCAAGACCAAAGTCACGGCAAGGCCATGGCTAAAGCCTCAAGGCTTGTTTGCCCAAGACCGTTAACTATGGTAATTATACTTATGAAACGACGAGAACTTGTAAAAACTAGATACTTATTAAAACATGATAAACTTTATGTTATAACAATCTTCACTCAAAACATATGTTATATTTACTAAGTGCTACAATAGTAGGGAGCTTCATGTGAGGGGTTTCATTTGAGTAAAACGTTTCGACGAGTTGCTGGATTTACGATTTAAAGTGTCCTAGCTCCTCGAACGTTTACTGCATGACCTCTGAATTATGATGGCCCGAACGGTAGTACGATATCTATAAACTAAATACGTTTTCACATATTAAAGATCTTTCTATAAACATCAAATAATAATTGACTACATCATGATCAACATAGAAATATATATAGAATGGTTTATGTTTTCCTAAAACATTATTCCAAACTTAAGACGCAACATTTCATTTCTAGGTTGCACGTAGGAGTTTTCCGACTTATCCATCATCCGTTAAAGTACTTAATATCATTTACACTACGGTGAGTTCATAGCCCCACTTTCTATCACTTAATTGTTTTACAAACGCTTGGGGGAGATACATGCTTTATTTTAAACCGAACACATTGCTTTCAAACTATATACTTATCTGATTGTTATTAGCACTAAGTTACCGCATTTGCCAAACTTAAGTCCCTTAATTATGAATCATTAATCACTATGTGAGAGTGGGCGCGAATATTGTGAATAGATCTATTGGGATTGACGAATCCCTTTTGTGTTGACCAGGTCCGGTAAACAAACGCACTATATTTGAGTAACATTGGTAAAAACGGCAATTTTACCTGATAGGGCACGCACCGGCATTTTCTCCAATTAATTTTGGAACACGTTAACGCCTTGATTGCATGATGCTTAGTCTAATAATAACTGTTTTGGTTTTTAAACCATTGGTGTGAATTTATAACTCACACTACAAACATTATGTGTTCAACTGATTTCCAAAACTCTATGAGTTTCACTCAACCTTTGTGTTGACAGTTTTAAGCATGTATTTCAGGTCCATAATGTCGGAAGCTGGCACGGAAGAGCGAGGACTAGATCAAGAAGGCTATAAATAATTTATCATTCACAAAACATCAAAAACTTATATTGATGTATTTTGTAAACAATGGAACCAACTGGGACCTATTTTGTAAACTCTGATATATTTGAATGATAAAGCTTTTAAAACGACTCCTTTAGAGATCGTTTTCTATTATTATGACTGTTGTGCCATGAAGTAACACCCAGTTTGAATTCCGCTGCGTATCTCGAAATTGGGGGTGTTACAAAGTCTTAGAAGATTAAAAGGTTCTCGTTTAAGAGGATTAGTTAAGATGTCGGCAATGTTATCTCCGGAGGATACTTTCTCGATTGAGATGTTTCCTTTTTGAACATTGTCGCGAAGAAAGTGATGACGGATTTCAATATGCTTTGTACGAGCATGTTGAACGGGATTCTTGCTGAGATCGATGGCTCCTTTGTTGTCGCAAAGTATAATAATATCGTTGAGATTAATTCCGTAATCTACGAGAGCTTGCTTCATCCAAAGAGCTTGTTGACATGCTTTTCCGGCTGAGACGTACTCGGCTTCAGTAGTTGAGATGGCTAAAGCCGTTTGCTTCTTTGAAAACCATGAGGTGAGACAATGTCCAACAAAAGTGCAAATACCACTTGTACTTTTTCTATCGACATAGTCACCGGCATGATCCGAGTCGGCATACACTATGGTTTCTACACCCGTTCCTTTGGGATACCATAATCCTAAACACGTTGTTCCCTTAATGTATCTAAAAATCCTTTTTAAGGCTTCTAAGTGTGATGCCTTTGGGTTTTCTTGAAAGCGAGCACATAGACAAACACTAAACATAATGTCGGGTCTACTAGCCGTAAGATAGAGTAGGCTACCAATCATTCCTCTATATTTAGTGTTATCTATGGATTCACCTTCCTCATCCTTGGTGAGTTTAGTGTCCGAGGACATGGGTGTCTTAGTTGGTTTGGAATCTTCAAGACCAAATTTCTTAAGCATGTCTTTTATATATTTAGATTGGTTAAAAAATATGCCATCTTCTAGTTGTTTAATTTGGAGTCCTATAAAGAAATTTAATTCACCCATCATACTCATTTCAAACTCGTCGTGCATGATTTTAGAGAAATCATCACATAGCACTTGACAAGTTGATCCGAATATGATGTCATCAACGTATATTTGAACAATGATAATATATGACTCCTTTTTCTTGGTAAAAAGAGTATTATCTACTAATCACATAGTGTATTTGTTATCAATAAGAAAAGTCTTAAGTCGGTCGTACCAAGCTTTTGGTGCTTGCTTAAGACCGTATAATGCTTTCTTGAGTTTGAAGACATGATGTGGTTTCTCAAAGTCGGTAAAACCGGGAGGTTGAGCAACATATACTTCTTCGTTAATAAACCCATTAAGAAATGCACTTTTAACATCCATTTGAAATAATTTAAAGTCATAAGCACATGCATAAGCAAGTAATATTCTAATAGATTCGAGTCTAGCTACCGGTGCATAAGTTTCATCATAATCAATCCCTTCTTGTTGATTATAACCTTGTGCAACAAGCCTAGCTTTGTTTCTAGACACTACACCATTTTCATCCATTTTATTTCGAAAAACCCATTTCGTTCCAATTACAGTTTGATCTTTAGGTTTTGGAACTAATTTCCAAACATCATTTCTAACGAATTGGTTTAACTCTTCTTGCATGGCAATTACCCATGATTCATCTTTTATTGCTTCATTTATGTTTTTCGGTTTAATGGTGGATACAAAACAAAAATAATTACTTTGATTTTGGATTCTTTGATGTTTATAATCTCTTTATTTAATGGTTCATCTTTCTTGTCATTTTTAATTATTTCTTGACTTTCTATCATTTGACTTTCAACTAAGTCATCATCTACCAAAGGTGATGTCTTAGAGGGAGGCGGACTTTCGTCGAATGTTATGTTCAACGATTCCTCGACTATCATTGTTTCTTTGTTTAAGACAATGTAAGCTTTACTAGTTTGAAAATAACCAAGAAATACACCTTCATAAGACTTTGGGTCAAACTTGGTGAGATAATCTTTAGTATTAAGAATGAAGCATTTACATCCAAAAACTCTAAAATATCCTAAAGTTGGCTTTTTACCTTTATAAAGCTCATATGGTGTTTTGTTTAAGAAAGGACATATTAAAACTCTATTCAAAATATATGTAGAAGTGTCAACGGCGTTACACCAAAACTTTTGAGGAATGTTTTGTTCATTAAGCATTGTTCTACTCATTTCTTGAATTTTCTATTTTTACGTTCTACTACTCCATTTGATTGAGGTGTTCGTGGAGCCGAAAAGTTATGTGTTATACCATTTGTATCACAAAAGTTTCCAAATTGAGTTTCGTTGTCAAATTCACGACCATGATCCGTTCGGATCGACACAATTTTAACACCTAGTTGATTTTGAATTTTCTTGCTAAGAATTTCAAATTTATCAAAAGCTTCATTTTTGGTTTTCAAAAACAACGTCCAAGTAAACCTTGAGTAATTATCTACTATGACCAAAGTGTATAAGCTGCCTCCGTAGCTTCTTATAGCGGATGGACCAAACAAGTCCATATGCAATAATTCTAGACACTTAGATGTGGACACTATATTTTTAGATTTATGACTACTATGGGTTTGTTTACCAACTTTGCAAGCGTCGCAAAAGTGTTGGTCATATTTAAGTTTTGGTAAATTCCTGACTAGCTCTTTTGAAGATAGGTTTTGTATAAGTCTCATATTAGCGTGACCTAAGCGTCTATGCCAAAGAGATGAGCTATCATCTAACGTTGTTAGAAAAAGTTTGCCATTAGATGTTTTATCTATTTTCATGACGTATATGTTATTTTTCCTAACTCCTTTAGCTATGGTGATACCATCTTTTAGTATTTTACTACCATTTTTATCAAATAGTACTTTATACTTTTTATCACATAATTGGCTAATACTAAGTAGATTAAATCCTAACCTATCTATATGAGCAACATTTTCAATAGTTAGGGAGTTATGAGCGATCGTACCTTTGCCAATGATTTTGCTTTTGAGATTGCTACCAAAAGTGACATTACCTCCGTCATACTCTTGGTATGATGAGAAGAGACTTTTGTTTCCCGTCATGTGCCGTGAGCATCCACTATCTTTTATCCACTCATCAGGTTCCAATCCAACTTTAAAGCATACCTAAGAAGCAAAAAACTCAAGCATTTGGTCCCCAATATCTCATGGGTCCGTTTGGGTTAAACATCCCATTTATTTGATTCATGTATGGAAATGATGGGTAAGAATTCCATGACATGTAATCTGGAGTTTGATATGGTCTAGGAAAGTTTTGATTCCAACCGTTGTGTTGGTAGTTGGGTTGTACGTTGTGGTTGCTCTTAGGAAAGGGGCGTTTGGCAAAAGGTGTTTTATGTCGTTGTTGAGTAGTTTTTGATCTAAATTCATTTTTAGCAAGTCCTACTCCTGATGTAACAGCTGGTTTTAGTTTAACACTATCCTTGGTTTTCTTTGTTACTTTGACAAATTCATTACGGTCCGTATCACGAACATTCTGTCATGCTGAAGTACCCACGACACCATTTCGTTCAACGGACGGAACCCTTATTTTGGGTCCGTCTGGCCGTGTTGTACGGCAGCAATTTTTACAGTTTGTTCATCCTTTTTGGCCGTTTTGTTTTGACTCTTTGGATTTAATACCTCATTAAATCCTAGCCCATTCATGTCTCCTGGTGTTTTATGTATTTTAACTATTTCATCGGCAAGAGCGATGTTTTTGAAAAACCTTTTAAATTTAGAATTATATTCGATTAGAACATATTGTGTGAGCTTTAGTTTTTCTATTTCAAGATTAAGCTCTTGACATGATTTACAACCATCGTCATTTGCTTTTCCCTTTTCTAGTCGTTTTGCTTTTTCTTTTAACTCATAGACTTCATTTTTCAAAAATTCCTTTTTGGTTTTTAAAAATTTATTTTTAGTTATGATTTTTAGACTTAGCTCACACAATTGATTGTATTGTTTTTGCAAAGTGTCATCATCAATAGAAGAATAAGAAGAGTCGGAATGTACCTCGTTTGACTCATGTGCCATTAGAGCGATCTCTTCCTTGCTTGATTCTTCACCATCTTCACTATCACTCCAAGCACCACTTACAAAAGCTCGTTGAGTTTTGCTTTTAGGTGGCTTGGGACATTCTCCTATGAGATGACTTGCATCACCACATCTAAAACACTTTCTTTCACCTTTACCCTTTTTGTCATCCCGATCTTTTCGGAATGGTTTCTTTTCTTCTCGAGGTTGTCTTACAAACTTTCCTCTTCTTCTAAAGAACTTCTTAAAGTCTCTAACGGCCATGGCATACTCCTCATCTTCACTACCGGAGCAAGATTCGTCATCATCACTTGATTCCGCCTTTGCTTTTAGAGCAACGGATTTGATCTTCTCCCTTCTTCCTTTAATGATCTCCGAATCTTTCTCCATCACCATTTCGTGTACTTTGAGGTTACCGATTAGCTCGTCTAGTGACATTTTTTAGAGATCTTTTGATTCTTCAATAGCGGTCACTTTAGCTCTCCATTTCGGATGGAGTGCTCTAAGAAATTTCCTGACAAAGTTCTTACTACGAAAAGATTCATCAAGTGCTTTAAGTGATGTAATAATAGTATTAAAGCGAGCAAAGCCACAATCAATGGTTTCATCTTCAGGGATAACAAATTGTTCATATTGTTGAACAAGAAGATCAATTTTGTTATCCTTGACTTGTGAATTACCTTGATGTGTAACAATCAAAGATTCCCAAATATCTTTGGCGGTTTCACACATAAAAATTCTTTCATATTCTTTTCTAGGCAAAGCATTATAAAGCATCATTTTAGCTTCATTATTTTTAGCAATTAATTTCTTTTGTTCATCAACAGAAATATCTTTTGTTGTAGAACTAAAATCCCCTTTAACAATAACAAACCAGAGATC